>CAWUFW010001109.1:720833-1441666 GCA_963921515.1 Calotriton arnoldi | reverse complement strand
TGCTTACGGCTCGGGTGCTGGAGCTAGAGCGGATACACAGCCGCACCTGCCCTCCCAGAATATGGCGTCAAGTGAAAGCGGCGAGGGCACAGCTGGCTGCACTAGATCTGGACAGAGCAGAGTATGCGGCCCTCCGGCTCAAACATACTTACTATGTAGGGGGCGACAAAACGGGACGTCTCCTAGCAAGCAAGCTTAGGGCCCGGGTCCAATGCGCAAAGATATCGGCGCTTCAGACCACCGGGGGGGAGACAGTGGAACGCGACGAGGAGATATTGGAAGTCTTTAAGGGCTTCTACTCCACCCTATACAGCAAGGCCCCACACGCACGCGACGAGGGGGAGGCCTATCTCCAGGGAGCCGCTACAACGGCATTGGAGTCGGTGGGGGTGGAAGCATTGGATGCGCCCATTCGAACGGAGGAAGTGATCGGCGCCATCTCCCGCCTCACACCGTTGAAATCGCCGGGTCCAGACGGCTTCTCGGCGGGTTTCTATAAAACCTTTTGCCCACTTCGCGCACCTATCTTAACACGCCTTTTTAACTCCTTTTAGGGTCCCGGTACCATCCCTGCTGATATGCTGGCCACCGATATCGTCGTTATCCCTAAACCAGGGAAAGATGCGACTCAATGTAGCTCCTATCGCCCGATTTCCCTCCTCAACCTGGATCTAAAGCTTTTTACGGGGATCCTGGCAGCTAGGTTGGGCCCACGCCTACCGGGTATTATCGACCCGGACCAAGCCAGCTTCATATATAACCGTCAGAGTAGTGACAATACCAAGCGAATACTACACTTGATAGATAAGGCCCATCGTACTAAAATGAATGCCTTGCTGCTCTCAGTCGATGCCGAAAAGGCATTTGACCGGGTCGATTGGGGCTTCCTAGACCGCACACTAGCCCACTTCGGCATTGGAGAGCGGTTCAGAGCCTGGGTAGCGAGCTGCTACGACGCGCCTAAAGCCACGGTTAGGGTGAATGGCATGGCCTCTACGCCCTTTGAAATCCAAAGAGGCACGAGGCAGGGGTGCCCGCTGTCATCCCTGCTCTTCGTGTTGTATGTGGAACCCTTAGCGCAGAAAATCAGGGACAACCCCAATATCTCTGGCATCCCCTTCGGAGGGGAGAGATATACGGTGAGTCTATATGCCGACGATATTTTGGCTACCCTAGAGTCACCGGAGCGGTCGGTACCAGCTTTTCTCCAGGAATTGGCCTCCTTTGGCAGGGTTTCCGGCTTTAAGATCAATATGGGGACATCTACGGTCTTACACTTGGGCCGCAACGCAGATTTACCCAAGACAGGCGCCCGTCCTACGGAGAACTACAGACCTGCGATGCAATCACTTACTTGGGGATAGACCTAGCCCCCTCTGTCCAGAGAACGGTCACACAGAATTATGCCAGGCTTCTCTCTAATATTCAGACGTGCCTCCGACAGTGGCAAAAGCACTCAATGTCTCTACTCGGCCGGATTGCAGCTATAAAAATGAGTATATTACCCAAAGTACTCTATATCTTCCAGACAATACAGGCCTGGCCCCCGCCGGGAACCCTTCACAAGATACAGGGAGCGGTACAGCATTTCATCTGGGCCGGAGCGAGACCTCGGATGCTTAGAGATCTCTCCCACAGATCCCCTGATGAGGGAGGGTTGGGTATCCCAAACTTCCTAGACTATTTTAGGGCATCTCAACTTAGGCAGCTTGTAGAATGGAGCAGACCGGAGTCTGAAAAGAGGTGGTTGTTCCAAGATAGGGCGCTCGCGAAACTCTCTTTATGGAAGGTGCCATTCCTGAAGCGATCGGATAGACCACCAACTCTTAGGGGCTCCCCCATCACGAGCACATTACTACACGTGTGGGATACGGTGGCCGTAAAACGTGGCCTCACATCCTTCCCTTCCCCGTTGACACCCCTATTCGATAACCCAGAATTTATCCCTGGCTTAGAAGGAAGGGCGTTCCCTCAGTGGCGGGCTACGGAGTGTAAATCAGCGGGACATCTCTTTAATCTAGACGGGTTCCTCTCCTTCACCGAAGCACAACAATCCTATGACATAGCAGCCCCACGCCTCTTTCAATACTTTCAAATCCGTCACTGGCTCCTCCAGCCGGACGTGAGACCGCTGGTCAGTAGGAAGCTCACTAGCTATGAGAGATGGCTTTTAACGAAAACTTCTGATAAGAAGATTATTTCCGAATTATACAACATGCTCCGTCCGCAGGCACCCTTTTCGCCCTCTGCAGGTCAACGGCGCTGGGCAAAGGAAATTGGGAGAGATCTCACGGAGAAAGAATGGCGGGATATTTCTTTCCGGGCCAATCACACGGCCCGTAACACGGCCAGTAGGGAAATGTCTGTCAAGGTGGCCACATATTGGTACTTGACTCCTGCCAGATTACATAAAGGGAACCCAGACCGTAGCCAGACGTGCTGGCGGGGCTGTGATGAGGAGGGCACCTTGACACACATACTGTGGGAGTGTACAGCAGTGACAGACTACTGGAACGACATTCTAGACGACATAGATAGACACTTCGAGACTGAAATTCCCCGATTCCCCGCCTACACACTTTTGGGGTTGCCCAACCCACTCATGTACCCATTGAAGTCGATACGAGGGAAACAAATCGGTCTAGCTATGGGAGCGGCAGTACAGCACATTCTTTCCTTATGGGGCACACAGACCAGACCGACCCGCACGGGATGGCTACATGAACTATGGTTCACTGTAGGCATGGAACGTATCCAAGCTACCCTCACAAACTCTGCAGATTCCTTCAGCACCATATGGCGCCCGATACTATCCCTGCTCACAACGGAGATGAATGAGGTGACATGCCCCAAATACCTGCGCCTCCTGCGGCTCTCCGAAACACAGCCTGAGTCAGAGGCCCCATCCACAGCTATTTGATACCTAACCCTTACACCGGGTCCTTTAGGGACCATCCTCAGCACATCGGTTCGGGGAGGGGGGTGGTGGGGCGGGGGGGGGGAAGGTGGGTTTTTTCTTATTCGTTCTTGATCCTCTGGTGATGGGATAAAACTCGGAAGAGACTAGCTTCTTCCTTTACATCATTAACCTCCTCCGCGGCTGGCCTCCGGGTTGTGGCAGAATCGCTGTGTATAGATACTGATGATTTGTCCTGCCGGCCGATGGATGTAGGCAGTAAGCTGTGTATAGTGAAGTCCTTCCAATAAATACGATTTAATCCTAAAAGTGGCATTTCAAAAATAGTAATAAAAAATCCTACATCAGTAAGCATGATTTTTCAACTTCATTCAAAACACACCAAACATGGGAGTGCTACTCCTTTCAGATCAGGAATTACCACTTACACATCTATAAGGGAATTGTCAATGCTAGCTTATGACAGGAGTAGGCCTCACAGTAGTGACAAACAAATTAGGCTGTTTGTCACTACCAGGACATGCCACACAAAAAAGGGCTACCTAGGGCCAATCTTAGGGGTGATCTATATCTAGTAAAAGGGGAGTTTAAGGCTTGGCAAGTTGTTTTAAATACCAAGTCAATGTGGTAGTAAACTGCACATGCAGGCCCTGCAGTGGTAGGCCAGAGACAGATTTGAAAGGCTACTTCTGTGGGTGGCGCAAGCAGCGCTTCAGGCCCACTAGTAGCATTTAATTTACAGGCCCTGGGTATATGGGATACCCCTGTACAAGGGACTTGCATGTAAATTAAATATGTAAACCAATCATATTATGTTTAAAGGAGAGAGCACATTCACTTTAGTACTTATTAGCAATGGTAAAGTGCCCAGAGTCCTAAAGCCAACAAAAAGAGCGTCAGAAAAATAGGAGGAAAAAGGCAAAAGGTTTGGGGACAACGCTGCAGAAAGGTCCAGGTCCAACACCCATTAAGACAGGTGAACCATAACTCACAAAGAGAGCAATCAATGGACACACAATATAGCCTTATAGCCCACTGCCGAGGGCTATACCTGTTGTTAAAGGCCCTGAACCCAACTTATAGGCCGGAGCCTCAGGCAAGGGCCTATAACGAGTGAGAGGGCCTTTAACCACAGGCATAGCCCATGGCAGAAGGGCTAGAAGTGTATTAGAACATTCCACCCACTGAGCGTAGAATATTCTAAATTAAAAAGGAAGAAACATGAAGACAAACATTGGAATGTTCATGCTCCGGGCTCATACCAGCCATTATAAGGCCGGAGCTACTCCATTGTCTTAAATGGAGCTCTCAACATTGCAATGTTCTAAGATCTGTTGGATTTTAAAATGTTACAAATAAAGTACTTCACATTTTAAGTATTTCCTTTCCAGCATTTTTTCTCCCACTATTTTCACTTTGTAACTTTGATGTATAGAATTGTCTTAATTCAAGAATGATCAGCACCCTGAAAAAATTATGTTTGGTGACTATTTTTCTTATTGTATGATGCACTAATGCACTCACGTGCACTTTATGCAATACATAAAAAAGTATTCTGTACCGCTGACTAGCTTTGCAGGGCATTGATTTCCACGCTTAAACTTTATGAATGTCATCCATCCATCCTATTCATAAATGTTTTATGAAATTATTCCTTCATACTTTCTTACATGACAGCGTTAAATAAACTGTGCACCTCTTGAGTTTTCTCTTCTTCAAAGTAATGTGTGATTATTTTAACAGCTACATCATCCTCTATCAACACAAAGGCATATTTCTTACATAAATCATACCGCTGAAAAATGCTAGCCCTGGGACCGGCAATGTTAACTCACCTGTGGTACACTGTTGTTTTCAAACGATTTATCTTCCTGTCTACCAGGTACCTCTTGAGATCTTCCAAACCATCCTTGACAGCAACAACCCCAAGCACTATGGCCAGGGGGACCATGGTGATTTCCTTATGGAATACCTGCACCGGGGGCATCCAGTTCAAGATGGCAAGGAAAAGGAAGTACACGTTGGCGAATCTAGAGAATGAATAGACGAGAGTCATTGACAGCTTTCTTGTGGACCACAGCAATATTAAAAGTTGCAGAGCAATTTTGGCAAATCTTTTGAAATCGCATTGTGAGCAGTTTTGTTGTCATACTTCCCTTGGCTATAAGGGCCACGGTGTGATCACTAGCCCAATCTGCTCCATTCAAGAGAAGTCCCCCAAAGACGCACAGCATGAATACCATGTTAGGAGAGACTTTCAATTTGACACTTACCATACAAAGAATACCAGTAGATGAAAACCTGCCCTGGGGCTGAAAATCTTTGGAAGAACTGAAGTTTGGGGAGGTATATGGCAGCTCTGAGAACGCATTAGATATGGCTAATTTCTTATGAAATGTAAGGCCTAGGGGTGATAGGAGTGCTTTGGTATGTTTTTGGAGGTATGAGTACCCTATGACTTGGTGGATCAGTTGTATAACATTAAAATGCGTTAAAACACAACACATGCCTTAACCACGCATTTTTTCACCATGCATATACTTTTACAATGCATGCCTTCATCAGGAAATTGATAGTCTATTTAAGGATATATATATATATATATATATATATATATATATATATATATATATATATATATATATATATATATATATATTCACTGAAAAAACCATAGGTTTCAGACACGTTATAGTTACAAATTAGCATTTAAAAAACCTTTGAAATTCACTGAAAAAACCATAGGTTTTAGGGACAGTTATAGTTACTTGGACATTGCACTCGTACAAAACCCGTGAAATTCCCCCGTTATAGTTAGTTCAGCTAACTATAACTCGCGCCCCCGCAATGCACTGCTGATGACGTCACATATTACATCACTCATGACATGGTCAGTGACATCACTGATGACATCACTGATGACATCATCCAGTGACTGTGTGTTTCTCTAAAGTTTAAATATTTTTAATATATATAGGAAAAGACGTATTGAAGAATGAGTGGGTGTGTAAGTGTCTGTATGGATGATTTAGTAGGTGCGTGACTGACTGTATAAGTGAGTGATTTAACGTATCTTACTGAATGCATGGGTTAGTGACTAAACTGGGTGAATGTCTGTATCCGTCTGTCTGTTGCTGTGTAAGTGGCTGCATGTGTTTGTGAATAGCTACATGAGTGTCTATTTGAGTTATTGAATGCTTGTGTGAGTATCTGTATGGGTGCCTGAGTGTTTGTGTGGGAGGGGTGTGTGCGACTCTGTGCATAGATGTGTGAGTGGGTGATTCACTGGGTGGATGGTTTCAAGAGTGCATCTGTGATAGACTTTATGGGTGGGTAAGTGTGTGTAAGAGTGTGTTAGTGAGTGAATGTATGTCCCAGTGGTACATGTGTGAGTAACTACATATGTGAAAGGCAGTATATATGTGTGTTGGAGTATATAAATAGCTATAAGCGAGAGTGACTGATTGTGATAGTGGCTGTATGGATGAGTGTGTGCTTGTATCAGTGATTGTATAAGAGCGTAAGAATGTGCTAGTATTTGTATGAGTAAGTGAGCTGGTGTGTGTATAACTGTATAGGTGAGTAAATGGTAGTGTGTTTAATTATTTGCATGACTGACTAGGTGTGTGAGTATCTCTATGGATGAGTGGCGTTGTTTGAGTGTCTATATAGGAGTAAGAGTGCATATGATAGTCCTGTACTGAGTGACCGTAAGTATGAGTGACTGTACGGGTGAGTGAGTGGATGTGTGTGTGTAGACCTAAGAATCAGTGAGTGGGTATGTAGTTATTGGTGTTGGAGTGTCTATGGTTTTGCGAATGGCAGTCTGTAATTTAGAGTGGGTGTATCAAAGGTTATATTAGGGTGTGAGGAGGTGCATCAGATTATCACGTGGATGATGTCATCAGTGATGTCATTTGAGATGTCATCAGTGATGTCATCAGTGATGTCACTGACCATGTCATGAGTGATGTAATATGTGACGTCATCAGCAGTGCATTGCGGGGCGCGAGTTATAGTTAGCTGAACTAACTATAACGGGGAATTTCACGGGTTTTGTACGAGTGCAATGTCCAAGTAACTATAACTGTCCCTAAAACCTATGGTTTTTTCAGTGAATTTCAAAGGTTTTTTAAATGCTAATTTGTAACTATAACGTGTCTGAAACCTATGGTTTTTTCAGTGAATTTCAAAGGTTTTTAAATGCTAATTTCTAACTATAACGTGCCTGAAACCTACGGTTTTTCAGTGAATTTCAAAGGTTTTGTAAATGACAATTTTTAAATGTATTAATTGTTATATTAATTTTTTTCATACTGATTTACTACGTTTTTAGAAACAATTTTTTTTTACATATTTTATTTTTTAAATTACATTGTAATTACATTATACATTACATTACAAAAAATACTTTATCAGAATGAATTACTTTAGTTTAAATACTTTGCAGATAGGCAATAGACTTTTAAGTACAGTAGTTACAGTTGTTGCAATGGGCAACACATTTTCAAACACAATGCAACATTCAGCTCAATGTGAATTTCTAGTTAAATGCAATTAGTTACTTTATGGATTACTTTTGTAACCACAGGACTGGATCCTAGATTCAGTCCTGGTACATCTCCTGTAAACAGTTGAGTAAAAGCGTTTTGGTTACAGTCGTGATTTTTAAGGAATATTATTGTATTTTAAAAGTTGACACTTTGAAACTTTTTCTCATAGAATCACCAATGTTATCCTATGGAAGGAAATTCACTTAGCAGGTAAAAACTGTTATCGTTACTTTTTCTTACTCAGTGTTGGATCCTGGATCCAGCACTGGTGCATCTCCTGTAAACAGTTGAAAGAATGCGTTTAAGTCATACTGTCGATTTTTAAGGAATATTTGTAGTTTGTGAAAATCAACACTTTGAAACTTTTTTGCTGAAAACCAGTCAATGTTAGCCTATGAAGGAAATTCAAGTTACCGGTAAGTACGGTTAAAATTACTTTTGAGGATCAGTACTGGGCTGAAACATGCAGCACTGAGGTCTCTCCTGATAACAGGTGAGTAAATCGGAATTCGTATTTCGGCTGATTTTAGAGGAATATTTTAAAGTTCCAAAACTCCACACTTAGAAGAATTTCCAAGTGAAACCAGTCAATGTTAGCCTATGGAAGGAAATTCAAGTTACTGGTAAGTACGGTTAAAATTACTTTTCAGGATCAGTACTGGGCTTAAAGATGCAGCACTGAGGTCTCTCCTGATAACAGGTGAGTAAATCGGAATTCGTATTTCGGCTGATTTTAGAGGAATATTTTAAAGTTCCAAAACTCCACACTTAGAAGAATTTCCAAGTGAAACCAGTCAATGTTAGCCTATGAAGGAAATTCAAGTTACCGGTAAGTACGGTTAAAATTACTTTTCAGGACCAGTACTGGGCTGAAAGATGCAGCACTGAGGTCTCTCCTGATAACAGGTGAGTAAATCGGAATTCGTATTTCGGCTGATTTTAGAGGAATATTTTAAAGTTCCAAAACTCCACACTTAGAAGAATTTCCAAGTGAAACCAGTCAATGTTAGCCTATGGAAGGAAATTCAAGTTACTGGTAAGTACGGTTAAAATTACTTTTCAGGACCAGTACTGGGCTGAAAGATACAGCACTGAGGTCTCTCCTTATAACAGGTGAGTAAATCGGAATTCCTATTTCGGCTGATTTTAGAGGAATATTTGCACAATGGTGAAGGGAGGGGGCGGGGCCTGAGGTGACATCTTTGCAAACGCGCCCCGTGGCGCGTTTTAAGTTGGGGGATTAAGTCCCCTTGAATCCTGAGGGTCCCTAGGGGCCAACTAGACCACCAGGAACCTCCAATATGCGCCAGGGGCTGCGTTGCAGAGACGTGTAGAGAGGCCACACCCTTTTACACCTCTCTGCAACGCAGCTCTGTGGCGCTTTCTGGATGTACCTGTTGGGCTAGTTGGCCCCCAGGGACCCTCAGGATTGAAGGGGATTTAATTCCCCATCTTAAAACGCGCCACGGGGCCTGTTTGCACACATGTCACCTGAAGCCCCGCCCCCTCCCTTCACCACTGTGCAAACGCGCCCCGTGGCGCGTTTTAAGTTGGGGGATTAAGTCCCCTTGAATCCTGAGGGTCCCCGGAGTCTAACTAGCCCACCATATACCTCCAAAAGCGCCACAGAGCTGCGTTGCAGAGAGGTGTAAAAGGGGCGTGGCCTCTGTACACCTCTCTGCAAGGCAGCCCCTGGCGCATACTGGAGGTACCTGGTGGGCTAGTTGGCCCCCAGGGACCCCCAGTATTCAAGGGGATTCGTTCCCCTCTGCAAACGCGCCAGGGGCGCGTTTGCAGAGTGGTGAAGGAAGGGGCGGGGCCTGCGGGCCCGATCGTTTTTTTTTTTTTCTTCCCTGAAGGGGGCTGTGTGGCCCCCTTCCTTTTTTCTTTTTTGGGCCCTGGGGACCCCATCCCCCAGGGCCTTACACCTTTTTTAAATTACCTTTTAAAAAAAAAACGGGAAGGGGGCCGCGTGGCCCCCTTCCCTGGGCCTGTATTGGCCCCGGGGACCCCATCCCCGGGGCATGGCCTCTATATTTATTTTTTTGAGGGGGCAGCGTGGCCCCCTCCTCTGGCCATTTTAAGGCCCCGGGGACCCCATCTCCCGGGGCCGGCCTTTCCATTTTTTTTTTTTTTAATTTTTCCTCTTTTTTGGGGAGGGGGGCCGCGTGGCCCCCCTCCTGGGCCACTACTTGCCCCGGGGACCCCATCCCCCGGGGCTGGCCCTCTCCGTTGGGGACTGTGGGGGGGTCCCCAATCCCCCCACAGTCCCGCCGGCTCCCCACGTCCCTTGGGAGCCGGCATTGCTGTTCCACATGGGGAGCAGCTGACATGCTGCTCCCCATGTGGAAAAGCAATCGCTTTGGATATTGGAAGAGAGAGCAGGTTTCCCTGCTCTCTCTTCCAATATCCAAAGCAGTTTGCTATGGCAGGACCGGAGCCGCGAGGCTCCCGTCCTGCCATAGCAAACTACAGTGTCCCGGGGGTAGGCACCCCGGGACACTGCAGGAGCCGGCCCTGGGGGTGGTGGTCCCCAGGGCCATCAAGTGCTCCAGGAGGGGGGCCGCGCGGCCCCCCTCCCATTCAGTACACAGCCCCGGGAGGTGGTGGTCCCCGGGGCTCTGGGAGTCCGTAACGGACCCCCATATTAAAATGTTTAGTGCCCCGGGGAGGTGGTGGTCCCGGGCGTGTGGGGGCTGGAGCCCCCACACAGGTTTAATAATGTATTTTAAAAAAGCCCCGGGGAGGTGGTGGTCCCCGGGGCTGCGGGAGGGCTCAGAGCCCTCCCACACCATTTAAAAAAAAAGCCCCGGGGGTGGCGGTCCCCGGGGCTTGGGGGCCCTTTGAGGCCCCCACACGTTAAATTATCCCCCACCATGCCCCCGGGACTTGGGCCACCCGGGGGCCAGTGACATCGAGCGCGGGAGACCGCGCTTCGATTTTTTCGGCAGGATTCGCGCACCCTGAGCGCATCCTGCCGATTTTTAAAAAATTTTTTTTTTTTGCCCAGGGGGTCCTTGTGGGACCCCTGAGCAAACCTAGGGGGTCAGGGTGTTTCTACCCTGCCCCCTTTGTGCGCTTTGCGCACTTGTTTCTGTCCCTCGGTTCTACCGAGGGACAAAATGGCTGCCAACATTTCCTGAATCGGAATGTTGACAGCCAGCTGACAGCCAATTAACATGCAGCTCGTGATCGGGAGGGTACGCGGACCCTACTCGTCCCTAGATATCACTAACTTTTTACTTTTCATTTTCTCAGCAACTACTGAACGGATTTACACCATTTAACAAAAGGGTTCTTTCTGAACCAAGAACTACCTCTTTGCCAAATTTGGTGTAATTCCGTTCAGCAGTTCAGGCTGTAGCCGTGTCTAAAGTTTCCTATGGGAAAATGCATGGGGAAAACGCGTTTTGGGACCCCCCTTTTTCTCGGCCCCCGCTTGACGTATCACCCCGAGACTTTCAGGGTAGGAGCGGACCGGAGCGCCCCACGAAGTTTGAAAATTTCGCGAAGATACGTCAACCGGCAAGAGAGTTATTTCAAATAGAATGTCGCGGATTTCCTATGGATAATAGGTTGTAACTATAACTATCTACTGGCGACCGCCAGTAGATAATATATATATATTTATTAAAGCTCAATTTTCTTTGTTTGCAGAAAATAAGCACTCACGGCAGGCGTTTGAAGATATTTTATTCTTCCAGAAACAAACGCGTTTCGGCGGTCTGCCTTCCTCGGTGTTACTGACACACCGGAAGCAGCCGTCCTTTAACCAAACATTCTCGTGCTATTAGCAATTAAAAAGGGACTCAACAAAACGTTTAAAAGTGAGCGCCATTTCATAGTATCTAAAAAGCAATTCATATCGCCGTAATACAAATGCATTGCAGACCACAAAATATCACAGTGAAATCATACAATATCATGTAATTCATTATATACACAAAACTTATGCAAACAAATTCATAATGTTCACAAAATACTATCATTCATTAAACAGATTTCCACTGTTACTTCATGATGTCTAAACATTGATTATACCGTATATCGGCTAAACAACACTATGACATCACTGTGACATGGTGATCATTTCCAAATCTTGCCGTGGATCGGCAAAGAGTCCCTTTTATTCCAATTCATCATTAATGCACATTTCATAAGACATACTAGACAACCATCTCGGGGGACTACTTAATGATATCAATCCATTGTTCATGAGCCCAAGTGTGATGCTAATTCCTCACTACTATTCAGACCTTTCGGAAATTTTGTTTGCAAATCAACAATGTAGCGCGATTCTAACCTGCGTAATTTTTGAATTCTATCTCCTCCTCTTATACTTTCGGCCACACAATCTAGGCCATAGTATTGTAGCAAGTTTCTATTACTAAAATGTTTTTCTGCAAAATGCCTCGCTACGGGGTATGATGCATCATTTTTAGCAATCGCCCTTAGATGTTCCAATACTCTAATTTTGAGGGGATGAATAGTACTACCAATGTAGCAAAGACCACATGGACAAATTAGACAATAGACTGCATACGATGTACTGCAGGTCATACATTTCGTTATCGATCTTTTCTTTGTTAATCCCGGAATATTGTATGATAGAACCCTTTTGCTGTTAGCACAGGCCTTACATTTTCCACATGGAAAAAATCCTCGCATTTCTCTAAGGGTTCTCATAGATTGAACTTCCTTGTCAAGATGACTACGTACTAGTCTATCTCTTATTGGTCGAGCCTTTTTAAAGGTGACCAATGGGTATGTCGGGATGTCCTTACTTATAACATTGTCTGTTTGTAAAATGTGCCAGTTTTTCTCAGCATACGTTTAAAAAAATTCGCTTCTGCAGAATAAGTAGTAACCATCCTGAATTTGCCCTCATCTGTATTTTTGGACACTCGCTTATTTGTGCCGTTATCTTTCAACAATTGATATCTCGGAATCCTTCTCACTTTCTGAAGTGTTTTTTCTAATAGAGTTGGTTCATACCCTCTCACCTCAAATCTGGCTATACAATCTCTTGCAGCCCTTTCAAAATCACATTCCCTTGAGCGGTTTCTTTTCAATCTTAAAAGCTCCCCATATGGTATGCTCTGTACGAGCTTGGGTGGATGATTACTAGTTGCGTACAAGATTGAATTGCCCGCTGTTGATTTACGAAAGAGAGCTGTGTGTAATTCCCCATCTGATACAAACACCCTGAGGTCCAGGTAGTCCACTGTCACTGGACTAACTGTGCCAGAGAAGTGCAGGTTCAGATTGTTACTGTTTAAATCATTGATATAGGCTGTAGCCGACTCCAGCGTGCCCTCCCATACCAAAAAAAGGTCATCAATATATCAATGCCAAACCACAGCTCTCCCCTTCATTGTGCCACATTCATAAGTTCTGGACACCTGCTCCTCCCTCCAGCCTACGAACAGGTTCGCATAGCTGGGGGCGAAGCAGGTGCCCATTGCAGTACCAGAAATCTGTCTGAAATATTTATCTTCAAACAAAAAAATATTATTGGTAAGACAAAATGTGGCAAATTCTATCAACATTTGATTATGTTCTGCAAAGCGCAATTGCCTCTTGTTCAAATAGAATTGTAAGGCTTTTAAGCCACCCTCATGGTCTATACAGGTATACAAACTTGTGATATCCAACACTACTAGATGATATAGTGGGTTCCAAATTACATTTGCAATCTTATTCAAAAAGTCTTTAGTGTCCTTCACATAAGATTTCAATTCCACCACAAATGGAAATAGGAAATGGTCAATAAACATAGACAGATGTTCTGTTAAACTGCCTTGAGATGATACAATCGGCCTACCTGGTGGATGTAGGTTATCTTTGTGCAGTTTGGGGATATGATAAAAAAGTTGCTATAACTGGATTCATCTTTCGCAAGAATAGATGTTCCTCAGTCCCCAACATTGATTTGTCGTACCATTTCCTGGAGAGTCTCATACATATGTATGCTTACTTGGTATACTTCACGTGTGGTCCTTTCGTAGTACTTGATGTCCGATAATTGTCGCAGGGCTTCCTTACAATATTGTTCTCTGGTTTGTAGGACCACATTCCCACCTTTATCAGAAGGCTTAATTATTATAGAGGTGTCCTGGAGTAGATCATTTAATGCCTGCTCTTCTTCGTTGGTAATATTGCTCTTGGTAGATCTTTGCAAACTTTTATATCTGAATTTCAACAGATCATTGACCATGGCATCAGAAAAGACATCGATCGCGTCAAATGGCATCTGTGGCACAAAAGTAGATCTTGGTTTAAACGGACTTTCTTCCATCTCCTGATCTATTCCAGCTTGTATCGCTCTTTGAGCCATGTTAGCCATGACGTTTGAATGCCCCCCCAGTTCCTCATCAAGATTTTGCAAGAGTTCCACTCTATGTAAATCATTGCAGGTCAGCAGGTCTGTTGCAGTTATTCTTGTTGGTATTTGTTTCAGTTCTTTCAAAGTTGGCCTTAATTTGAAATATTTATGTAGCTTCAATTTTCGTATAAAGCTAAATAGGTCAATTCTTGTCTGTGTAAATTCTAGATGACTGCTCGGACAGAACGTCAATCCTAGAGTTAATACCCTGATCTCACTATCAGACAGATGTTTCGGCGTGAGATTGACCACAGTTAAATTGATATTTTCTATTGGCGTTTGTTGAATCTCTTTTTGCGCGTTCCCCACGCCTGTGCTCTTCCTCTTCCTTCCCCACCCTGATCGACGCGTTCTCCGGTGGATTGTTCGGGCGGTTTGTTCTTGCCACCTCGTAGCCATGACGGTCTGATTATTTTGAACTCGTCGTGAAAAGGTGTAGTTGTTTTGACTCCTCCCACAGTATTTTCAGCATGTTCATCACCAGATTCATTCTCAGTCATGTCTGATTCAGATGTTTCCACTCTAGGGGTTATTGCTTTATTTTCGGTCAGTGCAGCAGTTGGGGGGCATTGAAGTCAACATGCCATTCGAGGGCCCACTGAGGGTAACAATACTCCTTTACAGAACAGTATCGCATGAAGCTCACTGGGAGCAACAATAACTTTCCAATTGGGACTCGATGTCCCAGCATGCATCATACTATATGAACGTACTGCGCAGACTCACTGGGGGTCCCTGCATGCTTCAAAAGGAAGGATTGGAACAATTTGTGCGATACTCGAGTTTGCCCATGAAGAAGAGGCTGTGTCCTCGAAACGCGTCGGCAATGAACTTACCTGGGATGGAGATGCTGGCATTTCCCAATAAAGAAACCGTTGGTTAACTGCTGCGAGTGCGTCCTTTGAAAGCTTTCGGGCGTTTGTAGAATAAAATATATATATATTCAGTACACCGACGAAGGCGCCAATGCCGAAACGCGTTTGTTGTTGCTAGGATAAAATAAAGTCATCTTTGCAACTTGCCCCGCGAGTGCCGGCTTTGTTCTGTGGATAAAGGAGCATTGGAGCGTTTATGTATACACGGGGCACCACCGTGTTACCGGCACCCGCTCGTGAGTGCTCTATATTTATGGTGACAGTGGAGCGATAATATATATATATATATATATATATATATATATATATATATATATATATATATTTTCACTGAAAAAACCCAAAGGTTACAGAGACATTATAGTTAGGCTCACATTTCACTCGTACAAAACCAGAGAAATTCAGCATTTATAATTACATGAACTAAATATAACTTACGCCCCCGCAGTGTGCCTCTTATGACCCCACATATAACATCACTCATGACATGGTCAGTTTGGGCTGTAGTCATGTTAAAAAATCTTATTGGAATTAACATGGGGAAAACATGTTTGGGCCCCCCCCCCTTTTTCTCGGCCCCCGCTGGACGGGCCACTCTGAAACTTTCCAGACATGAGTGTCGAATTTATAGGGAACATTTTGTGAAGATCCGTCAACCGGCTCAATAAAAATAAAGTACTAACTATAACTACCTCCTGGTGGCTGCCAGTAGGATATGGATATATACACCCCCTTTTTTTAAATTACCATTACCGCCCAATACCCTTAACCCTAAAAATACCCTTACCATCCAGTACCCTTATCAATCCCTAAATCCCTACCCAATTCTAAACCTAAAGCTACTTCCCAACCCTAAACCTTATATCTATAGATATATAGATATATAGCTATATAGATATATCTATATATCTCTATATATATACACACACACACACACACACAGATATACATATATATACACACACACATTTATTCACAAAAACAAATGTTACAGTAACGTTATAGTTAGTTTTAGATTTTACATGCACAAAACCATAGAAATTCAGCTTTTATAGTTAGAGTTATTTCAAGTAACTAGAACTAATGCCCTATGGCAACTATACCTTGCGCCCTCAACATGCACAGTTCTCATCAATAATTTTACTGCAAATGTTACAGTGATGTTATCAATGATGTCATAGACGATGTCTTGAGTGATGTAATATCTGGGGTTATTAGCAGTACATGGCCAGGCTGAATTTCTATGGTTTTGGGAGCGTAAAATCTGAACCCAACTATAACATCACTGTAACCTTTGGCTTTTTAGTGAACTTTTATGATTTTTTTTATAATTCTATTTCCTAACTTTAATATTCCTGTACCCTTAGGATTTTACAGTGAATTTTTAGGGTTCTATTAACATTAAGATGCCCATTGCAATGCACAGTGAGGAGGTTTTAGACGCAGGGCCTGGCATGGCACTGTCCTGCTCCTGCCCCCCCTTCTCATCTATTGTCAAAGTGCATGCCCCTGCTCCCTCATTGCAGCTCTTTGTGGCTGCTGTTCTGCCACTGTCCTTCCCGGCTGCCCTAAACAGTTAGCTTGCTGCCCCATCCACCTCCTCCATACTCTCTGTTTTCCGAGTCCATGCATCAGCCCCCTCCCTCCTGCCCTGCATGGTCCAATGAGCTGCCACTGCCCTCCAGTCAGCTTGATGTCCCTGCCCGCTCCTCTTGCCCTATGTTGCCCAATTCTATTCCCCATCATTGCCCTCCTGCTTATCCTCTGTGCTTAGCTTGCTGTTCCTACCCTCCTTCCCCTGCCCTCCAATGTCTGTGCTCTCTCCTTTTTGTCCACCATGTTCCATGGACCTGCAACTACCCATCCTATCTACTCTGAGTGTTCTCTTGATCTAGAACTGCTCATTCCTGCCTGCCTAGAATGGCTAGATGGTTGCTGCCTGTCTCTGCCACCTCCACCCTGCCTTTCCAGGTTCCAGGCCCCTATCCCCTCCCTTCTGTCCTCCATGCTGTGTTGTGCTGCAACTGCTCCTACTACCTGCCATGAATGGTCTATTGCGAAGCTCCTTCCCTTACCCTCTCTTGTCTGTGACCCCTCTGTTCTGTACTCCATGGTCCGTTGTGCATGGCCCTGCCCCCTCCCTCTTGCCCACCATGGCCGTTGTGCTACCACTAACCATCCTGCTTGCCATGTATGGTCTTCTGTGCTGTCACAGCCCCTCCCACCTGTTCTGTATGGTCAGCTTGCTGCCCCTGACCCCCATCTTCCCTCCGTTGCCTGTGTGTATGCCATTATAGTCTCACTGTGGGCCTTCATGGTGTGTTGTGCTTCCAGTGCCCATCCTGCTTGCCCTTCATGGTCAGCTTGCTGCTCCTGAACTGCCCCCTTCCCCCAGCCCTCCGTTTCCCATGTGCATGCCTCTATCCCCTCCCTCCTGCCTTGTCTAGTACGTTGTTGTGCCCCTGCCCCCTTCCCTCCTGCCCTTCATGGTCTTTATGCTGCAACTGTCCATCCTGTCTGCCTGCTATGGTCAACTTGCTGCCCTTGCCTCTTTCCCCTCAGCTCTCTGTGGTCCATGTGCATTGCTCTGTCCCCTGCCTATTGTTTTCCATGGTCCATTGTGCTGCACTGCCATAGCGTTTGCCCTGTGTGGTGTATTGTGCTGCTGCAACCCGTGACGCCTGCCCTGTAAGGTCAGTTTGGTGCCCTTGCCCAATTCCTCCTAACCTCCGTGATCCAATGTACCATACTTGCCAACATTTTGAACTTGGTAAGAGAGAGATTTTGGAAACAAAACCTGGGGAATTGATTTTAACCACTGACTTACCATGAAAAAGAGGAGATTTTAGTCAGAAGACATGAAATAAATCCCTTTTGGGCATAAAGACATTGGGAATCTCCTGCCTGAATCGGGTCTGTTGGCATGTATGGATATACTGCCACTGCCTCTTCCCTCAATGGTCTGTTATATTGCCACTGCATTTTTCTTGCCTGTCGAGCACGGTTGATTTGTAGCCCCTGTCCCCCTTTCCCCTGCCCTCCATGGTCCATTGTGCTGCCACTGCCTCCCTACCTGCCCAGCGGGTCAACTTGTTGACTCTGCACTCTCTTCCCCGCCATCAATTATACGAGTCTGTGCCCCTGAGCTCTGCCTCCCTAAGTATTTTAATGAACAACTAGATTGCTAACATTCTATATTTATTACAAATGTGTGGCACACCTGAAGTCATCTGGTCTCATCAAAACTGTAATGCCGAAAGCATTTCCTTTAGAAATTATAAAAATGAGAGGGTCTTATTCCCATGGAAATTATGGTTAGTGCTCTAAAAAAACTAAAATGTGGACATTTTTTCGGAGTTTACATAGCGACAAAGCATCTTTAAATTATTTGCTATCTTGATGTTTTTTCACCTAGTTGATCACTGGATTATGAGTTAGATTTAAGGGAGAGAATGTGGCATTACGGTTAGAGCTGCAGATTTTGCAACTGGGGAATCGGGTTCGAGTTTTGGCGTCACCTCGACATCCTGTGATTCTGGGTAAATCACTTAATCTCGCCAAGCCTAAAACCAAAATGAATGTGTCCTTGTGTAATGTAACTGATGCTCATGTAAAGAACTGCAATACCTTCGGTTCAAGTCTGTGTTATATAAGACTGCAAAAAATAAAACAATTAAGGGGCCAATTACGATCTTGCTAGGAAAGCCCTCTGTAAGACCCAGATGGCTTTCCTAGCGAATTGCGCACCGCGAGTACGAGAGACTGATTCCTATGCACCCGTATAATGACGGACTCGGTTTCGCTCGGACTCCCATTGAACTCAATGGGAGCCTTTATACCGAACATGTACACAGGCTCCCATAGCAAAAAGGGGTGGGTGGGGAAAAGCGTACACCCTGTGGTGGGCACCCCATGGTGCCCACCACACTGTGCATGCATGGAAAGGGGGACCCATGGGTACCCCCTCGGGACCTATTCGGAGGGCCACGGGTGAAGGGGGGCCTGCTACAGCCCCCCGAAGTCCAATTCCCACAGCCGTTTCGTTCCGCTGAGACAGAGTCGATACGGCTGTCCGAATCGTGCATCGTACTCGCTCGTTCGGAAGCCGGCTCCATTACGCGGCACGATTCGGCTGCGAACGAGTCGGACTGACTGGATCGGGATTGGGAACGATTCGGTCGACACGGACGAGATCTTTGCATCGTACTTGGTCGTTCGGAACGGAGGAAGATTCAGTTGGAAACATAGGCTCCGAATCGCATTTGCTCATTCCAGAACCCATCTGGAGGCCTTCCTAACGAGATCCTAATCGGCCCCTAAGTGTTTTGCACACTTCTGTCTTTAGTTGATATTTGTGCTACATTTGGGCTCTTTTTTTCTCTCTCGGCCATTTTGGGAGACTTATTTGTTATGAAGCTCCCTAATTTCCTCATGTACTGCAGTATCCTCAGTAGAACATGCTTTCAGTTTTCTACTTCGATTCCATCAAGATGGCATTCAGATGTGCCACACTTTTGGCATAAGATCTGAATATTAGCACTCTAGTTGCTCATTAGAACACTGTAGCAAAGCTGCTGCTGATCACCAGGAGTTAAGTGGCAGTCTGCTGCCGGCATTGAAAGTGCATCTTTCAGTCTGTATGTCGGAATGTTTTAATGAAATAGAGAAGAAAGATATTTGAGAACTCACTTTAAATGTGTCATAATTTTTCTTCCTACAGCACTAAACATAATGTATATGACAAAATGAATCCACACATGTTGTTCCTTTCTAAATGATATATTTTAAGTTTTACCAGTTTGATTCAATCAAGGTGGCTTTTGGTGTGCTATACTTTTGTCATAAGTAAGACATTTTGCGCTTTAGTTGTTCTTTGGAACACTCTGGGAGGCTGCAGTGGCATACAAGGGAATCAACTGTCAGGCTGTTCCTGTTGCAAGTACATTTTACTGAGAATGTCAGACTTAATTCTCATATGGCTGAGAAAGAGTGTGTGAATTTACAGAAAATATGCTCTCATTTTAGCTTCGGGAGCACCTTCCGTTACTTCTATGGGAAAATCATGAGAAAACAGTTTTCTCTCAAACATGATTGATGAAATCCCAGCAAAAGGCTTTATTATAGGGTAAAATCACCTTACAACACACCACAATTCCTAAACTCAGTATGGGACTATCAACAAATGATTTATATTGTAACTAAAATCTGTTATCACCCTTTATACGTTCTCCTTTTTGTGACCCTCAAAACCTGCCATTCACTACAATGCATTTCAATGGGGACCATGCCTCTTGCAGTCCTGTAAGTGCTGCCAGAGCAAGTTGTCCATTTTGTGGCCAGACAATAAAGGGGGAGGTCCATTTGGAACCCCCATATATGTCCTTTGGGGTTTGGGTGTGCTCACCCTGCCCCCCTTACATATATTTTTTGAAATTTATTTTCAGGACAGAGGGACCAAGACCCTGAGTTTTGTAATGGGTGCCAAAGCATATTGTTCAGGCTGGCACCTACCAATCAAAATTGACTAGACTCCTTTAAATTGGCCAGTCAGAGCATATCTGAACATCAACTGTCCAGATATAAAAACAAAATTCCTTTAATATCTCAAAAACTACTGAACGGATTTACACCAAATAACAAAAAGCATGCTTTCTCGATCAGGAGCTACCTTTCTGCCAAATTCGGTGCAATTCCGTCCAGCGGTTCGGGCTATAGTCGTGTCTAAAATCTCTGAGGGAATTGGCATGGGAAACACTTTTTTTGGACCCTCTCCCCCCCATATTCTCAGCCCCAGCTAGACAGATCACCCCGAAACATTCCATGCACAATAAGACCCACCGGCACACTTTTTTTGGGGAAAGTTTCATGAAGATTCGTCAACCAGCACCACATATATAGGCAAGTCAAAAAACGCTTTTCCTATGGAAACATAGTCCTAACTCCCTACTGGCGACTAGGTAATATATATATATAACACACACTAACACACACACACACACACACACACACACTAACACACACACACACACACACTTCCCTTATATGCATGGTCAAGGCATATGCGCTTATAAAAATGTTGTGGTAAAGAATGCGTAGCAATGGTACTGCGTGGTAAAAAACACATTGTAAAGGCTGTTTCCTGGTGGATATATGCAGAAGACATGTCTTGCCATATGCATTTTTAAATTATTTGTAGACTATGGAGGTGCCTGTGCTACTAAAGAAAAGATAAATTATGGATCATTTTTAGGTCTGGCTTTACAGTGTACCCGTCTAACAACCCACTGTTAGCAATTCTTTAAAATATAAATCACATGAGCTCGGACTTCACCAAGAGAAGCATTACTCTTTGACTTCATGCTGTATAATTCTGCCTTCTTTGGAGTGCTTGTATTGCAATTCATGAGGGACCATGCTACATCTCAAAAGTTCACTGAATCATGACAGACTAAACTCTTTATCTCACACATGCATACAGAAAACAGCTTTTGAAATATTTTAGCCAGGAATCAAAATGCAAGCCAGGCCAACGATTGCTTTTAATAAGAAATTCTGAGTAAAGGGTGCAAACATCTGCATTTTGCCTAACTAGCCTTTTAAATGAATCTGATAAGCAGATCCATTGCACTATGACCTGACGATCACACTGCTAGTCACGAGTGTGTGGCAGAACACAGTGACTCTGGGAAGGAATATCATGAGCGAAGGGTGCAATGCCGAATTTGAGCAGAGTAAAATGAGAGTGAGAAACAACACAGGCGGCACAGCACAATGCTTGTGTGGCCAAAGATAGCAAGTGAGAGACAGGACACCAGGTTTGAGGCAAAACAGTGACTGTGGGGCAGAACACAGTGAATGTGAGGAAGAATATAGAATGTTTTGTGCAAATCAGTATTCACCAACTTTGGGAATAATGCAGATGTAGGAATGAATACAATGAATGAGGGGCTGAATACCACTAGAGTGAGCATTCAGAATGAGGGAGTTAGTATGATAGATCTATTGGGCGGAAGGACACGAGTACGGCATAGAAGAGTATGAGCCAGGGGCAGCTTTGATAGAGCCCAAAGAAAAAAGAAGTGAGTGTGAGTTAGATTAGCAAGTGTGTTGGGCAAAATTGGATTAATGTGAGACAACTGGGAGTGCGTGTGGGGTAGAAATAAGCAGGTATGACAAAGAGGAGAGAGGGAGTGGAGTGAAAAAATTGCACTCGTGTGGGGAAGGAGGGAGGCAGTGTGGTGAAAACGTTTTTGAGTTTGGAGGAGAAAGGATCAAGTGTAAGACAGAGAGAACTGAGTGTGGGGTAAGAAGATGGAAATAAGTGTGCAGAAGTCTTTTATGGTTGGGTAAGGGGTTAAACGACGCCAGACTAGGACAACCCACAGACACACCCTCCCTAGGCAATCCCATTACTTCAGATAAATACTTCTGCATCTAACAGGAACAAGTAGTTGACAGTCATGTGCTATATATAAACTGCCAGGCAATATTAACCGGATATTCTTTCAAAGGTAGAAACTGCATCCACACGTACATAAACAGACTGGTTTTCAGAATTGTGATACAATGATTAATTCCCTGTGTCTTTAAGTTTACTGTATATAAAACTGCTGTCTTCTGATATACAGCAACCAATATACCGTGTATGTTCACATTGTACTTCACTCTCCCGTCTTTGATTTTGGTTTGTCCTTTCACCTGGGCTGTCCTCACTGTTCCTTTCTCCTTGAGAAAACACAAATTTCTCTTCTAAATAATTCTAGTTTAATAAAACTCTTTTCTAAGAATGAGTTCCATGTGAAAGTTTGTTCCAAGGATAAATATATAAACCGCGGCACATGCAAAAAGGGTGCCGTGGTGGGATGAAGAGAGCTGTGCGCTACACAGGACAGTGAGACTTTTAGCACAATCTTTAAATTGCAGGCCGCCTCCGAGGTACCATCAGACGATACTGGTCTGCAGAAGCCCAATCAATCGGCAATAAGGTATCAAAGCCCACCCCGCGTGTCTGCGGCTCTTTAATGCAATAAAAGTTTTACATCTGGAAGATGAAAACGCACACCAGCCTGAGGCGTGAATTAAATCCAACTTATGAAACAGAAGCAACAGAAAGATTTATGGTTCAAAGCTGGAATGCGAGAGGGAAGAACATTACTTTTTCACAGCAAAACAAATCTGTAATTAGATATATGAAAATGTGATGGAAAAGTGTGCGTGGCAAATATTTTCACTGCACGTGGTGGGTGCGCGGTCAGAAAAAAGGCCAAAGGAATAATGCTTTCATAAAGGTTAGACAATATCTACCCACGTAGCAGTATTATTGCAAAGCGCAAAGAGGGAGGTGGAAGAGATAGGTCAGAAATAACGTTTTAAAAATAAAATAACTGCATAGATCTTTGATGTCTTGATTTAGCTACAAACATTTCACAACTGTACACAAAGGTGGCGCTGAAGGTCTTATGGCATCATACACTGCCTCTCCTCCTTCCAGGCATCACTGTCCAGAGCCTGTCTCAACTGAAACCAACGACATTCATCCTCTTTGCCAACAGCCCAGACTGGCCCTTATCCAATCCCACCGTCCATCCTTTTCCAACCCCCAAGCCTCGTCATTAGAATAATGTAATATCATGCTTAAACACTAAGGTGGCCAAGCACTTGCAAACACTGTCCAATAGGCATCAGAACAGAAAATGCTTTATGCCCATCCAGAAGGGTGCATCAATGTCCATAAATAACAGTGGCTGAAAAGATTCTATATGCATTTTATTGCATACGCCTTTCTGTTGTGTGGAATCACACACCTACATTTTTATGCAGCAACACTTTTATTCTTTAAAATTCTTGTTGTTTCTGGTTGCTGCATACAACATCTAGATTTGTCCACCACAATCGTTATAAAGCGTGCACCTTCAACACCCTGTGTCTCCTAATGTGCACCAGCCCCCCACTGGCTTTCACCACCTTTTCAGAGCGAGGATAGGTGGAAGTGAATCTGCCCCCGGCCTGGGGGCACTACTGGCAATTCTGGGACTGCATGCTTTTCCCCATTATGGGGGACAATACTGGTCATTCTGGGACTGCATGCTTTTCCCCATTATGGGGGACAATACTGGCCATTCTGGGTCTGCATGCTGTCCCCCATTAAGGGGGACAATACTGGCAATTCTGGAACTGCATGCTGCTCCCCCTTATGGGGGACAATACTGGTAATTCTGGGACTGCATGCTTTTCCCCCTTATGAGGGACAATACTGGTCATTCTGGGACTGCATGCTTTTCCCCCTTATGAGGGACAATACTGGTCATTCTGGGACTGCATGCTTTTCCCCATTATGGGGGACAATACTGGTCATTCTGGGACTGCATGCTGTTCCTCATTATGGGGGACAATACTGGCAATTCTGGGACTGCATGCTGTTCCCCTTATTGGGGACAATACTGGTAATTCTGGGACTGCATGCTTTTCCCCCTTATGAGGGACAATACTGGTAATTCTGGGACTGCATGCTGTCCCCCATTATGGGGGACAATACTGGTAATTCTGGAACTGCATGCTTTTCCCCATTATGAGGGACAATACTGGTAATTCTGGGACTGCATGCTTTTCCCCATTATGAGGGACAATACTGGTCATTCTGGGACTGCATGCTTTTCTCCATTATGGGGGACAATACTGGTCATTCTGGGACTGCATGCTGTCCCCCATTATGGGGGACAATACTGGTAATTCTGGGACTGCATGCTGTTCCCCCTTATGAGGGACAATACTGGTCATTTTGGGACTGCATGCTTTTCCCCATTATGGGGGACAATACTGGTCATTCTGGGACTGCATGCTGTTCCTCATTATGGGGGCCAATACTGGTAATTCTGGGACTGCATGCTGTTCCCCATTATAGGGGACAATATTGGTCATTCTGGGTCTGCATGCTGTCCCCCATTATGGGGGACAATACTGGTAATTCTGGGACTGCATGCTGTTCCCCCTTATGGGGGACAATACTGGTCATTCTGGGACTGCATGCTTTTCCCCCTTATGAGGGACAATACTGGTCATTCTGGGACTGCATGCTTTTCCCCATTATGGGGGACAATACTGGTCATTCTGGGACTGCATGCTCTTCCTCATTATGGGGGACAATAATGGCAATTCTGGGACTGCATGCTGTTCCCACTTATGGGGGACAATACTGGTAATTCTGGGACTGCATGCTGTTCCCCCTTATGGGGGACAATACTGGTCATTCTGGGACTGCATGCTTTTCCCCCTTATGAGGGACAATACTGGTCATTCTGGGACTGCATGCTTTTCCCCATTATGGGGGACCATACTGGTCATTCTGGGACTGCATGCTCTTCCTCATTATGGGGGACAATAATGGCAATTCTGGGACTGCATGCTGTTCCCACTTATGGGGGACAATACTGGCAATTCTGGGACTGCATGCTGTTCCCCCTTATGAGGGACAATACTGGTCATTCTGGGACTGCATGCTGTCCCCCATTATGGGGGACAATACTGGTAATTCTGGGACTGCACGCTGTTCCCCCTTATGGGGGACAATACTGATAATTCTGGGACTGCATGCTTTTCCCCCTTATGAGGGACAATACTGGTCATTCTGGGACTGCATGCTTTTCCCCATTATGGGGGACAATACTGGCAATTCTGGGACTGCATGCTTTTCCCCATTATGGGGGACAATACTGGTCATTCTGGGACTGCATGCTTTTCCCCATTATGGGGGACAATACTGGGTCATTCTGGGACTGCATGCTGTTCCTCATTATGGGGGACAATACTGGCAATTCTGGGACCGCATACTGTTCCTCATTATGGGGGACAATACTGGTAATTCTGGGACTGCATGCTGTCCCCATTATGGGGGACAATACTGGCAATTCTGGGACCGCATGCTGTTCCTCATTATGGGGGACAATACTGGCAATTCTGGGACCGCATGCTGTTCCCCATTATGGGGGACAATACTGGTAATTCTGGGACCGCATGCTGTTCCTCATTATGGGGGACAATACTGGTAATTCTGGGACCGCATGCTTTTCCCCATTATGGGGGACAATACTGGTAATTCTGGGACCACATGCTGTTCCTCATTATGGGGACAATACTGGTAATTCTGGGACCGCATGCTTTTCCCCATTATGGGGGACAATACTGGCAATTCTGGGACCGCATGCTTTTCCCCCTTATGAGGGACAATACTGGTCATTCTGGGACCGCATGCTGTTCCTCATTATGGGGGACAATACTGGCAATTCTGGGACCGCATGCTGTCCCCATTATGGGGGACAATACTGGCAATTCTGGGACCGCATGCTGTTCCCCATATGGGGGAATACTGGCAATTCTGGGACTGCATGCGGTCCCCATTATGGGGGACAATACTGGCAATTCTGGGACCGCATGCTGTTCCTCATTATGGGGGACAATACTGGTAATTCTTGGACCGCATGCGGTTCCTCATTATGGGACAATACTGGTAATTCTGGGACTGCACGCTTTTCCCCCTTATGAGGGACAATACTGGTCAATCTGGGACTGCATGTTGTTCCCCATTATGGGGGACAATACTCGTAATAGCTGGATTTATGTGCAGGGATTCTAGGTGGAGCCATTATTTCCAGCCACATGGTACCCCACACAGACCCGGCCACCTTGTAATTGGGGCCTTGATGTCAGGGTGACTGTTTAATCAAACTTTAGAGGCACCGGTCTTGCAGTTTGACATCTTCACATGTCCACAAGAGTCACCATTAGTCCTTCTAACAAGATACATTCCATAGGAGCCGTGGACTCGCCCATGGCACGCCTACCTGTAAAACTGCTCCAGGAGATTCTTAGGCAGGAAGCTGAGAAGAGAGTATCTGGTGGTGTGGATGGAATTGTCACTGTAGTATCTGGAGAAGACCTTCCAATCCTTCTGGCACACGTGGTTGTTTGGGTACACAACACGCTGCTTCTCCAGGGTGTGCAGCTGTCCCTTCTTTTTGTTTCCCAACAAGGGTGTAGATTCCGATACATCTGCAGAGGGCGCTTCGCCACCCAGGCGCCTACAGCGGTACACTGCGGAGTCCACTGAAAAGGCCATGTCCTGTGTGGAAAGAAAGAAGCCACGCGTGATTTAAAAGGAACGTGTCTGCATCGCGTAACATCTTGTGGGAGCCGGAAAGCCACGAGGTGCTGCACTAAGAAAATCACAATTTAGACACAACTGTTAACGTCTCTATACACAGTTACACAGTATTTTTTCAGTGGAACCAATTAGTGGTCATTAAAATGGGCCATTAATACCAGGTCCTTATTATCAGCCAATAAATATATCATTACCTTTTCACAGGGCACGAGTCGGGGGTACACGCGGATGGACAGCGTCCACCCACTATTTTCACAGGGTGGACGCTGGGCCCCACTGAAAAATATGCTGAATTCGTCCCGGTGTAATTTGCAAACACCGGGATACATTCTGCAGCGCCTGCACGTTGTCTGCTTTCGATCCGCAACAACGTGCAGGGGGGGAGGGGGCTTTCTTAGTTCAGACTCCTGCTGGGCCCATAACAAAGGCCGAATCTGAGGGCTCATCAGGCCTCCTTTTGTTCGAGTCTCCTGGCTGGGAGCGGTCAGGAGCCTCACACCTAGAAGCAAATGCAGCAGAGGGGAAACAAAGGCTCACACTTTTTTAGCACTTCACACATACTTAAGAGAGGCAGCTTTTCACTTTGTTCAGTCCCGGTTTACAAGATATGCATTCACTTTAAGAATGTCAGATGTGTTGGTCTTTCCCTGTATTTACACAAAATAAATGCAATTTATATAGTGCTTACTACCCCTGAGGAGGCGTTGAAATAATTTAAGTACCACTATTTTTTCTTTTAAAGCACTATGGGTAGAGGAAGTTTACGCAGACAAACGGCAACATTGTTTTATGTGTAGCTTACAAAAGTGTGAATCTTCTGCCTAAATCAGGATGGTTTCCCTATATACTCGAAATATGCTCCAATGTACTCATGATACACATGTTAAACGTATATGTGAGGGCTTAAGATCTGATGTCACTTCTTAAGATGCCACTTCCTGTGATGGCACGTGCTGTGATGTCATGCGCCGTGATGTCACGCACCATGATGTCACGCGCTGTGATGCCACGCGCCTTGATGCCACTTGCATTCTGATTAACTAGTTTAGTCCCCCCACTTCTTTTTTTTTAGGACTTGTGCCCTGCCTTTTCATGAAAGGGTGCGTAAGCTCCATCTCTCAACACCCCCCCCCACCTCCGCTTCTTCCTTATCTGTTTGTCTGCCTCAGTATTTCGCTCTGCCAGTCTGTCTCTCACTCTCTCGCTCCGATAATGTCTCTTTTTTCTTGTGCCCCTTTGTGTGTTTGTCAGTCTGCTTACCGCTGTCTCTTTATATATCTAGGTCTGTACATCTGCGGCCTGTTCATAAGTGATCACCCTTTTGTCCTTGTGTCAGTTTGCCTTTGAGCAACTATTTTGGTCTGTTGCTTTGCCTATTTGCCATCTGCGTACATGTGTTTCATAGGAGCTGTCTCACCAATATGCATTTCTGCAGTCTGTCCATTTGTGTGTTGGGTTTGTCTGTCTGTTGGTTTTATTAATCTGTCTGCTTTCTCTGATTTGTGTATTTAGTTTGTTCGGTCTACCTCTTGTTACAATATACCTCGGTCCAATCTGTCTATCTGTTCACTTGTCTGCTTGATTCATGTCTGTGACAGTTTACATATTGAGAGAACATACTCTGTAGTACAGTTACTGGAGACACACAGGAGATGTCCTTGGAGGAATATTGGGCCCAGTAGTCACACACACGTTGAGATGCTGTATGTTGGGAATCTAGCACCAAAGAAGGGTAATATTGGATCCAGATATCTAGTTCTTTTGCTCCCGTCCACAAAGAGATGCATTAAGTTGCATTGGTTACAACAAACAACCTCATCCTTGGGCAGGGTTCTCCAAACTCAGTCCGGGAGGGCCGGATCCATGCCAGATTTTTAGCATTTCCCCATTTAGATAAATGTAGTTATCTTAAAAATCTGGCGTGGATCCGGCCCTCCAGGACCGGCTTTGGAGAACCCTGTCCTTGGGCAATAGAGGAAAAAGCACCAGTAAATGGAAGGTACCAGAAGAGCTTCGCTGAAACATATGAGAACTTATGATAAGCTGAAGGGTGACTTGCGAGGCTGAAGGGGAATATTGACTGAATTCATCCGAGATGAGGAAACCTGCACTTTGACTCCGCAGACTGTTACCTGATAAAACAACCTATTCAACTGGGGAACA
Source organism: Calotriton arnoldi (assembly GCA_963921515.1). Classification (NCBI taxonomy): domain Eukaryota; kingdom Metazoa; phylum Chordata; class Amphibia; order Caudata; family Salamandridae; genus Calotriton; species Calotriton arnoldi. The sequence continues at coordinate 1,412,616 of CAWUFW010001109.1, read as the reverse complement.
GGAAACAATTGATGCTGTTTGCATATTGCATGTCTGAAGCCGGAAGGCTAGAATCATTAATTCGTAAATTCCAATGTGAGAGTACACTGAAGACTGTGCATCATTGATATGGTGTCTGGCGCACTGACATAACCATGTTCTTGAATGAGAGATGGTTTCCTTGTTTCACAAAATGCCAACAAAAATAGCTTAAACAACTATCAGTCACAGCTGGAGTAACTGCTCTTGTTCAGAAAGCTACATCTCCAGTATTGTGTCCTCTTTTGGCGGCAGCCACTGAAGCACTGCTTCCAGTTGTGTTGACAACATCTAGACAATAGTGTTGCGATGTTCATGCCACAACAGGAGGAGTGTGCCACACCTCCCAGAGGATAGACAGACATGGTTCATGGCTCAAACCACATGTCCAGTGAAGGAGGTAAATACTCAAACGAGCCACATAAGGAGTAAAATGTAGATACAGGACATAGAGAGGTGGTAAAATATCTAATGAGAATAATGAACATTTATCGCTGATCATGGTCTACAAGAGACTCGTGGTTCACCATATGATCATATTTTTCACAGAATGAAGACAGAACAGTTCAACTGTACAGGAGGTGAAAAGACTGGAAGCAAACACCGTCAAAGTCAAAAGGTTTGGCATTGGCAAGCTGGTGCAATGATTGTTTTTTTTTTATTTCAAGCATATGCCACAATAATAATAATGAGAAAAATAAGAAACACGCTGTCACCTAAAATTGGTGACCCTATGCTTGAAATAAAAATATTTTTTAAATGCAATAATTTTACATAATTGTAACATAACATTACAGGTTCTTTCTAGCATGCAGTTTCTGTAGAACAGGTATAGAAACTCTTCTTAAATGTAATGCACACCATGGAAAAATATGACTCTTTTTAGCACAAAGAAAAGGTTCTATTGATTTTTTAAGTACGGTAAACTGAAGACATTTTAAACACGGAAGGATGACTATTCCCAGAAAAAAAAAAAAAAAAGCCCACACTAGGGAAACAAAGAAAAATCAATCGCAAAATAAAGCATTGGCTCACCAGTCGTGAAAATAAAGAGCACTTATTTTTAAGTGGATGTGCAAATCCGATCAGACAAAATGGCATTAGTCACAGTGCAAGAAAGCCAGTGAATGGAATGGGGTAACTATTGACCATGTTATATGCTTCGGTGGGCAGAGGCCAAATGTGAATGACAGCTGAACAGGCCAGTGGCTGAGGAGCACTAACAGACCCAATAAGCATGGGAATATGAATGTATTTTTTAATTATGATTTTTTTATTACATGAGGTATTTGTAGTCAGACCTAAACGCAAAACAGTAGCCCTCAAATGATACTTCGAAACTAGTCAGCACTACTGACTACCTAATATTCCAGCGCACGAAACAACAAAAACAGTCATATACAAGGCATAGTGCTCCCTATTGCTTTCATAAACAAACACGTCTAAAGACAGCCAAACACCCCGCTGCTTGGGAATGGCCACTCATGTTTGAACAAGACGCCCCATCACATATAACAGATATTTGTACTTGCGTTCAAACATGTGGACACAGCAATCGAAATGATAAACCAAACCTACAAATAAGGGCAGTTTGTTCTCAAGAAACAAGAGGGGATTAATTCATTTCTAAAAGTTACTAAGTGCATAAAACAGAGAGCTATGATATAGGGAAAAATGGGATTTGCCTAGGAGCACGCATTGCGTCCAAGTGAGAAAGTGTTGATTAGAAATTAGTTTACCAGTTGCACCGTCATTAAATTAAAAAGTAAATGATAAGTGGGCACCGCAATTTATTGGGCCATAAAAAAATAACCTTGTTCACTTTGGCCTTAGGCATAAATGTATTTGAGTGGCATTTGTGTACAAAGGGGAAGTGACAAAATATTCTCAGACTGATGTAATCAATTGGCAGCGGTCCTGAGAATGCTGCTTCAAGATGAGCATGAATGTGGCGCATTTTTTTAACATTTAAGTTTCTTGCCCGGCAAATGACAAGTATGTCTGTAAACGCCAGGAATCTACTGCAAAAGACCATAGTGGTGTGTACAGCATCTACACCTCCACCACAGAGCCTCCTCCTTGCCATAATAGATGCATGTGGAGGCTCAAAAAGGTAAGACCACATTCCAACTAGCTACAGCGATATAACAAAGTCTTAACAGGAAAAGTCTTCAAATTTCCTGGAATAAGTTTCCCAGAGCCTTAACCTGAAGATATTCTGCTAACAACTGTTGGCCTGGTTTGATATAAAACAGTTCGATCCCTTATTCACTTTTAAGGAGGACCACTTGATCGGGATCAAACGCACGCTCAAGGTGCAGCCCATTATGCTAGCACAAGCACTTTCCATACTAGGGCAAATGAATAACGAACAAAAATTTCATCATGAAAAATCTGATTTTCTGAACCATGGTTGCCAGGAGGCTCTCCTTGCCTTGGATCTTAACATCACGTCCTACTGAAGCCACGCGCTTCCCTACATTAACTTCTATTCATGATCTTCACTGCACCCAACAGTCACAATCCCTTTCCACCATGCAATACCCCTTTATCAAAGATGCATCTCCCATTACTTACAGAGAAACCAATGTAGACATTTTTTGTTCATGGCTGCCATCTTCTCTCCTAGACTGCCTAGGGTCTCGCTACCATCTTGTGAGTTCTTGAGTTTTTAAGTGTTTTGCTAGAGGAAATTAGTTCTCACAGTAATCTTCAGTTACAGTACAGACTGCTGAGATATTTGGGCTTGAAGACGAGTATGCTATGTAGCAGGCATGGTGGTAGTTTGGTCTATGGGGAGCAAGTGGAGTGCTTGCAGGGGACGAGTAGCATGATCCAATTTCCTAATTCCAGCACTACTCTGGTGGCCCTGTTTGGGACCACATTTATTTTAGTTTATTTCTTCAAGAAGTCAGTATAGACGGAATTAAAGGAATTTGGCCAAAAAGAGTGGTGTAGGGAAAAAGTCACTAAGGGACAGATTCAGTCATTATCAGTTCTAGATAGACAGAGCATGGTATCAGAATCAACCTTTTCTTTAGACAGAGGATTGGCTGCATAAGCGTCATTATGCAGTGTGGAGACTGGAGTAGATAAGATAAGAGGGAACTGCTTCTACGGGATAGAATAACAGTGTAGAAAACAAATTGAGATGTGCAAAGATCAAACAATGCTGTTAATTAAAATATAGTATTTTGAGATTTAAGCATGATTATTTCCAACACTATGAGACTGTGTGATGTCTAAATCAGAGACTAGCATAGTTTGAACAAAGAAGCAGACCAATTAATCCCCCAGGACCCCTACCCAAAAACATATTGGTGGCTATTCGTTTCCCTGAGTCAACCAGTCATTGCTGCAGCTGGGCAAACCCCATCCTCTTAACACTCTTGAAGGAGATTTAGAGTTGACAAAGCACGTTTATATTAACTTGTTTTTTTCCATCATGTGCATAAACCAAGAGGATAGCCCTGATTCTAAAGCCATGCTTTGTAAGGACATAAGGGGGCATCTAGGATCTCCAGTCAACTCTGGTCTGTGACACAAACCTTGACCAGGGCACGAAGTTTCGCTAACTACACAGATTTACAGGGATACTAATGGTAAAACAGCACTATGCACATTTCTGTTAATATAACATAAAAACAAGACGATCCACAAAACAGCTAGTTTCAAGTTGTTTGCCAACAGTATTAAGTATTAAATATTAATGCTTCTAGCTGTAAGGCAAAGAGGCCAGTTGAGAGGAGGCACATGTGACAAGTGCCTTATCGAAGGAGAAAGCCTGCGGCAAGTTTGAATTTAATCAGGGATAAGTACATTTAGGCAAATTTTCATTCCTGGTTCCACTGGGGAGAGGGGTGGTGGGGGGAAATCATAAAATTTGCATTTTAACATGACAGCCACTAGGAATTGCTGTACAATCATTTTGTATGCTGTTGTAATCCAAAAATAGTCCGGGACTCCAAGCGTAGATTAGATAAGTTATTTTATTAAGATGTTACATGAAGAAATGAGGAACCCCACCAGGAGCAGCCACCCTGCTGCTCAGCCCATACCCAACTGACACTCAAAGACATCCAACATTCCATCCACACCAACATTCCACTCCACACTCATACTGGCTGAGCAGCAGGTACAACATATCTCTCTTCTTTACAGGGAACAAATGCATTGTGAAATAGATTAAATGAAACAATTAAAAGAATGACAATATGGCAAATAACAGACATATCGTCAAGAAATTGGATGCAATGCATTAATAATAATTCCAAGAAAAAAAAATGCAATACAATAATACATAAGAAACTATGCATAAATAGGTATATGAAAGACACACTCATACCCAAGACACACTCATACCCACAATGAATAATTAAAAGAAACGCCTCACATCACAACCTGTCACACCGTACCACATCTCATCATACTCACAATGGATAATTAAAAGAAACGTCCTGTCACACCATACTACATCTCATCTCGCACTGAACTGTACTAGAGATTGAACGCCACAATACACTCTGAACAAAACATCACATCACATCTCCTCCTGATGTAAACCTCCATCCTACACCATAAACCATGCCACGGATCATACCAGTTGGCCAGACCGGCACGACGAGCGACACACAGGGAACAAACCTTTAAGCAAAGTATCAGGAAACAACAAAACGTAAATGCGCACCACAGATCAGCAAACGAACACCCTCATAACACTACCCTCATAACACTACTACCCACACTTCAGAACAAAATATAATGGCACATCACACCTTCGCCAACCAACATACCAATAAAACAATGCTACACTCACTCACCCACAACAGGGAAACTCAAACACTGAGACAATAGTATTTACGCACCGTTATTCAACAACAAATACTTTGTAATGAGTGACTAGCACAACACAGCAATCTCATACACGACTCAAACCAATGAGTGGGCTAACACCTCAACGCAAACTCATACACAACAATCTTCCGCTTCTGGGACCCTTGTCCCCGTTTAGAGCTAACAGTTGTGGTTCAAGTTCTGGGACCTTTGTCCCCAACATGGGCTCTTTGTCCCCGTTTTTTGGGCTCTCAGTCGTGGTTCAAATTCTAGGACCTTTGTCCCCTACCAATTCTGGCTCAATGACCAGCTTCTGGGATCGCTATCCCGATTCCAGGCTCACTCTGGACTCTAGATTCTGTTTCGGTTCTGGGCTCTATGCCCCTTATCTCTTTTTTTTTCCATTATGGGCTCAATGACCCGCTTTCCGTTCCAGTTATCCATTCACAATATGCTTTACGTAAGATCATGGTATTAATTAGGACACATTTACCTAGTAAAGCAAACTATGGCATTACTAAGAACACCCTAATATGGTAAAACAACATCTAGTAATGGTCTCATGAAAACACACTAAAGCAAGAGAGTTCATAAAAATACAGATCCAAGGGTGACGCTGAGTTAAGTCTTTATAGGACAGTTACTGTAAATGATGGCATAGACTTGATGAACCAACTCACGCAAACTCACGCAGAACCTGATAACGGGTGTGCTCCATACCTCGATTGGTAGAACAATGTCCAACAATAAGCCGGCGACAAGAGATTCTAAAAAAAAAAAACTAAAAAAAAACAGTCCATCCGAAGGCACTGCAGAGGGGCACAGAAAGACATTGGTACCTGTGATTTTTTTTTTCTCCTGAAACCGGTGCCTGTGATTTCTTGTTCCTGAAGTCGGTACCTGTAATCTCTTGTACCTGTGTAGCGACGACACCGACCTTAACTTTTAAGCAACACCATACGTGGTTGGCAAGAATCGTATCGCACCCGCGATAGGCCGTGCCAAATACTTGCAGCCTCCAAACCAAAAATGGCGGCACGTAGAGATGACGCCGCATCGGATGGTTCACCGCACAGGGATGCACGACAAGACCTATTCCAAGCAAACATGCAGCCGGAAAAAACGTCATAACTGGACTAGGCTTCACAACATGTCCACGCGGCATTGAAGGGATCCTCGCACCCACACGGAAAATCAGGTAAAGGCATGCGAGTTGAAGATTTAACTGTTGCATGTCTAACGGACACATCTGCGAAGATTGTAGAACAGTTTGAAAATGTATCTTTAACGGACACCTTCGCCGAAACTCGCAATAGGTAACACATCCTGTTTTAACACAGTACAAGGCTTGTACAGATTTACTGCTGCTGAGGTTTATTCCGGCGTCAAAGTTGAAAAGTGCCCATACATATCACCAAACACTGGGGCATGATCTTTGCCCACATTTGAGACTCCATAAATACTCATGCAGATAACATTTCATACCGGGGCCCGATCTATGCTCCCCGATTACCATATTTCATAACGTGAATTCTGATAGTACACAACACCATCCCGTCGTGAGCAGTTCACACCGGGGCCCGATCTTTGCCCCTGATCATCAAATTTCAGAGTGTGAGTTCTCACAGTGCCAAACACCATCACATCGTGGACACTTCACACCGGGGCCCGATCTTTGTCCCCGAATAAATTTTCACATAACAATGGGGCTCGTACGTTGCCCTTGGTTAACACAGCTGGATCTGGCACACTTGGGTTCTAGGGCGACCGATGACAGGGTCACTGGTGGGGTTCAGGTGCCAGATAGCCTTAAATACATACTTTTAATTACCTCCCAAAAAGTCTTTTACCTTGTGATTTCCTTGGCTTCAATTTTCTGTTTCTGTCAAGTTTCAGTTTCCCAACATCCTTGGGCTTCTCTTTTCTGTTTCTGTCAAGTTTCAAAAAATGTTTTAAGTTCCCTTAGGCGGCACATGTGGATTCTTCATCAGGATCATCGCCAAATGTTGTAATCCAAAGATAGTCCGGGACTACAAGCGTAGATTAGATAAGTTCTTTTATTAAGATGTTACATGAAGAAATGAGGAACCCCACCAGGAGCAGCCACCCTGCTGCTCAGCCCATACCCAACTGACACTCAAAGACATCCAACATTCCATCCACACCAACATTCCACTCCACACTCATACTGGCTGAGCAGCAGGTACAACATATGCCCTTTGAGGATTGAGCGTGACAGTGGGTAGAACAGTCTACTGTTCAAGTCTTTCTAACGAAAATGTGCCACCCAGGATTTTCGAGAAGAAATCTGTGTTATGTGCACTTAGGCAGTCATGGAATGGAGCCCACAGACCACTCAGAGAAGGTGAGACCACAGAATACAATAAAAATGAAAAGATGCAGACTCCTGCTCAGACTAGGGTGGGAAGATGGCACAGCGTCTGGGAACAGCTGTATTACCCCTTCAGGCATCAGATCAGAACCCTGGCTTTTCCTCCTTCCCAAGTTTAAACAATTTCAACTGATAATTTGAGCCACTAGAGACAAGTCAGTGTTCTAAGTAAATAGTTTTTATCATACATTTTTGATGTGCCCAATTTGCAGGTGAATGTTGCAAAACAATTTGCGTGACCCACAAGACAAAATTGTTAATGCCCCGTCATCCTTCTCGGATGGGAGAGAAAGTGGACCTGGGAAAAGAAAGGAAGGATTGAATCTTTAACCCAGATCTCTGGTCCTAGGTGATGTGGAACAACGGCTCCACTATTTAATTGCTTGGGATGCAAACTTCCGATGAAAAGAGCTGCATGCCAGTTAGTCTGTGATGGCTCATGGGCGATGAAAGGCGGAGAGAAAGATATGCGGAAGATGCGATGTGAAGATGCCAAAAATATCAACTTTCAAAGGCACCGCCCTCTGTGCCTGCCCAGGGTAGCTTATTAATTATAACTTTACTATCTAGCCTCCTGTGTCTTGAATACTTGGATATCTTTTTTAGACCAGAAACAATCATTCTTTTTGTCTATCTGCAGTTCACTCACTGGGGAGAATTGACAGGAATAGGCATTTACAACTCTGTACAGATCGGGTGATTAAAGTGCCGAACTTATTGGTATTTAGAGTGAATTCAAGTTGGTGGTTCAACAGTTTTGGGAGTATTTCCGCAATATCAGGAGCACCCCTAAAGGAGAAACATTCCACGCATTTCAGATATAGAAAACATTGCGGAAACATCCCTCATGTTGCAGAGTTCCATGTATTCGCCCATCATTTTAGATGTGTGGAAATCCCACATAAAATGCAGAATTTCAACCAGCAGATAGTGTTGCTGAACAGAGGTTAGAAGCTTTGCCTGTGATCATGGCTTAGTTTTAAGACAACTGCAGGTGATGACAGAGTGACTCAAGTTCACGCTCGGCGATGGTGATGTGTAGCATGCTTAACAAGTCACATTCCTCTGGAGGCTGTGAGATGCAACAGGCGGAGACGGAAATGACAATTTGCTAATATTGACTGCAGTGTGTCATCTAAATGGCAAATGGTATTTATAGTCACAGACACTCAACACTGTTTTAACCAAGTATCCACCCTCTCAGTACTCCACAGCGGTTTTCTTGTGTCAATGCGTCACTTCTTATTTCCGTTGTGGTGCAGTCCCTTTCCGTTTATACTCCATCTTTACACTGCCCTGTTGTTTCCCCAGTCAATGGGTTCCAGCCTGTCTGGACTCTCCCTCCATTACTGGTCACTTTCCCCATCCCAAGACCTACTTTCAATATTTGTCCCAGCCTCACTTCTCATCACTTCACACACATTATTCAGTCTGTACATAATTTCCTTACCGTGCAAGTTCAAGCAGGGCTGAGCTCTTCACGCCTTCTTCCTCTGTGTCTGGTTCACTCACAAGAGGGTGAACATTGGTTGTGCTCCTCTGCGATCACCTATCCAAAGAAAAAAACAAATTCACTGACGTGCCCATTGACCGTTCCATGCAATGAAAAATCACCCTCTTCTCTACTGATGACACGCTGTTCTTACCAAAGTTTGAGATTATTCGACAGAGCACCACAAACACCTCTTGAGAACTCACTATTTGATCCTGAGATATTATGTCATTTTGTACTCATTATGCAGATAGCGCAATCTTTACGACCTTAGGTTCTAGAGACCTTCCCCCACTTTGAAACACCCTGTCACTTGCAGAGGTCTATGACATTTGCTTCTTTAAATACTTCATAGGGGCTTAAAATCTTTGCTCATCTTGCTAGAACAAGAAGAGGAGAATACTGATGACATAGAATAGTCTTGCAAAGCCTGCATAGGGCTGTTCATCACTAAGGTAATCCTACAGTCCCTTCTTTTCACCAGCTGGCTCATTCTGTCAAAGTGTTGTAGTAAACAAAACACTCAAGTCTACTGATCATTTCACATGTTCTGGTAAATAAACATCTGGGCCTTTTTCACACTCCCGCATATTGAGGACTAAATATACCTAGAGACTCTCACAATTACACGCCAAGAACTGTCACATAAACCACATGTTCTAGTGCAGCAACGTCTGGGGACATCTCAACCTGTTCATTATTTCACATATTCAGTTGTGTAAAAGCCTGTGTAATGGTAATTCCTAAGCATGTTTCGTATATAAACACCTGGACTCTGTCCACTCTTGTGTAAAAAGGCTGAAATCCTTTCACATATTTTGGTATATAAACTCCTGAAGACGTCTTACTCTGAAAAATGTTCTGGTGCATAAACGTCTGTATGTCAGACTCATCAGGAGATCTGGTGTATGACCCAAACATGTGGGGTTAACCAACAGTGGCGGCTCCTGCGCTAAGGTGAAGGAGTGTCGCCCCACTGCTATTTCAGTAGTGCATAAAAGAAAAAGAAAATGCTAATAACAGGATGTTATTATCATTTTATGTTTCTATGCAGCACTCTGAGTCAGGGCGGGGCTGGGCTCTGTGATGCCAGAGCAGAGTGAGGAGTGGTTTGCACTCCTCTAAGTGCGCATGATGGTTTGGCCGTCCCTTTTGGACCGGCCAATCCGTCATGCACACTTAGCATGTTCTCCATGGGGCTGTGTTGCCCAGCCCCGTGGAGAACATGCCCATCCTCCCAGGCACTGCCTGAGCGGCCAAACAGGCCACTCAGACCAATCACGACGCTGCTCATGCAGCGTCGTGATTGGCTAGGAGAGTCTGGAAGCCTGGGTGCTTCCGGTGCTTGCAGCAGATATAAAGAGGATGGAGGAGAGGCATGTGGCCGCACGGCGTGGCGGAGAAGGTACGTTTTGTTTTTGTTTTTGTTTTTTTTAATCCATTCCCCCTGCCTCACCACCCTCATTTCGAGACAGCCACCACTGTTAACCAACCAAGTTAGTTTCGGGTTTATAAACACACTCGAATGTCCCCGCTCTCTGATGTCATCATATTGTGTGGCTTTTTCTTGCCCCCAGACAAGAGCTCTATTCCAAGCTACCCAGAGAACCGGTTTGGTTCCTGCCACCCTATTAGGGTTTTACCTAAGACAGCATCTCTTACAAGACGTATTGTTTTCTAACAGTAGGCTTAGAAGACACCCATTTCTTACCGTTGGTTGGTTTCATTGTCACTCATTTGCTTGCTTTTTATTCCTTCCTCTGCGTATGTTTGTCTCACCTAGAGCATGGAGTCAGTACTTGTGTTCTTCCACTGCTCATTTTTAGGTGCTATTTTTTTTATGTTTAAGCACTCTAGGAGAGTGTGTGTTTTCAGTTATCCCTCTCATGTACTTCTCTTCCCTCTGTATTCCCCAGCTCCTCCTCCTCCTTCTGAATTCTGTGTTGCTTGCCCTGACCAGTTGTCCTTGTTGCTTGCGCTCACCTTCTCTCCCTCCTTCCGGTGGCCATGTTGCTTACACTCATCCATCCCCCTCCTTCCATTGTCTGTGTTGCTTGCCCACATCCACCCTTCCTTCATTGTCCATGTTGCTTGCCCCGAGCAGCACTCCTCCCTTCGGATGTCCATGTTGCTTGAACCAGTCTCACCCTCCCGCCTTCCATTAGTCACCCTCCCTCCTTCCATTATTCACCCTCCCTTCTTTCGTTGTCCATGTTGCTTGCCTTCACCTGCCCTCCTTCCTTTCATTGTCTATGTTGCTTGTCCCACCCGCTTCTGAGTTCCATGTTCCTTGCCCCAATTGGCCTACCTCCTTCTGTTGTCTGTGTTGCTGGCCCCCACCCGGCCTCCCTCCTTCCATTGTTATAGATGCTTGCCCTCACCTGCCCTCCCTCCTTCCGTTGCCCATGTTGACTATAGTCGTGCTGCTGTACAACATGGCTAAAAACATTGACAATTCCATGCATAAGCAATAAATACCCTTTGGCTTTGCCAATGCTTGTTTCTTCAGAGTTTGGTCTTATTCTTCTAGTGACATTCCCTGACGAGGTTTCAAATCCCAGCTTCTTACAAACCTTGTATTTACTGATTTTTCAACTCCTGGCAGCACAATAGCATTGTAAGGCTCCCACCTGGTCTTTTTGTCTATATTCTAGATAGCGGAAGTGTTTTAATACGAATGTAGAAAGCCCTCTTTCTGCAATGGATTGCGGCATTCTGCGACGAGCTGACATGTTTTGTAATAAAGGGAAAAAGTAGCTACAGGACACGGGCGACCTTGGACAACTCTGCAGTAGCAAAAGCCAGGGAGAAGCGGAAAGCCTGGATTCCTACTGGAGAGAACAAAATCACCCCTTTCTCCCCTCCAGGCAGAGCTTGTTTCTAGATATTGCTTCAACTGTTAAGTAAATATGTAAGCCTGACAAAAAATAGAAAGGAGGTATCATCCTAGCGGGTCTAGGTTGAAACAAAGCAGTGCACAAGAAACCACGGGGGTGCAAAAACACAATCCCCACATTGTGGGGCCTGCCCTGCACTGAGAAGATTTCAAACGATAAACCCCGTGCGGAGTTTTTTTTTATTGCATAAAACAAATAGGTTTCGGAGGCTAAGAAGTAATCAACGTGTAGCTAATGCGAAACCTTTTTTTTTTTATCTAATGTGAAAAGCAACACACGAAAAAAAGCAAAACAAAATCAGGAGATGAAGTCTGGAGGCTATGAGAGTTGAGAGCTGGGTTCGAACCCTGACCTCAGCACTTGGATAAATATCATGGGATTCTGGGGTAATGACTATCTCATTGTGCTTAAAAACATGGGAAGTGCAATATTAACTGCGACAGGTATTCAAAGGTTGTAATTCAAAAATATTAATCTCCACTTGATGTAAATGATTGTGTGTGATCTTCCAGCATGCCTATAGTGGACTGTGCCCGCTGCTCTATGGCTAACTTAGTGATATATAAATATAAAATGGGTACATGCAATGTATTTCCATCAAAATATTTCAGCAAGAAAAATATAACCAAACTACACATCGGCCACCTCTCCCTCTCTGCTCTAGAAGCAAAACTTTTATATCAGCAATAAAAATAGCTATGATGGTTTGATTCCTCAATGCATAATGTTTTCTCTATGCAAGATGTCTCCCTCTGTAATGCAGATTTGGCATCCTACAACCACATGAACCTTTCATTAACAACGCCCTTCCCACCTCGAAGGGGGGACTAACCAGACACCAACCCCTCACATCTTGCCTAACATAAAAGCACGTTGAGAGGTCAATCCCTCAGATAGCTAGCCTAGTCAAGAGAATTTAGAGGGAGGGAATATGCCGCAAAAAATATAGTTTGCAAACGTGGCCGCATTTTGAATCTAAAAGGAAATTCCACCAAAAATGGTAAGACAAAACGTGGTAGGCTGGAAAGACCATTTTACCTTGTAGGAGGGAGTCACGTTGTGGGATCATTGGGGAAGTCTTGGGAAAGGTTCTCGTAAATGGAGCATGTTAAAGCAAGTTGAAATAATGCCACTGGTAAAATCTTAATAGAAACAAAAAATATTCTAAGCAGGGTTGGAGGGATCTACCCCAAGTATTATGCGGTAAAATCAGACATAAAAAAATATAAAGGAAGAAAGTGTAAAATTTGAGGAAGCAAATGGAATGGTAAAAGCAAGAGGGAGTGGAGGAATGAAGAACGAGAAAGACCACGAAAGACTCCACGCACGATTCTAATCCACAACACATTGGTTTAGAAAGAGAAAAGGCGGTATACACCGGGAGATCGCAAGCATGCTTCATAGTTTGTATGGATTTTGTACATGAATTTTTGTTTGTTCTTATACACAAGTCCCTATTTTTGCACCCAATATCCACAGACAGATTATAATTTCCTTCCTAGAGGTCAGATCCAGTCCGTGGCTTAGCAGCAACCAGCAGCAACAGCCGGAAAAACGAGGAAGACGAGGAGGACGCCGGCCCCCTGCTCCAGCTCCCGCTAACAGCCGCGGCTACCTGTTTCGTCCTTACCGCTGCAGCTCGACCCCCCCGCTTTCATTAGTGGTCAGCGGGGGCGCGGTGGTAGCGGCAGCGGCGGATGTGGTTGCGGTGCAGTGCGGTGACCCATGCTCAGGCAATTGAGCATGGAATATTGAGCATTGAGCAGCGGTGGGGTGCGGTAAGGTTACCGACAAGGCGGCAAGGCGGTGCGGAACTGTGTGCGCCTGATCTTTCAAGGGCCCCCAGGCACCGGTACCAGCATCTGTGAGCCGGTACAGAGTACAGAATACAGAGGAAGCAGAGGTGAGAGGTGGAGCCTGAGTTTACTCCCATAGCAGGAGGAAATCTGAAGTGAGCGTGGGGAGTCCGCTTCTGCACCGAAAACAACAGCACCTTGCCTTCTCACCACCCAGCACCCAGCTTCTAGCACTCAGTACACAGTAACAGCAGAAGTAAGCTGAGATAAGGAGGAATAAGGAGGGGTGTGGAGGTGAGCTGTGAAATCCTGAGTTCAGCTCCTGCTTCCAGCGACAGCTGAACACCCAGTCAACATTCAGTGATAAGGATAAGGAGGGAAGCAGAGGGAAGCAGTATAAGACGTGTACATAAAGCAATGCGCTCAGGGAGAACAAGAGGAGCGAGGGAGGTAGTGCGGATGAAGCAAAAATTGAAATCCAGGGCAGCTTCTGCCGACTAGGACAATGATGTTGACTATGTTGCCAATGGGGTTTTTATGGAGAAGTCTGGCATGGAGGGGCCAGGTATAATAACACCGTGCCTTGATAGAACTTTAAATTGCGAACAAATAAAAAGGGTAAGGAAGACTGACTTTTTGAAGAACCCGGTGGATGTACTGCTTACATATCGAAAAGACATGCATAATAGAGAGCTACAAAGCCCAATTCAACCACAGGCAACGGGGCCTTCCAAATTGGTCCCCAGCAAAAACATGAGCAAAAGAGAGGAATTGAAACCTTGCTCTCCCATAGGGGGGTTAAATACAAAAATAAATACAAAAAAACCCTTGTTTAACTTGGAAACTTGGCATCTAAGTAGTGACCGGCAATGTGAGAAGGAAAGTACCACAATAGTGGCCCAGCAAGGGGAGATGCCAGTCATTCAGGAAGTAGGCGATAACAGTGATCCACAACTGAACTCGGAGTCGCCTAATAGTAGTAAGGAGCAAGTGGGGCAAAAGGAACGAATGACTCAGACTTGTTTGGGAAAAGAAATCCAGATTCAAGTTGAGGTGCACCAACAAGTAGATAACAAGATGGTATATATGGCTAATTTGGATGAACTAGACGACTTAGAAGGAATAGATCCTGTACGTAAATTAAAATTGGAAACAGGTAGGAGGTATTGGACACTGTTGGGGGAATTGTAGGATGTGGCGATAGAAGCACAATCAGAAAAAGTATATGAATCATTGGACAAACTAATTCGTGAACCATCCCATGATCTATCTCAGAGAAATGTTGCCATTGGGGATAATACAACACCTGCAAAGATATAAGCTCAATCAGAAATTAAATATGAACTAACACAGAGAGAGAACAGGGTTGAGGTAACTGAATTGCCAGGGACTGAACTTGTTGGGTCCCCGGTAATGGGTTCCCCGGCTAATGGCATGCAAGTTGGACCTCCAAGTAGAAAATCATTGGGGGAAAAAGGCATGGATAGCAACACTTGGGAGATTTTTCTTAATTCATTTCAATCGGTGGTTAATGCATTGACATATCAATCAAGTAAGTTGGATATCCAAGTGGAACTTTTAAATACAATGGCGTTATATATCACAGCGATTGATACAAAAATTGGAGCATTGAATCAGCTGGTCCTAAGGGCGCAGGCAGAAGCGCAGGTGGAGATATTGCCTGAGAATACTTGTGAATGTAGCCCAGTATTGGATAAACTGTCCTCGCTGCCTGGGATGCTGGAACAGGTTCTGGCAGAGATAAAGGGGCAATTACAATCTGCTAAAGAAGTGATGAGCCCAGTGGGTCAAATAGTTAACAGTCGGAAACCAGAGGGAAATAAACCTGCCCGTGTAAGCGAACTGGTGAAGAGGAGCCTCGGGGGGGGAAATTTCAAGTTTGGAGAAGACACAGTTGAGGAAGAAAGTGGATATAATACAGGGGTGTAATGCAGAAAAAAACTTAGACAAAAATATTGCATATGTGAAAGACTTTCAAGTGACCAGACATCGTCTAGTATATCAGGTAGGAATGGGTCTGTGGAGCAGGGAGCCCTAGAACTGTCCATACAAGGGGAAGCAGTCAAGACATATAAGCTCTCTAAGAGACAGAGAAAAAGACTTAGGAAAAGCCACAATAAAAAAAGAGGTGGAGAATAATCCAGGTCTCCAAGGGAAGGTGTATCCAATTTTTTGCCCAAAATTAGCAAATCAAGTGGCACTTTCGGAACAAAAAAAGAGTGATGAGGTAAGGGAAAATAAGGTGGAGAAGGAGAATGAGAATATACCAGCTAGTGCGAAAGGGAAAAGGATGAAGATAAAGGAGGGACAAATGGAAGAGAACCAACAGGGATTAGTCCAGGCCAAATCGGTAAAAGATGAACTTACAAACCAAATTAAAACAGTTAAGATGGTGGAGCTTTTGGAAACAACGCACAATGCTCCGGAAGTAGAGAAAGGCTTGGAGGAGAAAGATGAAAAGGAGAACAGAATGCAAGTACGGGAACAATCACTAAGGAAAGATAATGACCCACAAGGGGAGCAGAGGCAACGACCGCAGGACGAACGTCAATTGGTAAAGAATGACCTAAATGAAATAGGGCAGGTTAAGAATATTCAGCAGGAAATAGTCTGCACGATTCAGCAGGGTCAAAGAGATAGGTCAATTCGGCACATCTCGCCTAGTATTCACTGTAAAATGACATTTGTACCAAAATATAAATCTAGGGGTCACTTTGATCGAATAGAGGGTCTATGATACGAATGACCAAAGAAATAGCGGCATTACAACATATAGAGTCCACGGATATACATTCAGTTACATTTGTAAGTAACCCGATGTGGGAAGGTGAGGAATCGACAATGATTACATGGGCGACAGCTGAGGTAGCGGACCAACTATGGGCGGAAAAAGAGAAATTTGAAACATGGGGTATTGAGATGATAAGGGAAAAGGAGGAACCCTATCCACAGTTCCTAAAACCGAAGGGTGGCGAAAATCGGTTTAAGAGGGTTAGTGAGGAATGTGGTAGGGGAAGTCAGAAACTAACGAAAAGTCCACAAATGGGCAATAAAAATCAGCAATCGGGCATAACGACGATCTTAAAAGGGGCAAGGAGTATCTAAATCCCTCCTTTAAGTGACAATATAACCCTTCAGGCAGATAACTACACGGACGTCAAGGGGAGCAAATCTCTTTATTAGAAATTGGATTGGTCCTGGCTCCCGAGTGCCTTGAATGTCAGGACAGACAAAGACTTAAGACATTGACAGGATAAAAACCGTTTCGTTGGTCACAGAAACAAAGTTGACACCTGCTCATGGAACATAGAGGGTCTGGCAGCAAAGGTAGACATCTGCTCATGGAATATAGAGGGTCTGGCAGCAGAAACATGGGCACAAGAGGAAATTAAGCTTCCGGCATACTCATGCTATAGCAAGCCATCAATTAAAACAAAACTGAAGGGGCGAGCAGCAGGAGGTTTGGCTTTATATGTAACAGTGGCCTTAAAAATAAAGATTGAAGAAGTGGAAATTGACCATTCGAACATTCAAGCAATTAAGGTCTGGCCTCTTGACCCTGGAAATAAGACTCCTTTGATGATAATAAATGTATATACACATCCCCTTGGTAGCAGGAAAAAAGAAACAATAGATAAGATACTGAGTCTATTGTTAACACAAAGCATGATGAATCCAGCTCCTTGGATCCTCTTGACAGGGGATTTTAATATGAATTTCTTCCAGGTGACGCCTAGGGATCAAATATTGGATGTGATTGATCAAATTTGGTATATCCTGCAACTGATGCAATTAAACAAAGATCTGACAGAATGGGCAAAGAAGTGGTGAGAAATCTGGAGCATCACGGCCTTTGAGTTTTGAATGGCCGGGTGGAACCGGACATTCCAGCTCAAGCGACCCATTTCGCGGCACAATCCAAAGAGGTTATAGATTACACTTTAGTATCCCTCCCATTATATCAATCAATAATAAGCTGCATGCTGGGAAATCGGCTGGAAAGTGATCACCAGCCACAAATGATCAGCCTCAATCTAAATATTACCTGATACGAACAAAGTGCCCCAGAGTTAGGGGAGCCTATTGGTCTGAACTATAGGAGGTTAAACTGGTCAGTAAATAGTATACAAAACATCGAACAGCAAGCAAGATACCAGTGGGAAGAAGAGTTAAATAGAATAGATCAAAATCCTTTGACCCTTTGGGAGCAGTTCATAATTAATCTGGTAGAGAAAAATGCTGTACGTTCAAAAGGCATTGTAGCAACGGCTACGTCTTTTCCCCAAAAAATGACTGTTCAACTAAAGATAGCGAAAAGGAAATTGAACAATGTTTTGAGGGTCCTAAGAAATCATGAATCCTCCAGTGTCAGGAGTGAGATACTACCAAAACTGAGGTCACTCTACAAAAAAGAGGCATGGATACAAACAAAAGTCGAACTAGATCTGTTATGGAGTAAAATCAATTATGCAGCAAAACGCAAAGATGCACGTGAGTTTTGGAGACTGGTTAATCAAGCCAATGGTAGAAAACAACAACAAGTAATTACAAATATATCGGAAGAAGTCTGGGAGAAGCCTTTGGGATCCATGACAGGTGGCACAAGAAATATAACAAAGCCAACAGAAGTAGGTACAGCGGACAATACAAGGGACAATGACAAGGCAAGAGAAAATACCCAGCTTATGATCCAGCAGATAATAGTGGAAAAAATTATAAGTTCTAGCAGACTGAGTAGTGCTCCAGGGCCAAATGGCCTTCCTCAAGCACTATTCAAAGAAAATCCACAACATTGGGCAAAGAAACGGTCAAACTTATTCAATCATGTTTTGACGAAGGAAGAAGTCCCAGATAAATGGAGGGGTTCAATTTTGGCTCCGATTTACAAAGCAGGTCAAGCTTCGGATCCAGCTAATTATAGACTTATAGCTTTAATGGATTGTGAAGCAAAGTTTTTTGCTAAATGTCTGCTGGCTGAACTAACGGCTTGGGTTGATGCCAGTAATCTACTTCCAAAGAATCAAACAGGGTTTATTAAAGCCATGGGGACGATTATTAACATTCAAATGTTAGTTCTTATTATGGAAATGGCCAGGC
The DNA here is from genome assembly GCA_963921515.1 of Calotriton arnoldi. Lineage (NCBI taxonomy): Eukaryota > Metazoa > Chordata > Amphibia > Caudata > Salamandridae > Calotriton > Calotriton arnoldi. Next base: position 1,394,070 of record CAWUFW010001109.1, on the reverse strand, counting down.
GCCGAGGATGAATCTTCACTTGTGTTTTATTGATTTTAGCTCGGCTTTCGACACTGCATAGAAATATTCTTTGGAACAAATTAACGAAAATGGGAATTGCACCGAGTCTGTTGAGAGCGATACAATTGTTATATACCAATACTTGGACGAGAGTAAGGTTGGGACAGGGCACAGTACTGTCAAAAAAAATGATAAGGGACGGGTTGAAGCAAGGATGTGTTTTGGCCCCAACCTTATTCAACCTGTATTTAGCTGGTATTTCATCAGGGCTTAATGAAATTAATTCTCACTCCCCGACTGTGGCAGGTTTTAATGTTTCGCATTTATTGTATGCCGATGATATTGTATTAATAAGTTACACCAAGGTGGGGTTGCAGAGATTAATTAGTGAAAGTGCACATTATGCCTTTACTCACGGGCTAAAGATTAACTTAAACAAGCATTGGCATAGCCAATAGGTCTCGCCTCTGGGACCTTATAAGTGTTTTGCCAGAGGTGTTTGGAAGTTTGGTGGGTGTGACCAGTAAACAAAGAGGTGGGACATGCGCCCGCCTTTGGCCATTTGCGTGGGAGGGAGCTGCGGTAATCTACACCAGATGGAGAGACAGGGAGAGAGAGACAGGAGCGAGGACAGGGAAAGCCTTTACTAAATTATGCAAACCCAGGGCAGTCGGGATGTGTAATTTTATCATTACAGCAATATTACCTCAAAGGCACACTGATTACACGCCGAAAGGAAATATCACCAGAGACGTCCTTAAAAAAAGAAATAAGCCAATATTTACATAAACGTGTAAATTATATATTTGCTAATACAAGACAAACAGGCGTTAAAACCTACATTAATATTAATAGACTTAATTAAGTGCCAGGGTGCATGTAAATGCTGGATTTTAGCAACTAGACAGATATTGCATCTTAAAGAATCAACATATTCGGATAAACTTCTTCTGTTGCAAATGAGGACGTTGTAAACCTCAAGCCTCCTAAAAAAATGTTTGTCTGCAATGTACAAAAAGAATCCTACAGCCAGACATTGTATACAAGAGAATGAACAAAGGTGAAACGAGACACAAAATGGCAAGCTGCAGGGGGGCTTTAAGCCTCTGTTAGTAATTCGCTATCCTCAAACAGCATGTGAGGAAAAATATTCAGCTGCAAAAGCGTGCCATTGGTCTGGTGAACTGGTAGTTGGACTCTGCCCGGTGCTTCGAAATAGGAGGTATGGGGTTTTTATATAAAAGACAGCCAAAAAGAAACCCCAGTCAACACAGAAATACCTCATTATGAATGAAGTTGGTGCGTTTGACAAAAACAGCAAGGTTTCACTGAATAGGATAGCAGGAGATCGGAAAAGACGTTTTGAAAATAAAACAGGAAAACGACTGTGGAGCTACGAGAAGTAGTGCATATTTTGTGTGTGTGTGGTCCACAGTTTCTACAATGCGAGTCTCGTGGCCTACTTTAGAGAGACAGAACCTCTCAAACATATCAACAAAAGTAGGAAAACGTCCAGTCTGTGAGCTCATCAGGAGCGTGGCTGGAATGGGGGCAGCACCGCCATTCACAAGAGGCATTGTCATCACAAATGGACGCGTTGGAGTAATGAAGCATTGGTGTTGAAAAGAGAAACCGACAGCATGTGTCCCCTGAGAAGCCGGTCGCGTGGTGGAACCTTCCTCACGCCCTGGCCTCTCCCAAAGCCTTCGATTAAAGGCGGTCTTGATCGAATTATCGCCCACACCTCGACTGTTTGTTGGAAAATTCTGACTTCAGAGGAAATTAGCAGGTTGAAGGTTGCAAAGGCATCTTTGTTTACTTTGCACTCCGTTACGCGGCCTCTAAGAGGGAATTAAAGGCTCACGCAGCCCAGCAATGTCAGGCTGTGATTAAGAGAGATCAGCAAGTGTGGATTACCGCTCCTCGGCTATTGAAACAAGAGCAGACAAGCGCGGTCGCGAAAGTGAAAGCGACCGCGCTGGGTTAATTAGCAACCTGATCCAGGGAAAAATGCAGCTGGCACAATGCGCGCCGCTGCTCGCTCCCGAGACCCCTAGGCCATGGGAGTGAAAGTTTTGAGGAAAGGCGGGACATGAACCCGTCTTTGGCCATTTGCGTGCTTTCATTAGTGAAAGTCACACGCAAAGGCCAATGAAATGTGTGGGAGGAGGCCGACCCACATGAAGAAGTCTCTTGGAAGCTGGAGTGATTCCAAGAGGCTTTCTCCTAATGAAGCGCATGCGCGCTGCGCTAGGCGAGACCTAAAAAGCTTGATTGTAATTTTTTTCAAGATCAAATCAATATTATTCTGATCCGTTGTCACTGGGCCCCTAAGAGGAGTGGGGCCCATAGGCCGGTGCCTATTTGGTTATTCAGGACTGGGCTGCTGACACGTGTGTGGCCTCCAGGTCACACATTCAAATCAAGCAAACACAAGGAGATGATGGACAGAGTGCTGAAACTTTTCAAACACTCACCCCCAGTCACAGATCTGGGTTGAATCCATCATCATTCTTTAGCTCACTTTGCCACCCCAGTTCAGACATAGCTATATGCATATCAGTCTTGACCCTGTGCCTCACTTTGCCACTGGAATCAAGCTAGCCTGGCTGATGAGGGCTGTTAGCCCGAAACCGGTCCCATGATGCTTGTTTCCGGTCCAGGGAAGACATGGCTTGGCAGTTCGGGCTGGACTGTTCCCATGAGGCACAGGGTCAAGACTGATTTGCATATAGCTGTGTCTGAACTGGGGTGACGAAGTGAGCTAAAGAACGATGATGGATTCAACCCAGATCTGTGACTGGGGGTGAGTGTCTGAAAAGTTTCAGCGCTCCATCCATCATCTCTTTGTGTTTGCTTTGTTGTCCCTAAGTTGGCAGGGTATGCCCTGACGTGGGTCCCTTGCTCACTTTGCCACTGGAATCAAGCTAGCCTGGCTGATGAGGGCTGTTAGCCCGAAACCGGTCCCAGGATGCTTGTTTCAAGTCCAGGGAAGACATGGCTTGGCAGTTCGGGCTGGACTGTTCCCATGAGGCACAGGGTCAAGACTGATTTGCATATAGCTGTGTCTGAACTGGGGTGGCGAAGTGAGCTAAAGAACGATGATGGATTCAACCCAGATCTGTGACTGGGGGTGAGTGTCTGAAAAGTTTCTGCGCTCCATCCATCATCTCTTTGTGTTTGCTTTGTAGGCCCTAAGTTGGCAGGGTATGCCCAGACGTGGGTCCCTTGCTCCCTTTGCCACTGGAATCAAGCTAGCCTGGCTGATGAGGGCTGTTAGCCCGAAACCGGTCCCAGGATGTTCGTTTCCGGTCCAGGGAAGACATGGCTTGGCAGTTCGGGCTGGACTGTTCCCATGAGGCACAGGGTCAAGACTTATTTGCATATAGCTGTGTCTGAACTGGGGTGGCGAAGTGAGCTAAAGAACGATGATGGATTCAACCCAGATCTGTGACTGGGGGTGAGTGTCTGAAAAGTTTCAGCGCTCCATCCATCATCTCTTTGTGTTTGCTTTGTTGGCCCTAAGTTGGCAGGGTATGCCCCGACGTGGGTCCCTTGCTCACTTTGCCACTGGAATCAAGCTAGCCTGGCTGATGAGGGCTGTTAGCCCGAAACCGGTCCCAGGATGCTCGTTTCCGGTCCAGGGAAGACATGGCTTGGCAGTTCGGGCTGGACTGTTCCCATGAGGCACAGGGTCAAGACTGATTTGCATATAGCTGTGTCTGAACTGGGGTGGCGAAGTGAGCTAAAGAACAATGATGGATTCAACCCAGATCTGTGACTGGGGGTGAGTGTCTGAAAAGTTTCAGCGCTCCATCCATCATCTCTTTGTGTTTGCTTTGTTGGCCCTAAGTTGGCAGGGTATGCCCAAACGTGGGTCCCTTGCTCAATTTGCCACTGGAATCAAGCTAGCCTGGCTGATGAGGGCTGTTAGCCCGAAACCGGTCCCAGGATGCTTGTTTCAAGTCCAGGGAAGACATGGTTTGTCAGTTCGGGCTGGACTGTTCCCATGAGGCACAGGGTCAAGACTGATTTGCATATAGCTGTGTCTGAACTGGGGTGGCGAAGTGAGCTAAACAACGATGATGGATTGAACCCAGATCTGTGACTGGGGGTGAGTGTCTGGAAAGTTTCAGCGCTCCATCCATCATCTCTTTGTGTTTACACATTCAAATCAGGCGGGAACAAGTCTGTCCTTCATCTTTTAGAGATTGATAATTTGAATACCACAATATTTGGTAATACAGCATCACCTCTTTATCGACAGCTACGTAATAAAACATCAAAATCATAGCAGTAAGTGGTGCTGCATAAAATCAAGCAAGTTATTGATATATTAGGAACCAGGAGTTTGGCTGGCTAATCAAGCCTCGTATCCCACCAGTCACTGTTCATTGTCACGTTACAGCATCAATACCTTATTCTCTGACGTCATTCTGCACTGCAGAAGTGAAAATCAGGCATTTACAAACAATCACAATTCACACAGATTATCACATACAACAAAAGCCTCTGGGACAAAGGACACAATGGACGCATACAGGGCTGGATGCGCTGTAGGGCAGTCTCCAAGTGCAGCAGGGGGACGTGCTCTGAGATCAGCACAAAGGAGGTCTGAACTCGAGAAAAGGCAAAAGACAACACAAAAGAACAAAGACAGAAAGGAACTATTCTTCTGAATGTTCAGATAATGCTACAGAGGTGACCCCCAGTCTGAACCTACCAGGGGCACAGGGTTGACCACTCACCTATAAGTTTAGTTGTGCACCAGTGCGCACGTGCATAATTTGTGGCAGGGCGTTATGGGAGCTTAGGGTTTACCTGCTTGTTCCATGAGGGAGAGTAGGTGGTGGCTGCTGGTTGCAATGGCGATTACCTGGCAGTCGCGCGGAGGTTGGCAACGCTAAACAGGCATAAAACTTACAATTGGTACTCTTCATTCAGGCTATCGCAGACAAACATTCTGTTGTGCCTCTTCAAATTTAACTGTGACTCTGCAGGAGCATGTGGCACCACTTAACAAGTATTGGCAAAACCAATAAGTCTGACAATGCCTGCAAGCCTTTTGGCTTTGTCAGTGCTTGTTGTTTTTTTGTACAAAACTTTGCTGCTGGTGGAGCTGGAGCTGCTGGGCTCTCACCAATATTAAACTAGCACTGGCAAAGCCAAGAGCTCACCTAAGCCAGAGCTATTGGCTTTGCCAATGTCTTTTGCTATGCTGTACAGCAGCGGCTGCTGTTCAGCATGGCTAAATGTTAGAGACGTAGACAAGCGCGGCGAAGAGAAGAGTGTTGTGGAGTGGAGTGGCGTAGGGTGGCATAGAGTAGATTCGCATGTAGTAGCATAGAATATAGTGGAGGGGCATAGAGTAGAATGGCTTGGAGTGGAGTGGAGTACAGTGGCTTACAGTGGCGTGCAATGGAGAGGCATGGAGTATCGTAGAGTGGAGTGTGTAGAGTGGAGTGGAAGGAAAATGGCATAGAGTGGATTGGCACAGAGTGGAGTAGACATGCGTAGAGTGGTGTTAAGTGGAGAAGAGTGGCATGGAGTATGGAGCCATAGATTAGGGTGGCTTAGAGTGCAGAATGGCATAAAGTGGCGTGGAGTACAGTATCGTAGAATGGAGGGGGTAGAGTTGAGTGGGGTAGAGTGAAGTGGCATAGAATGAAGTGGCATGGATTGAAGTGGCGAATGGTGTAGACTGGAGTCGCGTAGAGAAGAGTGGAGTGGCTTAGAGTAGCATGTGTAGAGTGGAGTGGCGTAGTGTAGAATGGCATAAGAGTGGTGTAGAGTGGGATGGAGTGGCATACATCTGAGTGGAGTGGACTGGCGTAGAGTTGAGTGAAGTGGTGTAGAGTGGAGTACAATAGGTTATCAATTATCTCGACTGACGGTCTATGTAAACATCAGATGCCTTTGATCCACTACAAGAACGTGTTAATATGTACAACCCTTCTGCAAGAACTGAGTTTATAAATAAATGCACTTTAGACCGGCAGGGGCTAGTGGGCGAGGGAGCAACATATATTGTACCAGTTGGGGATAAAGGACATAGAGCCAGATGGTGCAGTGAAAGAACAGTACCTGGAGCAGAGCGCGATCAGTGGACAGACACTACTTAAGTTGAATCCATCTGTGCTTGGTCCATGCTCCACAGAAAGAAAAGGAAGCGACGCCTGGCATGCCCTGGACAATGAGGTGGCAGCATCAACGAGTGATAATAAAGCCAACAAATGGTAAGCAATGGGTGGGCTCCAAGCCCTTTATTGTAAACATTTCCCCTTTAAAACGCAGCGCATGCACTGTGCAGGCAAAACCTAAAAATGGCTAAAAGTATAAATATTTTTAAGCCTCAATAAAGTACACATTGCCATAGCAGTCCACCGCACTGACAGGGACTATTTGTGTGAGGGAGCGCTCCTTGTGAAAGAGCAGAATATTACTCACATTGAAGTTAGCCAGCAGCTCAAGTGGGCTGACCCATTTCCCCATGCTGTGCACAATAGTGGGTGGAAGACCCCATAAGTAAGTCAATAATGTATGTAATTTTACTAAAAATCAAAGGGTCTTGGCTAACGCTATTCCTAAAGACAATCATTAGCACAGGTTCAATGAATACCTCTGGGATTTTCAGATTGAGAAGGATATACAGGTTCTATGAATATATATGTAAGTGAAAGTTTAAGAATTGGCTTTATCATTACCAGTGCTTAATTTGTCAAATATGAAGTGCAGGTGCTCACATTTTTTTAGGAGGCCACACCCACTTCCCTTGGCTCCACCCTCTTCTACCAGTGGCTCCACCCACTTACTCTAATTGCCCCACCCACATCCTCAACTGCCACTTCTGACTCTCAAGTACCAGAAAACTAGCACATGGTGGCAAAGGTTCATTTAGCAGACCTTGGACGGCTGCAATATGGGAGCTTCCATGCAAGACGGTGGCTGAAGTGTAGCAGCATGACAGTAGCAAGTATTGGGTGTTCTACAGTCCCTATCCCAAAGGAATGTAAGAGAGCCAATGTTGAAAAGGAGATGCCTTAACTTTTTTAGGTCAGGATTACATGCAATCCCCACTTGAAAGGTCTATCTCTTTGTTTCACAGAATGTCAGCACTTCATGTGGATCTCCGTTGAGCAGCTCGCTGCTCAATAAACACTATGGTTCCCCATGGGTTTGCACCTCAATTTAAGACAATTCTAGTCAGCTGGTCTTTTGTCCTATATGGTGTGGAAAGTCCACTATGTCGCAGTTAACTGAATGAAGTCAAGTGGGGTATTGGTGTTCTCAGCTTTGTGGGCGGCATGCGGTCTATAATTGCAAGCACGAGCAGGGTTCAACAAATCAACACGCACATCTCAATTGCTTCTGATTTGAGCAAGAAAAATGAAAGAGATGGAAGAACCAAAAATCTATTATATATAGATTTTTAAAGTGTTCTATTAACAAAAAGTGTGCGTCCACGCGCTAGAGTCGGAGGAGGAAGGAAGTGGAAAGTCATTGAACAAGAACATTAGAAAAAGGAATGAGAGCAGTGCAAATCCAAATTCAAATGAGAGTAATTAAAACAAACATATGCCGTTTAGTTTGACTATTAGAGTTATTATCAGTCTATAATATAGCTTTAAACAAGCATTGGCATAGCCAATAGGTCTCGCTTTTGGGACCTTATAAGTATTTAGTTATGCAGCATAATATCCTTGGTGCAACAACATCAACTGTTGCATGGCTAAACACTTATAAGGTCCCAAAGGCTAGACCTATTGGCTATGCCAATGCTTGTTTTTGTATGCACTCTATACATTTTTGGCACCATGCCCTTAAAAACCCGGTAGTGGTATCCCTTCACATGAATGGACTGTACCACTACATAAAAAAGAAAAATGCCCTTAATTTTTTTACATTTTTTTTAAATGTAAAACCATGATTTTGCCCATTTGTTTTACGCAGAGCGTAAAAAATTACAACGTGACTGTGTTGGGAATGTTATTTCTGCTGGTACCCCCAGGGGAGGGAACAAGACAGTAAATACGCCGATGGAAGATGGAAATGGGTGGCTACCTAATACACAAAGGTTTACCAGCCATAGTATGGAGTACATGTGTGGATGGGGATGGTCGATTTGTATTTGCAAAACTGAAAATACAAGAAAGAACCCTGATGTTTGATTTCATCTATGCCACAGTGGGAGATAAAACAGACTTCTCCTCTTCTTTACCTAGAATGATACACACTTTTGGGGGGAAAAGACATTAAATAGGCAGTGACTGGAACATAGTATCTGACCCAACTCTATATCACTTAGGTAGCCCTGATAATGCTCATAAGGGGAACAGACTAGTAATATAAGACATGATGACTGACCATGCCTTAACAGAACCATGGATACTGATGAACCCACGAGAAAAAGAATACACGTTCACCTTGTAGGCACATGGTATTAGGATTCTAGCAGATTTGGTTTTGGTCTCCACAGGACTACTTAGAAGAACTCTGTTGTAAACAATAGTAGCCAGCACAGCATCACACAGACCTTAGCCTTATACCTCCATCACCGGGTCAATGGTGGACGAATAAACTGCAACTCATATGCCCAAAGGAGAAGGAAAACCTACGTTCCATTTGCAGGCATATACGGAAAACAATGGGAAAACAGCTGCAGCAACACATTTTCTATGGCTAGCTGGAAAGGCTTGACTTAGAGGTGAAATAATGAGAGTTGTGGCAATACTCATATGACAAGCGAATAATTAGAAAAACAGACTGGAGAGACTAGTCCAGCAACTCCATTTAGATGACATCACTTCTCATACACTATGCTCATTACCAAAGCTAAATATGACCTGAACATGATAGATACTACTACAGCAGGAACAATGCTATTTAAGTTGAGGCAAAGGCACTATGAACTAAATGCTCTTAGTAAGCCCACAATAGATCTTTCGCAACTAGACTCTGGTAGGCAAGACATAAAACAAGGAAGGGTATCATAGTCGGGAACAAGCCCTACCTAGTAGGATTTTCATAGTGCCCAATATAACCAGTACAGGAAGAAACCAGGCAAGGAAGACTAAGGAGAAGGCCAGTAGGAAATATCTCTGAAAGAGGAGGGCTTTCATAGTCACAAAGTCATAACTTATGCTAAACAGAGCTAAGTGCTCTCACATCTCTCTCACTAGACCTGTACTACTTATTTTTGTTTGTGTTTCTGTCTTCGATAAACAGGTTTTGTAGATAGACTCGCTGCCTGTGTGTTGCTTTTGTATGCAGTTAATGTAATTCATACATGCTATGGGTGAAAAAGCATGCAGTGCCAATACACAATGAAAGACACCACAATACACACTTCCATATACATGTTCAATCTATAGCATTCTTTTTTTATTATTCGAAAAATAAATTCGTAACGAAGACACGATGGGAATTCATATAAAAAATATACAAGCCCACTTGTAAATTGTAGGTGAATTCAAATTCTGCCCTGGTACACAGGTTGATGTACTGATTCCATTCTCCAAGACCAAACTCTGAAAAAGAAATCAGCAATTAACTGTTAAAACGTGTTCACATACACGTAGAGCACACAGCCCTCACTGTGCACTAATTTTAATTGCACAGTAAGGGCACATGTGCATCTCCAACGGATGTACTCTTGTAAAATTCACCGAAAAGTGTTATTGTACAAATCTTTCATCACAATGGATGTTTTTGTTTTATCTTTGTGCAGTCCAACGCAGAGCAGCTGCCATTTGATAACGCAGGTGTTGCTCCATAAAAACACGTCTTCTGTTGGCGAACTACAGTCCCATCACACTGACTTTTGTGCTGGGAAAAGACGAAAATCTCGTTTGATGCTGCTAAACACAGAATTACAAAATATATGACGCTCCCACGCAGTGAGTGTTTCAAATGGAAATACTACCGTGCATTTACTCCTTATGACCAACACTCTCACCTTAACAGTTTTGATACTGCCCATTTCAAAATAAATCCGTGCACATGCACGCGGTACGCCAGTGCGTGCCCACTCAAATAATTACATTCAGGCCTATAGATGAGCCAGCTGCATGTCTGAGGGCAGCAGTGGCATCAAGGTCTGGAGCAGCAATGCAGCCAACTAAAGGAATGGGGAATAACCCACAGACCAGATACTCCGTGTCCCGCTTCCATCTGCACTGCCCTCTGCAAGTTCAGACAGGTGATGTGCAGAATGGCACTTCAGGCAGGGCTAGCGTCATGGCATTTCAACCACATAAAAAGCGATGGGACCTGCAGGGGCACCATGTGTTGAAACTGGTATTGGCCCTTGTCCCCACAAACCTCAGCTTGTGTTGCCGTCACTGTCCTGTCTGCCCCCACCAGTCTACCTTTACTATGCTACAAAAAAACTGGCATACCTCACAGCAAAACGACTGGTGCACATTCTGTGATAACATGCCAGGTACACCACAACAGAGCGATTTAGTGTTGGTGGAGGCAAATGGGGTGAGTGTACTTGATCTCACATAAAGACATAGGGGACATCATTTCAAAAGGGGACCCTCATGCTCAGGGCCGGCTTTAGGGCAGTGCGAACCCTGCGGCCGCACTGGGTTGACCTGTGGAGGGGGGAACTGACCTCAGGGGGGTGGGGGGAGGTGTATTGTGTTCGGCAACAACTTATGATTGGCGAGATGAGGGGCACTTTTACCCGGTGGAAGTGAGAGAATCCGATGAGGCAGTCATTGGGTGTGGGGGCGCCAAAAGTGATAGTCGCACCAGGCGCCAACAGTGCTACAGCCGGCCCTGCTCATGCTTTTCTGCCGGCCTCGGCCACAGAGAGGAGATTCACTAGCTGCTGCCTAACCTGAGAGGGCGCCTTCATGGTAAACAAGCATTGGCGTAGCCGGGCGGGAGAGAGAGAGAGAGAGAGAGAGGGAAAGAGTGAGAAAGAGAGAGAGAGCGAGAGAGGGGGACGCGTTATGTTCGTATTAGGTTACCTGGGCTTTGGAGTTCCCATTAAAAGATCTTTAGGTTTAAGTTGCTTACTACTGTTTTTTTTTCAAAGATACAACTGAGCGGGATGTTAGCTAAAATAGGTACCGGACCCAGAAGGGGGGGGGGCGTGGGGGCTATGGTGAACTAATTCAGGAAAAGCCTTGTGATCACAGCACATTTTACAGCCCACGTCCTTGTCTTTAAACAACCAGCATCGTGCTCACTTAAGAGGGTCTCCGCGGTAGAACTGTAGAGACCCATAACTGACCGCCAAATACACATTCAAAATAAGAAACAGAAGCCGATTTTACCTTCTCTGTGGATCAACAAGCACCAGCGCGAGCGGCGACTCCTTGAATAAAATCTCAGAGCAGGGACTCGGTGCCAAGTCACGTGACTGGCCGGGCATGTGACCACACAATCAGAAACAAGGAAGTGTGCCCTGACTATTTTGCACACTGCGGGAAATCCCAGAAACAAAAGTAACTGGAAACAAGCACGGATTCGAAACGGAGGAGCGGGGGCGAGCGAGCGCGGCAGCCTGCTCAGCTGACCAGACGCTCGTGCGTCATGGCCTTTTCCCCGCACGGCCGGCATATGTTTCCAATTATCGCGCACGCGTCTGGGCACGATAATTGGAAACACATGTTTGCCGCGCGTAACCATCTGAAAAAGGCCAGCCACGACGCACGAGCGTTTGGACTGCTTCTGAAAACCCCTTACTTAAAGTCTTCGCCTAGCAGCGCTTGCGCGCTACTCGAGGCTCGACCTAAAAAGACAAAAACAATGCTGGTGACTAGGGGGTTGGCTGCAAGACCAAAATTGAGAATGGAAGGTTCTGTTTTAGAATCGGTTACTGAGTATAGATATCTGGGTGTTATAATAGATGCTAAAATCAGTGCGCTGCACTACAGAAAAGAAATAACTCATTAATTGCAGCATTTTCCACACTCCAGAAAAACTTAAAAGGGCTTTACCTTAATCCATGATTACAAATCATGTCAGTTAAACATGTTCCAACTCTCGCATATGGAGTAGAGACTTTAAGAGGATGTGCTGATAACACCATAGACAAACTAGTAACAGGGACCTACCGACGCCGGTTTAATCTTCCTCGACAAACTTCACCAGCGCAAATCCGACTTGAGTTCGGACTTAAACGACAGAACCTAAACAGCTTAGGAGCATATTTAAAATTCTGCCACAAACTTAGAAGGGATAATGACTCCTCGCTTATGACAGTGGTCTGGGAGGCAATATGTGATAGTAAACATAAGCAGGCTCATGAATATTTTAAACTGGCGATAGACACGTTCAAGGCGGAACAAATATGGGCCTTACCCCTCTCACAGGTGGCTTTTAATAAAGTTATAAATGGGTACAGTAAAAAATTGTCTTCTTTATGGGATAAAGCAGTATTGGCAAAGAGATCCCATGCGTGGACAGTTATTGCTTCGTACGGTATGTTAAAAACACAGAGCTATCTAGGAGACTCAAATAGCCAAAGGGCAAAGCTGAAGTTTATGAATCTCCGATTTGGAAATAGCCAATTTCTTGGAGACGCCCCTGCATGGAAAATGAGGAGTAGTGAGAGGATGTGTCGCCTCTGTAACAACAAGAGAAGATATTGGTCATATTGTAGCTGCCCTGCTCTAATAGGTGAACGTAGGAGGCTGTTGAGGTCAGACTTTAATAGTCAAATGATACGAACATGTCGACAAGCAGTCATAGCCAGTTTACAAGGAGAAAGTTTGCAATTTACGGGCAGACTTTTGAAGTTTATAGAAATAGTGGAGAAGAAACTGCTTAACTGTGGACAATGAGGATTGTTTTATATATTCTTGGTTTTTATGAATTGATGAAAAATACTTTTTAATTACGTGGTTTTTTTTATATAAGGAAATGGAACTGATTATGCATGAAATGTAAGAAGAATTGTACAAAGGTGTTTTAATTGTAAGTTTTTATTAACTGAACAATAAATGTTTTCATTCATTACTTCATTCATTCATTCATTCCTTCCTAGAGGCTGCATCCTATCACCAGAAAGAAAGGCCCATCATTCTAAAATAGGCATCTAAGGAAAATACTAACAACCAAAATAAATATTTCCACGCACAAAAAGGTACTCACTGTCTTCAAGAAATGAATTTCATCAGCCAAAACACATTAAGCAAAATGCATTTTCCCAAGAAAAATATTGAGTGGAGCACTCCACGGGCAGATGCACACAGTTGAAAAATGACATTCCAAAACACATTTTAAAATACTTCCTGCAGGGTGCAGCACCACAGACAGTGCCACATATCAGACAATAGAATCAATGCTTCTAATAGCTCCTGGTTAATGATTGCCCCTAGAGCAGGCAGTCATGAGCTAAGCCAGTCTGGAACGTGCATGCGGTTCCCAACTCCTTTTCCACTCAAGGTGAGGATATTGCAATGACAACCTCAGTTTCGCTCACTTTCACTCTAATGCGTAGATCGAGCAAAGCCAAACAGACCGGTGATCCCGAGTCACCATTAGAGCAGTTCCATCTCCTCCAAGGAATGAGATGGTACAGAAGCTCAACGTCCATGCCAATCCATTCTTTGATCACTCTGCTAATCTGCGAGTAGGGGCTGCGTTTGTGATGTCAGTTTTTCATAATTCGGACACGCTTCAATCAAAGCAAAGACCACTAACCCATTTTCTGTAGCCCACCCGAGAAGAACTGAATGAGCAATCATTTTTCTCTTGAAACTCTGGAATGAGATTTCTTCAATGGTGAAAGGTTACAGGCTTCAGGCTTCTTCAGGTCTTTGAACAAATATTAGCGACCACCTATAAAGTCACAACATCATATACAAAGGTTCCTATATATGAGATTTTTGATATTGTCTTTTAGAAGTCAGCATCTAAGGATGGTCTTGTTTTAAAAATGATTCGCTCAATGAAGGGCATCAGAATGGTTATTTTGAAATGCACTATCAAACTTACATGAACACACGTATCGAGTAAGACTGGTATAAAGTACGAACTGTACATAAGTATAGCAAAATCTCACCATTGGCCAAAATACTGTCAAATGTCTCCTCTTTAAAGCTTTGAGAGCACGTCTTTTTACAAGTTCCCCGGATACCACTCTTTGGAAAATCTGGATCTGAAACCTTTGATTAAAGTTTTGTATTAGAAACTAAACCTGCACCCACATAAGGACCATTCAAACCAATTTTGTGTTTTTAAATTTCTCTTCATGTTCAATATCTATATTTTAAAATAATTTTACCATTCGTAGGTATAATATTTGGGTTTTACAATTTGTGGTTTTAGCATCAAAATGTTACTGTCTATGGGGGATATTCGCAGAGATTTACAATTTGAAGGTGAATTCTCTTGGTTACTAAATCCAAAGCAGATACAGCATACCCCACTACTAGCGTAAGACATCCAGTAGCTTCCGCAGCTGCACATGTTCATTCAGATCAAATCTGATCTGGTGTTTTTTGGTACCAATGCCCTTTGTTTAATCCATGCCCTTCCACACAATGGGATGCAGTGAGCCTCAATGAACATCAGCATGTTTTTTAAAGAAAGGAACAGCAGTGGGAGATTTGAAAGACATTTTACAATACTTTGTTTCGCATTGTTGGCTTACCCCCAAATCTCAGAGCCATATGTTATGTTATACATTTTATAAAGCACACAGCTGCCCCGGCAAAGGGGCATCCCAGCGCTGATAGCAGGAATTAGGAGGCTACTAGCAAAAAGCAGGGCCTAGAGCGGAGGGAAGAGGTGCGTTTTAATTGCCTTATGCAATGCCGGGTAGTTATTCCTGCTGCGGATATGTATAGGAAGAGAGTTCCAAAGTTTGGCTCCCAGGGTGTGGAAAGAGCGCCCACCAGCACGCACCCTCCTTACCAGAGGAACAACCTCCATATGTTGACCCATAGAGCGGAGTTGGCGAGTGGGTGTATAGGGTAAAAGCAGGTTGGCCAGGATGCCAGGAGAAGAGAAATTCAAAATTTTAAAAGCAATGCAGAGGGAAACTCTACGCGTCTAGCCACCGGCAACCAGTGTAGTCGGCGGATGGCACTAGTAGTAGAGCACGTTCTAGGGAGGCCAAGGAGAGTTCTAGCAGCCGCGTTTTGAACCCTCTGTAATCGCAGGATTTCTGTCGTTAGTCCCCAGGTAGAGCGAGCTAGCATAATCCAGTCTAGACAGAATGGAGGCCTTGATGATAACTTGCCAGATGGAAGGATCGAAAAAACCCAGCAGCGGTTTCAGCCCCCGCAATATTCCGAAACAGGTCCCTGCCACTTTCTTGGTTTGGACCTGGAAACTAAGGGCCGAGTCAACCCACACACCCAGATTTTTTACCACCTGTTTGGGGGCGGGTGCACAGCCCAGGGTTGCAGGCCACCAGCGTTCACTCCACAGCTCTGAGTCTCTCCCAACCAGCAAAACCTCAGACTTGCTGGCGTTAAGCTGGAGGCAGTTGGCAGTCATCCACTCAGCAATAGCTGCAAGATCGCTCTGAAACTTGCAAGCATCCTGCATGGAATCGTCAGAGTGCTACTACCAACTGTGTATCATCAGCATATGATACTACTGTAAGCCCTCTGCTCCTGGCCGAAGCTGCCAGGGGTACTGGCTTTGCCGTGCCCATGTAAATATTAATTCCCATTTCCAATTGATATTTGCCATAAATAGAAGTAATTGAATGTAATACCCCATTTATTTGAGCTAATATAACCTTATCATCCATGGTATAAAATATGCAATGCACACAGACAAGGGAAAAAAGGCAACTCCTCCACAGTCATTGGCTGTAGTGTGTGTCAGTCATATATTGGCCAACCTACATTCACCATCCATTGCTTGATTGCACTGTCAGTTATGAAGTGTGACATTTTGCTTGTCACTATGTAGGCTGATAGGACAGAAGTACATCCTCTTGCAAAGTTCATGAGCACCTCATGGCCAAGAGGAGATCTGGGAATAGGGAGGTCTGTCTCCAGACATTGAAGCCCCTCAAACACTAGCTTTTGATGGAGCTGCCTCGAGCACTAAGACTGCAGACTTTACCACTGCTCTCAGGCTCCAAACAAAGGGTGAGGGGATGAGAATATTGGGTGTACTGACCACTGCCTTTTAGTGTTACCCCCTCAGCGCTCCACTGTCCTTACAACTGAAATTCAACAGTAAATAAAAAAAGTGTTACGTTCCAAATTAACAAATTTAAGTTTTCACTAAAAGTACTGGAAGATCTTTGAAAAAATCTGAGCAGGCTGTAAGCAGGTTGATCTTTATAGCTTTATCGTATCCTTAAATCACTGATTGTAAAGAATTGGTCTACGATCCCTCGAACTTTCACTTTCATCTTCTTGATAGATGCACGGATCACTGGACCACTCAGTTTTCCACGATTTCGCTTTATCTATATGTCAATTATGTGTAGCATTGTGTCTGTAAGTGCAGTTTCAAACTGCTGTGTCGACCTTGCAAGTAGGACCTTCCCTTTTTATTACATGTAAGGCACCCCTAAGGTAAGCCCAAGATAGCCCTATGGGCAGGGTGCATTGTATGTGAAAAGTAGCACGTGTACTGGTGTGTTTTACATGTCCTGATAGTGAAATACTGCCAATTTTGTTTTTCACTATTGCAAGGACTATCTCTCCCATAGGTTATCTATGGAGCTGCCTTGTAACATCTTACAAGTGTAACTTTCAATTGGGAAGAGATAGAGATTTGGAGTTTGGGTTCCCTTAACTCAGAATTTAAAAACACATCTTTCTGCGAAGGTGGTTTTTAAATTGTGTGTTTGAAAATGCCACATTATCTTGCTTTAGAATCCAGAGCTTCTGCCTGCCTGTGGAATCCACGTCTGGTTTAGACTGACAGTTGGACTGTTTGTGTATTCACTCTAGACAGTCACACAAAGGGAGCCGAGGTTGCCCATCACTAGGCGGATGGGCCTTCCTGAGCTAGAGAGGCCGGAGGAGCTGACTAGGGCTGTGTCTGCCCTCTCAGAATGCTGTCTCCACCCCCCTGTAGTGTGTCTGGAGCCAGGACAGGGTAAGGCAGGACCTGTGCACTACAAAGGCTATCCTTTGAAGTATGCCTACTCCAAAGGCGAAATGGGGTACAAGTATTAGACCTGTAACCCCACATTTTTAGAACACTTCTGGACTGAGGGCTCTGACAAGAAGAAGAGTTGAAGAGCTGTCAGGAGGTGTACTGCACCTTTGCTGTGTTGCTTTGCTGGGTTGGCCTGCAGTTGCTGCTTCTGCCTGTGAGCAGTAAAAGAACTGGACTTTGCTTTCTGGAATCCTGTTTTCCTAGTTCTCCAAGGGCTTGTGTGTGCTTGCCTCCTGTTGGACGTCTCGGGGCCATCAAAGACTATCTGCAGCTCTCTGCTGGGAGTTCTGATCTGCCAAGTGATGCCAACTCCAGTTCTGTGCCCTTGGAGGTGGTTTTGCTGCTTCAAAGACTGAAAATTTACAAATAACCCTTCAGCGCCGGTTTTCCCACCGCGAGCTTGCCATGCGGTTAAAAAAACAACGTATTGCCGCGGTGCAGCCGAAGAATCAATGCAGTGCCTGCTCATGGCTGGAAGAACCACTGCAGCCCGAGTCCAGAGCACCGAGTCTCCAATGTCCGAGACCCCCTTTGCGACTTCAACACAGGCCCTGCTTTGCGGCTGAAGGAATCTACGCATCATCTGTCCGCGGCTGTGGAAATCAACGCCGCGCCTGTTTCGCCACCGCATTGACCCAGCATGCCTGGATTTTCCACACATCACAACTGTGCACCAAGTTTCCACCTCATCGCCCCGCAGTAAGGAATCAACTCTGGAAATCAACTGATCGTTTCTCCTTGCAGTAAGGAATCAACGCAATACTTCCTGAACCGATGCCTCCATTCCCCTGGGACCCAAGAATCGAACCATCGCTAGTATTTTCCGGTGCTTCCCTCCTTTGCACCGGTTTTTCGTCTTGGATTTTGACGCATCAAAGGTACTTTGTGCAAAAATCAATGCATCCATTGAGTTCTATTAACTGAATTGCTTAAACCTTTAAAAAATGGTATCTTGAGTTGTGTATGTTGGATTTTTGCCATTTTGGTCTTGTTTTATTTAGGTAAAGATTGGATATTTTTCTAAACTGGTGTGGAGTCCATGTGTAGTGTTTTCACTGTGTTACCGGGTGTTTCATGTACAAATGCTTTACACATTGCCTCTGAGATAGGCCTAACTACTCGTGCCAAGCTACCAAGGGGGTGAGCAGGGGTTATTTTAGGTGTGTAACTCCCTTACCCTGACTAGAAGGAAAGGTCACTACTTGGACAGGGTGCATACCACTGTCAACTAGAGACCCCCATTTCTAACACTTGGCATTTAAGACTGGTTCTGTCCCCCAGGGGGCAATGTAAGGGACTGTGCCATAGGGGCAGGGGCTTCCTTAGAGTTGTGGCACAGAGGTGGGTTCCATGACTCAGGTATGTTTACATAATGAGATGCAAAGATGGATGCCTCAGGGTACCTGGCTTCAAAGTCTGCAAGTCTCACTGATTAAGGGGTGGTTTGACGTACATTTTTGAAATGGTAAAATGAAGGCTGTGTCCGCCATATATCCTATTAGTAGTTTCTTCTCTGCATGAGTACAATTTAACAGGAATGGGAAGGTCTCTTCTGGGGCTCATTTACTTGTTCTGCACTGTCCCTTGAAACTTTATTTCAATAAAGAGAGAAAAGATGTCAGTGGTCAGTTAAGTATCACTTCCGGACCTCAGTTATATTGTAACTTCTCTGCAATGAGGCCATTGTTTACTAGAACCCAGATCTAGCCAAACATTTGTTTCGCATCAGGAGCGACCCGTACAGGTAAGAGCAGTAGGGTGGTGGGGCTGGGTTGGGGAGGCTGGGGGATTCAACAGACGTCCATGAGCAAAAATTAAATAAATAATTATTTTTCACTCGTCGTCTGTCGAAATCCCCCTCCACCCGGCCCCACCGCCCCTACCTGCACGGGCCACAGCTGTTTGGCATGCAGATGTATTCTTGGATGCAGTTGGCACTCACCAAGCACACAAGAAGTCCCTTGGTTGCTTCCAGTTTCACATCAATTGTTTATTAACCAGTCCTGTGTAAAACATGCAGAATGCAGCTTATTGTTTCTTTGGTTTCTCGTGAAGTTTCTTCCAAGGCTGGCCTTTTACTGGTTGTGTTGCATTCTGTGCTCGACAACATCTCTCTTACGCGGTTTTTGTTCGAATTCATAATTTGGACACAGGTGTAAAGCTACGAGATGACTGTCATCGGGGACAACGTGTTCAAGGACTTGGCAGCCATTTAAGAAGATAGTGCGTTCTGGGATTTGTGCTCGGGCTCCAACTGAAAGGAAACAGTTGGACTATAGTTCAAATGTAGAAGGGTGTATACAAGGAAGCAATTATCTGGATTTAGTGTCCCTGATGACAGGAAGCCATCTGGTAACATTAAAGAGGTCTTTGAAAGCAAACATGTTGAATGAATTTTGGGTTACTGTGCACGCGGAACTGAATTGTCTAGACATCCCAGTTATTTTGCCAAATTAATGATGTAAATAATTTATGAGTAATGGCACAAAACCAGTTATTGAGTGGTGCATGTGTTCAAGATTTCTGAGTGGTGGTGCAAATATGTGCATGCACTGGTTATTGCTGAATGATGGTGCAAGTCTGGGGATATACTGAAAATGTGTGAAGGGTGGTGTAAATCTAGAGGTCAAAGTGGATGGGAGCTGTTGAGATCGATGTTCTTAATTTTTTTTGAGTTACAGAAATAGTTCACATACTTTTTATGAAGAAGCAACTGTTCCAAACAGTTACTCCTGGGTGATTTCCTCCTGTGCTGTCGTGTATAGAGGGGGGGACCGCTTAAGAAGCACTGAGAAAACCCTTTCAGCGCTGGTGCGCCAGGATGGCTGCCTTCTGAAAGAGGTGCAAATGTGTTAAATAGAATCCTCAGCAAAGTTTTGTAGACAAGTCAGAGTGGTCTCCAGGGCAAAAAAGACCCTTCTCCGCATCAAAACCCTGTGGTGAAGTGTAATTCTAAGCTGAAGAGACATATGAGTAACTTTGCTGCTGACTGAGATACATGTAGATGATGCAAAGGCACTTTTTGTAGACAATGGTGACCTAGCTCGGTGCTGAACATACCAGCAGCCAAGGAGCAAAGGTGGGCCACAGAGAACATTAAATGCCAGGGACTCGCCCGCCATGGAGTAGAAAGAATGCTAAAGCTGAAGACGAAGCATAGCCAGAGCTTGAGACAGAAGCAAGCACCATCCCTTTCTATGCATGTTTGTGTGCTGGGCTACAGGCACTAATAAACAAAACAGGAACGAAAGCTGTTTTGGATTCTATCCCACAGGAAAAGAGAAGGACAACAAAGAGAAGAAAACATGCACTATAAAATGATCAAAAATTTGAGAGATTGTGGTAGGAAGTTTGGTTCTGTTGGCTGTCATGGACTGAAAATGATAGAATCAAGACTTTTACAAAACAGAATACTGGTCACCAGCCGATGTGCCAGTTTTAATGGCAATGCATCATTGTGTCGTAGTGACATCACCTGTGCATGTCTGTGTCCCTCGCTTTCCCTTGGGACGTGCAAGCAGTGCTCGAATGGCGTGTGAACGCGGCGGATCCCTGTTCCGGCAGGTATTAATTATCCAGAACCGATCCCAGCGGCTCTTTACAGTGACACGTCCTCTCTTGGACACATGTGGAGGCACTCTCACATGCAGTGTTCGCTTCTTCCTGAAAACAGCTGCCTACAGGGAGTCGATGGGACTCTTTTCCTCACTCAATAACAGCGTGGGCTCCAATGTAGTCGATAGGTTCTTTCTTTTTACCTGGGCTGGGCCAGGGTGCAAAGTTCACAGATAATCAATTCCTTTTCAGTAAGTTGCCTCTGGGCAATGCGCAGGTACCAAATGTCACTCTCCAGTGAAAGCAGCAGCCCAGGTTAATACAGGAGCAATGAGTAAACGTGTCAGGCAAGCTGCCAAGAGATAAACTGATAACTCAGTGTGTTTTTCTTGTTGTGGTCTGCATCTGTATTTACGTGTGGTGTGTGTTCTGTCTGGATGCCTGGTGTGTACTTGTGTATTAACATTGTTATCTACTTTAGCAGCCAATTATGCGGTACACAGTTACTTGCTTGCCACATAGTAGCCAAGGTTATACTAAAGATTGCATGTACTGTATAGTAATGTAGTTTAGTTCTATTTGTATAGCACTTCTACCCACTTAGTACTCATTAAAAAATTAATTGATTGCCAAAAATGAAGCAATCTTTGTAAGATCTAAAAGGGTATTTTATTTAAGGATTATAGAGCAGCTCACATTTAGCAAAAAATTGTTGTCCATCTTTATAGATTTTGTGGGATGGAATGGATTTTATTTAGAAAGTTTTATATAGCGTGAACATGGATGAAATATATTGTTTTTATTTGTTCAAAATAAGTCTTTGCCCACTCAGAGAAGAGGGGTGCTTGAATCTACCTCTGATAGCACAGTATGTAAGGATTGAAAGTGCACAGGAAGGTTCAGCCAATCGCAAGCAGTCTCCATGCAAGACGTTGTGCAGCACTCTGCATTAGAGATGTTGAGTGGTAAGTCCAGTGGCGGCTCCTCTGCTATGGCGGAGGAGAGTTGCCCCACTGCTTTTAAGCAGTGGCAAGTGGAAACATAAAACGATAATAACTTAGAGTTATTTTCATTTTATGCTTCGTGTCCTGCTGCTTGGCGGGCGGGGCTGCTCTGCTCTCGGAGCAGGGGAGGAGTGGTTTTGCCACTCCTAAGTGAGCAATGACTGTTTGGTCCGCCCTCTCGGGCCACCCAAACCAGTCATGCACCCTTTCCCTGTACTCCATGCAGGCTGCATTACAGCCTGCATGGAGAACATGCCCACCCCTCCAGCCCCTGGCTGAGCGCAGTGTCACGGCGCTCAGACCAATCACAACGCTGCATTGCGGCGTTGTGATTGGCTTAGGGGAGGGAGCCTGGCTTCCTGTTCCTGGATTCGGAGGCAGGAGAGCAGGAGCAGAGATGTGGGACCCGACCTCAAGGTAAGTTTATTTATTTTTTATTTCCCTACTCCCGCTACTCCTCCCCGCAACCCCCCTAAGCGACCCTTGCGAGCCATGCCGGCCGCCACGGGGTAAGTCAGATTTTTAAAAGTGACATTCAGTAGAATCCACTTCAGTGGCTGTGCTGTACTGTCCAGCCACCTGTAAATGGTCATGTTAAACGTCCTGGAATGAAGCACTTCGATGTTGTCTTAATTTGAAAATGATGATTTTGACCAACTTTCATTATGCACTAATGCAGTAATTTTTCTTCAGCCACCAGGCAGAGACGTAGTTGGGGGTTTTCGGGAGTAGGACAATGGTGGGTTGGATGAAGTGATCCTGTTAATCACTACCCTAAAAACCATTGCAGTCTCCACAGCAGAAAGAGAGCAAGTGTTCAGCCCTAAAGGAAAGATACTTTCCTGTTAGGAAAGAGTGTGCTCTTTGTTGGTTGAGCAGGGCAAAGGCCGTCTCTTAAGTTTGTTCAATCCTCACAATTGTGTGGCCTTGGCTACTCTAGGGATGGTGGATGCTAACTACATATCTTGCAGGGCACAGGGAACTTAAACATAATGCAGACTTAAAAAAGTAATGATTGGGGTATCCAGTGAATTGTCACATGCTTTTATGTCCGAAATATGATTATCTATTTTGCTGTTAAGTGAAGAGATAAAATACAGAAGTGTTTGTAAAATGGGGACTGTTAGAGACAAATAAAATATGCCAGCACAGCTTCACTATTGCATTTGTACTTGTCAAGTTCTTTCGGAGCAGAGTTTCTAATAATAATGCATTTGTACTTGCAGACTTTATACACTAGGTTGACTGCTACTGACTACACCTGCCTTGACCCTGCCCTGAAGACTTTGTCCTCATGCTGCCCTGTCCCCTGAACTTCACTCCCTGCCTATTTTTAGGTCGAGCCTAGTGCAGCGCGCATGCGCTGCTCTAGGAGATGACCTTTTGGAATCGGTCTGCACTTTCGAACACTCGTGCGTGTGACGGCATCCACCTTGCGGGAGCGAGCAGCGGCGCGCAGGGGCCATCTGTTTCTAATTAGCGTGGCCGCGCGCGCTTGTTTACATTTCTCTACTCTCTCCCCTGCCTGTCTCACCCTCGCCCTACTACGCTGCTGCCGCTTGTGACCTGCTCAGGGTGTGAGCACTGTCAGCCAGCAATCAAACGCAAGGTTGTCGATTCCCAGCCATGGAATGAGTCAGACACCGATCGGGTTTCCTTCTGCCATGGGAAATTATCGTAACCTATGGCTCTGCTGGTAACAAATCTTTTTTGGGGCTTCAACTGCAATGTTGTATTTCGCTTCAATTTTTGAGGTAACTCCATCTATTTGAAACGGTAGCGTTCAGTTTCATCTACAATGGAGACAGACACCTCCGATCAGAGCTTCTCACTGAATTTTGCACATCCAGCTGCTGTCTCGTTAGTGCAGCGCTCCAGGAGAGAGGGAAAGAGAGAGAGAGTGGGAGTGTATATATATATATATATATATATATATATATATATTAGGAATTTAATCTATCCACCTTATATGTACTACAGACTACATATTTCTTTGGATTGTGTGTATTCAGGTGAGCATATTCGAACTCTTCCATGCCTGGTTTTACTCTTTTTGGCATTAATCTGCAGCCTCTTGCTGAGAGTTCAAGTAAAACAAGTATTTTTTAGTCTGCAGCATGTTGCACTTTTCTTCCTGTTCGGCATGTTTTACACCCAGTTTTGATTGCCCTCAAAATCGCCGCCACTTGTATTTTCACGTTGCTGTTTTCATCCCCACGCCCTCCCGTGTTTCTGCTTCACCCATCCTCCCCCACGTCCATCCCTCTTTCCCCAACCCCCCGTCATTACTTGTTACTTTTTCCAACGCTCCGCTATCAAGCCACTCCATTTCCGTCCAACTGGGAGTTGTGCCAGTCTGAAATGGAAACGTGGCAGTTATCATCAACATGTGTGGATTTTCTATGGGTTAGCTGAATAAAAAAATATCCTGTGGCAAAAAGTTTCCATTCAGCCAGGAAGCACACCTACAGATCGCTTACATCTTGGACACAGTAGTGCGCATGCGCCAACAATCATCATTTTATGATGTCAGTAAGTCCCTGCCCAGTGCCAGTCAACCCACTTTCAGTGCTCATCAAATTATCAAGCAGGCGCAATTTCGGATGCGTGAATCTATAGAAATGCCATCCCCAAGTTAAAAAACAAATAAAACCCAATTGTACACGAAAAGTAAGAATTGTGTATGTTGTTTTTCAGAAAAAGAGGGTAAAAGAAAAGCTACAAAACGCCCACACAGCATAACAACAAATATTTACGATGATATGAATTTTGTTTAAAAAGGTCCTGTATAGCAAATGTATCAGTTTTACTGAGGGCTGTTTGTCTTCCATATATACCTCCATTGAAGACAGACTGCGTGACAAGCAGTTTGGTCGAGGAGGGAGCATATGCAGCAGTTTTGTAATACAGGAAAGTTTTTAGAAAAAGTTAGATCCACGCCTAGGCAACACCTATGCCGATTACTGTTAAAGCTTCCATGTTAAAGGAAAGTAGATGTTCTAGCACCCAGGATAATGTGCTGCATTGCTAATAACTTATAAGGTCCCAAAGGCGAGACCTATTGGCTATGCCAATGCTTGTTTTCCATTTCCGTCACTGCGCGCGTGGATCCCAACTTAGGGGCAGATTTACAAAAAAAAGTGGCGCATCTGTAGAGATGCGTCACTTTCCCTACGCCACCCTGAGAAACCCTCGCGCCACCATGGATGACCCGTATTTACAATACGGCGCACCATGGCGCAAGGACTGACAGATGCATCAGAAATTCTGACGCATCTGTTTGCGCAAAAGTCACGCATTGCTGGAGTAGTTTCGCAAGCACGACGCAACTCCAGCAATGAATGTTGAGGCCTATCCTCATTGTGCTGCGTCACTCCTTACGCCTGCTTCAAGCAGGCGTAAGGTTTTGACGCAGTGGCGTCCTAGGAGTGGCGCAGTGAAATCTTGTAGATTTCACTGCGTCACTTTTACGAGGCTTTCCTGCGAGGGAACGCCCAACCTGCATACATTATAACCGACGCTAGTATAATGTGACGCAGGGCTTTACAACGTGATGCATCTCCCTAGATGCGTCATGGTGTAAATGGGCATTTTTATGCTGCCGCTGCGTTACAAAAAGTGACGCAATGGGGGCGCAAAAATGACGCAAGGGGCTTGTAAATCTGCCCCTTAGTGTCCCCTAAATTTCTGCTTTAAAGGTGTCTGTTTGTTGAAGGCCCCTTTAGGGAAAGTGCTCTGCGCGCTGCTTTATGTACTGATTGCCAACAAACTGGCTCTCACCACTTCTTCTCCCACCTAATAAAACATGGGAACTCTCTTTAATGCCTTTCTTAATTAAAGTAGTTATATTTTACAATCCGTGTGAGATAACTCAGGGTGATAAGATTGACTGCAGAGAACTATGTGTAGCCTTTATGTCAAATCCTCAGTCTGGTCAGAAAACCCAGGGCACATTTGTATCTGCTGCACGGATCTGCATGTGTCCTGCAGGCCAGAGATTCTAATCTCAATGAAAACTTCAGGAGACTACTGCACCTAATGAAGAGGTTTGTATGGGACATTTTGTTCACAAGTTCTATTAATAGTGAGAGGGGTCAGTGGGTTTTACTGGCGCCTACTCCAGATATCTGTGTGTTACCTGTAATGTTACAGGTTCTAATCCTTGCAAGATAACCATCTCCAGCAACGCACTGAAGAAGCAGAACCGCCTATGCCCAGTAGTTGAAAATCGCATGATTCTCACTTTTTGCAGATGCATTTAAAACACCAACAATCTGGACTTTAGAAATAAAATGAAATTATGTGGATCAGTAAAGTGTGTAGGTGGCCAAAACATTTTATATGCAGTTACCTGTAAATGGGAGGCCGAATAAAGAGCTACAGAATACTATTCTGTTTAGCTATGCCTCTGGCTCCACCCACAAATCCACAGACCAAGCTCCCAGTGCTGTCAAGATCACAGTTCCAATACTTTTTTACTGCTTTTTTCTCTGAGTAAATCTGAATATGCATGAGGATTACTGAGTGGGCGGGCAAATGTAAAGATCCACTATTACTAGCAGTGGTACAAATTGAACATGCATTATGGTGGTAACCTTTAATATATTTTTGGCATTCTAGGCACAGGGGTGCCCTGACCACTGTAATGTTTGCATTAGGCTCATTACTGCCTGGGTAGATTGGAGGATCATGCTGCCAAGTGTCATTGAGATATATACTGCTTAGGCCCACTGTTGTATGTAGTGCATGGTTCAAATGTGGCTCACTACTGCCTGAGGCCACTGAGGTTTATTCATCCCTCAGGCCACTTGTTAGACTTGGCATGTTTTGGTGTGGTTTCCCCTTTTTGCTTCTGACCTCCTGTTTTTGACTGTGCGCTGAATTTTGTTTTTTCCGGCTTTAGAACTCTGGGCACTTTACCACTGCTGACCAGTGCTAAAGTGAGAGTGCTGCGCGTCTAAAACGGATGGTAGTTGTTTTTTCCATGATTGCCATAGTTGATTTACTAGTAAGTCCCTAGTACAGCACACCATGTGTGCCCAGGGCCTGTAATTCAAATGCTACTAGTGGGCCTGCAGCCCTGATTGTGCCATACACATGAGTCGCTCTGTAAACATGTCCCAGGCCTCCCACTGCAGAGCCGGTGTGTGCAGTTTTCAACTGGCATTTCGACCGGGCAAGTGCACCCACTTGCCAGGCCCAACCCTTCCCTTTTATTACATGAAATGCAACCCTAAGTTGGGCCCTAAGGTAGCCCCATGGGCAGGGTGCAGTGTATTTAAAAGGTGGGACAGGTACTTGTGAGTTTTACATATCCTCGTACTGAAAAACTGCTAAATTAGTTTTAACTACAGCAAGGCCGATCTCTGCCATAGGTTAGCATTGGAGCTGCCTTGTAACAACTTACAAGTGTATCTTCCAATTGGGAGCAGATATAAAATTGGAGTTTGGTGCCTCTGGACTAACAATTTATAAAATATATTTTAGTGAAGTTGTTTTTTTAATTGCAGGTCTGAAAATGCCACTTTTAGAAAGTTGTCATTTTCTTACTTAACCATTCTATGCCCTGCCGGTCCCTAGAATACACATTTGGGTTGGATGACAACTGGGCTTTGTGAATTCACTCTCGACAGTCACAGACAAAGGGAGCTGAGATGAGCCCTACATATCCTGATGGCCCATCACTAGGCTGATGAGCCTTCCTGAGCAGTGGGAGGAGCTGGCACCTGCACCTGAATAGGGCTGTGCCTGTCCCCACACAAATAAGTCTCCACCCTCTGTAGTGTGTCTGGAGCCAGGGCAAGGAAGGGCACTGAAAAGAACTTTGTGCACTGAAAAGAACTTTCTTTGAAGTCTCCCTACTTCAAAGGCTAAAATGGGTATAAGTATACCATATACTCAGAACACTTCTGGACTAAGGACATTCTGCCAGGAAGAAGAGTTGTTGTGCTGTCAGGAGGGACTACCACTTTGATGTTTGCTTTCCTGCTGCTTCTGTCCTGGGAGTGAGAGGACTGGACTTTGCTCTCTACACCCTGCTTTCTAAAGTTTCTCCAAGGGCTTGAGTTGAGCCTGCCTCCTGTTGGAAGTCTCAGGGCCATTAAAGACTTCCCCTGTAGCAACTGGGCTCCTCTGCTGTGAGCCGTACTTGCCAAGTGGTGACAAGTCCACTTCATGCGCACTTGGAAGTGAGTTTCAGTGCTACCAGAAGAACTTGACATCGAGCAAACCGGTGCCTGTCTGCAACTTTGATGCTGTGCCACTGCCTGTGCCGAAGCGGTGGTCCCCACTCGAGGCAACGACCGCAACTTACAATGAAGGCTTGGACAACGACGCAGAGCCTCCAAAGAACGGCCACTGTGGGAGGCCCAAGCACCGCGCCACTGACGTCCGTGACGCACCGCTATGACTCAGACGCCGCAGCTGTGACCCAGTGATTCGACGCAGTGAAACCAAAGCCTCACGGCTTGACCTGCAATGCCACCCAGCCATAAGGAACTCGGGGTCATACCGGCAACTGCTGCATCACCTCCCCTGCGCCTAGCAACGTCCCCGGGTGACAGCGCCTCCACGACTCTGCACCGGTACCAGGAACCGATGCCTCACTTGCTTCAGTGACACCTCACCACCTTCATGCAACACATTGTCCTCGAGTGCCAACGACCTGCATAGCAGTAAGGAACCTACTTGGCTCCTCGATGCCTCACCTTCCCAGCATCTTGTGTCGGCTTTGATTTCTGACACCTACAAGGTACTGTACTGGGGTCTGCGTGACTCCTGACACCGGACCTCGCTCTGTCGAGGTCGGACTCACTTTGTGGAGCCGTCGACGTTAAGCGCGACTAGATAGCCCTGTTGGAGCTATTTTTTCTAAAAAGCTATACTTGATTTGATCTTTTAAAATTCATACCTTGACTTGTGTATGTTGGATTTTTGTCGTTTTGGTTTTATTTTACTCAGATAAATATTAGCTATTGTTTCTAAAAAGATATACTGGACTCGATCTTTGAAATTTCATAGCTTGATTTAAGTATGCTGGATTTGTCGTTTTGGTCTTGTTTTACTCAGATAAATATTGGCTATTTTTCAAAACTGCTGTGCAGTACTTTTGTGGTGTTTCACTGTGTTACTGTGTGTGTGTATGTATACAAATACTTTACAGATTGCCTCTGTGGATAAACCGGACTGTTCTTGCCAAGCTACCAAGGGGGTGAGCATGGGTTATTCTTAGTGTGTGACTTACCCCGACTAGAGTGAGGGTCCCAACTTGGACAGGGTGCAAACCACTGCCAACTAGACACCCCATTTCTAACACCACTGAACCTCATTACTGAGTTGAGTCTACATGCACGGATGTAATTACATCTATGTGTGTGGATGTCTATATTACTTTGTGTGTGTGTGTGACATGAATGTACAACAGACATCAATGTGTCCACAGGTGATGTGTGTTCATCTGCTTGTGGACATGCACTACATGGAAGTCAAACATATAGGCTTTGTCATTTCCTGTTTGTTCTGTGCTGACCAAGTTTCATTACGCACAAACCATGATCTAGGAAAATCAACTTCGGGAACAGAGGCAATTTTGCACCCAATTACTTTAGTGTTTTCAAATATTAATCTGCTAACCCATTAACACAATCACATGGTCTTTGTTTTCATGATCATGACGGGTCCTATTATGGCGTACCTAAAAACCTGTGATAACTGGTCGTTCGAGTCAGATTCTTATTATGACAGTCATGTTATCTGTGAACAAGAGGAGAATGTTCTGTCTTTCCCTAATGCCAGGATTATCCTTTGAGCAGCACTCTGGATGAAAATGCAAACTAGTAATGCAATCACTGAACAATAAAGGGGCAAGCTCTTGTTGGACCCATGATCCAGACAAAGACTCCATCATTAAACATATGTGCTGCTCACGGTGGAACTGAAAAGCTATTGAGATCAATCAGGAAAGTAGCCTAAGGTATCAGGACCCCAAGACGGTTCTGGTGGGTCCGTGATGTCCACTCCATCTCCATTCACGTTTTTCATCTAACCCGGGACTATATATTCCTGTCCAGCGCTTTCCTTAAGCAATCAATGTGCTGAGGTGTGTGAATCCAATTAGTTTGACATGAATAAAGCAGTGCAACCATTCACAGACAGAGTTAGGGTGTCAAACGAAAAAACCTAACATTAGTGTGTGGCCCGTAGCAATTTAGAGCAAGTAGGTACTGTCATGTAGTTCCTAGGAGTCCCCCAGGACCTGCGCGTTTTGGATGACCTAAACTGAGGGCTTAGTGTCCCAACCGCTTCCGGACACCCCCACAGGATATGTCAGCCGTTGGACCAGCTAGCTCTACAGTTCCACTACCACCCCCATGTATTCTACAGTGGTGTTGGTAGTCTCTGGCAACCACTGAACATGACAACCCTGAATTCTCAGGGATCGTGGAAAACAGTACAGTACGTTTTGCTCAGACACTCTTGCTTGCTTTCTCTCAGAAAACACACAGGATGGCAATTAGGACTTTTCAGTAAGAATTTATTGGTCCAGCGTCAGCCTGGTGTAAAACATATGTGCTGCAACAAGACAGAAGCATACAAACGAGATTGCTAGTACCAATATAGTGAATAGTAGATACATTTCTACCATAGTGCTAATAAGATGAACAGAATTAGTTCAGATAGAAACAGTAGCACTTGCATATTCCTAAAATGCGCGCCCTAAGTAATTTGCTAAAATGCACCTAGCCTAACCTGGATGTGTAGGTGTATGTATGGGCAGCTAAGATACCCCTAGGGATGAACCAGCCCCCTCACCTGATGGTTTAGAACGAAGGACCCCGTCTCTGCGTCGAGGATGACAACAAGCAAGGGATTTCAGACCGCTGCTTTTCAGGGATTCAGCATGCAAGTCCCCAGTCTCAGCTTGGAAGGAATTCTCCTCTAATTTGTAGGGGGGAGTGAGGGTCTTTTAAACTAAAGTGGTCACTCCAGGGTTTTTTCTAGAATCAATATGTTTTGAAAACAACCAGGGATGTTTTGAAAACAATCATAAAGGTTTTGAAAACTATCACCGATGCTTTTCTAAACAAATGCGATAATGCACAGCTGGCTGTTGGCCAAGGATGAAAAAAAGTGGTGACCCTTATACAGAATAAATCTGCCATGTTTATGTAAGTCAGGTACCGGGATTCTGATAGAAGACTAAGAGCCTGGTGTCGAAGAGACAGGAGCAAGCTATTAGGTAAAAGGTCACCTGTTTAGAATCGTTATACTCGTGTGGATGGGATGTTGTATGTAAAATGCAGTATACATGACAGGGCTATCCTAAAGGACATGACACCCACTCCTCATCAAAAGGTCAACAAGGTCAGCTAGGTAATGATAAAGCTAACGCTATAAAAAAGGCATAAAATCATTTACAATAAAACATACTAAAAGGTACTTAAAAGCGTGAAAAAATGTCCATAATAAAAAGTCAATTTTCCCAAAAAAGCCTTTAAAAAGGTCCTTTAAACTTGGATATATTGTGATTATTGCACTGAGCATCTTGAAAGCCATGAAGCTCAGTTAGAGCCGAGAAGAGAATAAAATAAAGTCACACTCGACCTTCAATTTGGTAAATGTTTAAAAAATAGCCAAACGGTTCCCAGCACAGGATAGGCCAGATTGTTTTAAGAATCCTGCGCTGAAGACTCAACATCGCTGAACATCATATCCGCAGAGGGCATTCCCTTGAGAACTTTCAGTATCATATCCAATGAGCAAAGATTGTCATCTCTGGTTCCCACGGCTGCAGCCGGGGAAGAGATAGATGCCTGCACACCTGATGTCGATGCCTGTACTTCTGGGGCAGAGCCGATATCCCTTCCAACAGGAGCGGAATCATCCCTTGGGGGCTCTAGAAATGCCGTCATCAACATGGGAATACGCTGTGGAGAACTGCATGTGTGGGCCTGCAAAGGTGCCAGTAGCGCTTCTATGTCCGGCGGCACAACCGATGGAAGTGTCAAGACACAGGTCCAACACGCAGCCGAATCCGCAGAAGAGGCAATGGAACTCAGGCAGGCCACAGTCTAGCCAGACTGGTCTGAAAGACAGGAACCAATGCTCACTCAGCTCTCGAAGCCGAGGCGTAGTCAGGTAGAACACCATGCGCTCACGACAATGTCGTTTCAGCAGTCTTCTCTCCATTTCGTGAGGGATTGTGATGTCCATTGCGAAGCAAGAGAATTAAAATCAGGATGCCTGCTACCGAAAGCAGGACCAGAGGAAGCCCTCCAAAAACGCTTCCAAGTACAGAGTGTATGAAGGCTGGAATTACTCCGAAGATGGTCTAAAAGGTGGTTAAGAGACCTGTTCCAAGTTGCTTAAATAAATGTTTGATCCCACTCGTATCAGACATGTTAAAGATACCATGAACTATTTCTCCGAAATGGATCGGGAAGTTCGTACTGACCAGGGCCTGTATCTCTGCTGAAGACCTTGCAACCTGGAGATCAAAAGTCTCCCGGGCTGAAGTTAAGGCCACATTTTGTTGAAACAACATGGTTTTCAGTCTACTCAGCGAATCAAACCTTATACTGGAAACATTCAATGAAGGCCACAATGGTGCCCCCCTAACTGTGCGAGCCAGGTGAAACAATACTTGCTTTCACCAAACAACCCTGAAGTTTACTGTACCACATATGCGATGCCTGGCACCATTCCACAACAGCCTTGATCATTCAGCACTAAATAACTTCCATTCGAAAGTAATTTAAAAAACGGATGAATCACTGCAGCTGGGGAGCCCTTCAAGTAGCAAGATAAGTTCGCTTTTGACGCATTACACGTTCCATGATCGACACTTCTTTGCACACTAAAGACCCACTTAAAGCCTTCCTGCAGTCTTTACCACTTAAGAAAACTTCAGTGTCCTTATTTCGGCACCAATATCTATACGTAACTCCCAGGTTTCCTGTATGGACCCTTCACCCAACGCTTCATACCTGCCGGCTTGGATGTATCCAAGGCAGTATTGGAACTGAAATGTCATGATTGGCAGTGTGATACAGACATGAATTAACCATTCAGTGAATGGTGAACCTGCTACAGTGAAAGGTAACTTCTCCAATTTCTCAATGAGCAGCACAGTGTACTTTGCATCTCTGCGTGCCACAGTCAGCTATCTGTCGGTCAGATTGTAAACCGAAAACAAACTTGTGCTGTTAATGTATTTCCATGGCACGTGGCCTGAACGCAAGGATTGCAGAGCCCAGTTTAAAAGCATAACGGAGCTCAATTGAGATTGCCCATGTTGTAGAATAGACAAATCTTGTTCCATTATGTCGATTGCCAAGGACACAATCTTGCCCAGTGAATAAATACGTGAAAAAAGTGTGATCATACCATTGTCTACCACAGCCAGGGCCTTTTTGAGGTTAATCCTATCTATTTTACATAATCTCTGAGCAGCATCCAGTTGGTACACTTTCCACAGTTCATTGTAGATGGCATACAAGAGGCGTTTCTTACGTGGTTTCTTGGGACCTAACAAGAAATCCCTAAGATCCATGTTGTCTGATAGAAGGGACAAGTGTTGTTTCACCTGTTGTAGTGTTGAGGGTTTTAGCTATTCTAGGCACAACTTCCCAATACTAAAAGAAGTCACTACCCCTGGGTCATCTGTGTGTACATAGCGTGGGTCAGGCCTATGGATATTAAACCCTTTGGTGGTACCCTTGAATCTCGCTTGACACCTATTTGTGTCGATAGGCCAAACCAACCATCCCTTCCAATTGGGAGCTGAAGAATTGTATCTACCATTCTGTAGTATTGCACCTAGTACCTCCTCACTAATCAGTGTGTTATTCAATATACTGTCAATAGGTAAGGGGATGAGTGGTGTTTTCAGGTCTTTAATTTTTGCTAAACCCGTAGCAGGTAGTTTGTTGCACTGTTCTGTTCAGGAATATTATCTGTAACGGTATGAGGCAAGCCCTAAATAAAGCCTCTGAACCCTGAGCCTGCCAATCTTTCGTCCCCACATATGGATTTTGTGTCTATCGTGTCCCTCCAATAGTCGAAACCTTGTATAGACAGTTGGGCGATGAATGGTGCCAAATATATGATCTTTGTGTTAGTCAGCATCATTTTCTTTGCAATTGCATTAGTCTGTACTATCTTATAGTAGTATGACATTGGGTCTGAGGTATTGAACCCTGAAAAGTATGCAAATTTCTGTGCGAATGTGGCAGAACTTCCTTTAGGTGGTGTCGGGCAATGTTCCCATTGATGGTACGTGTTTACAGTGCGTGGAACACTAGCTCTGTGCAAAAAGTGATGACCATGATTTTGGTAACAAAACATACTATCGTAGTCAGGTGTATCTTGATACAATTCCCTGTAAGAAAATGCAGCAGATTGTTCTAAATCTGAGAGCATAGTATTTACAGTCTCAATGTCCCAGTGTACTCGGTGTAATGAAATAATTCATTGAAATTTGGAACACGTGGAATTTTCAAATGTTTGGTGTGACCAAATACATCATATGAAACCCTATCCCAAACTATACCATCCGGTACTGGAACTGTTGACATGTTCACTAGGGACAGGTCTCTCTGTTCAAGGTGTGAAGACATATGTGGTTTCAAGACCAAGTTCACAGGTTGTACTACAGAGCGTTGTGGGAGGTAATGTCCATTCAGTAGTAGAAAAAAGACAGTTACTATACCAATCCAAATCAACAGGAAAAGGATCCCTAATGCAAACCAAAGATGCAACCAAGGGTACACTAAGTAAGTCTTTTTCAGCCAGAGATAAAATTGTCGAAATAGTTCTTTCTTGGAAATGGGTGGCGTTTGCTCAGGTTCACTTGGATCTGAAGAAAAGTCATCAAAGATGATGAAGTAGCCAGACGCAGTTCGATCTATCTTTGGGAGCCCAGCAGTGTTTGTAGAACTGGCAGTTGCTTCTTGTGAAGACCAGTTGATGTAAAGTTCATTGTTGGGCCGAATTGCAATTTGCGTTTCAGTAGTATTTTGGTGTTGTTCTGTTTCAACAGGTGTAATTCGTACACCGTTATTGGCTACTCAGGCATCTTGCACAGAGGAGTCTTGAAACGTTATTAGTCTTTCCATCTGAACTTCCTGTATAGTAGCTAGAGGACATCTGCGGCTACTCAGCACTCCACGCGGCCTGCTGTTGAGAATTGGCCACATAGTGTGGTTTGATCAGATCAATGGAGACGAATCTTTTTTTCTTTTCGGCCGGCAAGAGGTGGAAGAAGTACTGTTCTCGTTCCTTGAACCACCAGGACAGGTACAGGTGTTCTGTAAGATGGCCCAAACTCCTTCTTGTCCATGATTTTTTCTCTGACCAAGTCCCCAATCTTTGGGACCCAGACAGTTCTTGCTGGAACCGGTTTCACTTCCCTAGTGGCGATGCATTTTACTTGGACGTTGCTTTGTAATGCCTGAAATTCATTGAGTTCCTGTAAAACAGCCAAACGATCATTTGAATCAAATGGTTTTACATGCGCCACTGTGCTGGAACAATCGAGGTCAGGTACCCACATTCTTGTCCCAAACAGGATCTCATAGGGGGTACGTCCGCCCAAGGATTTTCTTGGCATATTATTCAGTGCCCTCTGAACCCCGTATAGGTGATTGACCCAACTACCGCCCGCACCTAATACCCTTGCTCTTAAGGATTGCTTTAGGTCCCGGTTTTTCCTCACCACCACCGAATTTCCCTCTGGATGGTAGGGGGAGGAGTACCACAAGGCCACGCCCATACTTTCCATGGCTTCCTTGTAAGCCTGAGAGCTAAACACAGGGCCACGGCAGGAATGTAACGTGCCAATTGCGTATGTCTCGATGAAGACTCACAAATCCTTTATAACAGTTCAAGCGTCAGCTGAGCGCTAAGGCCAAACCCATAGAAATCTAGAGCATGAATCCACTGCCACCAAGATATACTTGTAAGCCCCGTCTGAATTTAAGGGACCGCAGTGATCCAAATAGACACATGCGAGAGGTCTGTCTGAAATAAGTAATGGTGTTTGTGGTGGCCGTGCTACAGTGGAACCTTTCATCTGCTGACAGATGTCGCACTTTAAGACATAAGCCTTTGTTTGTTTAGACAAACTTGGCCACCAGAATCGCCGCTTTAGTAACGAAACTGTAGCAGTGACTCCTGCGTGTGCAGAGCCCAGACCCTCGTGTGCAGCTAGAATTAAACCTAATCTGCGATCTGCGTTTGGTATAACTCTAACCCGCACTCCTGGAATTTGAGCATAGAGTGTGTTTTGCGCATCTAATTTAAAGGAATTTTGGAGTGGAAAGCCTTTCGGAACGGCGGAGCTGTTCTTAGAGGTGTTGACAGCTAAAAGTATGTCTCAGTCTATCCTCGTGCTAGAACGAGTGATTGCAGCAACAGCAGTACCTTGGTGGCTTCATCAGCCAGTGAATTCCCTTCAACGTGTATGCCAACACGCTGGTGACTCAAGGTGTGAATAACTTGAGCCGTGGCAGGCATGCTTTCAACTTTGCCACTTGTTCCCATAACAATTTATGTTTAATTGTGCAACCCTTGAAATCTCTAAACCCATTCTGGCCCCAGTAATGAAGATATTCATTGTAAGACTGCACACAGTAAAACGAATCGCACACTATCAGTGTGGGGAATTCCCGATCCGTGTACTGTAGTGCCAATATCAGGGCTTTCAGCTCTGCCAACTGCGCTGTACAATCTCCTAAAGATTGCGTAGTCATATTGCTGGGATGGAACTTGCCGTCCCGCATACATCCCTTCACTTTAGCACATCCAGCGCTATATAGCTGTTTACTTCCTATGGCAGGCTGAGCAGATCCATCCGTGTAAATGAGGTATTCATATTTCTCTAGAGGCAAGTTTTTATTCGGGAGATGGTATTCCTGTCTGTACTGCAGGAAAGCTTGTGTTTTTAATGTAGAATCATATCTGTAATCTACATCTGTTGCAGTGAGAGAATTAGCCCATTGTATCCATCGTGGATGTAATGCTTTCGCATTGTGAATACTTGCTTTGGTAACAGCTTCTAATGTTGGTACCGGGTTTACAACAATTATGCGTTTCCCCTGTGCTAGTGCTCTTTCTCTCACTACAGCAGTCTGCACTGCGGTCAGTATTTTTCCTGTAGCCGCAAATCGCATTTCAGCATTTGTGTATAAATGAGATTTGCATGCAATTGGAACTGTCTCACCTTCATTGAAAGTGAGGTAAGTATACCCTGATAAACCTGGGGATGACCCGGATCACCAAGTTTGTAGAATTTACACGTGTGTGCAAGTGTTTAGATGCTATCATGTCAGCCTGAACTGAACGGAGAGTATCTGTGTGTTGCTGTGTCCACTGATCTGGTGTGAAATCAGGTCTGATTAAGTAGTATAAGGGTTTTACTCTGTCTGCGTAATCTAGAATGTATGTTCTGCCAAACTTTAGAAATCCTAAAATGGATTGCAAACCCATTCGATTTTTTGGAGGTTGGAGCAGCACACATTTTTCTAAAAAGTTGGCTGCCAGGCCCTTGCCTTCACTTGATAACTCATATCCCAAAAACAGGACATTGAGATGGGCAATTTTAGATTTCTTGAAATTAAATTTGTAGCACAGATTGGCGAATCCCACAATTATGTTGTTCACCCTGCTCAAGTGTTCAAGTAATTCATCATCCGTTAGGTAGATGTCATCTACATAGGACACAGACTCCTCATCGCAAGTTTGTGATATTTCTGAGAATAGCCCCAGGCTTGAGGCCCTGACCCTTGAGGCAAATGGCAAAAATTTCGCTGAGTGCCGAGCGCTGAAAATGCTGTCAAATATCTGCTTTCTGGAGCTATATTATGGCACAAGGATCCATTCGAGATATCTAATGTCATTTTGTATTTCTTCCGCACAATGTTATTCATTAATGCGGCACTGTGTGCATTCTGAACTGCAAATGTTCATGTGCATGTGTTTAAATGTCGGTAATCTAAAACCAGACGATATGTATTGTCAGGTTTCATTACTGGAAACAAAGGATTATTCATCGGGGAGGTGCAGGTCTCAATTACACCTTGAAATTCAAGTTGGTCTAGAATTTCTTTGACCGGTCTTCTTGCATTGTTTTTTTTAGGGTAGTGGATTTGTAGCAGATTTCAATGGTATTTTGTGGCGAGTTAACTCCACGTCCCACCCTACATGGTTGTGGTATAATGCCGGAACTAGCGCCAGCACCCACTCTTGCACGTATGAGTGTTTTAAAGCTTCTGGAACGAGGTCGGAGAAAGCAGGCAAAATGACGCTTTCCCCCTTTGGGCAATCCATCACAAACTCAGGCAGCCAATCCCTTTCTGCTAGCAGTATGTTATATCCATATGTTAAGTTCTCCCAAAAGAGACCTTTAATCTTTCTTGAGATGTCCCCTCTCTATTTGAAGTGTAAGTTCATACAGTCAATGCGGGACACTAACTCTCGTATCGGGTGTTTCCACCGTGATGTGTTCATTCAATATTGTAGTCACCAGAAAATCTTTCAGGTTCTGGCAAGCTATTGTTACTTCTGCCGCGCTGTCTAGCATCGTCAGAGCCCATTCCCCGTTCAGAAGCTGAGTCCTCAGTAACCTGGCCATTTCTAATCTATAAGCCAGCTACTTTCTTCTTTTTGAATTGAGGCTTTGCTTTATGTTGCTCTTCCTGTTTGATAATGTAATCTGAAGTGCGATGTGTTTCCCTTTTTGTAATTGGTCGATCTTCAGTCTTTTGTTCTGATCGCCTGTCCGTCTCCGAGTTTTTTGATGAACCCTGGAACGAACAAAAGGAACATGTATCAGTGTCCTGATACCCATCAGGTTTTCTAATGTTGTCACGACTCCTAATGTTGTACCTCTTTTCAGGACTCCCGTTGGGGAGACCCAGCCCTTGATCACGAATTCTTTTCTGAATTGTTTTTTTTTTTAAATTGTTTTCCCGTTTCTTTTTAGAAGAAGTGGGTGCTTGCTTTGAGTTGTCTTTGTCAGGACTACCCGCCATTTGTGGCTTCCCTGCTTTGGCTCCCAAATTATCCCCACCTAATTCAGCATAGGTTTCTTCGATAATTTTTGGTAATTCTCGGACCCTATTTCTGGATGCTATTTCCCTTAGGCGGCTGTGTACGGCCACTGCTGCAGCCTCCCCCTTTATATTGCTCAGCATGATTGGAGAGACTTGGGCTAAATTACCCATTAGTTTTGTTCCCAAGTCCAGGGCAGGTCCTGCCCCCCGTACTCATTCTGTATTTGTTTCAATACTTCTGGAACAACTGCTAAGGAAGGAGTACCATGTATGCTGATGTAAATGGCAGCAAAGATTGTCCCCAAAGTGTTACAATCCTCGATTGAGGGAACATCCCCATTGGCAAGCAAATGGTTAGCATTCTATGTTTTTCCTGCGGACCCATATGGTGAAATACTGCTTCCAGCTGTGTCATTTTTTGTGCTATCCAGAGCGGAATTTGCTTCTGTTTGGAAGGAATTGTCCCTATTACTGATTTCAGTGTCTGTGGGTTAATTATAGATGTGGTCTGATGTGGACCAGCTGGAGCATTTCTCGCAGGTTGGACTGTCAATGTTCGCATGACAAACTGGACATACATATATTGTTTAGAATTGTTATAGTCGTGTGGATGGGATGTTGTATGTAAAATGGAGTATACTTGACAGGGCTATCCTAAAGGACATGACAGTACACAATCTCTAAATTGACCCTGTGCAACCAAGGTCAGCCACTAGAGGTAACCATCTAACAGAAGTCCCTGTTCCTCTTCGATCAGCTATTGGAAAGATGAAAGGGGTCTTGGTTCCCTCCGTCTCCACCGCTTGAGGAACTTAGAGATTTCCTGTGTGAATCCACCACTTGCTTTGAATCCTTGTTGCTTAGGCTCGCACAGGTGATATAAGTGGCAGGAGAAAATCCTCTGTACAATGAGCAGTGGAGGCGGCGAGTCTATAAATAGAACTGCTGTGCCTTAAGATGCGCAGGGCACAAGCTGTTACATGTGAGATGCACAGCTGTCAAATCTAAATTAAGTGCTTGAAAATGTTTGTCATGGAGCAGCCACTGGGTTCAGAAGGAGCAGGCGCTGCACACATCCGGAAGTGAAGAGTCATAAATGAGCTTGGGAAGTGAATATCTTCTGTCTCATACACTGGCACATGCATAGTTCATGTGACGCATTAGGCAGATGTGTCACCTATTTAAACCCACATGTACACATGCACACTAGTTTGTATAGTGCTTAGTACTGCTGTTTGGACTTTCTCAACACCCCCGAATGTTGGCAATAAAGCAACGGAGGCACAGAGAGTCGAAGGCTTCAAATAAAGATCATACGATTTGCCCAAATTGCGGGACTCAGGATTAAAATCCATGATGTAAGGTTCTGAATTCACCAGCTCACCTACAAGACCACTGCCCTTGCATTATGTTACATAGGGAGTGTGGAAAGGGTACCACAAAGCATCTATACTCAGCTCCAGTGGCAAACAGGAAGATGTGATGAACTGATAGTATGTATGTATGTATGTTGGAGGTACATACATACAACTCTACTGGAAAGCAAGAGAGCTCTAACCAAAGAGACAGTGAGAAGGAAACATGTTGAGATCAATGCAAAAGAAGGGGAGAGGAAGAGTTCATCAAAACAAGAGGAAATTGCATAGATGTTAGTGTACCGGTTTAGTTAGTAGCTGCACTCCCAAGAATTCTGCTAATCCCAGATTCTATGTCGCCAACAATGGTGCTGGTGACATTTTACTCCAACCATGTTTGCAACTAGTGCTTTCTCATGTAGCATGCTTAATTTGTGATCAAATCTAGTTTTTCTGAGGTCATGGTTTGTGCTCGGGAAATATTGGCTTCCTCTACAGAGAAATCTTTGGAAAACATGGCTTAGCACATGCACGTTTTAAAAATATAGACTAAAAGCCTGTCTATCCAAAACATTTCTGAAAAGGAGGTCATGAAACATCCAAGCCCTCTAATGTTTGCCACAGTAACTGAATAACCTCTATCTGTATGTGGCCATTTGAAAATATTACACCAGGAAGAAATACAGGACGCACAGAAGAACACTTGCAGAACACACGAAATATGGCACCCATCCAGATGCAGGAGTTTCTTGCTGGTTTCTGCAGAGTGAAGATGGTGTGCATTCATGCTCGTAGCATCTCTCCCATGAGAAGTAATGACACAAGACGTAGGGGTTGTTGGAAATACAACTGCTAGCAATCATTAAATGACACCCAGGGAAGGGCCAGTGCTGAGGGCTAAGTCAACACCTGACCTCTGCATATAAGACACCTGAAAGAAAGGTGGAAGTGAGGCGGTGGCATAGACCATCGTTGTCACTCCACTTAAGTTGGTGGGCCAGCACTCTGTTCTGCTATTTGTCGGGTGAATATGGGGCAGAAGGGATAGCACCATTCTCCTCCGACCAGGGATGTCTGGTGCAGATAGATTGGCGACACCAGTGCCACTTAGTTGCCCTAGAGATTTTCTTTACAAAAAAGGCCAATCAAAGAAGCAATAATCCAAACAAAACATCACTCAAGTGTATAATATTAATTGCGTAAAAATACCACCAAGCAACTAGTTGATGTCTACATTCAAATTTGATCTAGCACATGGAGTTTTCAAAATTATGGGTAAGTCACTAAGAGTCACAAGGACAACAAGGCATGCACACTACTGCTGGAAAACCTAGTGCTGCTCCTTTCCACCGGCACTAGTCAGTCACTGCTGGAAGAAGAGGGTGTGGTGTTTGGGGGCACAGCAGTGCAACTTGCTCAGGAGAGAGCCTCATCAATGTCTTAGATTCCAGACCTGTGTGTCTGGGTGGAGGTGCTGGATATGTAGTCTTGGACATCATAACGGAGGGTAGTAGGTTGAAGTTTGATTGGGACAGGTCCGGAGACATTGAAGAAATACTACCCAAGGCGTCCTCAGTGGCGTACCGCAGGCCCCCGAAGCCCCCGTGGTGCGGGGGCCCCAAGCTCCTGGGGGCCCCCTCAGCACAGTACTCTGGCCGAGAGCTCCTGATTGATTCTGGAAGGGGCCCCTCGACGTAGATAGCAGGGGGCCCCCTCAAGTTTCGTTACACCAGTGGGGAAACCTGGTTAATTTAGAAAGAGAGGCAAGACTATGCAAGTGCATTTCAGCTGGACATGAGATTGTGTTTGGCATTCAAGGTGTTCATACGATTTTATGCTATTGTGCTATCAGGACCCACATTATGCTTGAACATCATGCGTCTAGTCCTCTCCATCATCAGAAGGTAGCGGGAGCCAGCAAAATCTCCTCTCTTTGACTCGAGTTGCATCTTAAAATACAAAGAGCCTCAATATGGTTTTTGACCCCTAAATTTCGGCATACTGGGAGTATCCATTTTTTCCTCCCCTTCACATAGGCGGGCAGAAGAACAATGCATGCTCCATACTTTCCTTGCTGGCACCACAGGAGGGGTATGCCCACCTGTCCCGTTCATGTGGCCAACCCCAACCTGAAGTGAAGGAGAACAAGGGAAGGGTGCCATAACGAAACTGGAGGTATAGTTTCCTAGCTG
Organism: Calotriton arnoldi; assembly: GCA_963921515.1. Taxonomy (NCBI): domain Eukaryota; kingdom Metazoa; phylum Chordata; class Amphibia; order Caudata; family Salamandridae; genus Calotriton; species Calotriton arnoldi. Next base: position 1,351,816 of record CAWUFW010001109.1, on the reverse strand, counting down.
CCTCAGGTTCAATATCGCTAAGGAAGCGCTCTGTTTTAAACTCATCCTTCACCAAGAGGACAGTGTCGGTCAGGGGGCCGAGGGAGGGTTGGGACTGCATTAGGTTCATTGTGTACTGGCCATAATTGGCTTTGATGGTATTCTTGCTAATCGACCCAGCTGTCATTAGGTCCTACCAAAAAATCCCATTACCTGACTTTCTCAGTGTGTCTCTGATGTATCTAATCCATTGAATTTTGTCAGAACCTGGCAAACCCAAGATTTCTTCCAACCCCTATTGGTATGATATGAGCTCGGGAGTGGCCCAGCGCCTCCTCCAATAGAGGATTGGTCTCATCCCTATCCCTTCTGAGATCGACTAAATACCCATATCTAACATGAGAGGAAGGGTTATATTGCTGGACTACTCTAGATTTGGTTACTGTGTTGTGTACATTTTTGAGTAGGAGTCTACCGGAGTCGGTCATTGTTGCGTTTGGGAGACGTCCCGACCTTTGCTTGTGCAATTTCCAGAGGGTGTTGTACTGGATGCAGATTAGGGGCCTTCTTCAGCTGGGCACTGGGCCCTGGGCCATGTTGGTTTGGCCAGCTACTGTGACTTAGCACTGGGTGTGTTGGAGTAGTGGCCTGTACTTTTGTGTGTGTCCGAGTGTGTGTAGAGGAGATGTGTGCATTGCTTATAAAAGATGAGAAGATGTGAGAGGTGGTTGTGGTTGCGGCACCTGCGTAATTTATTATTGTGATGTGGATGTCTGGCGACATTGTGTAGGAAAGTAGTTGTGATAACAGGTTTTGTGTTGGAATCTAGTCAAGCAAAATTTGTGTTGAGGTGAAGTATGGTAAAACTATCCGTTGTTCTTTTTTTTGTTTGTTTGGAGGCGACAGGGAAGTCTATATCGAAGGAAGCCTGTGGGTTCTGTGCCCCATCTGTCAAATTAAGGGCCATACAGGACTATATATCCTGCATGCATAAAAGTTGTATGGTGTTGTTGTGAATGTGCAGGCATGTGGTGGTAGGGCCTCCTGTCCAAGGAGGTAGCAAGACTTGCACATCTTGTACCTCTGTGCACTAGTAGCCACAAACTAGTTGTCTTGTTTCTTTTTTTACATGAGATGTGGGGAGACTGCAGTTTGTTGTGTGTGTGTGTGTGTGTGTGTGTGTGCGTGTGTGTGCGTGTGCGTGTGTGTGTGTGTGTGTGTGTGTGTGTCTGCTTGGGTATTGGAGAGTTTAACAGGTTGCTGTTGGGTGAATGTGTAAGCTAGACATGCTGGAGACTGAGCCATTGTTTCGGATTGTATTTTGTTTTGATAATCAATTTTATTGATTTTTAAAACAGTAGTAAACAGAAGACCAGCAGTAAGCAAATACATTAGTGTACAGCAGATGTATGGTATCTTTGCAATATCACACGGCCACTCCCAGGAAAGGCGGGGAGCGGTAAGGAGGACAAAGTAAAATCTTGTATCGAGTCTATGGATACCGAATTGCAATACTAGTCGTCTAATACCCCCAACCATTTGCCCCAAACTTTGCGGTATTTCGCTGGACATCCCCAGGCTTTGTACATAGGCTTCTCTTGTGCTGCGCAACAGTCCACTCCCCTACGCCATCTTGCCATTGTAGGCGCAGCAGGGCTCAACCAATTTACCGCAATGTCTCTCTTGGCCACCATCATGGCAGTGTTCAGAAAGAGTTTGTCAGCTCTGGACCCGTCCAATCCCTCGGCAACCCCCAGGAGCACATTCAGTGGCCTATGCGGGATCTCCCAGCCCAGGACCTCCGCGAGTTCCTTTTCTATGGAATCCCAAAAACGTGTAATGACGGGGCAGAGCCATACCATGTGAAAGAAGTCAAATTGTTGCTGGTTACAGCGGGGGCATGAAGCGTCTGGCCTTAGCCCTGCGCTGTGGAGGCGCTTCGGTGTGAGGTATGCGGCATGGAGGTAGTATATTTGAACTAGACGGAACCTCGCGGAAGTGGTGATTGTTTTGGGTGTCATCAGTGCGTCCCTCCAGTCCTCCTCCTCCAGAGGTCAGATCCATCCCTCCCATTGGTCCCTGAGTCGGTGTAATGCGGTGGGGGTGTTATTTGTTAAGGAGCTGTAAATTCGGGAGACCCTGCCCCTTCCCAGGTCACCTGTCACGATTTGGGCTTCGGGTGGGCTGTATTTGGGCAGTGAGGCGTCATCTGATATGTGGGTGCGGAGGGCGTGCCGCAATTGCAAGTACCTGTAGAACTGGGAGGGGTGTAGGGAATACCGGGTTTGTTGGCCTTTAAAGGTGCATATGTGGTCGCCCCCACATATGTCCCCAAGTTGCGAGATGCCGATAAGATCCCACGTCCTGAATCCTTCCAGATTGTTAACCTCCTGGAGCCAGGTGCCCTGCCAGAGCGGTGTGTATTGGGTCAGCTTGTTGGACCATTGGGTGTGTCATAGGGAGGCGCACCAGGCCAGGAGAACCCCCCGCATCATCCCTTGGATCTTAGGTTCTGATTGTATTTTATATGCAAGGGAATGGCTGCTCTTTGTTTCATTTTATGATAAGGGTGGTGTGTAGAATCATGTGTGTCCCCATTACCTGTATGTCTGAGTTGGTGTCTGGAGTGCTTAGAATGAATTATGTAACAGAATAATGTGTGGCGTGGAGTGGAAGCTAGGAGATAGGGACTATCGGAGAGAGGGTGGAGACCTGGCAGGACCTACCTGTTGTTGCTGTAACCTCAGGGCCAAACATGAAATAAAGAACTTACCTCCTGAGTGACTCCAGACTCTTGTGATAGTCCTGATTTTTTGGTACTCAGCCTCACCACACTTTGACTATCTCTCTCCCCATCTCCACCCTCTCCAGGCCTCAACTGAAAACAATACTCGACAATCTACGACAGCTCCACCACCCTCTACATAAGGCCCCGTGCCCAAACTTTAAAAAATACCTACCCATCCTGCCACCAACCCCACCACCCTCAGTGTCTTCCCTTCCACCTCGTTGTTCAAAGCTGCGCATTCCCCTCTCACATTGAAAGCAGAGTGCTGGTGCCATGCTGACAGCAGCTCTGTGAGTGACTCTCGTCAGTGAAGCATGTTGTTCTCCGTCAGGATGGGTCAGGATGTACCTGTGGCTAGCAGTAAATTTTGACACTGGCACATGCATCAAGTCACCCATGCTTTTGTGCCTCCCGTGCATCTGTGGAGACCTGACAGAGCTATGTTATTACATTCCCTGCCACTACAGTCCCTCCAGCACATTGTCTGACATTGGATAGTCTCAGGAGCATTCCTTAAACATACCTTCCTATTTTTAAGTTGTTACCCTTTCCTATTTTTATTTAAAATCACCTTAATCTACAAAATAGATAATTTACCTTTGACAAAGTAATGTTAGGCTAGGTAGTGGTGACTTGATGTAGGGGAAATAGCATTCTGGATGTGCACCATAAGTAGAGAGGGGTGCAGTAGAGCGCTAGAAGCAGAAGAGAGCATAAAGGAGGGGAGCAACAATATAGAATAAGGATAAAAGAATGATGGCAGAATGAGAAAAAAGGGACGAGGGTTGAGATAGTCAGTAGCACTGGATGAAGGATGAATGACAGAATTGTGAAGGAGAATGAAGGCAAATCAGATTTACTGAGAGGGGGAGGTGTGGCGCAGCGGCCAGGGCAGCTGACTCAGGAGCAAGGGGCTCACAGTTTCATCCCCGGCACCAGCGGCAGCTCAGCTCAGCATCATGTGACTCTGGGCAATAGCTCACCTAATCTCCCCGATGGCCCCTAGCACCTTGAAACCTTAAGGGGGGATATGTTCGCACTTTACAAATATGGATTATTATTATTACTGAGCATAGTAATATTCTTATCAGGCTCTGAGTGTGGCTAGCTAACCCTCGTCCAAGTCTGCCACACCCTTCTCTCAAAACTGGGCCTCACCACCTGCCTCTGTCTGGGTAGGGGAATAAAGGGGAAGCCGGGGTACTGTCTTGGGGTCATATTTGTGGTAGCGGTGATTGAAAATAGGAGTGTGCAAAACTGTTTCATTTCATGAAACTTCTAAAATATTACATGAAATTATGCAGATGGCAGGAAATGTGGCTCGCTTGTGTCTATCGCTCACGTAAGTCACGAGATACAGGCTGGTTCAAGTATAAAATATCTCTTGGGGACACATTTTATGCTTGAACAGGCCTTCTATGGAGAAAAAAATGACATGACATTGCATAAAGGATAATTTCATAAATTTCGTATAGCGCATAATTTGTGAAATTCACAAAATTAATTAAAATGTGTCCTTGTTTAGTTCAGGAGGCCTCTGCTTATCCAATTTTGCCCATCACCAGCCCCATTGCTCAGACTTCACGTTCTGTCTTTCTCTGCACAATTTGTGCAAGAACAAGGCGGAGATAGTATTCTGTGCCCCGCTATGTACACATGCAGTGGCAAGACGCTCTCTGTTTCCCCACGCCCCGTGCTTCTGCCTCAATTAGCAGGCAGACCTTTGGAGATGTCGCTGATGAATGAACTAGTTGAAATCATTGGCTGGGCGGCTGCGTAGGATCTTTCTGCATGGTTACCGCCACTTTTTGCCTGGTGCTGTTATGATTTCTGGCTTGTCTGATTGGGATCCTGCTAATCAGGACCCCAGCCTCTGTAGTTTCTCCCTTAAACTGGTTATGGTGAGTACTTAGGTACATCCCAGATTGACTACTGGGGCACCCTTATAAGTCCCTAGTATATGGTACCGAGGTACCCATGGCATAGGTACACCAGGGGTCTCCCATGGGCTGCAGCATGTATTATGCCACTCATGAAAGACCACTCAAATTGTGACTATGGGCCTGCCATTGCAGCCTGTGCAGGCTAGTGCTAGCACCATGTACGACAGATATAGGTTTCCCTATAGCTGAGGTCACTGCACCTAAAACCTATGAGTCACCACGAAGGCAGGCCTCTCAATCCTGAAGGCAGGGTGCTTGGTTCTAAGTGGGAGGGTGCCTCTGCATGAGCAGTAAACTCCTACAGCTTTCGGAGTCCATTCTCCCGGGTTGTAAGTGCATCAGCCATTATGATACATAGAGTGGTCATTACGCAATGACCATCTCTAAACTGGCTGTAACGAACCCTGTTGTGTTTGGTATCAAACATGTTGGAATCATACCCCCACACTGTAAATGGTGTGGGAGGTATGATTCCATGCAAACATGTTGGAATCGTACCCCCACACCGTAAACGGTGTGGAGGTATGATTCCATGCACTGTAAAGCTCCTTTGGGAGGCCCTCAGTGCTCCCGGTACCAGTCTTCCAGAACCGGACAGCAGGCTAGGGCTGCTGTCGACCTGAGACATGTTTCGGTCTTCCTGCTGCTGAGCCAAGCTCGAGTAGGGGAAGGCAGAAAAATAGATATCCTGTCACGGGGAGGTGTGAACACCTCCCAGACAGGGTTTCTTGTATTGTGGCAGGGTGGGAGCGCTTGCCAGCACCACTCAGTCTGCTTCAAGGGCACATTTGGTGCCCTCCTTGCATACTCCAGTTCAAACCAGCGCAGGGAGCCGTTGGCTCATGCTCTGGCGCGAAACTGGGAAAAGGACATGGGAGTATCCTCCCCAATGTCAGGGAACCATGAATCGTCGCAACCCTTTCCTTAGGGTACTTAAGGGCTTACCTGTGGGTGGGTCCCTAGATTCATCGTGGGACAAGATTCATATCAAGACACCACTTCGTATTCGACCGTCTGGCCACTCTGGACTTCGCTGGACTTTGCTCTGGGCACCGAGACTGCAACTGGGAAGACTCCTGCTGCTCCTGGTCTCGTCACCCTGCTCGTCTGCTGCAACGTCTGTGCCTGTGCGCCACACAGGATCCGTCCAAGGCCTGTGGGCATCCAAGACACCTGAAGGAATCTCTCTTGAAGTGAGGGAGTCACTTAGCTGCATCTGCAGGCACCGCAACGAAGCAGACAGGTCTGCTGATCCTGGGCTCCCACAGACTCTGAAAGGCTCAGCAACACAGGTGGTAGTTCTTCACTTCCCTTGAGGCTTGGCCTGTCCTCTCACCGAGTTTGAGGCCAGTATCCCTCGTCTGAGCCGCAGGAACCAAAACCCTGTGCACCACATCAACTTGCCGCTGCTAAGGCTTGTTGGCTGTCTTCGTCAGAGATCGCGGGCTCCAAGTAGCCTCCACCTCAAGCATCCCCTGTGACCAAGATCTTCATCCTCACCGCATCTCTTGCACCGTGGGCCTGCATCTATCGTGAGCTGCTCGAGGTCCCCTCGCGTCTCCTTCTTTACTTCTTTAAAATAGCAACCGCGACTTACCCATTGACTTGAATTGAGCATGCAGTCGTGTTCCCACACTGCACACGGCCTCCGTGAGGTTCCTGGTCACTTACCTCGGGTGGTCGTTGGGTCCAGTCTCAACTTGAGTTGTGGTTCACATCTCTCCATTTTAGTACATGGTTTGGTCCCCCCCTGGTGACCACTGTATACTCATGCTGCTTACCTGATTTCTTTGCAAAGTATTGTGTGCATTTCGTATAACTCCAGGTAGGAGACATTTGTACGTGTTAGTAAGTGTCTTATAATAAATACATATTTTTACATTGTGTGGTTCTTTTACCAGAACGTAATCTTATTTGTATAGATTAACTGAAAAACAAGCTGCTTTACACTCCTTCTGGACTAATCCTGAAGGCTGCTCTCCACAGCTACCACTTAGAGAGCTTTCTAAGGTTGTCTAAGACCACTAAAATCACTATAAGGGTTGTCTGGATTAGTGCAGGGTGCTACACTTACATAAGTGAGCACCATATACTAAGCCAGCCTCCTACAGGCTGCACTACAATTCAAAGAACGATCGATACATGCATCTAATGCACATTTATCGAAAACATATTTTGGTAGGCTGGGGTCTAGCGTGCTGTTAAGAGCAGGCTGGGATACAATTGTAATTGAATTTATATAGTGCTTACTACCACTGATGAGACAATGAAGCTCTTTTCGGCGAGTAGCACGCTACTCCGGAATCCAAAAAGGATTAGTGGTATATTAGTATGGGGAAATATGTGATCATTTGAATGGTGGACATGTGAGCCCGTTAGTTGAATTGAATAGGATAATGGAGGGATCGAAAAGGGAAGAGTCAAGAAGGTGTTATTTGTGTTATTTGGGAGATCATAGTAGTAGGAGGAGGTTTGGGATGAGTAAAAGGAGAGATGGAAGAGGGAAGTCTCTAGAAAAGGATTAGGGAAATCATAGTAGTACAATGAGTTTTGAGATGGGTCAAAGGAGGAATACATGGGGGAAGAATTTAGAAAGGGTCGCTTGAGAGATCATAGTAGTAAAATGAGGTTTGGGTTGAGCCAGGGAGGGATAGGGGAGGGAATAATCTAGAGAGGTTTATTTTGGAGATCATAGTAGTAGGATGAGGTTTGGGATGAGTCAGAGAGTGGAGGTAGAGGATATATTGAGAGAGGTATAGGGTGAGACAAAGGAGGTCATTGGAGAGAGACAAACATGTTTTCTTTTAATGTTTTCTTCTTCTACAGTAGAAGTAAAGTAATAAATATTAGATACATAGCTACATATAAAGGGTGTGTGTATATATATATATATATATATTTTTTTTTTTTTCCTTATTCTACAGTAGGGGTAACGTAATAAACATATAGATACATAACTACATAGAAAGGGCATACATGTATAAGGAAGATGATATATCTAGATTTTAAGTTGTATTGTACAAACTCAGACTTTCAAGTGTTGCAGTACTTGAAGCTAATATATTTATTTTAAACTATTTATTTTTTTGTAATGACCCAATCATGCCCTCAATCCCCTTCTAGTTGTGTCCAACTGCAGTGTGAGATTGCTTAAACAGTTTTGCCAGCTCTGATTTTGAGTTTGAGTCTGACCGCCTCCAGATATCGGTTGTCCACGCGCTTCCATAGTTGGATAACAACGGGTCTTTTGGCCTGGTCTCTCCCCAGCGTTTTCTCAGCTCTCTGGAGAGGATGTGGTAATGCCAGCTGCAATCATTTGCACTTTGCAGCAGTGTCTTATTAAACATAGTCTCACAGAAATGTTGAAACTGAATAAACGGAGCAAATGGACAGATATATGTGTGCAGTGCAGTGCAACCCAATGAAGTGTCTGAGCTCTGGTCCTCACCGTTACCTGACCTACATAAAAACAAGATAACTTGGGTTTGCTAAACAGATAGGCTTTCAGGAGCCTTCTGCGCTTCGTTTTTTTTCCTGAATCGAGAGAAAGGCAGGGATGGGGTCACGCACCTGGGAGTTAAAGGGTAGAATGCTTCTCAGCTTTGGTGACTATTTTTGACTTTGGTTGACTCAGGAGGAAAAGACTGGATGACAAAAGTTAACAAGAAAGAATGTGACAGGATACTCTCCTTCAAATGGAGGTGTGTCCTCCCACTGATGCATTTTGGGTATTAATGCCATCTTAATGTTGATTGTGGTGGAAAGTGGAATTCAGTAGAAAGATATTATTCCTGGAGAAGGATGGGCACTTTCTTAAGGCCTAAAGTAAGATGCTTTTTACATTTACACTCTCAGTAACTGTCCCCTCAACTGCCATTGACCTGCAAAGTCTAGTGTGCTGTAGCAATAGAGCAGGACTTGCACGACGTCTCTGAAAAGGTAACTCAAAACCTGTCATCCTTGTCAGTGGGAAGTTCATGTAAACCCTGTTATCGGTAGAGTGTGTAGCTAACACAGGTCAAGATGTTGGAACTGTGGATCGCATAGTAGTGCTACACCACAAACAAAAAAGAGGCGAGACGGGACAATGTACTTGGGGGTTTTAGGAAGTTGGCTTTAACAAAACACTCCATAACAAATGAGAGGAAGGCCCAGCATCTAAGGGGTTAATGTAAGGGGGAAAAAGTAATAACAACAACATTGATTGTTTCAGTGACAGCACCATAGGCATGCAAAGATGTGCAAACGTGTTGGGCTGGTCAAATTGCTCTAATTTATGGCATAGGCTAGGTTTAAACTCCGCACTGCCTGTTGCTCTCTGGGGCCCAGCTGTATAACTCTATTAATTCCATTGAAACTGTGTCATTGTAGAGTGCCCAGAGGCCTGCCTTTGCTTAAGAGCCGCGCCTCACGCCTGATTTGCACGACGATGACTTTGTCGGAGTGAAGTGACGCTCGACAGCACCTTCTCGGTCCAGCTGCTACTTCAGCATCCCGTAACTCAATTAATTACAACTCTTGGGGCCACGCTAAGTATTACCTGCCTCAGCTGCCTGGCTGTGCCCGACTCAATCCTATTACTGGATTACGCAACGCGGCTCCCCTGGGGCCGTCGCGCGGCTGAGCCATCCCATCCCTCGCTTGCAGCATGGGCGTCCATTGGGACACACGCGGTTCTTTTGAACGATTCCCAGAGACAGCATAACTGCGGTGTACAGGATGGACCATAGCACAAACACCGGCCCCATGGCCACGAGCTCTTGCTATATACGCTGCACAAGAAAAACCCAGTAATAATGCATCTCATGTTCCCATCAAACTAGGTGGTAGAGTGCGCACAAGCCAATCTTCGGTGCCTTAGGCCTCGCTGCATTTTTTAGGCAGTAAATATACAATCCATCCTTCTGAGGAGCCAGAGGCTGGAATCACAAGTACTGTTCCCCAGAACGGCTCTTTCGAAGTTATAACGTGGTAAAGAGAGTCCTTTGAAATGTGTGTAGACAACCCGTGGTGGAATTCGGCTATAGCCAATACAATTATATTTGTAATTGTTTTTGTAAGCGAGGAAGCAAGCAAGTGATGGAGCAGGATTTTTGCGTAAAGTAAACCTGCTCGGATCGAACCCTCAATAACAATTACTAAACGTGTGCAGTGTAAAATTAATGAAAAGGGCCTAACATGAGTGAAATGCATTTGCGCAAGTGCGAAAATAAATTGACAAGTAGGCCGCAGAAACTTGCTTCATGGCTAACATAAGTAAAAGACTAATGCTGCTTTAAGATGCATGTTATTAATATTGGCTGAATATAAAATAATTCATTTAACATGGGTTGCGCAGGGATGGATGCAGCATTGGGTTGGTGCGTAGAGAAAACAATTTCATGAAATAAATGTTTGTTTTTCATTCTTTATAGAAAACAAAGCATGGGGTTTCGTTCTGCATGTCGGGATAAGGGTTAAACAGTGAAAATCGGAGAAAATGATTTTAAAACTATGAAGTATGAGCAGGAGAAGAGCAAGAGCCTGAATGTGTCCTTCAGAGACTCACGAACGTGCCAAAATTCTGAACAAAAGGACCTTGCTATGAACGGAGAGAAACTTCCTCTGCAGAAAGGTGCTCAGCGAATATTGTTATACAATGTTTTAACTTGTTGTTAGAATGGAGGAAATGTGGATAGCGAAACGAAGAATATTTCCTGGGTTACATGGTTGATGTCATAGCCTGTTCTTAAACAATAGCCCTTTAGAGAATTATGTAGGAGTAGACAGTGGAGTGACCATACACTCCCTTCCCTAGCCAATCAATTCACTAGTAGAGCCCGAGTTTGATACTTCTATGGGAAGGTCTTTGGGGTTTTAGGGTATAATTGAGGTGCCTGGTGGGAGGGGTTTGGACAGACATCTTTGCTGACTGTTGGGGTGAGATCGTCGCATATCGTCGGTTTGTTGTTTCCTTGCGTTCCTGAACTAGTCTTTGCCTTTCAAACCTACTTGAAGGGTCTTGCTGACTTCCCAGCCAGGAGTTAGTGTTTCCTTATTGGGTTAGTATTAGCCTAATATCTACGTTTGCATAATTACTTGCAAATGATGTTTTTCTCTATGAAAACTTTTGTCTCTTCATCTATCCACTCCTCAATGTGCTGTCATTGACTATGAATATGATATTTTCTCTTCTAATGTTGTTTGCTCAGTGACGATCCATGATTGTATTTGTGTCTCTTGTATTTTACTGAGATTTCATTCACATTATTATTTAGATAAATATTATAAACTTACAAATGAGTCTGTCTTTATTGCAGTTTTTACTTATGATTATTAATTTGTCTACCCTGACCACTTACAAAGATCATATCACCAATTTTGGTAAATTGGAAAGTTCATTTAGGGAAATGGTAAAATTAGTTTCGTTTTTAGAAATATAACTAACCCAGCGTGAAGGGGACAGTTGGGTAATGGAAATTGGGTCCTGTCTTTAGAAATTATTTAGTCCCTGAGCGCTGGATCAGTTTTTGGTAGCAGAGATTGATGGTTAAATTGGTTAATTAAGCAAATTAATTGTTAATTTAATGATTTTGATTACTAATATGAAAAGTTGGTGTTTTGTTTTTATGTAGTTTGGAAGTACGGGTACGCAGTTGCCTTAGATCCCGGGATGTTATATTAAGCATAAGTGGTAGTCATAGTGTGGAGAAATACCACGCTGAAAGTCATAGTGTAGAGAAATACTACACTGGAAGTTCTTTGTCTGTTGTTGTAATATCGAACAGTGAAAGGCTGTTGATGTTAATTTAGGGACTTGCTCTGTTGTAAGGAGAGTGTATGAAATAGTGGAAGGTCCGCTTCCGAAACTCTAGCCTTATCCCCGAACGAGTATCAAGACCTCTTTTAATAAAAAGTCCTCTTGTGAAACTTTGGCCTTATCCCTAGAGGAGTACCAAGACCTCTTTTCACTTGTCTGAGAGTGAAATAGCGCTAGTCGTTATTTTACTAGAAGCAAAAGGAATCTCATTGAGTAATTGAACTATCTCTTTTTAGTGGAGCAGACAAAGGCGCTGTTTTGTGTCGTTTCTAATATAACTTAGTTAGGAAATATTTTGTTTTACATTGCCGTATTATTTTTGCAAAGGGAGGGTCAGTCGCAGGAGTTATACTGACGTCACAGAGTGCCGCGCTGGTATCGGTCAGAATAGCGGGTGTGTATTGTGCTTGGATTGGTTGGTTTGTGTGCGTCGCGCTGGTATTGGATGAGCGTTAGCCAATAAAGTGAGTAGAATTATGGAAGGTTTCCTGGTGTCCATAGAGTATTTAGCGAAGAAAAAGTTTAAAAATGAAGATGATTAAGGCGATTCAGGATTTTTTTTAAAGGATAAACCGATTGTGACTAGAGAAGGGCTTCCTGTGCCTCCTCCAAGATCACCTGCTTCGTTTATGTTAGAGCGTGGGTATCATACATGTACATGGTTGGAGAATTGGGTGAAGTACACCGAGGATGATGGAGTGTTAGCTTTTCCAGAACATGGTACTTTTAATGTAAGGATTTTAGAAAATTTGAGAAGGAGAATGAATTCATTGAAACCAAATCCTAGACCTATGCAGTATGAAGCGTTGGAAGAGTGGGAGTATGAAGGGTACAAGAGAGAGAGCCAGAATGTATTGAAATACAGGAATACGATGAAATGGTTCTCAGAGGCTAAGTGGGATGCTCAAATGAGGAGATGGAGGAGAGATGTAATCTTAGATGGATTATATCCTGTAATGGTTGTTGAGGATCAAGCTGGTGGAAAGTGTAAGGAGAAAAAGAATAATGTAGAGACTTCAGAATTAGATATGGATCCGAATGAATTTGATGATGAGTTATTAGAAGAGATGTTATCGAAGAGACCTCCACCGTATCAGGAGAACCCAGATGGGGTTACGCCAAGTGCACCTTTGAGATAGAAGCCTCTCAAGATCCACAGGTTCCCCAAGTTTCACAGGTATCGCAGAATACACCGGTTACTCGGATTTCACAGGAAAAAGAGATTGAGATGCTTAATAGAGCAAAAGAAGAATTAACTCAGAAAATTAATCAGATGAGTTAAAATAATGCAGAAGCATTGCCAGTTCCAGTGACGATTGGTCCTTTAGTTCCATTGTATAGTGAGGGTCAGAATATTTCAAGAGTACATGCTTTGACAGTACTGATGAATGATGTCAGGAATGTTAGTGTATCAGAATCAGGTGAGACGAGTACGTCATTGATTGATCTTCCAATAAATGGAAAGGTGATTGAAACACCAAGAAGGAGTGTTCAGATAGATCCTAGAAAAATATTGACAAATGTAAGAGAGACAACTCGAGTATCAGGTGGTACTGGTTCAGTGGGACCTTCGCCAGAAGAGTTAGATGAATGGATAAAGGGAATGGCATCTAATAAAACTAAACCGAGAATGGATGTAGGTAGATTGAGAGAAGATCTAGAAGAGATGATTATTGGTACAATTAGTCCAGAAAGATTGGGTATTTATCAAGATGAAGAATTGTTATTTTTGTGCAAGAATATTACATGGAAAGCGTAAAATTTACATGAGAAATTGGCAGCGGCAGCACGAGAATATGGTGTTGATATTGAAAAGTCCAGAGCTTTGCAAAAGACAGATTAGATTTCAGTGACAAGGATCTAGAGAGTTTGAATGCCTCTGGAAAACTGTTACAGATAAAAGAATTGATAAACACTCTGAAAAGATGGGGCGATGTAGAAAGATGGAAAGGTAGATGGACGAGAAAGAAAGATGAAGCACTTGCAAATAAGGGTGTGGTTGCATCTACTTTGCTTCCATTGAAAGAGACAGAGCCTGTTGAAATGATATATCCAATGAGAGAAGTTCCAGGTGGTGGATATGTTCATATTCCTTGGTCAAGACAGGATTTATTGTCTTTTACAAATGATTTCCCCAGATTGAGAGAGAAACCAGTCGAATAGTACAAACAAGTAGAGAGATTTGTGAAGGTGTCAAAAGTATTGTTGAAAGATTTGGATGGCCTTTTTGATATTGTGGTTCCAGCTGATTTGTGGGCAGAATGTAAGATTGCAGTTGATTGGCCGAAAGATGAATATCCCAGAGATATTAAAACATGAGCAAGTGATTACTTATTTGAAGGGTAAAATTTCCCCATAAGAAACAGATTGGGTTAAGATTGATAGGACGATGCAGGAGACGAGAGAATCATTACATGCTTATTATGAAAGGCTTTTACAGGTGTTCAAACAGTACAGTGGTTTTGAGAATATCACAGACAAAACAATGGGACAGTTGGTCTATAGGTTTGTGTTTGGATTGAAACCAGAGATTAGTGCTATGATTCAGCAACACTTGATTTGTTGGCAGAGTAAGACAATTGATGAAATTCTGAGGTATGCAAAATATTGTAGTGATGACATTGAGTCCAGGCATAAGAAGTTGAAGGAAAAAGTGTTGTGGGCACAGGTGAAAGTAGCAAATCAGAAAAATGGGAATTATGCTAATGGTTCACAAGTGAGTTTTCAGATGAAAGGACAGAATCAGAATTTCCAAAATGGTCAAATGGTGCCTAAGAATACTGTACTGAATGGAGTGGTTCAAGTGCAAATGCCAGGAAAGGGTAGAGGCAATGGTAATAAGGAAGAGTTGAAGAAGAAATTTCCGTGTCATGGATGTGGTCAGTTAGGACATTGGAGGAACGAGTGTAGGGTTAAACAAGGTAATAATGGAATGGTTCAAAATTTCAATCCACAGATGCAGAATGGGGTGGTTGTGAATCAACAACAGCAGCAACAGTTAGTTACACCACAAGTACAACAGGTACAAGTGCCTCAAGCACCTATGCCAAATAATGTGAATGCTCAGGTACAAAGATACAGTGTGAACGTTGGATTTCACTCGAGTGAACAAGTTGGTAAGAATCAAAATGTACAACAATATTGGTTGCAGTGTCCTGAGAGTGATTCAGGTTCATCTCAATGACGGTGCCTGAGGGGGGAGGAAGAGTGCGTGCTTGAGGTATCTCTGGAGGTAGATCAGTCTGGTCCTTTTGTTGATGGAAAAGTGGAAGGTAAAGACCTTACATTTCTTGTGGACACTGGTGCTACCCGTTCTACTGTGAGAACAGCAGAAATTCCAAACCTACCCCTCTCGGGAGAAACTATCCAAGTTGTGGGAGTCTCAAATAAGCATATTAAGACTCCAGGTATAAAACCAATGGAGGTTCATATTGGAAGATTTAAAGATATGCATCGGTTTGTGGTGTGTGACTCTAGTCCAGTGAATCTTTTAGGTAGAGATTTGTTGTGCAAAATTAATTGCACCATCTATTGTACACCGGATGGTATTGCTTTTCAAACTCCGGATGAGGATGTTGCTTTTAAAATGATGGTAAAGCAAGGGACAGAAGTGGAAGATTTATATCTTTTGCTTACAGCAAATGATTTGCCTGTTGAATTGAGAAACACAGTGACAGCTGATGTGTGGGATTTTACAGGAAAAGACATTGGATTGATGAAGGGTGTTGATCCTATTCAGATTTTGGTTAAGGAAGGTGCAGAATTTCCAAAAACACCACAGTACAAGATGAGTCTTGAGACGATTGAAGGAGTTACTCCGGTGATTGAACAGATGATTGAGCAAGGAATTTTGAGAGAGATACTTGGGAGTCATGCAATTCACCTATAATGGGAATTAAGAAACCGAGTGGGAAGTATAGGATTGTGCAAGATTTGAGAAAGGTGAATAAGATTGTGGTACCTTGTTGTCCGATAGTGCCCAATCCAGCAGTGATTCTTTACCAAATTCCTTGTGATGCGGAGTGGTTTACGGTGATTGATTTGGGTCAAGCATTTTTCTCGATACCCTTGCATCCGGATAGTCCGTATTTATTTGCGTTCCGGTTCGGAGATCGTGTTTTGGCATGGTGCCGAGTTCCTCAAGGGTATACAGAGAGTCCTTCGATTTTTAATCAGATTTTGAAAAAGTGTTTGGAGTCGTTGTTTAAGCCAGAAAATTCAGTGCTAGTACAGTATATTGATGACTTACTAGTGGCATCAAAGATAAGAGAGGCGTGTGTGACAGATACGATTGCTTTATTGAATCATTTGGCAGAAGAAGGACATAAAGTGTCACCAGCAAAATTGCAGTTTTGTAAGAAAGAGGTTCAATATTTGGGACACAAGATTGAGAAAGGAGTCAGGAAGGTATCACAAGATCGAATTGATGTGATTTTGCAGATGGGACCTCCTAAAACGCAGAAAGAGATTCAGATGTTTTTAGGCATGGTTGCCTATTGTAGACAGTGGATCAGTGGATTCTCATTGACAGCTAAGCAGTCACATAGATTGACACACAAGGATGTGGTTGATCCAATTCAATTGGATGAAGAAAGCATGAAAGCATTTATGGAATTGCGAGATAGTTTGTGTCGAGCACCAGCATTGGGAATGTCTGATTATAGTAAAGAGTTTGCATTGTTCTGCTGTGAGAGAGATGGGTGTGCGCTTTCAGTTTAAACACAAACACATGGAATGGCACGTCGTCCAGTGGCATATTTCTCTGCTACTTTGGATGCAGTGGCGGCAGCGTTACCAGGTTGCTTGAAAGCAGTGGCTGCTACATGTGTGAGTCTGGAACAGAGCGAATCAATTGTGATGGGACGACATCCAGTGAAAGTGTATGTGCCACATTCTGTTGAGATTTTGCGGACGCGTACACGCACTCAGCAGATGACAAGTAGTCGTTTGACAAGATATGAAAGAGTGATTTTGGGTGCTGAAAATGTGACAATAATCAGATGTACTACTATAAACCCAGTAACATTGTTGCCGAGTTCAGCTTGTGAAGAAGTGAAAGATTAAGCAGATCATGATTGTCTGATATAACAGAATTGTGTACGAAACCAAGACCTGATATAAAAGATGTACCGTTATCAGAATCAGATTGTGTCCGGTTTATAGATGGTTCTTGTATACGGGATGAAAGAGGTGTTCTGCGAGCTGCATATGCTGTATGCACAGTGGCCATGGTTCTTGAAGCATCTTGCATAAGAGGAATAAATTCGGCCCAAATTTCTGAATTGGTCGCTTTGACCAGGGCCTGTATATTTGGCAAAAATTTGAGGATAACCATATTTACGGATAGTCAATATGGTTATGGGGTGGTGCATGATTTTGGTCAATTGTGGATGCAACGGGGATGTCTGACTTCTTCAGGATCACCGATAAACAGTAAAGATGTGAAAGATTTGTTGAATGCATTACAATTGCCCAAAGAAATTGCAGTGGTTAAATGTTCAGCACATAAATCAGGAAATGATTATGTGACTAATGGAAACAGATACGCAGACCAAGTGGCTCGTTTCTGTGCACAAAATTCAGTTTCAATTAATAAAGGATTGGAAAAGAAAAATACAGATTGTCATTTGATGTTCTCTTCAGTTGAAACATCGGATGAAATTAGACAATTGCAGGAAGAAGCTGGGGAGGACGAGAAAGAACTTTGGATTAAATCAGGCTGCAGAAAAAGACCAGATGATGAAATATGGGTGTATACAGATGATAGAGTATTTATGCCAGATTGCCTACTTTCTCAGATGGTAAGAGTTTACCATGGAATAACACATGTAGGAAGAGATGCAATGATTAGGCTTTTCAAACAGTCATGGTAAAACGCCAAATTTAGGGTCATTGCAGAAAGTCTGTGCCAAAGATGTGTTACATGCCAGCAGCAGAATCCAGGGAAGAAGACAGTTGTTAGTTGGGGCAGAATTGGAAAGGCGGCTGGACCTTTTACGAGGTTGCAAGCTGATTTCATCGAGCTCCCTCCTTGTAATGGACTAAAATATGTGTTGGTTGTTGTTTGTTTTCTCGTTGGGTAGAAGCATATCTAACAAGAAGGAGTGATAGTTTAACTGTTGCCAAACTGCTTTTGAGAGAAATAATACCACATTTTGGATTTCCAGTCTCTTTAGAAACAGATAGAGGTACTCATTTTAATAATGAAATAATTCAGATGATTTGTGCAGCATTACAAATTGAGGAAAAGCTGCATTGTGCCTATCGAACAGAAGCTTCCGGTGTGGTCGAGCAAATTAATGGCACTATTAAATCTAGACTGTCTAAGGTGTGTGCATCCACAACACTGAAGTGGCCAGACGCTTTACCTCTAGTATTGATGAGTCTAAGAAGTATTCCTGATAAAAAGACTGGATTATATCCAAATGAGGTGATCCTGGGAAGAGCCATGAGACAGCCAGTTGTACCAGTGAATCAACTGATGAATATTACGGATGATCTAGTGCTTGATTATTGCAAAGGATTGGCTGTTGTGGTGCGTTCTGTGTCTCATCAGGTTGGAGAAATTGCAACTACAACACAACAAGAACAAGCACATGATCTAAGCCCAGGTGAGTGGATCCTGGTGAAGAAACACGTAAGAAAGTCGTGTTCGGAACCCAGATGGCATGGGCCATATCAGATAATACTGGTGACAACGACAGCAGTAAAGTGTGGTGGCTTGCCAAATTGGATATGCGCAAGTCATACAAGAAAAGTCCCAAGACCACTTGAAAGACCAGAAGAGCAGCAACTGGTAGAAAAACAAGAAGAGCCAGGAGCTGAAGAACCTGAAGCTGTGGAATCTGAAACTACAGATTCTGAAAGTGTAGAACACGTGCTTGAACAGGGACAAAGTCGAATAAAGTGGACACCAGCTACTGGGTCTCGTAAGACTGCTGTTGAAAATGACAAAGGAGAACTGTTGAGAGAAAATCAAGAGCAAGAACAGAGAAAAGAACTGAATAAAAGAACTTGCAATCTTGACAACGAAGCAGAAGAAGTAGTTCATGCAAAGAGAGCGAGAAAGGGTGATGTGTGGCCAAAAGGAGTGCAAAGACTGAAATATATTCTAAAACAGAAATCACCAAAGTCAATAACAGAAGTATCAGATCAAGTTGAACAAAGAGAGTCGGAAGAAGAAACAGTTACAAAGACAAAAAGAATGAGGGTTCCAAATAGAAAGTGTACAGCTCCAGAATGGACATATATAGTGTTAGAAGAAGTTGAAAAACAAAATCAAATCAAAGAAGAAGTTGGTACAGAGCAAAGTGAAGGAGACAGTTTTGAGCCACCGTAAAACAATGTACATTATGGTGCAAGAAAATTGAAATTCAATGAAAGAATTGCAAGAAAATTGATTGAGGCAGAAATCTAAAGAAGAATAAGAAAAAAAGGAAAGAAAAAGAGGGGGTAAAGAAGAAAGTCATAAAGTGTGAAGATACACTGGATACACTATTTTGGATAGATCTTACAAAATCCTGGATTACATTTTTCTAGAATAAATTTTTATAGATTAGATTTTTGAGTTTTTTCTTTATTTTTTAGTTTTATATTAGAAATGGCAGAAAAAGCAGAGACCGGACATCAAAATCGTAGTTTTAAACGTAGATGTATTAATGCTTGCTTATTTAGTATTCTACAATTAATGGCGTTATGGTTAATACTAATTATTACTGTGCCTGTCTTAATGGTACCTAATCATCAGAATAATACTAATATTAATAGTGTGTTGAGTGAAAAAGTAGATACTAAAGATATTAAAGAAACTCCAAATACTAATATAGTGATGGAAGATGACAGTATCTATCATCATGATAAATCAATTAATGATTTTTCTTTAAATGTATTCACTGAAATTATTATATGAATATGTGGATACAATGAATGCAAGAGATTGCTACGTGTGTATACAATTACCTTCGTCTGTCTCAGAGGGGGTGACTTACCATCACTTACCTTTAACATATGGTGTTGTCTTGTAGTGTACTAACCAGCCTCTTTTACGAGACAGGGAGACTCCAGTATTATTATTCAAATGTGGATTTAGTGTTTTCAGAAGTTCCAATTAGAAAGAATATGAATAAAGTGAAAAGTGCCAGACATGTGGAATATATGGGAGAATTTTTTCATTCTACAAAAACATTAGATACAGTATATGCACATAGACATAATCTCACATGTAGTTTACGCTTTGAAGAAATAGAATTCATTAACATGGTAGAAGATAGAAGACAGGAGTTTCAAAGAAAAGCTGCTGAGCAAAAGTCTCATGTACCTCCATGGGCTTTCAGAGAAGGAAATTACAAGAAAGGCGAGACTTACGCTGCAATGTCTCTAGATTGGTACCATAGAGGGAAGCTTTGGTTGCTTAGACAAAAGACTGACTATAATAATTATTTCATTGGTTCTAGTGAATGTGATCATACTTTTCTAATTACTGGAGGATAGGGAATAAAAGGAGGAACTGATCCTGTTTTTCCAGGAATTTATTGTGTGGTAAGAATGCCTATTATAGGTTCCCTGCACATTGGTATGGATGTTGTTATCTTGGTATAGTCTTTCCAAAGATGTACCATGTTGATAAGAATCATAGAATCAATGAAGTAAAGAATGGACTAATACGCAATAAGAGAGCGAGTTTTTCAGAAATAATTGGAGATATTTTTGGAGCACTGATACTTTCAGTTGGAGTTATTTTAAATTCGCACAGAATTAGAAAATTTTCCACAGTGGTTGATCGTTTATCAACAGATACTGCTGGGGGATTCTTAATGGTGGATACTGAAATGGTTGCAATTAGGTCTATGGTTTTGCAAAATCGACTTGCCCTTGATGTAATTTTGGCTAAAGAGGGTGGAGTCTGCAATATGTTGAAAATACAACAGTGTTGTACTTATATCCCTGACAAGAGTAAAAGTCTTGAGGGGTATATTAAAAACATTACAGATCTTCATAAAGATTTGCCCGAATTGAAGGTTGATGGTGCTTGGGAGAAACTTGGACAGAGTTTTTCTTCAATGGGAGATTGGTTTTCTACTTTTGGGAATATGTTCTAGGGAGAATACTAACACCTATTGTTGCAGTGGCTACAGCAATACTAATGATATTCCTGATCTATAAATGTTGTAGGTGCAAAAGAGATACTTCAGATAATAAACGTAAAACAAGAAAAAGAAAGAGAAGAAATAGAATTAGAAGATATGAAAGGGAATTATTATGAAATCATGAAGGATTTAGATGGGATAATGATTAATTGTGAAAGAACATCTGCCTGTTGAGAAATAACAATCTGTATTGGTGGGTATTTTGGTGATGGCTTAAAACGCCATCAAAGGGGGATTGATGGAGCAGGATTTTTGCGTAAAGTAAACCTGCTTGGATTGAACCCTCAATAACAATTACTAAACGTGTGCAGTGGAAAATTAATGAAAAGGGCCTAACATGAGTGAAATGCATTTGCGCAAGCGCGAAAATAAATTGACAAGTAGGCCGCAAAAACTTGCTTCATGGCTAACATAAGTAAAAGACTAATGCTGCTTTAAGATGCATGTTATTAATATTGGCTGAATATAAAATAATTCATTTAACATGTGTTGCGCAGGGATGGATGCAGCATTGGGCTGGTGCGTAGAGAAAACAATTTCATGAAATAATAAATGTTTGTTTTTCATTCTTTATAGAAAACAAAGCATGGGGTTTCGTTCTGCATGTCGGGATAAGGGTTGAACAGTGAAAATCGGAGAAAATGATTTTAAAACTATGAAGTATGAGCAGGAGAAGAGTAAGAGCCTGAATGCGTCCTTCAGAGACTAACGAACGTGCCAAAATTCTGAACAAAAGGACCTTGCTATGAATGGAGAGAAACTTCATCTGCAGAAAGGCGCTCAGCGGAAGATTGTTATACAATATTTTAACTTTTTGTTAGAATGGAGGAAATGTGGATAGCGAAACGAAGAATATTTCCTGGGTTACATGGTTGATGTCAAAGCCTGTTCTTAAACAATAGCCCTTTAGAGAATTATGTCTGAGTAGACAGTGGAGTGACCATACACCCCCTTCCCTAGCCAATCAAATCACTAGTAGAGCCCGAGTTAGATACTTCTATGGGATGGTCTTTTGGGTTTTAGGGTATAATTGAGGTGCCCGGTGGGAGGGGTTTGGACAGACACCTTTGTTGACTGTTGGGGTGAGATCGTCGCATGTCGTCGGTTTGTTGTTTCCTTGCGTTCCTGAACTAGTCTTTGCCTTTCAAACCTACTTGAAGGGTCTTGCTGACTTCCCAGCCAGGAGTTAGTGTTTCCTTATTGGGTTAGTATTAGCCTAATATCTACGTTTGCATAATTACTTGCAAATGATGTTTTTCTCTATGAAAACTTTTGTCTCTTCATCTATCCACTCCTCAATGTACTGTCATTGACTATGAATATGATATTTTCTCTTCTAATGTTGTTTGCTCAGTGACGATCCATGATTGTATTTGTGTCTCTTGTATTTTACTGAGATTTCATTCACATTATTATTTAGATAAATATTATAAACTTACAAATGAGTCTGTCTTTATTGCAGTTTTTACTTATGATTATTAATTTGTCTACCCTGACCACTTACAAAGATCATATCGCCAATTTTGGTAAATTGGAAAGCTCATTTAGGGAAATGGTAAAATTAGTTTAGTTTTTAGAAATATAACTAACCTAGCGTGAAGGGGACTGTTGGGTAATGGAAATTGGGTCCTATGTTTAGAAATTATTTAGTCCCCGAGCGCTGAATCACAAGAAATGCAGTATTTAGTTGCACAGGATTACCGACGTGATTAAGCAGGCGGCTGTGCTGTCAACCCTGATAGGGGAGAGATGGGGCGAGGGGGGAAAGCAGCCGAGAAGAGCAAGATGGAACTGTAGATACCTCAAATAGATGGCCAGTGCAGGAGGCCGGGAGGCGTGGAGAGGATTTGATGTTTGCCCAGAAGGCGAAATGGGGGTTGCGTGCCAAAAGGCAATGTGTTGAGGCACCAGACAGGCGCCAGACGTGCACACGTGCTCCCCATGCCGGTAGCAGGCTTTGTCTCTGAAGTTATGTCAGCCCTATAGATTTACCAGCAGAGGAGGAGTAGCAAAGCAGGCCCTGAGACTGTAGGAAAGGATCGGATTCAGATAAATCGAAGTGTTGAGGGCGTGGGGGGAGGGGTCAGTACTTCAAATGCTGACGTCACAGCAAATTCACAGTTCCAGGCCCCACATAGAAGAGGGCTTCCCTGTGATTAATATCTGGGAAACAGTACCGCCGATTTTGCTTAAACAAGAGACATCTGAGTAACAGAAAAGCAACTGCTTTGAGTCCAAAGGAATATAACTCAGGCTTTTATTCGCTATTGTTGCGGGAAGCAGTGCAAATAATTTAAGTTAGGTGACAATATATGGGTTAAAGTACCTCCTGCAATACAGGACACTGTAACCAGGGCCACTGGAATTATGCAGCAGGGTTGAGTAAGTTATGCGGCAAGAAAAAGCAAATCATGCAGTGCAATGTGGCACATTTTGTGAAAGTATTACCTCATTATTATGTCATTTTTAAACTTGATAACACTGTCTGGACATTGGTTGCACTTCATTAGTAGATGAATACAAAAAGAATGTTCAGTTCCTGAATTGGAATACAGGTTGTGTGTAAGAGTGAAATGTACAAAGAGGGGAGAATTCCTCTTGTCGGAATTAGGACCCTCACACACCCAGCCAGCTAGGTGTCATGCTTCATCATATGGGTCTGCTCCTCGTCGGGTCGGCGCTGCAATACCCGACGGGCACCCGTGAAGGGGCTCTTTATCGGAGATCTTTTATTCCTAGCCGTAAGGTGCAGTGCGTGTGAGGGGCCTAGTGAGTGTAGATTTAAGTGAGGTTAAAATAGGAGGTGGGGGTCCAATCAGAACAATTTTAAAGAATGTGGCTCCTCTCCTAATTAAAAGCAAGTGAGGCGCGCCCCTGTAATAATGTCACAGGGTACCGCGCTCAAAAGGTCAACATGTTTCTTGCCAACTGTCCATTAGACGGCAATTCATCAGGACCAATATCAGGTTATTCTACACTATAAAATATGTGGTCAGATGTGTAGGTGTGTGACCACAAACAGTACCCTAAAAGTAGTACCTGTCAATCTAGGAGGGCAACCTGTAATACAAGACACACACAGAAAAGTAACAGCATCAGTAATGGTACTAATCATGTGATTAAGAACAAGCTCGTGCAGCACTCAACTCGTGATGAAGGAATGCTTCATGTTGAAATGCTGTGACAGAGATGTGAGGCGACGGTGTGAAACACAAAAAAGCAGCAGTAAATTGATAACTCACTCCATTAAAGTCATACTGTCTCATCTACGTGTTCCAGCGGGTGTAGACACTGCAAGATTAGTGCCCTGTGGGTACGATGTAGGAGAGAAAAGTTAAAAAAGATTAAAAAAGGTTCACCAGCAGGCGTCAAGACAGGGAAAACTTTAGCGTTCCACCTGTTGCAATAGCCCGAGATTCAGTCGGGCGTCAATCAAGGTGTTCAATTAGGGGAATAGTGCGTCCCATTGTATGGGGGTATCGGGTCAGGCTGTATCGAGACGGTTACACGAATGACTAGGTGGTCTGCCTCAGCGCAATGTAAGACGGCACACAGATATGGGCGCACTAAAAGGGGCTGACACGGAGCATCGTATATATGCTCTCTGTGGTCGAGTCGATTGTGCAAACAAGTACCACCCCGAAATCCGGGTAACCCCGGATATCACCGCCGACGACCCGAAATCACACAAACACTATATGGTTCACCTCATGCTAATGAGCCTTATGAGCCAAGGTCTTTGCTAGAGACAAAGGGGAGGCACACTTAAGCGTATGAATACTCACGTGTCTTCTCCGTGCATTGGCGGAGGACCTACCCCTCACACTGCTGGAACCGGGAGGTGAATGCCGATCCAGTCGCGCCCTTATTTAACCTCCCGGATAGCAGCAGCAAGTGGCGGGAACCACAATACCATAGTGAGAAACACTAGAGAGCTGACTCTGTGTTGATGTCCGTGGGGCCATATTGGATTCCCGTGGGGCAGGTAACCCAAGGCAGCCGAAGAAGTGTCGGCCATGTTGTAGTGTCTACAGAAGGACTCATAAGCCTCTATTGTGTAGCAGGGGTCTAAGTATAATGAAGGAAGTAGTCCGTTACCAAAACCAGTGATTCTAAATATGAAGGTTTTGTTCATTGAGTCAAGAGGCTCCACGGAATTTCCTCATTTAGTCCTTCTTTGTTAGAGGAAAGTCGAAGAACCCATCTTTGCTCTGTGCGAAACAGTGTCTCCTTACTCATTTTGGGATGTGCTTCCAAAATGACCCATTGTAGGGAATCTGGTGTATGTTTCATTAACTCAAAGTGTGAAGTCATCTTGGTGTTGGTTTTGTGGCACCTAATGTTGCTTCTGTGTTCCGTGATGCGTGTCTTAACGGGCCTAGTGGTGAGGTGGGAACGAGACAACGCCCGTATTCATCGCGAGTGCGGTATAACGACAAGCAACATAAGTGCTTTTTTAAAGAGGGGTAATTGTGATGAACACAACCCCTTGTGGTATGGTGGAGGCTGGTACGAATGCCCTTAGCCCACACCTGCCAATCCGCAACGCAAAACTCATTGTCCAGTGAGGCGAGTAAAAGAACCTTGCACCCTGACGAATTTGCCACGACATAAGCAATGGCAATGAAACATGTTGGCCTGCTTAGAAATGGTTAGCAACATGCAGTGCTCTTAACTGGAGTAAGCTCACGACCGTGAATAAAGAGGGCAATCTAACAGTGAGTCTTATCTCAATTTTAATTATATGGAACACATGGTCTTTTGTGAATCACGGGGTTCTGTGTTTTGGGACAGTTAACTCTTTTCTGTTCTTTGTTCTTTGTACTGGACACTATTTCATTTTTTCAGTAAGTGGGCAACCGATGATGATATACGTGGGCATACTGGTGAGAACCTGCCGGTAGCCTCCCTGGTGTTGCGTACGTGAGGTGCCCATTTACTTTCTCACTTATTTATAAGTGCTCTTTACTCTTATGCTGTGGGGTAGGATATATGTTTGCGGATTGACTGACTTCAGTTCCTTTTTCCTTAAGACATTTGAATTGGTGTTTCTGGGACAGGATCAAACTGGACATATTGCCAGAGATTGGCTGGAGGTAGATATCCCCACGTCAGCTGCCTGTCCTAAGACTAAGAGATCATTTACCCCTTGTAACAGCCAGGCCTTATTGTATTGATGATTGATGAGTGGAGGGCGGCCTGGTTTGTTTTTCCCTCCTTAGCTCCTTATTGTAGAGAGTGCCCTCCTAGAGTGACAGGTACTACTTTTAGGGTACTGTTTGTGGTCACACACCTACACATCTGACCACATATTTTATAGTGTAGAATAATCTGATATTGGTCCTGATGAATTGCCGTCTAATGGACAGTTGGCAAGAAACATGTTGACCTTTTGAACGCGGTACCCTGTGACATTACAGGGGCGCGCCTCACTTGCTTTTAATTAGGAGAGGAGCCACATTCATTAAAATTGTTCTGATTGGACCCCCACCTCCTATTTTAACCTCACTTACATCTACACTCACTAGGCCCCTCACACGCACTGCACTTTACGGCTAGGAATAAAAGATCTCCGATAAAGAGCCCCTTCACGGGTGCCCGTCGGGTATTGCAGCGCCGACCCGACGAGGAGCAGACCCATATGATGAAGCATGACACCTAGCTGGCTGGGTGTGTGAGGGTCCTAATTCCGACAAGAGGAATTCTCCCCTCTTTGTACATTTCACTCTTACACACAACCTGTATTCCAATTCAGGAACTGCATACTCTTTTTGTATTCATGTATTGCTGGGCATGTATGCTGGACCTGTTGTAAAAAGCCCTTAGCTCCCCCGCTTTGTAGACACACACACACACACACACTGCACCTCATTAGTACCAGCTTAACACCCAAATATAGCATTAAGCAACTGAAAGGTGACCAGTCAACCGTTGCAAAGGGCCTTCCACTGCACAGCAACATGTGTCACTGCGTTTACAGTAAGTTTTGAACCATTTGAGCATAATTCCAGTGGCCCTACCTGTAAGTCACCAAGAAGTCCAGTGACCGTAAAGAGCCACAATACTGGAGGTCGAGTTCCTTCAATCGTTGAGGAACTCTGAGGGGACGCTATCCTTAAAAATGTAAGAAAGGGGGGGGGGTTTTATCTCATATAATATGTGGTCATTGCTTCTCTTTCCCCTCCTCTTATTCAGCTTAACTGTCGCGTGGTCCTATGTCATGTGTGACACTTTCAAGTCAGTCCTAGATTTTAAGACCGTACTCTCAATCTTAAAAGCAAAACCACATGTCCAAGAATGCACCTCGCTACAGGATAAAATGCTTGACTGGTTGAATATGTCACAGGTTACAAGGGGCCACTTGCCAGCTGTGGTATTCACAGTCTTGTTTTTAGGTCTCGCCTAGCGATGCAGCGCATGCGCTACTCGCCTTGGCGAGACCTATTGTTGTCGGTTTGGTGGGCGAAGGGGGACAGGACATGTGCACGCGTGTTAAAGACAGGACATGTGCACGCGTACGTCTGTCTAACAGCTTAGCTGAAGACACATCAGATGTGCGCGTACGGGTGACAGGAGATGTGCACGCATACGGCTCTGCTCGGTTGCTCCCTCTCTCCTTCCGTGTCTGTGCGCACGCAGGACAAAACATATGCACGCGCTCTGCTTCGCGCTCTGCTTTCAGTCTTAAGGACAAAACATATGCACGCGCTTTGCTCACGGCGCACTCGACAGGGCTGGTTAATTTGGCTCGGGGTCTGTTGTAGTGTTTCTGCCTCTGTTTACTTTATTTCCTCTAAGCATTCACTCTACTGGAGTTCATTTGGAGGCATTCAGTATTTCTCACACCGTGGACGCTGGGCTAAGTGCGATTAACTTTTTTTGTGTTTTTGGGTTTCTAGGAATTTAGAAATATTTGTTTTTGCCTGGGTAAAAGCATTCATACGCTCTCGCTCGAGCGTGCGGCACAAGCAGGCATCCACTTCTGTGCTTCCTCGTTGCTTTATCTTGCAGCTGACAGGGAGCACCCCTGCTGCCATTCTCTGTGGTCAAATTCAGCAGTACAGCATTGGAGGTGCCGCAGGGAGCTCTGGAAGGTGAGTATTATGCTCAGGCTACTTGTTCGATGTGGGCGAGGGTTTTTACATGTTCCACTGTCTCCCTGAGATAGGAAGCACGTGTGCGCGGAGAGAAAGGATGGGGGCCACTTAGTACCTGTAAAGCCTCATGTGCCCCCGCGCCCCCTGCGGAAGAGCCCTCAGAGCTGCTTCGTGTCACCCGCCCCCCGAGGCAGCCCCGGTTTCCGGTGATTCACGGCTCCGTCTGCCAGCGACACGTCCTCGCAGCCAGGTCTGTCGCCGGAGTTCACATCAGCATAAGGACTGCTGCTGGACTAATGCTGCACGCTCAAAAGCCCTCGCCCGCCTTTTTAAATAATAACACAAGTTTATAATTACCCATGCTTTTATCCAGGGAAGTCTGTGCCGTGTGTGAAGGCAGACATGCCGTGTGTGTGGGAATGTAAAAGGGACTCAGTATTTTCATCATTGTAGATAAAGAGTTCGTAGTGTGACCCCGATGCGAACTTAATCATGATTTTGTATTTTCTCTTGCCCCTTCTGTCTTCCTCTCTCCTTCCGTGTCTGTGCGCACGCAGGACAAAACATATGCACGCGCTCTGCTTACGGCGCACTCGACAGGGCTTTTTAATTTGGCTCTGGGTCTGTTGTAGTGTTTCTGCCTCGGTTTACTTTATTTCCTCTAAGCATTCACTCTACTGGAGTTCATTTGGAGGCAGTGATATGTGGTCCACCTAATAGTGACCAGCTAAAATTCATGCATGTCCGCTCTGTTTATGAGCTTCCCAATTAAATACAATTTTAAAATTACTCTCTCAACGCGTAATCACCAACTGGTTAAACACATACCAAGCTATTTTAAACCCGTTTTACATATACAACTATGTATGTGTGGTTACATTTGCATGGCACCAACGCAACTTTAGCTACAGGTCTGCCTGTTGTTTTTTAAACACCTTGCAATGTCCTACAAGCAGGGGTTTGTTTGTTTATCAGCCTATGGACGCAGGGAATAGTTCATAATTACAATAAAGTACGGCATGCGGCTTATACATTAATTGATGAAATATAGGGAAGTGTGTGTTTTTTTGGTGTTTCATATCTAGACTGCATGTATGTGCCCATCCAGAGCCGCTAAATAAAGTTCCGGTCGCACGTTGCTAAATGCTGGAAATACATTTGGGGGGGTGGGGGAGCAGCGCGCATACATGATGCTTTTATCATTACAACTATTCATCCCAAATACGCAAACACTGCACACTACTTCTACCTACTCCTCTTGCTACCACCACTACCACTTACTTTACAGTTCAAAATACACATTCTTAGTATTCTACAATACCTGCAGCTATATATCTTTACATAAATACTCTAAACTGAAAACAAAACAATATAGCCGTATTATATTTACAATGCCAATAACTCTAACTCTAACTAATGCGAGACCTGTTGCATTGTAAATGCTTGTTCTCTATTGCTCGCATTCCCCTTTATTCTTATGGCTCTGACATTCCACATGCTTGTTTTCTACTCACTGCAAAAAAACATACTTTATGTTGCTTTGACTGCTAGCCGCACAACACTGCTTCCCACAGGATGACTAGGAGCTCCTACAAGGAGGTAACGAGGGCCCCACAGCACGCCATCTCTGCACTGGAAAAAAGCAACAGTTTGTATTACCAACTGTGGCTCGTACACACAGCGTTTAAGCTGCTGCACACCAGCTTCCCTCATACTGAGCGAAGGCTGCCGTGTTGCCATTAGTTGCCTGCCATTTACTTATGCAATTTTCTATAGTATGCACATGGCCCGCAGGTGTTAGAGTGCTTTACAATACACAACCAAATTACAAAACAGATGGCAGAAAATATGCCAATAAATTGTAATATATTATTAAAAGTGACTAGGTGCTGCAAAATCCACCAGTAATAATGTTATGCTCTCACATGTTTCATAAAAAATAATAACACATGCCCAACTCGAACTTCCTTATTACAGCTGAGTTCTGTCATAGTGCGTGCTGCCACATCCAGCAATCTAGGAGGAAGGCAGGTCACAGCATAATGACTGATGCAGTTTGAGCAGAGGAAACGAGGATTGGCTTTTCAAAACCGCTTTTAGCGGTCTGTTGTTTGGGCCTCTTGTGGACAATAACATAAGCCTCCAGTGGTCTTACATTCCGCCGATTGCTCACCATTTGTCGGCCTTTCGGCCACTCTCGGTGCTTGCTTTTAAATCGATGACTTGTCTTCCTCTTCTTGTGTTTGTTCCTTCACTGGAGTTGAACTACTTTACCAACCTTTTTGACTGGATAACTTGTATTCTTCCACTGCTCACATTCAGGAAACATATTTTTTCATTCTCTTTCAGTACTTCATGGGAGTGCATTTGTTTTCTTGATCTCTCCCTCATTTGCAGCTTCCACCTCAAACATCCACCTCACATACTTCATGTTTCTCCATACTCGCACCACCCTACGCCTGTCAAGTGCTTTGCCTACCCCAGCTTTTTATTATAGTTTTTTTTTATTTCCACCCCCGGCCTCAAGTTTTTTTATGGTTGCCCTAACTAGTCTCCGTTGCTTCCCCTTGATGCATTGATTTTTATCCCCATCTGCTCCTGCACCACTCCTGTCATGGTCCTTCTTTAAAAAAACATTTTCTTTTGAAGGCCATTCAGCATTTGCTTCTAACGTGTTAGCTTTGGTGTGTTGTTCAGTTGATAAATACAATTGATTCAAGCAACAAAAGAAGGCAATTCAGATAGTGGCATGATCTACAAAGCGGAATATGTTATTACCCTATATCCTTTGCATGCCCACAAACCCAGAGAGCTCAGGAGCTGCACACAGTCTTTAAATAAGAGGCATGTCCCTCCATTCTTCTTAGAGTTTCTTGGAAGCTGTGACTTCAACTTATTTTCTTTCCCCTCTTGTGGACAGACGTCTCCATTTTCCCATTGCACTTTCCATCTCCTCTTTCCATATAGCTACTAATAGCAATAAAGTAGGCATAAAAGAGGTGTCACTGGCATTCACAGCAGAGAAGCCAAAGACTGATGGAGCACCGAGTCGAAACTCCCTGCTTACCGTCTTCGGTAGTTTTGATGTACATGGAGCTTGCACTACAATAGACTTGAGGCTCATGGGCAGCATCTTCTATTAGCATCAAATGTGAAAACTAGCTTGTTAAAGCTCCTAGAGGAAATTCAATTCAGTTTGTGCGGTACAAAAATAATAAATGTGCAATTTCTTAGGCCCTTGCTAGAATAGGTGACTGATTTTACCCCAACCCAACTGCCTCTTACAGACACCGGTCTGCCTGTGTCATTCACTTTTCTATGCTCGCAGCCACTACGATGTTGTCACCCCAATGTTAGCAACTTCACCCTACTGAACTGCCTTAGATTAACCGGGTCACTTGTGAATTCCTCTTGAATTGGCTATCCCTTTCTGTAGCCACAGGTCCCATACCATCCCACGGATCTGCAAGACCAGGACCGGAGGAGGATCCTTCTCCTACCTCTCCGCCAAGACCTCTCCACCTCAGGCAAGCCCCTTTGCTGACCCAATTCAGGAAGGATCTCAAGACCTGGCTCTTCGACTGAACCAATGCGCCCAGCTGGATCAGCATCCACAATCCCCCCCACCCCCCCTCCCACCCAGAGCCTTGAGACCCTCACGGGTGAGTAGTTGCGCTATATAAACTATGATTGATTCAGCGATATGTTAATTCTTGTTTAGTGAGTTTCTTCCCATGCCTGGAATATGCATCAATACAATTTCTTCATCCTCCGGAAGAACAGTCACTCGCCTGATTCAACGTGAAAAGAAACTAACATTTTAAAGCAACGCATTTAAGGCAAGTTGTCTCTACCACAAGGTAATCATCCATTTATCTGCAAAAAACCTGATCGATTTTAGAAGTGCTTTGTAAGACAGGGTCATCGCCTCAGCACAAGAAATGTGCCTATCCCATACCCCAGCCCAAACACTACCACCTTCTGCCACCCCAAACCCTGCAGAACCGGTTACAACAACAATTATTAGTGTCAATTATTTAGAATATCATTAAAACTGTGGATATATTCTGCATTTTGTAAAGTGTTTACATGTACCTACCGTGTTCCTCGCCTAAAGCGTGAATTGGACTTGGGCAGAACTTCCTCCACCATAGGCAAAGCAGGGAAAAGGAAATTCCTCCTGTATATTCTCTTTCTGATCTATAACGTTTATCAGAAATCAGAGGAGTTTTTGTTACCAAAGTGGCAGATGGAATACTGCTGCACAGTGACCACTTTTGAAGTGGCTGCCCCCAGTTTTAATTTCTTAGGGGAACTCACCTGCTGGTAATTTTGAACTCTCACACTGGCTTACTGCTAAACATTGCCTGGTTTATGTGCTCTGACCCCTACGACAAAGTAGAAATTGCATTAAAACCCCATTTGATATATTTAATTTTACAATAAGGCCATTGTATACAGTAACAACTACACATATGCCATTTAAAATTTAATGTACATGTGGACTGAAGGACTATACTGTGCCTACCACTTTGTGATCCTGAAAACATGACACAGACCTCCACTGAAGCCTGGCCCACTGCAGCCTGCAAACTTGTGTTTGCAAAAAGACCTGTAAAAATAAACTCTTTTACAAGCCTAAAAACCAACTTCTAAGCACTAAGTAACCTCTAAAAGTATCTAATTGCCCATAAGGTAGGGTGCATAGCTCCTAGAAGTGGTACTTTCCTAAACCAATGTTAGCATGACCCTACAGTGAATAAATCACTCAAAGTGACTTACACTGTATTGTGTTTAGCTGTTCTCGTAGCAAACACAGTAGAGTAAATCACGGTTTCTGCAGTGTCCTGTAGTAAACAGCTACAGAAACAATTCAATAAATTTTCCTGTTTTAAAAAATCCAATTACTTGGTAAAATCAAATGTTTTTCTAAATAGTTGGGATATATAACTTTCAGTTTGAGCCACTGTAGACTAATTACCTGCACTCTGCAGTTGATGCCCTGCCAGTAATGAGGCGTGAAATTCCTTTTAAAAGCAACACAATAGACCACTCCGATTGACAGGTCAACCTGACTGGGCAGGGAAGACCCATCTGAACTCAGAATATTCATGATGGGGGCTGCTATCCCTTCTGTTGGCACAATAATGTCATATCCTGGATAGTAGGCCGGTAAAACTTTTGCACCATTGAAAGGGATCTAACAGGCCAAAATAACAATTCTTGTATATCCCTTGTCCTGTTACTGAAAGATCCTGCTTTTTCCCGCTAGACATCCATCACATTTTTTATTGTGGATAATTGGCCAGCTTCAAATTGGATTTTAGTGTTAGATGTGGGAGGACGCTGGTAATTTCCATATCACACTCCCCTATGCACACCAGCTCCCAACTTTGGTGCGGCTGAAGACTCAGGCCATCTTGGATTTGCTCTGAAACAAGGCATTTTGGGCCCGTTTGTTGTAAGGCAAATAGGAACTACTGAAAAATTAGGTAGGCCATGGCCTGGGACATTTAGTCCATCAGTCAGAGAGGGACTAGTAGTGTCTTAGGGTGTCGCCCACCTACAGACAAGAGAAGCCTACAAACTAGACTCTTGCCCAATCTTCCTCAGAACACAGATGGATTTGTGGAAGGATCCCAGGAGGACTGAACAGGCGGCACTTGTCATCTGTGACCTGTGAGAAAGACCTGAGGAGGATGGACCCCATTCCACTACCTCCCAAATTGGGCATTCTTCTGGAAACAAAGGAATGCACACCACTGGCCCTGCTGTGACTCAAAACACTTTTGGTTGTGTTTCCACAAGCAAGCACAACCCAACTTGACAGCTTATTTCCGCTGTAACATCCCAGAGGTTGATTATTTTTTGAGAGGAGTCAAATGACCATTTCATAACATTTTAACAATTTTCCATTTAAAAAAAAAAACAAAAACATGATTGTTCGATAAACAATATTAAATTAACAATAGGTTAATTTATACAGTTTTGTTTAAAACCATGACACAAAAAGAATCATTTTTTAAACAGCCAACAATCAACAGCCAACAGGTGTTTTGTGGAGTTTATCTGTTTCGCTTCCTGTCAGTTCAAACAGAATGCTGATTGATGTAGGACACTCCTTGCTTAACAAACATTGGCCTGGATGCTTCCCAGTTATGAAAGCTTGGCCAGATGACCTTGGATTAAAGGAGTCAGGAAAGTTAAATATAGTTGTTCTTTTGGGAGATTTTTAACTCTACAATGATCGTTTATACAATCCAAGTTTGCTGTTTGAGAGAACCAAGGTGTTTAGTCACAGTAAATAAATAATATAAAACTACACTTAATGAAAAGGAATGTAAAATTTGCAGATTCAAATCTTATGAGTTATCAAATTTAGCACTGAGGAAATGGAACAGAAAAACTCAGCGAAACACGTGTTGGCTATTTAAAAATGATTCTTCCAGTGTCATTTATTTTGTTTAAAAAACAATCTAAGTGGAATAAATGCAGTTGCTTTTGATTTCTGTGAAAAAAATCACAGTGGATCAGTGATAAGTGGACTGGGACTGGACTTTGCTGTTAGCATCTGTCTGACACCCCAAAAGTCCCCAAGTGACTTCCCCCCAAGGTCCTTAAAAGTGTACTCCTGTTGTTATTTAGGCACCAGAAGAAAGTTTGGAAACTTTTGAAAACTTTTCCTCCAGAGCATCAGAAGGACCTAGTGGAAAATCAATCGGACCAACAGTTCCACAGCAATGTATTGTCCTATAAGGTGGTGGTGGTGGCAGCACACAAAGTTTTTGTGAATCTTTAGAATGGCTAGATGATTTTCTCTGTGTAAGGCAAGAGTGTGATCTACATACGCCGCTCAGGGAAGAGTTCCATTTTAATGTGAACTGAGACCTTGCACTGACATTCCATGTGTAGGTCTAATGCAAGTATGTGCAGTGCACGTATAGCACAAGCATTTTAGTGGGTCTCTGTGTATGATGAAAGTAAAGTACTGCAGTCAATCAGGTCCATTTTGAATGGCCCCTGGTTTAGCATGGCACATGATCGAGTATGATAGTAATGGTGGATTGACCTCATTCATGTGCATGGAAGGTGGTGAACCAGGCACTGAATTAAAGGAGGATGAAAATAGGGCTAACCGTACAAATTCAAGTAGGTACTTGTTAGCAAATGTCTGGTGATCAGTTCTTCCTAAGCACTAACATTTGGTGAATGGTAGAGGTGAGGAGAGAGTCAACAGTTTCTGTTGTTCAGAGTGAGGAGGCACTTAGGCAGGGCCTGCCCTACTGTCTGGCTCAGATTACTGATTCACAAAACTGATGACAGTCAGGTGCAAAGACCCCAGACTCCATTTTGTCCTTGTGCTGGATACTCCTGTTTGCAGCCAGCACCTTTGCTACCTGTTGGGGGGAGGGGGCGGGGGCAATCATCACCTTGCACAAAGGCTTTGTCTGAGGAAAAGCCAGAAAATTACTTTTGAAAACAAACCAACCATATGGTTCTGAAACCTTAGGCAATGAATCCATATCCCATCTCTGGAAAAAGAGACTAAAAGTCTTCCAAATTCTTCAGAACCAAGGAAGGAAGGAAGAGCTCTGCACTCAAAGGACTGCTGTGTAACCAAGGCTGGTATCTGCATGATGGCCAGTCTCCCAGAGGTAATATAACCTGAAGTCTGCACTTATGCTGGAGGAGCTGAAGGTCTTCATAGAGTCTAGAAGCCTTCCTGCCTGCTGAGCGAGGGAAGGTTCATGCTTCGACCTCCAGGAAAAGACACTGTCCAAGAGGAGAAGCCCAGTATGTTCAAAGCATGAGCAACAATCAGAGGAAACAGCCGACCACAAGAGAACAAATCCTGGAGTGACACATGTCACATGTATCACAGAGTGGTCTTTGATGTGAACTGTCCCAATCCTTTAATTTGCCAAGCATCATTGTGTTATCACCACCCTGCTGTGTGTCCAAGAGACTGGTGTTGTCACTGCTGATGTCAATGTCAGAGACTCCTCTGCCACTGTCGAAGTCTCCTTCATCCTGCAGACCGATGAGAAGCTTTTCCTGCCCATCCAAGCATCCTATCTGCACTCTTCCTGGAAGGTGTGTGCCACCATGTGAGCCAACCACACAGAACCCACCCATTGGTAAAGTCTCTAGCGATGTCACCATAGCAGGAGCTGTACTACTGACTATGTCCATCCTGCACTACAAGAACCTGCACTTAGAGTAACAGAGATAACTGCAGGGCCTAACTGGGGGTGGAGTGAGAGGCTGAAGAGAAGAGTTCTGACATACAAACTCAAGACGTTTACTGGGTAATCTTAAATTGATGAAAGCGAACTGAATTGAGTGTGCATCTCAATATTGGGATACCTTCTTCCTTGAGTGAACTCCACCTATGCCTAACCTATTTCTAGAACCATGTTATACACCTGTACTTATAAACACTAAGGGCCTGATTATGACTAGGCGTCACACCACCGCCGCGCCCTACACTGCCAAGAGTCGCTGCTGCCCACCCCCCAGATTACAAGTTTTATGTAGTCTGGCTGGTGGGCGACGTGGCGGTTTCCACTGTGGTGTCTCTTTCGAATGCGGCGGTGCCTTTGTAAAAAAGGCACCACAATGGGAACGCCTCACAAGGTTCCTGCACGACATTGACTAGAACGTCCATGCCATGCAGGAACTGGTGTGCATGCACACAAGGGGGCACATATTGTGCCCCCCGTGTGCATACACAGGGCACAGAGGCACAAGGCGGCCCTGTTGGGCCCCATTTGTTTCCTCTCTGTCAGGGTTTTTATGGCTGTGGAACCACCATAAAAACCCTGGTGGAGAGGAAACTCGTAATATGCTCGGCTGGACCACGGCAGTCCCGCCAAGCATATTGCAGCCTCTAACCACCGTGCCACACTCTGGGAACAGCGATTCCCTGGTGGCAGCGGTCCCAGGGGGTCCGACCGCCCAAGTCGTAATGGGACGGTCAGAGTACTTCATTTTGCTGTGTGATTAAAGTACTTTCTTTTAACTAAAAGTTAAGCACTGGGCTGGGCAATATGTTATTGTTTCTGTTGGATGACTGTTGAATTCCAAGGTCTTGCCCCCCACACTACCACCTTGAGAAGCCTTTGACTGCTTCTCCTCACTACCCTGAGAATCAAGAGTGGAAAGGATGTACTTGGCCTAATTTGCAGAGCCATGGTAGGAAAAACCCAGGTCACCAGTGGCAAACAATGTCAAGGACCACTATTGGTGCCCATCAGCCACTGACTGCTCTGTACCCTGTAAAAAAGGTCGGATATCCATGTTTTTTAAGTAGAAGGTCCTGGAAGAGAATGCACACTGTGAATGCTGCTGTTTTGAAAGAAAAAAGTGATAGGGATCTATTGAGTCTAACCTCTGATTTTAACTGCACAAGTTGCAGAGACTTTACCGAACATGAAAGTTTCCATTGCAGCTAATTAACAACTATGAGAGGTTCCCTGCGTGTAGATCAAGATAGTAGCGGGTGTTCTGCAGGTTATTGTCTCTATTCAGCTGTAACCGTTTCTATTCTCATTGACATAAGTGTAATAGCTGGAGCCCTCAAGTCTATTATTTGACTAAGGCTGGATACAGAAAACCTATTTTGGGTTTAAGTGTCCTCCTAATGGGTTTTAGCTAGTAAATAAAAAGTGAATTAGCTGTGCACCCAGTTTAAGAGAAGCACAGTTTGTTCTGTCAAAGAATTACCATGTGTTCCTCGCCCAGTAGTTCTTCTGGAAGCACCTTCAGTGAACAGAATGTGTGTGCAGCTCTCTCTGCCAACTGGCAGCAGGTACAAAGCTTCTCTCCAGAGGTGAAAAGTGCAAAGCCCGAGGGCACAAGCAATCTGTAGCATGAAAGCAGGTGAAAAGAAGGTAAGAGCTGCAGCGCAGGGGCGGTTTCTCCATTAGGGCTCTGGGGCCGCGCCCCTCTGAAATTCCTGCAATTTACATCAAAAAATATTAAATAGATCGATTTATTTAGAAATACGAGCGTATCTCAAAATGTATTGATGTATTTAAGTCTAGGCTGTCTGTCCCAGGCTGCCTGCCCCGCCTAGCTCTGAAGCAGGAGACAAAAGCCAGGCAGTTAATCAACTTTCTGCACTATGACACACAACGCAGAGCTTACCTTTCTAAAGCCCTTAATTGCCATTGTGGTCTATGGTGGCATCCACTGTACGCGAGTGATGCTATTAGCGTCATGGTTTCGGGCACTGGAGTCTCCATCCATGCATGAGGCCAGACACCTGTCATTCACAGGCATAGATCCCACCCTTTCCCATTCATCACACGTAGGAGTGGATGCAAGCACGTGTGATTTGGTGCCTTGTCCTCTGTATAAGTGTTACAATGCTAATCTTGTGTTATGTAAATTGTGCTGAGAACCCTCGGCATGCTAACCTCTCCCACTGTGACACTCCAGCCCCTGGCTGCAGGGTCGCTGGCCCCTTTAGAAGCGGAGCTGCAAAATTGACCCAAATAATGAGCAGTGTTCTTCTTCTGTTGCGAAGTTGCTACAGATATCTGAGTCAAAAGCCAAGGGAGAAATGTGTGCTTACAGTAAAGACAATTATCTGCTGTATGGCGTTAAAACTGAAACAGTCTTCAAGCCTGTTGGACTTGGCCCTTTTCGCAGGGTCATCCCTAAACCTTTTGCCTTTCTCCTAGCCTTTTTTCTGACATGGTATTGGTGGTTTTAGGTCTCTGGGCACTTTAGCACTGCTGTTCAGTGTAAAGTGCGTGTGCTCTCTGTGATAAACCTGGTAAGATTAGTCTACACCTGTTTGGCATATTTAATTTACCTGTCAGTCCCTTGTAAAGTGGTATCTCATATACCCGGGGCTGGTAAATTAAATGCTACTGGTGGGCTTGCAGCGCTGATTGCGCCACCCACCAAAGTAGCCTTGCAAACCTATCCCAGGCCTCTTCCATTGCAGGGCCTGTGCGCGCAGTGTTACTGCCGCTGTGACGTGACACCTAAAGTCTGTGCCATGTCTGTGACCCTCCTTTTTAGGTCTCGCCTGAGCCAGCGCTTGCGCTGCTCTCGGCGAGAGATTTAGTAAATGGGTTTTGAAAGTGCTAACCAAGTGGCTTTTGCTGGCCTCCAGCTTGCGTTCACGATGGCGTGCACGCGCACAGCTGCCATCCATTCCTCGCATCGCTGAGGCGCCATCTGGCTTTCCTCCCCCTCCCTCACCCGCTCCTCCCCCTCCCTCACCAGAGAGCGCGTCTCGCGGCCACGAGTCTTTTTTTTTTACTTTTAGCGCGAGGCGCGCGCGCTTCTCGGTCTCCCTTGTGGTTTCTTCTTTTGTACCAACCAATTTCTGTTAGTGCCCATATATAATCCAAATCGAACATTATCAATTAAAAAGATGCACCTTCAGTCACTGAAAACCAGGTCGGATTGTCAGATCACACCAACTAAAAAGTACATTCGCCCTGGGTTACCAAAAGTTAAGAAAGTCACTTCTTTCAATCATGCCACAACTAACCGCTTATTATGGCCGAGCAATTTCCCTACGCGACTAATAAAGGAATTAAGTAACCCTTTATCCCACGAGCAAGGCGGCAACTGAACACTTCCTGTGGGTTGGGGCTTTAATCAGACCATATTGCACCTTGATTCTCCCGCCTAGCAGGCCACCGCTCCACCCACAGAACAATATACTGCTTCCGGGCGCTTTCAAGCGAGCAAGCAGTGCATATCTGCATTTTCTACAGTCAATATATATTAACTGGCTACCAGGTCTAAGTAACAATTGACTGATACTTAATTGGTCAATATAAATTCTGCTGCGGCATCTTATTTGAAGAATGCTTCGTCGGAACCTAGCTACCGCGTTACCACAAATTATTAGACCAGTGCACTAAAACGTATTGAGCATTTAACATTAATAAGAAAAAAAAATCATTATTAAGGTGCCCCCTACAGTACTAAATCGAAAATTACTTGTTGTCACTCTTACCCTATAATAGGAGCAAGGTGATGTTTTGGTTTTATTCAATTTTAGACCTTTTGATTGTTTGAAACATACAAAGAATCATTCCATGGGTTTGCTTAATAGGATTTTTTTCAATTCAACGTGACATTTGAAGCGTCACTGGTCATTGCTGAACGTTCTTAAATAACATTTGATCCCGATTAATCATTATTTTCACTGTACAACAGGTCAATTTGAGATTTTTTTGTACAGTGCAGTACTCTAGAATTTGACACTTTTTCTCTAGAGCGCAGCGCTCTGCCCACGTGCCCTCTTAAGAGACTAGCTTTTGGGGGTGGATGGTGGGGCGGGATGATCAACATCTGCCCTGCAATTAAAACGCATGTATTTTGCAGTGGCTCCGTCATCACGCGCGCCAGACCTCCAGGGCACGCTGCTTCCCAGCCTGACGTATGTTGACATTTCGAAAGTGGCCGAGGTCGCGCTGACTCCCAGGGCTTAGTTTATGGCCGCCCCGCCCTGAGGTAATACTTGCTGTGCTCTCGTCTGAGCCATAAAAGCCCCTTAGCACAGTAGGGTTGTGCCAGGGGACACATTTGTTTACTTTGCAAGTGCATTTAATGTGGAGAATGCTCACTTAACTGGAATCGGCATGGGAATAGAGAACGCGCATTAGTAAGGTCAGCGGCTTGTCTTAATGCACTGTGTAAAACACACATTAAAGAACACACGTAATCGCCTGTTCCGGGGAAGGGAGTGATTGTGGGTTTACCATGACGGTTATGAAGAGACAGCTTTCTATATACATGCACAACAATGCTGAGTAAAGCAAAGCACCGGCCACATGTACCCCGCCGAGCAACCACGCGACAAGTATGTGCAGAGAAATGAGAATGTGCACAGCTGTACATTTATGCGTCATCATGCGGCACTGAATGCTCACTTTAAATGTTGCCTTTCTCTCTAGCTTGTAAACACATCACATGGCGCCTTCACAATTAGCCAAATAATATTTGCCATACGTTTGTGTAGATTTTTCTATACCATGATGCTATTCCGGATGCTGCCCGAAATTCCTTTTCATAGGAAAACGTAACAAGCATTGCCATAGCCAATAGGTCTCGCCTTTGGGACCTTATAAGTGTTTAGCCATGCAACAATTGATGTTGTTGCACCAAGGATATTGTGCTGCATAACTAAATACTTATAAGGTCCCAAAAGCGAGACCTATTGGCTATTTTTTTTTAAATTTAATTTAAGGGGCACTATAGTTTAAGTATCGCTGAGGCGCCATCTGGCTTTTGTCCCCCTCCCGCACCGCCCCCCCTCACCAGAGAGCGCGTCTGGCGGCCACGCGTCTTTTTTTTTTTTTTTTTTACTTTTAGCGGGAGGCGCGCGCGCTCCTAACTTGTCTCTAAAATAATTCTGTAAGGACAAGGATGCCTACAAATACCAATCTGTGTTACAGTAAAGTGTCAAAGCCTTGGATAATTTGTTCTAAATATGTCCTTTCCTGCAGTGTGCGGTGCACATGTCGGCCCCATGTGTGATGACATAACTGGCCGTATCTGGCAGGCATGTTGATTCATCAAACTGACTACAAGCTTCACACACCCTGTTTTCTTAGTTCCATGCAGAAGTGAAATGCGGGCATTCTGTTTCTGGAATTCTTTCCTGCAGTGTCAAAAGGAAGTCTGTAGTTCTGCCTCGGTGTTCTTTAATTTTGCAGGTCTCGGTAAGGTGATCACGCATCCCTGGCTGTTGTACTGAGCCTGTACACATCAGCTGCTGAAGTGCAAGAGGGCAGGCATGTGTTAATACGTAGGCACATGAAAGCGCTTCTCTGCGATGATGAAGTATTTTAATTTGCGCGCTTCTCGCTCTCCCTTATTGAAGAAGAGGGCAGGCATTTGTTAATGCGTTGGCACAGGAGGCGCTTCGCCAAGCATTGGCATAGCCAATAGGTCTCGCCTTTGGGACCTTATAAGTGTTTAGCCATGCAACAGTTAATGTTGTTGCAGTAAGGATATTGTGCTGCATAACTAAATACTTATAAGGTCCCAAAAGCGAGACCTATTGGCTATGCCAATGCTTGTTCTACATGTCAGTCACCCCTAAGGTAGGCCCTAGCTAGCCCTATGGGCAGGGTGTATTGTAGGTAAAAGGTAGGACATGTACCTTAAGTGTGTGACATGTCCTGATAGTGACAAACAGCCATTTTGGTTTCTCACTACTATGGGGCTGCCCTCCCATAGGAATGCATTGGGGATTCCCTGATAAGTGTTTCATTGGTAATTCCTGATATGAGAGGAGCAACGTGGTCAAGTTTGGTATGTTTGGAATAGTGATAATAAATGCTAAGCAATGGTGTGCGCAGATTTATTATAACTATTTTAGAAATGCCACTTTTAGAAGTGGGCATTTCTGTGTGCTATGTGTCTGCCTGCCTAATGTGGATTGCATGTCTGGCTTTGGAGTGACAGGGGCTGGTGAGGTGTGTGTGGCTCCAGGAGGGGCAGGGTGAGTCAGCGCTAGGCTGAATAGGGCATCTGCATTTGGAGTAGTGGGAGGAGTAGTCCCCTGACCCTGAATAGGTCTGTGCCTGCCTATGTGAATGCTGGCTCCGCCCCCCTGTGGTGTGTCTGATGACGAGCCCCCACATGACAAAGGGGAAGAGGAGCCTTGTCAACAAAGTGCTCCACACTCCCCAGAACCAGTTAGGACTGGTTCCCCCCCCAAGCCCTGTTCCAGGGCAGACAAAGAAGATGTTAGTATGAATATTGGGGCTGTGACCCCATGAAAATGTTGTTCCTGTGCTTCCTTGTGCTTAGGGGGACGTGCTGCTGCTGGGCCCCAGGAGGAACCGCCACGAGGGATTGCTTCCCTGCTGGAGGGCCCTGTGTGCTGGCCTGCCTGGGCCCAGCTTTCCCCCTTGAACTTTCAGGACTCTAGCGCCTCTTGAGCGCTGCACCTTGGGCCTGTTGCTCCAGGCAGAGAGGGGCGTGTTGGGTCTGCAGCGCTGGGCTGCCCGAGCGTCCTGAGGGAATCCCGGCGTGGGGAATCCCCTGCACAGCATGAGAAGAGCGGGAGCCCACCCCGCGTTCATGCACATTTGGTTGCTCCTTGTGGGTATTTTTGCGGCAGAACGGGAGTCCACCCCGCCCTGCCGGTGCCACTGGTGAGCGGGAGCCCACCCCGCGTTATGCGGATTTAGAAGAGCGGGAGCCCACCCCGCTTTGTGGTCTCTTAATGCGGGGTGGGCACACGCTGCAATAGTGTGGTTTGTGGGAGCCCACCCTGCCTTGCTGCTGATTTAAATAGCGGGTGCCTACCCCGAATGTATGCTCCTGTTGGCGGGAGCATACCCCGCACTTTTCCCCTTGAACAGAATACGCCGCTCCGAGAGCGAACCCGGAAGCCAGGCGGCCTTGCCTGGTTGTGGGCGGGGCCAAGGAGCTCCGATGTGCCTCCCGCGGAAGTCAGGCAGTGTGAAGGCCTGAGGGTGGGCAGGGCCCATGAGCGAGACCGGCGGCCAGAGGAAAAGAACCGGAGCCTCGCGTGCTCATCAGGCGGCCAGGAGGACCGGAGCCTCGAGGGCTCCCCTTTCACAAGCCTTGCGTCTTTCTGCCAAAGAGCCGGCCGCCTCCCGCTGAGGAGCCCTGCAGCCTGGTTCACGTTTAGTTCAGTGCGGCATGGGAAGCTGCTGCCGAGGGCCGAAGGAAGGAAGGCGGCGGTCGCAGAAGAGGCCGCCTCGTCGCAGTCGCCCATTGACCCACTGCGGGTAGTGGGGCCTGGGGTTTGTTTGGTTTGTCGGCAGCCGCCCGGTACGGTTGTGGGTAGCTGCCTACCATTGTGCTGCCATTGTCCCTCATTGCACCCGGGGGCAGCCACAACCAAAGGGGGCCTCTCTTTGTGGCACCAGGAGGAGCCCGGTGATCAGGGCTCCCCCAGGCACGGTTAGTGCCGAAGCCACATTTTCACAGCTGCCCCGCCGGACAGTGGGCAGCTGCAACGTTGGGGGCCATTTGTTTTGTAGAGTCCCAGTGGGGACCCAGGAGGCACAGTTAGTGCCAGTGGTCATTTCCCCTCAGCTGCAGCACCAGTTAGTGGCAGCTGCAACGTGGGGCATTCATTTTGGTTTACATGAGAAAGGAGTGAGATACACTCCCCCGGCCCCTGCGCATTGCGCACATTTGCTTTAGCTGCAAGTGGCAGCTTAGCGCCCTGACATTCTGGACAGAGGGCTTTTTGAGCCCAAGTGAAAGGCCAGTTGGCCTGGGGTCAGTTTCCAAGGTGATGTATGTGCCTGGTCAGTGTACTGTGGTGCACTGCGTTTTATTGCATAATGTGTTTATGCTTGTGATGCCTAATGTCATGCTATGATGTTTTAGGATGATGCCTATTGCGTAATGTGTTTATGCTAATGAGGTTTGGGCCGAATGTGTTTATGTTGCTAGATATAATGCGGAGGTCATTATTGTGCCAGTAGTTACTGGTTGTGTTTTACATTTGCTACTTGTACTTTGTGATGGTTCTGACAGTGGCCCGATTGGCCCTGTCCTGTATATAGTCCCCTGTGAATATTGCCTAGTGCCAGT
Organism: Calotriton arnoldi; assembly: GCA_963921515.1. Classification (NCBI taxonomy): domain Eukaryota; kingdom Metazoa; phylum Chordata; class Amphibia; order Caudata; family Salamandridae; genus Calotriton; species Calotriton arnoldi. The sequence continues at coordinate 1,307,504 of CAWUFW010001109.1, read as the reverse complement.
TGGCACAGTGTATATGTGTGGTTATGATCTAATGTGTTTATGATAATACAAAGGCTATTTGATATAACCTTGTGTGGAGTTTCTTTTGTAGTGTGCCTAGTGTGTTGCTGCTGTATGTGTGTGTTACGCAAACGCTTTACACATTGCCTCTGGGATAAGCCTGACTGCTCGTGCCAAGCTACCAAGGGGGTGAGCAGGGGTTATCTTCAGCGTGTAACTCCCTTGCCCTGACTAGAGTGGTGGTTTCTGCCTGGCTTAGGCGCTTGCCCTAGCCAACCAGAAATCCCATTTCTAACAAAGCCCTTTACAATAATGCCCAAGTCATGGATTGATTTATGAACAATCATGAATGTTAAAGAAGTTAAGATAGTGCATGTCAGCGATTTAGTTCCTCTCTTATTTCATATGTTTTACTTAATCTTGCATTCCCCAAGAGAGTTATCTATTTTATTGTGTTGTGTCTCTGTATTTTTTCCCACACATCTTATTACTCTTGCATAGTGCATACTTTTGAGTTGTGCTAGGTGTTTATGAGAGGCTTTGATAGAGAGCTCTGGCTCGGAGTCTGAAGGCAAAGCAAAGTGTCTGTCAGTGGGATGTCCTCTCTGCAGAGCACACAAAACAATGGTCATGTATTCCAGTTGCAATTGAAATTCTGAGTAAATGTGTGTGAAGGGGGTACACAGATGTCAAAATATTTACAATGCAAAAGCAAAAGGAAATAAAGTGTTTAAATGTGAGTGAGTGCAGTGTATGTTTGGGGGTGGTGAAATGAGGAAGTGCATTAGGGGGAGAGTGAAAAGAGAGAGGGTGATGAAGAAGAAAGAGAGGAGGTTGAAAATGTGCAGATGAATGAGATGTGCAGAGAAAAAGGGCATACATATCTGATATCTAACATGAAGCACCCATAACTAAAGGCCAATACTCCTTCTACAGGCCTCACAATTCACAGTCTCACAATTTTAGAATTGAAACATTTCCAATGTCAATTATGTATAACAAATCATTGTTGTTACTCATTTATCTTAAACAGCTAACAACCAATGACAAAGCCAATCGTATTGACAGGTTTAGGTGCATGTCAGTTGTTGCTTTATATATCTGGATGCAATAACATCTCAGAGAGAAGCCAATATACAGACCGATATAGAAATGTATTTTACATGTTCCCTTTTAGGGAGACCCCACTTTTTTCATCCCACTTAAAGACCTGTCTGTGCATATTTCTATATAACTGATTGAAGCTAGCAGCTGTGGGTGCATACTGAAGCCTGGTTAGAGTATTTTCTTCCAAAGTTGATGCTGCATGCAGCGTAGGACTCGCCTACCCCCCCTCTCGGCTATGGTTGGTGACGACCCCGCGCATGCGCAGTGTCTCAGCAGGGTCCGTTCGTTGGTCTGACAGCTCGGCCGGCCCCGGAGAGCAGGGGAGAGCCAGGGGGAACCCGGAGAGGAGCCCGGCACACGGGGCGCCGGAGGAGCGGAGCGGCTAGGCAGGAGAAACACGTTAAATGTACCCAAGACTTAAATATTGTTTGGACGTGCACTGAGAGAACAAAGTCCTATCAACTTCTACACGTGTACTTAGTCTCCATTCTGTAACCCTACTCTTGGTGACAGCAGTGGCAGCAACTGTACGAGGTCCTTTGGAGTTCCTCTCCGCCAGCACCCTCGACAGAAGCAAAGAAGCAGTAGGACCACACGAGGTGCCAAGCCTGTTTTTCTGAGACATCTCCTCTACATGTGACAGATGTCCAATTAATTTATGCAGGCTACTAGGAAAGAAGAAACCATGCCACTATATATATTTCTAACTTCGGGCAACGGCTGTAGCCCGTGTTATAATCAGTATTGTAAACAGGAAAGAATCAGTACGGCGCTTGGCAGAAGCACCAATATATGCTGTGTGGCCTTGTCCTGCCACTTGTAAAGAGACACGATCGAAATTAAAGAAATACGTTACTTTTGGCAACAATAAGATAACCCCCGTCCACTTTATTTGAGATTTAGATGACTCAATTTTGGTCCTGGTGAAAGTGGCTCAATTGATGGTCCACCGAAACGTACGTTGACCATTATTAGACATATGGGGAATCCTTACAGAGACATATATTTATCAGAGGAAACTGATGGGATACAATTGCACCTCAAAGAATAAGACAGCTTGTCTCTGACAAATTGTTTCAGGATCTCCGACATGATAGAACTTTTAGCTTGTGTATGAATGGTAGTGTGGGTGAGATGGTTTGACAGGTGAGAATGAAGTGTTGATGGTTGAGAGTGGGGTTTCCTGTGTACAAATTACATGTTTCTGGATTTTAAGTTGTATTGCCGTTCTCTTTGCCTCCAATATAGCTACAGATGAAGAAACTGTTTGAACCTGCAGCTATGCAAATTCAAGTCACTGTGTATGTGTTGATATAAAATGATTAAATGCTGTATAATTATCACACACATAGAAGTTAGAGTTATTGTAGGCTTATTGGCAATTGTTTGTGTACTTGTACAATTGTTATATGTATTTGTAAATAATGGATTTTTTATAAGTATTGAATAGTAGAAAAACAAACAATTTACACAAAAAAGTACAAAATCTTTTTATATGAAGAATATAAATAATAAAATATATATTTTTGGAATGAATTGTGGAGTATGACACTTACTATTGGGGATCTGTCTTTTCAAATGAGCTCTAGGAGGCCATACTAAAAAGCAATATAGGTCAGATAAGAGGCCCTTTCTCAGTATTTGACGTTTCCCCCTCCTCTTGGACCTGAAATAACTTAGGGGGTACCTTTTCTCTTTGTGATGCTGCATGCAGTGAAAGACACTGGCCGAGCACACACTTTAAAAGGCCTGAAGTTTTTGTGCTGTACAATATGTACATTAAAGTAACTGTTGAACATAATAATGCAGCAAGATATGGGGAAGTTTCTAATGTGTTTAATATTTGAAGAGTATACGTTCCCACTGCTTTATAAACCTTGCTTTCTCACTAATTAATTTGCTTTCAAATGCAACATTTGTCAATCTTTTTTCATGTTTTTCTTGGTAGGAGGATCCACCCTGCACCCCACATTTGCCCTAAGCTTGCATGTTTCACTCGCTACATAAAACTCATACTAAATTTTTATGCCTCACCACTTTCAAATTTCACCGGCTGCCACTGCTGGCTATAGTGACAGCGGGACCATGACGATGGACTACTGAGCAGGGAGCTGGCCATACAAGTAGTGCACAAGGCTTGTTTTCTGGTTGGTTGCCGCCTCCAACACATTCCCTGTCACTCTTTGCTCTTTTCTCTCTCAGAGTAGATGGAACCTAATAGACTGATTCCTTCAGCGATGACCACTGGGTGCACTCCCACTTGAGCATCACTTCCAGCTCATACTGACCCTTGCACGAGCTTATTCTAGTGCAATTCTTAGCATGCTTCTGAGTGAGACTTGCACAGACAGGCAAAAACTAATTTGACAGGAAACACCCTGGAAAGGCAAATCTTTCCATGGAAGATGGATCAATCATTTCCTCCAACTTTCCCCTACTTTCATCTTTCCTATGGTCGTTTACATATTGGGTGCAAATTCCTGATCAGTGCCTCAGCATCCCTTTAAGTGAGTGTTCCTGGCGCCGACTTAGACTGTGAGCCCAATAACACAAAATGGGGTATTCTCAATGTGGGTGCAAACCTGTGGCTGCACTGGGAACAGGGCATTAGTGAAAGGTTACTAAATGATATATGAAACCACCGGTTCATCTTTCACTGCAGTGAAGGACCCGGCCTCACTTTCAAAGAAGGTGCAGGTTCCTCTCCCTCGGCAGAAGCAGTGTGAGACTGCAAAGCCAGCGGGAGGATTCTTGAGGGGTCCCGCTTTCAAGGGGTGCCCAGAGGGGGGCGCAGACTGTCCCACCTCATATGTGGCACACAATCAGTGCACCTCCTGGTGGCTTCCTCATCCTTGCGTTCATATCTGTAATGTGGTACCGGCTCAGGAACAAATGCTTTCCCTCATTATTATGGCCTGATGTCCCTGTTACAATGAGGGAGTGCCCCTGTGGGATTGCACAGGTGCAGAATTCAGTTGGCGCTATCCTGGTAGCAGTAGGGGTGGCACACGCGTCTGTGGCCCCTTCTGTATTACTAAAGCAACCCAATTGGTGAAAAAACAAGCACAAGTACCCATTGCTCCTCAGATGCACTTCGTGTAATGCAGCTCCTGGTATAAATGTTTTCCACCACAAACTCTGTTCTTTGTGGTAAGCTTAAGGAATAATAGAGAGCTATAAAAATGACCAGCATAACATAGGATCACGAGATACACACCCCAGATTCCAGGCAGACACTATGATCCTCCTTCAGTAAGATGTCTCAACAGGCTGAGCAGTCCTGCCAAGTATCACGCATCAGGCGTTAGACTAACGCATTTCAGTGTGGTACTCCGCATTACCGCACTGAAATGCATTGTCACGCATATGCATAGTCACCGTCTCGGCAGCTGTAGTCACCGTCTCGGCAGCTGTCACTGTACCGAAGCGCACTGCCTAAAAGTGTGGCAGCGCGCTGCCCGTGGCGTGCGCGAGCAGGCCTGGGGTGTGCCTCGAGGCTCACTCACTGCTACAATGTAGCATAAATCATTTGTTATACTGGGTGCTGGCGCCGCAAGGAGGACGTCACATCCTGCTGCCAGCGAGCAGTTCAGTTTGTTCTAATGGGCTGGCTATGCGGGCGGCGCCAAATTCAATCACGGCGCTCACACCATTGCGCTGCCTGCTGCAGCTTGCCACGGCCCCTGCGCTGTCAGCTGCCTGCCCTCCGCCGAACTCAATTAATCATTGCGCCGGGGTGCAGGCACTGCCTGAACAGCCTGTTACTGGACGGCCCCGCTGAGCAGCCCTTTAGCCTGATACGTTCCACGTCGTCGGCAGTGCTCATCTCGCCTATGCAGGAGGTGAAGGAGACCAAATACTGCACAGCGGGAGGAGCAGCTGAGTGCCCAGCTGTCTGAGGTACATCATACACTTCTCTGATGCCATGTCACTGTGCGTGCACACTTACTTCAGGCGATTGCCAGTCTGGTGCTCATTGCGGGTTCTGGGCGGGTCTGAGGTGTGTATTCAAGCTGGTGTGCAAATCAGACTTCAGCACACGCATTGCGGGACTGCAACGTGTCCCGCGGCTAATTGCTCAGTGATATAACTCCTGGCTTGGTTGGTGATGATCGCGGCGTGGCTATGGCTCCCTGCGAGTTGGGGGACTCGCTGTCCATCCTGGACGACACTGAATGTGGGCTGGGGCCCGGTGGAAAACCCGAAATACCGAGGCCCACAGTGGCTCGCGGGCGCGGCGGAGCCTGCCAGTACCTGCAGCCTCCTGGCCAGCCTTGGCAGAGTCTGTATCCCTGCCTCCAATGGAGCAGCATCATCACCGCAGTCCGAACTGACTCCAATCTGCGGCCGCCGCCCAAGTATTTTAAAGTTACCAGCCTGTGTCGACTCTGGCAGCGCGTGAGGTGTGTAACTGAGTGTTTCCTTTTGTCGGGGCCTCCTTGACTTCCGTTCCCTGTTGGACCGGGTCTCTCTGATGACGTCAGAGAGAGGCCCACTGATTAAGTGCTGGCTGCATGTTACCTGGATAAGTACTCTTCCGTTCCTGGACTATGCTCTTGTCCAGTGGCGTCACTAGGGGGTGCGGGGGGTGCGGACCGCACCGGGTGACACCATCACATGGGGTGACACCGTGAGCCTCTGCTTTAAAATCGCTACATAAATCAGGAGGAACCCGTGTGGGTTCCTCCTGATTTATGTAGCGATTTAAAGCAGAGGCTCACGGTGTCACCCCATGTGATGGTGTCACCCGCCCCGGTGACGGTCCGCACCTCCGGACTCGGGAGTTAACGCACTGGGTGACACCAACCCTAGTGACGCCACTGCTCTTGTCAGTCATTGTTATCAGGTGAGATGGTGCAACCGGCTCAATTAAAATGAACCGAGACATCAACTCCCAGATGCACTGACATGTTAGATGAAAACACAGAACTGGAACAGTTGCGTTCCGGTGATGTGGAGTTTCTGGTCACCCTCATCAGCATTGCATTCCTTTGCTGCTGATAGTTCAGTAAAGACACGAAATGCAAATCACGATTTTACTTTGCTACTTGCTACAAAAATCGGAATTTAAGTCCCTTTCAATAAGTCAGGAGCACCCTTTCATGTGTGAGGAGCAGGCCCCTTGTAACTGCCTCCTAAGTGACAGGCTGGCATCGATCTTTGGGCCAGCTGCAGAGCTGTAAACATCCCGAAGTTACTTTCGCTTTCATTTTCCTGCCAGGGGCAGTTTTCCCGCAAACCACGTAGAAAGGAATCAATCTCTTTTTGAACATCTCAACCCAGAGAGGCTTCCAGCGGTCCTCACTTGCTTAGTATTTCTAGTTCCTCTACAGTACTTTAAGATTCATTTTGTGCTCAGCAGAAGACACTGGTGATATTGTTTCGCTAATACCCATCTTGTGTCTGTAATGTTAATGAAGATATAAATGGAAGTTGCAAGGCACAGAGGTGCACCTGCTGGGAATTAGAAGTAAAAAGTGAATAATTAAATACGGCTTGTGCTGAAACCGCAGCAGATCGGAACTGAAATTCGTGGGGTACCTTGCAATGCAGGCTTCCAATCTGAGCTGTGAAACATGAACATGCACAAAAAACATATTTCCCCTGAAAGTTGAAAGGAGGTTGCAGAGGGCGTGGTCTCCTCAGATCCCCAGTGATTCAGGCCAGGGAGCCCTGATATCTGCGCAAGTTAGTCCGCATACGTGCCAACCTCTTGGTTCAAAGATGTGGGTGAACTGTTGGTTCAAAGATGTGGGTGAACTGTTGGTTCAAAGATGTGGGTGAACTGTTGGTTCAAAGATGTGGGTGAACTGAGTCATTTAAATGGGTGATTAACAATTTTTTGGAGCGTGATATGGGTTTGAAAAGGAAAAGTGGGTGATCCTGTCAAAGTATGTGGAGACATTTTGTTTGTTAGGCTGGCTGTTAGACTGGGGTAGCTTGGTGCGGAGCGGGTAGGCTAAACTCCGGAGGCACTGTGTAAAGCATCTGCGCAGACCGCACTCACAGGCGACACACTAGGCACACTACAAAAGAGACTCCACACCAGGTTGTGTAAAACTAGTCTTGTATTAGGAAAACACATTAGAGTCATAATCACAGGCACATATAACGCTGTGCCAACTGTCACCAGGTAGCAATTTACAGGGGGGGATTAGGCACAAGGCAGGGCCAATCGGGCCGCTGCCAGAACCATCACAGAGTACAAATAGTGAATGTAACTATCAGTAGTAAATGTGTAACAGCCAGTACCTACTGGCAAGATCATGCACTTAGCAAGGTCCCTTTAGCATGAACCAAAGTAGGCATAAACCTGTGAACGTAGAGGCATCATCAGTAGCATAAAAGCATGATCAACCCCTTTGGCATAAATCACATTTGCATGAGGCATAGGCCACCTTAGATCCGGTAGAAGTCCATTATGCATAAAACCATCAGTGTAACCTTAGGGGAAAAGCATTAGGCCTAAATACGTTATGCAGAAATCATGGCATTACTGAGAGAGGCCTATCCTGCACAAAACCATCTGTATAAATGCAGCATCCCAATAGGCCCAGATCATAATCCCCTCATTAGGCATGAACCATGAGCATGGGGCATAAAACAATCAGTAGAGACCACATGAAGCAATAACCCCTTCCTTAGTTGCACATCTCATCAAGCCGTGGTGAGCACATTATACCGAACACCAATAATGTGCATAGGGGTCATCCAGGGACACATCAATACATCTGGGCATCAACCTTAGGCATAAAACCACATTATGCATCATAACAGCAGAAGTCACGTGGGGTATAAACACATTAGCATGCGACACCTCACTAGCATGAAACCATTAGGCCTAAGAACATTGTCCCACAATCAGGCCTAAACCAATCATGCGTACATCATGGCATCATCATGTGCATATTATACATGCCACCAACGTTGCAGTCTAGCCTGTGGCGCCACTGCGCCCGGGGAGCCCCTACCTTGGGACTCCAAAAGGTAAAAATATGCCCAAAAAAAGTACTGGCACCACGGTGCAATTGGGAGCCCCACTCCGGGTGCCCAGATTGCCACCACGTTGCAGCTGCCCGCCGCCGCGGTGCAGCTGTACAGGGTACAAACCAGTACTGTCACGTGGAAGCCCCCTACTCCGGGACTCTGAAGGCCCAAAAAATGCCTCACGTTGTAGCGGCCTGCAACTGCGGCGTCGCTGTGTAGCCCCCGGGTCACTGTGGCCCGGTCCGTGTTGAAGTCCCACGGGGGCTTCAACCAATGTGGCTGCACATTGCAGCTGCCCACTGCCAGGCGGGGCAGCTGGGAAAATCAGCACTACCACTCGGGTCCACTTAGGAGGACCACGAGGGGGGCGGGCACCGACAATGTGCCCCTTTGCCCCCTCCACAACCAATTCTCCAATGGGCCCCACTCACCGGCTCTCGGGGCAGGCTCCGGACGTCTCCTCGGGTAGGGAAGGCACCGACAATGTGCCTCGGCAGTCCCTGCCCGACCGGAACCTCTCCTGTCCTCCCAAGGCTGAGGGCGTCTCGGTGGGGCTCCTCCTGTTCTACGGCCCGACTCTGCCTCGGCTGGGATGGAGCGTGCACTGCTCCCACTTCTCGGTGGCCACAGGGCTCTCTCCAACTCACGAGAGCCCCGCTCAGGCAGGCCTCACTTCCCCTGTCAGACGGTCTCACGCTCCCGGGTCTTCCCGGAGGACGTCCTCCTGTTGCCGGGCAACTCCCAGCATGCGCACCAATCCCAGCGCGGCTCCCCTCTGACATCAGCGGGGGAGCCCGCGCGGGACTCCTGAACGGCCCGGCCGCAGTGATCTTGGGGACACAGCACTTTGCTCCGCAGTGCTTTTCAGTTGCAGCGCTCCTGCTCCACGGCGCCTTACGGTCCAGGTAGGATCCCCAGGCAGCAGCGGTGAATTCTGGCGGCAATGAGGGGTAGGCTCCCTCCTGAGTCGAAGTCTCAAGCGGGGTGGGCACCCGCAAATTAATAAAGTATGCAGGCGGGGTGGCACCCAATCCTCCGGCACCACCATGCGGCAGAAATGCGGGGTGGGCTCCCGCTCGCTTCGGGCAGCGCAGCGGGGAATCCCTCATGCCGGGGATTCCCTCGCAGCCTCGCGCTGCAGGCGCCAGCTCCTATCCTCCTGGGCACAGTTGTAGCGCCTTGGCAGCACAGCACTGCAGGAGTCAGCTACGCACTCCTGGGTAGACCAAGCGCTCACAGGGCGCTGTAAAGCAGGCAGAGCTGGAATAAAGTTATGGCGCTCACCAGGTGCTGGGTTTAGGGAAGCAGAAGAGCACAGTCAATGCTGGGAAAGATCAGCCGGCAGTGGGCAGCTCATCATAACAGGACAGCAGTTCCTTGGAACAGTCAACCCCCATAATGTGGCACTCCTCCTGACACAGCAGTCTTTACTCCAGTAAAGGTCTCTCACTGGCCCTGTGGACAGCAGAGGGGTACAGATGGGCACAGGGGCCAGCGCGCAGGCCCTTGCGGCGGTACCTCCTGGCAGAGTGTCCCCTCCAAGTCAAAGTCCAAGTACAGCACACACATGGAGTCACAGCTCCGCTATTTATACGCCCCTCACCCCACCTACTGGAAAAGGCCAGAAGCTTCTGGAAGGCTCCCTGGGGAAACCGGTCCCAACTGGTTTTGGGGGAGGTGTAGAGCACCCTGTCACTTCGAGAACTAGACCGGCAACCCACCTCAGGCAGGCAGGCACAAAGTACACCAAAATGGCGACTGTTAAAAGTGACATTTTCTAAAGTAGTGTAAATAAACCTGCGTACACCATTGCGCAGCATTTATTATTTTCCGCACAACCACACCAAACATACATATTCATTGTGTTTTATTGTAAACCACCAATTTCATGTTGGGAAAAAACTAGGGGGAAGGCAAAAACGTTCCGGGATGACCCTGCAAGCAGGGCCAAGTCCAACACTGGCGAATAGAAGTGAAAAGAGGGTGGCACCCATCTGTGTGCGAGTCGACAGGTCGTGTGGTTCCCACCATGTTTGTGCAGAAATCACCATCGTTTTAGAGAGGTCTCAAGCGCATCAGAGCTTTAAGTGTGCTGGGTCGCCGAGTCTCTGACCCAAATCTCCTAGTTGCACTTGATTTACTATGCTATAAAATGTGCTTTTTCGGCTAGTGCACGGTCATGACAGACGATCAGAACAATGATCATCTTCTGAGCAGCTGCAGTACCTCCCTCTCATCTGTGACTGAGAACTGAAGTCACGCAGTCTGTCTCTGGTTAGTGCCCTTTTATTTCTGGTGTTTTGCAGCAGTTTTAAGATCTTCTTAGAGTTTCTCGTTGCTCAAAGGAGTGTCATTTGTGATATTCATCTGTTACCCTCGTATTCATTGCTTGATTTTGCTTGCAAGAAAGTGTCACTCATAGTCCTTGAAATGTTACTCATAATTACACTGAAATTATGAAAATGTCACACATAGCAATCTGAAACCTTGGCAGCTATGGCTGAGTGCCTGCTGCAGACATGAGTGTTTAACCCGAGGTTCGCAGGATCAATCCTGTGCATGACACACATAAGACAGTTTAGATACACCCGCTGGAGGGATCCGTGTGCATCCCAGGGGTCGCATACACAAATCATGGAAGGCCCAACCAGCCCCTCATCCCACCGAGTGCCATACAGTGAGTTTCACTTTGTTAGCAAAAAGTAACATCTGATATTTTAGTATTTATGCACTGGATGAAAAAAATGAAAAAGTGCTACATCAACAGACAATTATTATTCAAAAGGTCGATAAAATGAGAACTACGCAGTTGGGAAAGGACTGCACAAATACCCACTCCATATTGTGGGGCGTCTCACATAAATTGTCAAAGTCACTTTAGAGAGCTTGAAACTGCCTGTCCGCCCATCATTTAATAACCCTTGGTAATACAGGAATTAAGAAAGTCTTCAATTGAAGCTGCAGCAGGACAGGCCCCTAATTTAAGGGGAAACAATAAGCCAACGGGCAACGAGCTAAACAAAGGCAATATCATTTTGACAATGTTGGCAACTGGAACAAAACAACGCCACGTACCAGGCAACCAAACACTATTCATAAAAGTGAAACTAAAAGACAATAACTTGCACAGCACCACATTCCACTGCACTAATCCCTTCATCTAGGGCAGTCCGTGAGAGCGCCTGATGACAGCACCAAACCCAAAGACCGATCTTACCCTCTATTGTCCATTACAAAGACTGCAAGTATCTGTTGGCCAGTGACAGACCGGTCGTCAGCCCAGCCCAGAAGATCTGCTTCCTCATACTCAGAAGCGAACATGCAGGCAGCCCAGGACGCTACAGTGGTAACTCTGCCGGTGCATGGCTAACCCCACACGTGGGAAGGAACAATGGCCGCGGCATGAGGGGGCAACAAACAACAGCAGACGCTTGGTTCAGAGACTAAGCTCTGATTGGGATAATGGAATCCATTCTGTACAGTATAAGGATGATGCAAGTCACTGAGGAGTTCCTTGACCATACAGAGCCACGGCGCTGCAGGTTGAGTGCCTTTTTAAAGGGATCAGAAGTCCAAGTTGAGTTCCTTGCCCTTTTCATCGAGCCGTCCACGGCAGTCCCGATGTCCGAGGAGCCTCCTGCCTTGGCAGATTGCACGGACTTTTGTGGCTTCTCTCACCAATGGTTCGTGTGTATGGAGGATTGCATACTCCATGAGAGAGGTCTTGGCTTCAGGATGGGCCACCATGGGTGGCAGGCGGATGGACAGATGGGTGCAGTCATGCCATTAGAATGCGGAAAGGTATGGGCTGCTAAGCATGGTTTCTCTGCTGCCTCACCTGTGGCCATACAGGGACCTGCATTCCCTAATGTGAAACAGTCCCTTATAAAAATGCAATGCTTTTGTGTGAGGTTTTCTTGCTAAAAGAGCAATCCGAGGTCAGGTTGCACCAGTAATAAGAAAAGAATCCCCACATTGTGATGTGCATATTCCGCATATTATATATTCATAGCACAACCTTTCTGAACATCCACACTCTGAATCTTCTTCAATATCCTCGCTCTATCAATTCTAGTGGTAGGGAAGTAGTTTTATCACTTAGGGCCAGATGTACAAAGCTTTTTTTCATTCGCAAACGGCCCGATTTGCAGAATCAGGCCGTTTGCGAGCAAAAAAGGCGTTTTTCAATGTACAAAGGCCCAATTGGGTTTGCAATTCGGTATTAGGAAGGGACATGTTTGGGGCGTCCCTTCCTGAAATAGAATTGCAGAGGCATGTGTGAATGTTTTGTGACCAAAATGCAGTCGCAAAACATTCACATTTTATCACCTACTTCAAGTAGGTGGTAACCCATTCGCAAATTAAGAGGGGTCCCCAAGGGACCCCTTCTCCTTTGTGAATGTTTGTAAAAACATTTTTTAAGAGCAGGCAGTGGTCTAACAGACCACTGCCTGCTCTTAAAAATAAAACAAAACTTTTCATTTTTCTTTTTGAAATGCATCCCGTTTTCCTTTAAGGAAAATAGGCTTAATAAAAAAACAAAATTGCTTTATTGAAAACCAAGCACAGACATGGTGGTCTGCTGACCCAAGCAGGCCACCATCCATGTGATTTTTGCGATTCCCAATGGGTTGCAAATCAAGAACTACCTCATGACTATTAATGAGGTAGGTGTATTTGCGATTAACTGGGAATTGCAAAATGTGTCAAAGACACATTAGTACATGATTACCAAATAGCAAATCACAAAAATTCGCTATTTGGTAATCGCAAACGATTACCAATGTACATCTGGTCCTTAGTTGTTTACAACAAGATGACCAAATAAATATCAGCATTGAGCACATCCAACCCTATACTTCACAGTTTATCAGTTTCCTAGTGTGAGGGTAATTTTACCATCATGGGGTCTTCCTCATTAGTGAACAAGCTCTTAAAAATTACTATAATTCAACGTCTTTTGACTTCATTTTACAAGGAACATGTATGCACTTAAGCAAATTGACAACTGTCCCAAAATTTAAATGGAAGCACCTTACATACATTAGTGAAAGATTTGAGGGGTACTTAAATTCATAGGAAATCTCAAAACACCCAGGAGTCGTCACATTAATCTAAGCAAGTTCATGACTTCCAAGAGTATTCTTCCAACTCAAAACTTAGAGTAAACAATCCATGGGAAAGACAAATGTGAATTGGTACATCATTACTTTCACCACAAAAAAGTTTACTGTGTGAAAAAAAACCTTCTCTACACTGCCATGACATACCTACTTGGGTATTTTCGTCCCCCAATCTGCACATTTACCATCAGTCTTTTTGTCATTAAGTATAGGTTACGCATTGGGTGTGAAAAAGCTTTGAGAAGTGCTTAAGAATACTAACAAAGTTATGACTAGGATGGTGTTTGGGGACCTTCCATTTACCACCCCCTTGTCCTATGTGGGATCACTATGTCCTCATTTCCCCCAAAGACACAGTACTGGCCGAGTTTCTGTGGCACTAAGGCCCACATTACGATGGCGGTCGGTCGGACCCCCGACCGCCATTGTATCGAGCAGGAGACCGTCAGACAATGAGTCGGTGGTCCCACATGCCCTATTACAATTTGACTGCCAGCACGGCAGTCGTAAAGTGCTTTTTTGTACTGTGGCTTGCGCTGCAGACCACTAAAAGGGCCGCATCACACTCCACAGTACAAAAAAAATCACTTTAGGCATATCCATGCACCGTGTGTCATGTGGTGGCTGTCGCATGGTGCATCAATGTGTGTTGGGGGGGCACTACATGTGCCCCCGAGGCCGCTTAGCAGTGGCCCACAGGGGATGAGGGCCCTGCGCAGGACCCCCAAAGTCCATTTACCTCTGCCTTTTCATGGTGGTCGGACCACTATGAAAAGGCAGTCGGAAAGGGACATCCTAATCCCCTCGGCGCTGCCTGCGCAGGCACCGCTTCCATTGTAGGGATAGGAGTCCGACCGCCTGTTGGAAATGGCCCTTTTTGCAGGGCTATCCCCAAACTTTTAGCTTTTTCCTCCTATTTTTCCCTGACCGGTTTGTGTTGGTTTTAGGGCACTTTACCACTGCTAATCAGTGCTAAAGTGCATATGCTCTCTGTGTAAACTGTGTTATGGATTGGTATTTCCACGATTGGATATTTGATTTACTTGTTAGTCCCCAGTAAAGTGCACTGAGTGTGCCAGGGCTGGTAAATCGTATGCTACTAGTGGGCCTGCAGCACTGATTGTGCCACCCACGTGAGTAGCCCTGAAAAGGTACCTCAGACCTGCCATTGCAGAGTCTGCGCGCAGTTTGTAACTGCCATGTCGACTTGGTCAGTGCACACACTGGCCGGTCCCTAACCTTCCCTTTTCTTACATGTCAGACACCCCTAAGATAGGCCCAAGGTACCCCTGTGGGCAGGGTGCAGTGTATGTGAAAGGTGGGACATGCCCTGGTGTATGTGGCATGTCCTGATAGTGAATTACAGCCAATTTCGTTTTTCACTATTGCAAGGCTACCAGTTCCCCATAGGATAGAATGGGAGGTTTGTTTATAACATCTTATAAACATAACTGGCCCAGGGAATTCGGTAAGAAAATAGAATTTAGTATGCCTGAACTCAGAATCTAAAGATGCATCTTTTAGTGAAGGTGATTTTTACATTCTGTGTTTGAAAATACCACTTTTAGAAAGTAGGTATTTTCTTGCTCAGTCATCCCGTGTGCCTCTGCTGGAATGTGGATTGCCTGTCTGGGTTTTGGATGACAGAAGGCTGGGGAGCAGGAGGGCTCCAGATAGTCTAGGTGGGTCAGGAAAGGGCTGAATAGACCTAGGCTACAATGGGGGAAGGGGGAGGAGATTTCCTTGCACCTCACAGGGCCTGGTCTGCCTCAGACAATGCCGTCTCCACCTCCTGCCAGGAAATCACACCAGAGAAGGCAGAACTGGTTCTGGCTGGGCACAGACACCCTCTGCCTAGAGGATCAAAGGATTTTTGGATACAAATACTGGGGCCCAGACCCCTGAACTTTAGAACTCTTTTGGATCAAGAAGACTGCCAAGAAGAAGAGCCGGAGAAGCTGTGAGGAGGAACTACCACTTTGCTGTGTGCTTTGCTGTGTTGGCCTGCAGTGGCTGCTTCTGTCTTGGGCAGTGAAAGGCCTGGACTGGACTTTCTGCAATCTACTTTTGTGAGTTTCTCCAAGGGCTTGAGGTAGAGCTTGCCCCCTGTTCAAGAAGTCTCAGGAACAGCAAAGACTTCAAGTTCTTCTGCCCTCAGCACTGGGGACTGTGTGTTCTGTGCTGCAACAGAAGAAAAGCAACTCCACGACGTCGACGATGCCGCTGCCGACTCAGTGTCCCGAAGGCACCACAGAGGGCACCGCCGCACCGCAACCCTGGTCTCACCGACGACGCCTGTTGACGCCACGGAGCCGCTGCTTGCACCGCAACCTGTGGGCACCGCACCCCGCACCGCCTTGCTTCACGCCGAAGCTTTGGCACCGCAGAGGGCACGCCGCACCGCAACCCTGGTCTCACCGACGACGCCTGTTGACGCCGCCACCGAGCCGCTGCTTGCACCGCGACCTGTGGGCACCGCACTCCGCACCGCCTCGCTTCACTCCAAAGCTTTGGCACCGCAGAGAGCACCGCCGCAACGCGACCCTGGTCTCACCGACGACGCCTGTTGACGCCGCCACCGAGCCGCTGCTCGCACCGCGACCTGTGGGCATCGCATTCCGCACCGCCTTGCTTCACGATGACACCTTGGCCTGCCTGACGCCGCCACTTCCTGCTGAAATTGACGCCGCTGCTTGCACCGTGGTTCGAGGGCACCGCTCGTAAGTCACACGACGCACCGCCCTCATCCCACACCGCAGCCTTGGCCTACCGACGCCATCGACTCCAGTTCGTCAGCCGACGACAGCGCTTCAGCAACGACGACGCCGCTGCTTGCACCGTGACCTGCCAGCACCGTGATGAGCACTGCCTTCATCTCTCACCGTGAGCCTGGTCTCACCGACAACGCCATCCGACGCCGCCACCGAGCCGCTGCTCGCACTGCGACCTGAGGGCACCGCACGCCGCACCGCTGCACTTCGCACTGCAGCACCCGACGCCTGCCGACGCCAGCGCTCCTGACTCCATCAGAGAGGAGATCGACTTCCTACGCGTGTGACTTCGAGGGCCCCGACGACTCCTGCACCGACCTCCAGAACCGACGCCTGCGGACGCCGTGTTTTCGGAAGCTCAACGAGAGGTCATCAACGCCCTACATTTCTAAAAGGTACTGTTTGCGGGTCTTCCCGACACCGTAGCTGGCCCGCGATGCCGCGGTCAGCCAGAACTGTTTGGATTTGTTTGCTCACGACGCCGTGATAGCCCCAAACGGAGCTATTGACATCAAGGAACTGTTTTTAAAGCATATTTTGATAACTGAAGATTTTTAAGTACTGGATTGTGGATTTTTATCGTTTTTGGTCTTGTCTTAAGTATATAAAAATAGTGGATATTTTTCTAAACTCGTGTGGTGTCCTTTTGTAGTGCTTACACTGTATTACTGTTGGTTATGTGCAAATGCTTTACACACTGCCTCTAAGATAAGCCTGACTGCTCGTGCCAAGCTACCAAGGGGGTGAGTAGGGGTTATTTTAGGAGTGTAACTCCCTTATCCTGACTAGGGTGGTGGTTTTTGCCTGGCTTTGGCACATGCCCTAGCCTGCCAAAAATCCCATTTCTAACACCGCCGCTCCAACGGGATCCTTGATCCTGTCGGATGCGGCAGTCTTCTCCCCCCGACCACTGCGGTCTGACTGCCTGCATTGTAATGCGGTGGTTGGACGGATGGAGTGGATGTCGGTGGGACCGCCACCAATGGTCTACTGGTGGAGGCCCCACCGACATCCAAATGAGGCCCCAAGTTTCCATTGGTGGGGTCTGATAATGGCTGTTATATCGGAGTTCAGGGCCCAGCCCTCCTCCTTTCTCTCCGTGGGTGACCGACTGTCAAGCCAGACCTAATAAATCTAGAGTGTGGTAAGGGGTCTCTCAAGCCCCCACATGGAAGGCATACCAGGGTTATGCTGTCTTCGTAACACTGAGCAACCTTCCAGGACAGTGTTTATTTCCACGAGACGAAACCCCCGAACTGTGAATGTATTCACCAAGTTCGAACCTGCTCAAGGTGGAGCCAGGCGGTCTGCAGCCTTGCTTTACGGCTGGGCTGACAGGACTGGCTCGCTTTTAGGTCTCGCCTATGCAGCGCGCATGCGCTCCATAGGAGGGCCTTTAGCCGTCGCTCTGCTCATTTCCAAGCACACACTCGTGCTTGTGGCGTCATCCACCTTGCGGGAGCGAGCAGGGGCGCGCCACAAGCACGAGTGCAGTGCTTGGAAATGAGCAGACTGCTCTCCCAAGCGCGCGCACCACTCGCGGGCTCACCTCGCACGCACGCATCACTCAATATTCTCCTCCGATGCCTCCGCATGCAAAGTGTTTCGTTAAGCACAACGTGACCTGCTGATAATGTAACATTGATCAATTCATTCCCAATTATCAACACATTTTATGGAGGACGTGGAAGAACCGCTCAAAATAACACAATTGGCTGAGCATTCGGACGCACTAGCTATGCATGCACTAGAGCCATATGCATGTTAAGAGATAAGCAACGGGGCAAATATTCCTCCTCGAAAGCCCTGGAATTTCTTGACCACTAGTATTGAAATGCCGGTCTGACTTGAACATTTACTTGACATGGCTTAGACTCAAACGATATTTCCGAGGGTCACAGCAGGAAATTAACAATTTTAAGCAAAAATAAAAGGGTCGGGTCTTTAAAATGCGAGTCCCTTCAGAAGTATTTGTCCCCTCTTAACTTACCGCCGATTAATTTATTGCACCTCTCCCGGCAATCCTCAATTTGTCATCCGTTCTTCCTATCCTTTCTCTTATCTTCTTTCCCTCCTCTAAATAGCCTTTCACACATTGTTACCCATTCTTCTTTCCATACGCACTCTCCCTGGCCTGCACTTGACCCCTCAAACTCTACAGCTCACCCTACATCCACTTTCGATGTCCCTCTCTCCATGCCCCTTTCTCAGAGCACTTTACTCCAGTTCTTCTCCTAAAAGATCTAGCTGCCGCCTCGTCATGGCCAGTATGCCTCTTTGCACGCTCTTTCTGCCCCCCTTTTAACTCGCCTCATGTTTTTTGGTGCCCATTCTCTGTGTGACACTCACCTCTAGGCGCCATCTTCAGTGTCCATGGGAACCAGTACAGCGTCGGAGTCGGAGAACAGTATTGATCTGTCAACAGTAAACCTAGAAAGAGGACAGACAAATAGCTAGACAGAAAAGCTTGACTGTGGATATAGAAAGAGGACGTGATATTAACCACTGTGACAGCGAGGGGGCGGGCTGCGGAGGTGCAGAACAGTCGTTAGAACTGAGAGATAGTAACTTTGCTATGCAAGTGAGCCGTGATAAACCTATACCAGAACAGAATAATTCATGGATACGATCATCAAAAGATCACACCATTGCAGGCTCCCACAAACGTCCAATAAAGAATTAGTACGCTTAAGTTATCAGGTCAGGACTTCGAATTTACCCGGTTCCATACGCGAATGGCTCATTCAGTCCAGATTTTTGTCGTTGCCTGCAGAGATCTGTAGTCCTGCTGTTTGACATATTATAAAGCTAGAACTACAAGTCCCAGAATAAAAAAAATTCCAGACGGAATAAACTGGTTGGGACCTCTATGTTCTATGGGGCACGGTGCCCTTCAAGTAGACAAATACTGTCAGATATGTGCAGTAGGTCTTGTTACCACATATCCTGGATTTTTGAGTTTTGTATTAAAGTATCCATAGGATAAATTTCGGCAGTGCAAACCGGTTTGCATTTATTGGGGGGCGAAGAGGGGGAAGGAAGGGGAATATGGCCAACAAATACAGGAACATGTGGATTTGGGGGGTGAAAAGCACCAAAATCCATGTTAAACCACGAACATTCATGCTACGTGATATATTTTGCCCTGATAAATACAGTGGCGTAAGAAAACTTTAGGGGGCCCCCCCTGCAAGGTGCGATGAAGGGGCCCTGCTCAACTACATGCAACCAATGTCCCTCACCTTTCACCTTTGAAAGGATTTTCAGAACCGCACTGCTTACCGACACTTATAGCAGAACTATTCCCAGATTACACAAATCTTCAGGCTGTGGATTGAAAAAGTATTGTACCTCAAGTGAAACAAGCATTGGCATAGCCAATAGGTCTCGCCATTGGGACCTTATAAGTGTTTAGTTATCCAACACAATATCCTTTGTGCAACATCATCAACTGTTGCATGGCTAAACACTTATAAGGTCCCAAAGGCGAGACCTATTGGCTATGCCAATGCTTGTTTACCAGCTCGTGTACATTGTATGTATAAGCACGTGGCCCCTCCACGCTCTTCAGCAACGTGGATACAATTCACTAGTTAAATTCATTCATAAAAGTGAAAATGAAATACCGTCAAGTGGTGCAGAAAACATTAAAATAATGTTTTCATCTGTGTTTTTTACTGCAGCAATCTCGCCCCCTGGCGGTGGCCATTCTTCATTGCAGCATTAGACGAGACCTGATTAAGAAAGCCTTCTTCAGATGCGATTTACCTTCGGAAAGTTTAGAAATAAGTCAGGACTCACAGAAAAATCTGTGTGAGTGGGGCTCTAAATGATGGGACACGAGGGGGCGCAGGGGGGGGGGCAAGAAGCTAGCGGTCCTTTTGCATGAAGTAATAATGACCCTACCTACCCTGGGATCACCAGGAACATGACACGTTATCTATTATGAGCGGTGATGCTCGCCAGGGGTTGCAGCTGCAACCCCTGGCTTGTCCTTTGAGGCCCCTTGTACTGCTTTTGCGACCCCTGGCCTCCGAGGTTGCAAATTCTGTGCCAGGAGCACAGGCAGCTCATCCATATGGACGTCGGTTGGGGCTCCACTTTCCTTGTTTTCAATCAGTTATTTTATTACACTAATAGTGAATAATATCATTGTATTTACTATTAATGTAATAAAAATGGCATAGAATTAGTTGGAATATTCCCTATCTGGCAGCTGGGGGAAGTAAAAAATGCTTTAAATGTATGTTGTGTGTGTGCTTGTTATGAAGAGCGAGTGTGTGTGCTTGTTATGAAGAGCGAGTGTGTGTGTGTATGAGTGAATATATGTGTATGTGTAAACGTGTGTGTGATGTCACTTCCGCAACCCCAGGCATTTTGGTGAATTGAGGCCCTTGGGCCCACTTAGAACCGCGAGTCTAGTCTGCTGGTTACTTGCTTAAAACCTGGTATGGTTGATTCAGTCAATCATCCTTCTAAAATTGACATCATGTGCACTGTCGATTAAGGTTTTAAAACAAATCTTTATCAGCTACACAAAATATAGGACAAGCGTCCTCTCAAAATGCCTTCGTAAATAACCTCACTTCAGGGCCAGCGACCACACGCTCAAAACAAACCAGCAGAGATGGTAAGCAGTGCAGATGACGTGTTAGCAATGCGACACAAGCCAGATGCTAACCGAGGTCTGTTCCCTCCTATAACCACCCATTTATGAGAAACCACAGATTTAACATGGAAAATCTGCATTGGGGTAATGGATTCACAAGGCCACAAAACGAGGTTTAACCAAGGCCAGCATGGAGCAGGATTGGATGCTGGCGTGAGGGGTTGGGGAGAGGGCGTTAGAAGATTGGAGATGACAGAACTCCCAGTTTATCAGAAGCACACCTGAAACAATTAGCTGCACGTCATTGTTGTAAACGTGTAGCACAACTTGCCTATTTGTTAGCATGCCATGAAGGTGTCACAAGCAGATGTGTATAGGTAGGATCAAAATACTCCCCGGTCAAGTGAGCAGGAAGTTTGTTTGATACAGTGCTTAATTAGAACCAGTGGTTTCTGTGCTGGGCACTGGCACTGGCATTTAATTGCCGGAACCTGCACTTCTAACAGCTGCCACATGGTGATGCTGTTTGTGTAATTTAAAGATGAGCAAAAAAACTGTTGTTTGTTAATTCAATATACATTAAAAACAACTAATACCTGCCACCCAAGCCATTCTTAAAGTTTTGGAGGCCTCGAACAGTCAGAGTTGTCACACTTGTAGCAGCGGGTTGGTTACTAGTTGTGTAAGTACAGTGGCCATGTGTGGTGCAAACTGAGGTGGCCTCCTGGCGAGGGCCCCGGCACTTCTTTTTTTTACAAATTAAGCACTGGTTCAATGCAATTAGGGAGTCTTCTAGGTCACGATCGTGCATCATACTCAATACCTCAGAAACATCACGTTAAGCACAGTGCTGCACCGAAAGCATGCCTGATTTTCTGCAGAGACAATAGGATCCACATATTAGCAAGTTCTGTGCTGATCCCATGCAAACTGCACAAGGAGATGAGTCTGCCCACTCGCTAAATAACCACTGGTCTTTAATCGCTGTGCCAGTGCACCACCTACAAAACACCCACCGCTCAACTTACCCACTCCTAGCCACACCCATGCTCCTCCTTCCTACAGCGACCTTTGCACTCCATTAAGCTCTAGTCTAGCCCTTTCCCAGCCAAACCTCAATCCAGCTTCTCCTCTGTCCCACTCAGCAGCAAGGCCAAACCCCATCTCCGCTCTCCCTCCTAGACCTCCTATATTTGCACTTCTTATCCTTCTCCCAGTGCTTAATCTGTAAAAGTTAAAAATAAGTGCCAGGGCCCTTGTCAGGAGGCTGCTTCGAATTGCACTGCCCGTTGCCACAATCCGTGCTGCAAATTACAGTAACAGCACAACTACGAACCATCAAACTCTTATAAGTGTGACAATTCTGACTATTCCAGGCCCCCAAAGCTACAAGAATGGCTTGGGTGGCAGATATTAGTCATTGAATGTATATTGAATTAAGTAACCACTGTTGTTGTGCTCGTCTCTAAATTAGACAAACAGCACCACCATGGGGCAGACTGTCATAAGTGCTGGTGCTGAGCACTGGAATCCACCTCAAATTGAGCAATGCCCTCTCCCCTCAAACATTATGCCTGGTGTTCTCCTAACACAGCCCAAACATAGTTCCGGCCCACTCCTTTCTTAACCATGCCCAAACCGTCCCCGACTGCTCCCCCTGCACTAGCTTAGCTCCTGCGACTCATTTACATTCGTCCAATACTGCTATACCTTACTGCTTCTCCATCTCCAACCGTCACCTTGATTAACACCTAGTTTTTTTTTAGCACTTAATACCACTCTTTGGCTGTGTGTGTTGTAAATAACAGATGGTACTATTACCCACTTTCATGGGACTCAGTTTACTACTCACAGAAGGATGAAAGGCCGAATCTGCCTTGCCAATATTTCAACTCATGACGATGCAGACTACATCCCAGAATAAGACATTAAATAAATCACACAGGCCCTTGTCCTCTCAAGACACAGGTATAGTAAATTCATCCGAGTTGTTTTTTCCCCAAATCCCTATTGTCACTATCACAGCAGCACTGCATGTCGTCGCCAGACTGGTCTTGGGAGCCAGTGAATTTGATCACATTCCCTCCATTTTATCCTCGTTGAACTGGTTTCCAATCGAAACAAGATCCAGTTCAAACCGGCCTGGATTGCACACAGAGCAGTGGACGGGGACTCCTGGCTATTGCGTTAGAGACCTCACATCTGAGGACGGCAAAGACCACTAAGTAGTATGGATTCTCCCGACTGGATAAACTGACTGTTGATCAGGGGCGGCTCCTCCGCTAAGGCGGAGGAGCGTTGCCTCACTGCTTTGAAAGCAGTGAAAAAATAAAATGATAACTGTTATTATCATTTTATTTTTGGTAGTTGCAGGGCTGGGTTAGGGCGAGGCTGGGGTCACAGGGGCAGGAATAGTGGGCACACTAAGTGTGCATGACTGTTTGGCCAGCTGTCTTGGGCAGGCCAAGCAGCCATGTGCACTTTGCATGTTCCCCACCACACTGCATTACACAGCCTGGTGAGGAACATCACCAGGCTCCCTTTCCCCATCTGAGCACTGAACCACTGCACTCAGACCAATCACAACGCTGCATTGCAGTGTTGTGATTGGCTTAGGGGAGGGAGCCTGTGCATGCTTCCAGTTCCTGCTTCTGTTCTGGGATGTTGGACAGGAAGCGGAGGAAAGAAGCTGCCGGCCGAAGAGTTAAGTAGGTTTTTTTTGTTTTTGTTTTTCAGAAACCCCTCCCCGCCACCCACATACCCTGCCATTTTCTACTGCTGTCAATTGATAACGCAGCCTGACTCTTTTCAAACCCCACCCCTGTACGCTGTCGCTTTTCTTTCTTTGTAAGATGAACTTCAGCGGAATCTCAATCTCAACCCAGGGGGGGTTTACCACTCTCTCCAATAGCTTTAGTTAAAGTGTCCCCGAACTTTTGTTGTTCCCCTCCCCCCCCAATTATAAAACGCTCCGATTCCTTAGCGTACTACGCACCTTATAGGGAAAAAAAACATTTATTACATACTGCAGGCGTCAGTGGCAATACCTAAAGAAAGTTCTTCCCCTTGGGTAAGGCCTCCAGAGGTGCAGTGGCCAAGGGCAGAGCAGAGGCATAGGATATCCCTCCCCCTTCCTGGAGTGTGATTACTGTAGGGCTGCAACAGGGAGGAGAGAAATGGGTTGTGACTCCAGCCTTGATAACACCGTGTCAATCACCGAGCACACATGTTAGTTTATTCCTAAAATGGGAGGAGGCCTGGGGGTCTTTCATTTTCAAGATGCATGGATGAGTGCACACTCTATTTTGTAGATCTGGTCAGGAACGTTTAGGTTCCACGCCTCAGGGTTAGCGCTGGAGAACATTGAAACTTCCTGGGTTTGGACTTTCTGAGGGATCCTGAGCAACCTCAGTCCCTGGCTGAAGGAGTATGTGAGGCTGGATAGATGTCTCAAGATGGAGCAGACAAGTCACGTGCTGGCCCAATCAACAAAAAGAAACATTTTGTAGACCCAGGCAGGGTGAATAAAACCGCAAGGCATGAACCTGGAAGGCAGAGTTGGCATTTTAACATAAAAACGTAAAGTATGTGCAGTGTTCAACCATCAGAAGATTTCTCAAGCATGCTGATGTGATAAAAGATTCCTGCTTTTGTGGGGCCAGTCAGGTTTCCAACACACAGATGGTACAAAATTCAATATTAAGGTGAGTAAATTAAAACAAAAGACAAAGAACAAAACCATTATTATAACGGACGAGAAGTAGAAAAGAAGAATTCTGAGAAGTAGAAAAGGAGCATTCTGCAGGATCTTGATCTTTTCCTGCTTTTGTAGCGCCTAGCAACCTTCCTGGTGAAAGAGCACACTATGAAACAGTTGAGCATTGCTTCATTCTGCTCACACTGCAGACCGGCCACAGATGCATTTAAATCAAGAAAACCAGGCTGTGAACATTCCAAGCAAAAGTTTAGTAAAGTCATAACCTAAAAAAGTACATCAAGTCAGTCTCACCAGTCGATGGACAATTAATTATTAATAATCAGTGATATAGGAGTGCTGTCTCTTACCTTTCTATTTAGGACTACATAATTTACTGTGCATCTGCAACCTCCATATTGAATGTGTACATCCTGTATTGAGTACGAGCGGTTTCGCAGTAAATCAGTTTCACACAACTGCCACATGCGGAAAAGGAAAATGTTCAAGTTGTCCCTTAGGGCGTGTCGCTCATGCAATCCTGCTTTTCCATTACTTTTTTTTTTTGTAATCCCTAAATCCCACTTTAATTTTGGGCAAAGTAAAACTATGAAATTTCAAAGAACATACCCAACCAAGTCCGGTTGAGCTACTCACACCAAACATTGGATAATACAGGATCTTGTGAAAATGTAAAACTTGTTTAGCAGGGTAAATAATGTATTTTGTATTATCATTGGTAGAGTCCATTTAGGAGTCAAACCCATCGTAATTTCTAAGTTAAATGAGGAATCTTTTCATGAAGAAATACCTTTATAAAAACCTCAGTTTGGAAAAAATCAAAAACTAAATCATCAAAAACGAAAATTTCAATTAACAGTAGATGGACTTCAATGTAAAAAACTCTATAACTAAATCCTTTATGAAGGAAATGCATTTCAACTATCCCTACTGACCATGATCGTGGCCCCTACAAGTCCAACAATAATCATGAATCTGAAAACCTGACTCTAAATCTGACTTTGGGACCAACTATACCTCTAAAAATGCCGTTAACTATAACCATCACCCCAAACATAATGCTAGCAATATGAGTAACCTTTAACAATAAGTAACTCATATTGCTAGCATTGAGATTGGGGTGATGGTTATAGTTGAGGGTATTTTTAGAGGTATCGTTGGTAACCCAAGATGTTGCTTCATTAAGGGATTTTCTTTCTAGGACGGATGAGATCAAATCACACAAATGTCACCCAGCTATTACCAAGCGAGCCCGCTAACAAAAAAGACATCTATTAACTTGGTCAATGCTTGTTTAATGGTAACGAGGCACTAGAACATATTATGGGCATCTTACATGTAGCAGCATGCCTCATCAGGGGCATGGAGAACTAAGAGCACGTCACTCTCTCCCTGATGGATCTCCACTGGCTGCCCTTGCCAGACTCCACCACCTTCAGAATCAACCACCTAATCTAGGAAATGCAGTAATTACGTAGAACACAAACTGTAGTATAAAGTAAAAAATTATATGACACCTTACTTTACACACCTATTACACTGTACACAACTCTGCAAGCACATAAACCAAGCCTGCTGAGGCAGGGGGATGCTTTGTACCCCCGCCCACAGGATGGCCTGTGGTTTAGCATTCCAGGGCTGGGTGCTTCAAAGAGGCCCACCACCTTTGGTATGCGAATCTGGCTTTTCTTACAACAGAGGAAACTGACCCCCTTTGTCCAGAACCTTCGGCACCTAGACAGCCAGGAAAATTAGCTAGGCAAGACTTGCGTGTCCACCCTCAGGTACCATCCCTGAACTGACCTACCTGAAGTAGATGCGACTTTTCAGAAGTGTACTTACACTCCTTGCCAGACGTTGAGTATACAGGTGTGTTGGTGAAGTCACAGGTTAATGGTTTGAAATGAGGTTCGTGTGGTGACAGAATATGTCAAAAGGGGTGGTTTATGGGAGTTGTATTTTTAAGAGCTGGGGATGGGAACCTGCTGGTTGACGTGATTGGTTTATCATGAGGGTGTGGTTATGTTTAAAAAGGACAGAGCCACGAGGCAAGTGTGATTGGTGGTATCGAAGGAGAAGAAAGCAGTTGGAGTTGTGAGTACTAAAGGAAGCAGGCATAGGAGCAAGTTTGTTAGTGTTTATTTTGGGCATGGTTTAATTGGTTGGGAATTAGCAAGGGAGTGACTTTAACAGGAATACAGCAGTCTAAAGATTTCAGGGAGATTTGTTGTTGGGTTTATTTAATGCGTGTACAAAAAATACGTTTACAGAGGGAAAGCGCTGTTCTTATGAGGCCACACAACAAGGCAAAGATATTTTTAACAGAATGTAATGCATGTAAAATGAATGATGATGAATTTAGGTTTAAACAGAAATCTAATGGTAACTTTTAAAAATTCATAGTGAACCCCTGAAGAAGGGCTAAGGAAGCCCGAAATGCATTGGGTGAAAATATGACAAACTGCTATGGATGAATTATGTATTCCTGCGTGTTTCAGAGAAAGGCCTGGATAGGCATATCTGTTGCATCACAAAAATTGGAAATCATAAGCATCTTACATGTGAATGGAGAATCGAATGATTAAGGAATTTTCAAGCATATGGAATAAACATTAAATATGGACAAGTTTGCGACAGTTTTTTTAAAAAAAGTCTTGAATTAACCTGTGCGTCTGGCAAGGAGTGTAAGTACGCTCCAGTGTTGTGGATTCTAATCGTTAGTGTGACAAAGGGCAGAACACGCAGGTCCAGGCTGCACGCGCCTGTTTAAATAACTTTAAGCAAAGCTGAAGGAGTGTTGGAGATGGTGTGCATTCTATCGTCTCTTTTTTGTATACTTTTCAGAAGTGACCATCTTGGTGATGGCAAATTTAGAATCTCTGGGAAAGGGTTATGCGTACATCCCCCAGGAAGTGGTCATATAGGGGGCGTAGTGACCCCAGGGGTAAGTAGCCCATTGGCTACTACCCTATACTCCTTTAACAACCCTAAATTCAGTATGTATTTATTGGAGCCTTGACACAAGGAAATCAGATCCTACCGATGGGCCGAACAGCCGCGAAAGCAAGAACTGCAGAAGAAACAACTGACTTGCCACCAGCCCTGTCGGCCTGTTCGCCTATTCTTGACAGTGCGCCAAAGTGGACTCGCCCTGCAAGCTGCTGATCCTCCAAAAACTGGTAGGGCTGCAAGCGCTTCTCCAAAAACTCAGGAACCCCCCTGAAACAGCGGAGCTGTTCCCCTGTATCTTACAGGTACCAAGGCTCCAAGACCATGAAAGGCCTGTGAGGCTCCAAGACCATGAAAACCCGACACTGGAAAGCTCCACTGCACCCGAGCCGCCTAGCTGAGTTGAAGTGGGTCAATGGTGCCAATGCGGTCCCGAGATCCTGACGAGCTACGAAGGACACTAAAGAGCCAAAAAACAGTAGACTGAAGAAAAGCAGCTGACTTGGCACCAGCCCTGCAGGCCTGTCTGCTGTTGCCCATCGAAACTGCGCCAATGACGTCTTATCATGCAGCTGCTGTGCCTCTAAAGCCTGGGAGTACTGACTGGCTTCAATAAAGACTCAAGGACTCTTGTGGAGCAGCAGAGCTGCTTCCCTGCATCCTGCAGTCACCCCAAACAAGATTGAGGCTCCGGAACCGCAAAAACCCAACACCACAAAGCACCACTACACTCGTGCTCCGAGCCTGATCTGAAGAAGGCCAATGGTGCCAGCGTGGTCCCCCGGCCCAGCAGAGACAAAACCCACCTTGGACTTGGCCACTGTGGACTTCCCGACGCCACCTACAGCCTCTGTTTGCCGCCCCCTCTACTACCACAAGTACTCCTGGTGACGAAAATCCGATGCCTAAAGACACCTCGGCACCCATCGCCCCTGGCCCCTGAAGAAGAGGACAAAAGGCACCCCCAAATCCCTGAGCACCACAAGAGTTGAGCCTCCCTGTTGTTTCTGCCACACTGGGCCCCCAGTCTGAGCCTGCAGCCTCTTTTCCGATGGACCGATTTCCATAGACTTGAATGGGGCACCCGACGCTGTAAGGCACCTCTGCAGCCGGCCGCCCCAGTGCTGCCCGAATTGAACTGTTGATGCTACCTTGGACCTCGCCCCATTCACCCCTTAAGTCCAGAAGATTGGTCCCGTAAGTCACTGATGAGTGCCCGAATGCAATACATGTTTTCCTCCAGAGGTTAACATTACCACAAAGTGCTTCAATTACGATTTTGAGTATCAAAAACCTGTTTTCTTCAAACCTGCTATTTTAAAAGGTACTTACCGGATTTTGATGATCTTGGTGCGTAACTTTATATAAAAATAAGTGCTATTTTTATAAATTGGTGTGGATCTCCTTATTAAGTCGTGAGTATCATTTATTGGCTGTGTGTGTGCAGCGGATGTCTGCCACTCCTCTCTGATAAGCCTAAGGCTGCTTGACCAGACTACCCCCTAGAAGAGCACCTTGGGATTGCTAGAGCAAGCCCCTGTCCACTAGTAAGGGAATATCTGGACTCTTTGCACACTATACCTCTTTTGGTATACCATATAAAGAGCCGGCTTGAAGTGATCAGTGAAATTGTCAATTATGTCATTTGAGATGTCATCAATGATGTCGTTGAACATGTCATGAGTGATGTAGTGTGTGAGGTCATAAGCAGTGCATGGGGGTGGTGGAACTTCAAGTTAGCTCTGTGAACTGTAACTGGAGAATTTTAGCCGTATTTCACATTTAAAAAGAAAGGGTTTGTGTCAAATCTATTACCTAAATGTAAGGTCACTTTAACCTTTAGGGTTTTTCAGTGAAACAATATATATATATATCACGTCACCCATTAAAATATGTTTTAGTGTTGTTATTTGTTAAGCATTAATTAAATATACTTTTCTTCATAAAGATGTTTTTGTAGTGACATTATCATGCTTTCCAGCTGTACAGAATGACTCGGCGGTCAGTTGACCCCCATGCTACGCGTTCACATTTAATCAGGGGTGGTTTATTAGCATGCACTGTGGGACTGGTTGCCCTCTAATTCTAACAGAAAATTGAAAATATGAGTCTGAGCGAGGACAAAAGTTGTTGGCTAAAATGCCTCAGGCAATACGGTGCCACTTGGCAGCTATGTCAAGAGCGATGTCGGTATCTGCGGCTTGCAGCCTGGCAAAAAGTACGCCTATAGATTGATAAATATTGTTGTGGGTACTAATTTCATTCTGACACCAATTAACAGCGGAAAACAAGGCCAGGCTTAAATCTGCTCAATTTGGTTTTTAGCAGAGTGCTCTTTTTTTAATATAAATAATGCATCAAAATTGCAGATTTTTTATCTTACAGCGAGTGTTTACGGAAGGCAGCGGGGAGTGATTTTAATTATCTTATGAATATGTATTTTGTGAGCGCCTGCAGTAGAGGGAGGGCGGCAGAGTGGGCAAGGGGAATATTTATTAAATCTCTAGTAGAGGAAGCTGGTAACAAGCTTATAAACCCATCATGCCCGACAAGCACAGTATTAACCAATAAGCAGATCTGGGCCAGTGTTGGCAAACTTAAAGGCAGATGGCAAATAGGACAAGCCAAGGATAAGCCCACAGGCCAGTACCACCTCTGATGGACTTGCACTGCTGGTCCAGGGTCAGATCCGTCACACCAGGCTCTGAAACTGGGAGCCGGTTTCCCATTGCGAGGCAGTCTATCCAGTTAAACGTAGGTCATTTCTCACCATTGCAAGGCTTGATTCTTGGATATTAGTATCGCAGTTCATAAAAATGCAATAGAAAGCCCAAAGGGGACAGTGCTCATATTACATGGTCTTCTTTCCCAATCATCAGACAGTCTGTTTGTGGAATGGATCCCGGGGAGGCCATGTTGGGGAAGGGTTATTGCCTAGTGCACAAAATTAAGGTGTAAGGAAATATTGCTCACAGTTTTTGGCAAAGATGTAGAGAAATGTCTTGCCTTTTTTTTTGCAAACGTTTGATTAACCAATGATTAAATGAAAACTTACATTTCAAACGGCCATGAGATTTCTTTATGCGGCATGTTTGGCAACTTACAAATTTACAAAACTTTACAACACAGCTCAAGATGCATAGGACATTAGTCGGAGTAATGCGTGTTTAGGACTCTGTAGTCTTAGGACTGCTATTGTGCAGATCTAAAGCAGCAAAGAACATCCAGGGTGGAAAACCAGGGATACACGCCACGTCCATGCCTTCGATGTCAGGTTTCTCCGAGGGCACACATATGTGTGGGCTGATTGATGAAGTGTTTGGTGACATTTCATCATCCAATTGTTTTCAGACTCTCAGGTTTGGAATTTGATTGATCATTTTGAAATGTCTTTACACTTTCTTTCTAGGGAGAATTGCAGTCGTCATTCAGATTTCCTGATAATCATTCAAAATTTGGAATGTTCTAATTACATTCGAATAGGTCAATTGGAATTCAAAATTTTGCCTCTAAATCAAACTTTTTCGGATCTCTTAAATGTCGGTAAAACTAGGCTTTATATTTTAGTTTTTAACCTTTGCTCAAACTCGATTCATCCACTTTACCCTATCACATCAACCAAATACAAATGAACCTAACTATATTTTCTTGCTCTTTCGTGTGACGGACAAATAGAAGTTGGAGGTTGCTTTCTATTTTTTGCCGACAACTTCTTTCTTTTGTTGCAGTTTCCAACAGCTCCCACAATTAATAAAAAGTGGCTTGCCAATTAATCTGCCATAAAAAATAAGGGTACGATTGTATACAATTGTCTAGGTATATTTTTATGGTGGGATCTTACCTACTGGGTGCACCTTTTACACATTATACAAGAAGCGCCGATATACATGAATTACTCCCCCCAATAATAATTAATGGCCTATAAGAACAGTTGATTGCTAGAGAAATCTCCCCATTTTCTACAGTACCCTACTTTGTCTGTTATCAGGCGAGGCATTCAAATGCCTACAGACACACAAATTGTGGTACAATTCATGCTTTCCAGGCAAAGAAGAAAAATACAGTGAAATGCTCCAGTTTGGGGGAGCAAAGCCTTCCTAGGTTTAAGCTATCATTCATTTTCAAGCCCAGTCGTTTTTACTATGTATGGGATAAAGACGACTTTATCGTGCAGTATACGGATACTGCAAGGCACAGAGGAGTTCTGTGACCACATAGATCGACAAGGCTGAGGTCCTACATAAGATCTCAGAAGTCCAAGTGAACTTGCGATATGCATTCAAGGTATGGCAGAGGGTATTCAGCTCCTTATAATCCATGGTCAGATCATTGTCCATCCCAAAACCGATTAAACCCACGGCCTCTTGCTGTTTCAGATGCAAAATGGTTGCAGATGTGCAAAATAAATGTCGAGCAAACTAAATACACCACTATGCAGCGAGTAATTTGTTGCAGTTTGAACATGCCACTTTAAAATAACAGCAGTAGTTAAGAATGTGTGTTTACAAACAGTGAGATTCTTGCAGTTGCAAAATGAATTCCAACCAGACCAAAAATAAATATACTGCAATAAATGTCAATTGTTTTCTAATTATAGTTTATTAAAATAAAACAGATCTGAAAAACAGAAAAGCTAGTTCTCCATTTCATTGTTTAAACATCAGATATAATTGTGGTCCCAGAACTGCTTTTCACACTCTCAGCAGACATTATAACATCACAACTCAACTATGATAACTTATTAGAGTAGAGCAGCTGCATAGGTTATTTTTTACAGGCAATGAGTGCTGTCAATACTACCTGAAAGAACAAAGCTGGAGATGGGTTTTTTATACATTTATTGTAGGTGTTCAGGTTTTACAACAACAATAACCAGAAAAACAATAATATTACTGCTATTGCTGCTACTCATACAAATACAAGCGGGCATTTTTCTCCAGACAGCAGTGGTATCTAGGGCCTGCTGCGTGGGGAGCACGCAGGGAGGTGAAGGATGCGATAGGCCTGTTTGGAAGGTCTAGATTTTGGGCAATCGAACTGGTCTCAGTAACTAAGCAGTCGATATGGTGCCCCAGCTAACATCCAGGCCTGGGTGGGTTCAAAACAACAGAGAACTATAGTAGGTGTGTGCGAAAATTGCTACATTTCCTGTAAAATAATCATGTGCATTATGCAAAATACATTTCACCAGTATCTCGAGTAACTTTTTCACGCAAGGATGTACCTTGCTCCAAAATGTTAGGCAAGAGAATGGTTCAGGGAGAAAATCTCGTTTGGGAAGAAAAGGTCTCTTGGCAAGACACTTCTAATAGAACAAAACTCTTGCCGAGACAAATACAACCAGAAATGACCTCTTGATATTACATTTTCTGTGTGAGCCAGTTTGCTGCTGGTATCTCGTGAAACTTTTTTACGCGAAGTGTGCCCTTGTGGGTGAAAAAAAAGTTATGTGAAATTGTGTAATGCTAAATTTTGAAAAACTGCGTTTATTTTACTTAATGGGAAATTGATGAATTTCGCAGGCATAATTAACATTTCACCCAGGCCTAAATATAACCAGCATACGATATGCAAGGGTTCCAATATATTTAAATCAGACCCAGGCGAAATTACAATTACGCCGAAGTAACCAGAGTAATTTTGGTAATTCTGCGTTACTCTTTTACTTTGGGGGGAAAAACCCTACTATGAGAGCACAATTGGCAAGCATGAGTGAGCACTTTCTATTCTTGTTCTATTGCATTTAGCGCCATTTCTTACTGCAAAATGCATCCTTGCATCCATTTTAGACGCGAGGGTGCATTTTGCACTAAGAAGATCGTGCTAAATGCCAGGAGTAAATTGGTGGGAAATCCTACCCCAAGGGCACATTTAGCAAGCGTGAGAGGCTGCTCACACTCACTATTTGTACTCTGTTACATTTTAGATCCATTTCTTAGAATGCATTCATGCGCCCCATTTTGGACCCAAAGGGCATTTATGCCCTAAGAAATAGAGCTAAATGCAGAATTCATGTAATTATACTTAATCTTGCAGAATTCACAGGTAATTCTGTGTGATTACGCTACACTGAACTACGCGATTTTCACCCAACCCTAATTTAAATGTACAATGCATAGCTCTTAGATCCTGATCTTCCTAAACTCCATGCATTGCAAATAAACTAGGGGGCCTATCCGGTGCAGCTAGAGTGCTACGTTTACAGCAAGACCTAGCGCACGCGGTGCGGCTTGCTGCAGAAGGTGATGTTCTGATAAATACTTCCCTATGAAACACTGCCAGCTTATCTCCAGACCCTGTAATTCATCAGAGGCAGTGCAACAACAACAAAGTGAATTCTTTATCCAGCACTTTTTAATGACCGCAGAGGATGATTAATCAGCAGCTTCCTGGGGCAGAATCGATTTTCCTAAACTCAGAATGGTAAATAAACGCGGGCCACGCAGGCTCGTACTGTCCCATAGGTGCGTAAGAGACGTCTTTCGCTGACGTCTGCACCTCGACTACATGCCTATATTCAAGAGAAATCCATAATGCAAAGACTAAAGACAGAAATAGATAGATGCATTATTAATACCCAGATAAACTCATGAGTGGTAAATGGGACGAGTGATCAAACTTCAAATATAGACTGCCAAGGCAAGCCTGATCACTCAGCACTTCTCGGGACAGAGGAGATCTGCAGGGATCCACCAGCACGTGCAGCAGCAACGTGTTGAAATGCATGGGGTTTAAATGGCTTCCTTCCAGTGCATGCTGGTACTGTCAGACAGCAGACGTGGTTTCAAAAGCTCGCAGTGCTGCGGTTAATGAGCACATATACGTGCATGACGTCACCTCTTATAAATCCTCCTCCCACCCCATATGTACCTGGGGCTCTGAGAGCTAGCTCGTGGTCTACACCATGAGACTAATTCTTTCAAGCCTGGCGTTTATCATAACCACTGTGTGGGGTCATTGTGGATTTAGAGCTGTAGGCATTGGCATACGTCAAGGGTTACCGTAACTCCAGTTCCCCAAGGGATATCATACTCTAGCTGACAACTATTTTTCACAGACCCTTGTAATTGGATAACTTAATCCAATTTATGAAGAATTGATATAAACTCAGGATAACATTACATAATCAGTGCATTTATAGAAAGCATGTCCACGCCAAAGAGGTCTCTTTGTGCTACTGACAGATTAGAGATATTTATGGTTACTAAACTACATGGTACTCTTTAGATTGGCTTCAGCACGATGATAGGCCAAGAGCACCAACTTAGATTTGAACCTGTGACCAAGAGGACAACCTCAGATCCCTGTAGTAGATATATTAGGCAAGTGAGCCACGAGACCAGACTTGGCTACAACAACCAGAGTGACTAGGTTGGTAAAGAAAAGTCTTAGCGCAGCCATAGTGTCCCTGGTCAAATGTGTGTCATCCGGTTAAGCTTCTAAGGATGCCTTGAATCACCAGACTCCTCTGATGAGAGGCACAAAAAGAAGCAAGTGCTTCAATGTACAATGCTGTACAGACAACACCATGAGGATAACAAAGATAACATGACAAGAAGACCACACCTTTGAAGAAAGTATTTAGGAGTGCAGGAGACATTGCAGGCATAGTTACTGGTCCTGTGCCAGCAATCACAGGACAGCAAGTAGACCTCTGGCACACAAAGCAGAGCCACCTATCACCAACACCCTACTTTGTATTCATGTACAGCCTGTGCTACCGTACGAATCCCAGCCCCCTGCTACATTATTCTTCGCAAGTCTGCGTTCTTGCGCTCAGTTCTGACTCCTGTGGATGTAGCCTATAAAGTGCCATATATGAAGATATGTCTCGAAGACAGTGGCACCTGCTTGCAATGACACCCTCACCTCCACCTCATCATGTAAATGAACCACCCGTCCAACCGTGCATACATTAGAGGGTGTAAGCCACAGGGTGCAAGCAGTGGAGTGGGGAAAACATCTTGCTATGCTTCGCATTGCCAGTTTGTGCGGTGACCACGTGCTACAGAAATCTGCGTCTAAGCTGCTGCTGTCAGGCCGCTGTCTCAAGCAGGCCTTTCTCTTACCTTGAGCATGGCTCTTTGTCAACCATGGGTGTGCTTACCCATTACAGGGTGCTGTAAGCATACTGGCTAAAAGGTGCCAAGAACCAGCTGGCAAAGTACTCTTCCCGAATCTTCCAGTGTGATCAAAGTATTACCATGACAAGACATGGACAGCCAGGGTAAATTTACAGAAGCAGCACAACCTACCTCTGATGACTTCATTTACTTTATTTATTTATTACTAGGAAGTTATATAAAACATTATGTGTGTCTCCTTTCGGTTTACTTCAGAGTGCACCATTTTCTCTGTGTTAATGTGCCCAAGACCTCATTTTCAAAATCGCATGTAAAAATGGGATGTTCACAACCCATTGTTTTTGCTCATTTGTTAAAACCCTCCAACTCCAACTCATCCTTTTCTACAGCAACTTGTGTAGGAACCCTAGAATTCAGAAACTTCTGTAGAAATACAATGGATTTGTAAAATAGTGCAGTAGCCCTGGCAAATCTACACTAACATGGGGACCCCTACGCATCAGGAACGAATGTAGAAACCTATGGGACACAGGATCGCTTGCAGAAACCAGTGGCCTTTGTGATACAGTGAAGGATCCCCAGTGACATTAACAGAACTAATGCAGGAGCCCCTGCGCTTAAGGATCTAGTCTACAACCCCATGTGGATCAAAAATAATCAGGAGATTTAGAAGTTAGCAAACACCAAGAAACCTTGCAAACATGTGCCAGATCCACAGGGCATACAAAGGGTGCAGATCCGCCTGCAATGAAGATCCTGCACAGTAGCAACTTATAAATAAGTGTAAGAATTGTTGTTCTTTGACCACTGCTTTGGGGAACTCCAGGCTGGTATGAACTAGTGCTGAAAACCTCCTTATTTGAAGCTAGCGTTAGAAGTCCGCTGCTTTTTAAGACGTGCAGGAACCACCAAGGTTTAAGAATAGGGGGACAACTCTTGTGCTTCAGAGCTCGTGTAAAAGCTAATGGGTTTTCACGATCTACTGCCTGTACCGCTGTGATTTCAGATCTTGTGCAGGAACCCCCAGGTTTTAGAGTAAGTGCGGGGAACTCTAGGGTTTATGAATGGTCGTGAAATCTGCTGGGGTTGCGAGCCTGGTGTAAGAAGCCCAAAACATTAGGGGTTGGAATAAGAGACTCTGGGCCTTGCACGAGCGCGTGCCCAGTATCGCCCGCCTAACGATCGTGAAATGTACTACTGCAGGGAAGTGTGGTCATTGCGCCACCTCTCCTCAGCACATCGGCGTGACGGGAGGCAGCACAATTCAATAGAAAGCTGTCGGAGCTTCTTCGTCAGAAAAGAGCGAGCTCCTGTAAACAAGGGAAATGGCGGAATAAATGAGTTGACTGAACTCTTCTCTTCTCCGGGCCCGAGTTGTCCCCGAGGACAGAGATCTAATTAAAAAGATCCGGCTGACAGCACGGACGAGCTGCGCTGCCTGACAGCTGCTCCCGGCCGAGCCACCCAGAGCATACCTGCGCCGAGCTTCCCTTAACCCGCGCTTTTAACCTGCCTCCTCTCCCCTCGCCTTCCCGCCACCGAGGCAGGTCCCCGTCGGCCGCTCTCTCCAGGACCCCTCGGCGCAGTATCTAACCTCCTTCTCCGGGAAACCTTTGAGGGTTTCCGAGAAAATCATTTCATTTTGAGCAAGGCGTTTACCAGCAGTCGCCTGAGAAAGGGAAAACGGCAGAGCTCTGGAAAGTGCGAGAACAAAACGGAAACAAACACTGCTTGCATCGAACAAAGTTTACATTTGGAAAGTTTTCCCTTTTCCTTGTCCTTTGAATCCTTTATTGCGGTTGTCGAATGAGGTCCTATCCTTGTTGGACCGGCATCTTATTCAGTGATGGCATTTTTTTTTGTTTATAATTCGCCAGCTGCCACCATTTTACGAAATGCTTCTTTGACCATTAACCGCAAATTGGACTAGACTCCCTTACGCATGGCTGGGGCCCCTCATGCATGGAGGATGGATTTCAGGTATTTGATGGTTTCCATCTTGCTCGTGCATTGGAGAGGGCAGGACAAGCCAGACGTGTAACAGCAACAAGGTCACTAGTGAGCAAACCTTTGTCAGACAAGGCATGGTGCTTGCTTAGTGTATAACATTTTAATGAGGAATGTTGGGTGCCCATCGTCTTCACAGTATACGGATGTACTTTGTTTATGCAAAATACAAAATAGGAAACATGTTTTGAGGGTACAGAAGCACAATCCACATTTTCAGGCTATGGCTTTGCATTCTCCCTACCCAGGTCTGTTTCTTTCCTTAAGCTATTGAGAATTATTTTGGCAGAGTCACATGGCCCCGGGTAAGGGTTTAGTCATATGTACCACACACGTAATCAAAGCAAGTTGTAGATCTGCCCACCAGGCCCGGCTCCAGGAACTTTTATTTGGGTGGGCCAAGGGTGCATTCGGGTGGGCCACTGCGGGCCAGATTTGTCGCCTATATGTCTAGCCAGGCCTGCTCCAGGGCCCTCATTTATCTCTCCTTAGTCTTACAAGGCCCAGTAAAACGCACTCTTTTCCAAATCTCTTTCTAAATGTTATCACTCTCAAAAAGTGTTTTTTTCTCCATGTAATGTCCCTTAGTTGGGAAGAGGAGGTTTCTAAGGTGGGAGTATCAGGCAAGTGACACTACTCGGGCACCCTCTGTGCGAGCCTTCAGGGAGAATCCCTCTTCATTACTACCTCCACCTGACCCCTGACTCTGCAGAGCACTCACTTCTAGGCTTGATTATCCACTTTTCTACCACCCCTCTCCAGTGCACCTTATCTCACAGCTGACCTTGGGCCCCAGCCCCATATCAGCCACCATCCGGTTCCACTTTCATAAATCCCGGTAAAAAACATTAGTAAAATCACCTTCAAACTTGAAACATTGAATATAGCAGTAAATGTAATTAGCATGCACTTTAAAGTATGCTCCACAGTTGTCCTAATCACCCGACTGGTAATTAAATAAACTAAAACAGAAAGGCCATGACAGGGCAGGCTTTAGTGCTGGTGCAAAAGTATTTTTTGGGGCCACACCAATGACCTCTTTCTCCATAGATACCTTTACTACTACCCTCCAACAGTACCCTTCATCTCTCCGTAGTCCCTCCCCCTCATGATCTCCTCCTCAGACTCCCTCACTACCACCCTCCACCAGTGCCCCTCATCTCTCTGTAGTCCCCCCACCCCATGACCTCCTCCTCGGATTCCCTCACTGCCACCCTCCACCAGTGCCCCTCATCGCTCCACAGCCCCTCACCCCATGACCTCCTCCTCAGATTCCCTCACTGCCACCCTCCTCCAGTGCCCCTCATCTCTCTGTAGTCCCCCCACCCCATGACCTCCTCCTCAGATTCCCTCACTGCCACCCTCAAGTGCCCCTCATCTCTCTGTAGTCCCCCCCACACCATGACCTCCTCCTCTGATTCCCTCACTGCCACCCTCCACCAGTGCCCCTCATCTCTCTGTAGTCCCCCCCCACCCCATGACCTCCTCCTCGGATTCCCTCACTGCCACCCTCCACTAGTGCCCCTCATCTCTTTGTAGTTCCCCCCACCCCATGACCTCCTCCTCAGATTCTCTCACTGCCACCCTCCACTAGTGCCCCTCATTGCTCCACAGCCCCTCACCCCATGACCTCCTCCTCGGCTTCCCTCACTGCCACCCTCCACCAGTGCCCCTCATCTCTCCGTTGCCCCTCT
The DNA here is from genome assembly GCA_963921515.1 of Calotriton arnoldi. Classification (NCBI taxonomy): domain Eukaryota; kingdom Metazoa; phylum Chordata; class Amphibia; order Caudata; family Salamandridae; genus Calotriton; species Calotriton arnoldi. The sequence goes on along the minus strand of CAWUFW010001109.1, from coordinate 1,268,458 downwards.
CTCATATGCATTTCATTTGTTTTATAGCGCTACTCAAATCAGAGTAGGGTGTCACAGTACTTTACATCACGCACACATTATACAGAGACAGTAAATCAGTCTACAGGGAATGTCACATTAGCCAATGAGGATTACAAGGTATAGGAATCACATGTCATCCATACTGGTGGGCAATATATTTTACGAGGGTTTGGTCTGGAGAAGCACAAACTCAGGATTTAAAGAGTACTCCATTTGTTGGGGGCTGGCTTTACTGATAAAAATGTATAACTGCCCAAACAAACTCTTTTTAGCAACATTAGAAAAACAAGCATTGGCATAGCCAATAGGTCTCGCCTTTGGAACCTTATAAGTATTTAGTTATGCAGTACAATATCCTTGGTGCAACAACATCAACTGTTGCATGTCTAAACACTTATAAGGTCCCAAAGGCGAGACCTATTGGCTATGTCAATGCTTGTTACATTTGGCAGCTGTGTATCTGCGCCGTGGTTTATACTGGTTTCCAGTCCGGCCCTGCATGGAACTGTAGTTGTGGAAAGGAAAGCCAGAGGGGGCAGAGCAACGAGAACTGGAATAGGCGAGGCCGGGCCAAGTAAACAATGCTCTCGGCGCTGCTTCTGCACTGGGAGCGCGCGGGCTGCCGCCTGCAGAGCTGCACAGAGGCGAGCCAGTAAAGCTCGCGAGCTCAAGCATGCAGCCAAGCAGGGTGAGGTGCACTGCACAGCTCAGATGTTACATAACCGCAGTATTTGTACAGTGCACGTCCACTCAAGGGCGTCTGTTGGTGCTGCTGACACAGAACAGATGTTACCGCGAGGTTTGTGACGTTCAACCTCCTGGAACAGCGGGACGTGCGGAGGAACAGGACGGCGAGAGCTCGACAGCTGTGCGCAACAGCGAGAAGCGGGAAGGCTGCAGATGCCTAAGGAATAATTTCCCGCCTATATTTCATGAACAAGCAGGAGGGTTGGATACAACTTACAATTTTAGCAGAAAAAGAAAAGGTGGCAAATATCTACGAACCCTCTGACCTGAGGTGCATAGTCCATTTGAAAAGCAAATTGAAAAGTTCATCTCCATAATGAATTTCATAAAGTATTGCACAATTGTAGGTTAAACCAAAAATATAAAATACACTAAACTGAAGTGTGATTGTCAGTGGTGGGCACTGACTCCGCTGCCAAAACGGTGAGTGCGTAACGCCAACTACAGCAGTCTCCTAAAACATATTGTGCACTGGCATTTATTTATGTGTTTATGTTTACAAATTAGGTGCTGGACGTAAGTACCAAGACTATACATAGTTCATTTGATTTGCTAATGTAGTGTGCGGCAGTATATACATTGAAAATATCGGTGACTTCTCTACTGCAATACTTTCCCCCAAGTGCAAAGTAATTGGTGTCCTCGAATGAAGTTCTGAAAACCTGGAATCTAGCAGATGTGAGAAAGAACACTCAGGCTTGAAATTCAATGCAAGCGACCCATCTTCCTCGAAAGAGTTAACATATGCTCTCTCCTGAAGATTAAACAAGAAAGGAACCAAATTTTGAGATGCAATAAATGGCATGGACCCACACCCACAAGTTACTAGAAACATAAACAAATCGGGTTTAGTATTTTAGTCCAGTACAGTCATAAAAATAACTTACAAGCTATTAATGGGAGCCATGTGTGGAACACAGCCCTGTGTCACAAGGGAGTATTATAAAGGCAGAATGTGCACAGTTAATCAGCTGCAAATGGCCTCCACCGTTCCTCAAACACAAAGGTTGATGGACTTCCAGATGCTCCATGATGCAGGCTTTAGCAGCACCAGAGACGTGCTCCAGCTGAGCCGCTGAGTCTGAAAGGGCCGAGCATACAATGGAGCCCAACAGCAATGTGGGTGATGAATGCTTAAAGAGGCCATGGCTTGTACAGAAGACAACTGGCCTCTTTGCCAAGTACTGCATCTGCATTCCAGAATGTTCTTCTGCTTCATAGCCTCTGCTTGGGTTTGGAGACCAAGTATGAGATTATTCATCGGAAGCCCTTTTAAAGGTTTTCACTGCACAGACATTACTTTTGTACAGGGCTATGGCTTAAACAGATGCGTTTATTCCCAGAAGAGTATATTTCTTGCAGCAGAAAATGTTTTCATTTACTTTCATCTCTGTAATATTTGCTTAGCCCTTATCAATATTTGATTATATAACATTTCGTGCAAATAGCTGGGTATATGGGCCAACACAACCAGGAATATACTGCAAGTGTGTTTGACTCCAGACAGATACATTAAATAAGACATAAGATTAAAGGAAGATGAACAACACATTGAGAACCTAGAAAACACACATCCGAAGAGAAAAGGAGGCCTATTTAATTTGCTTTGTTGCTCACTGAAAAAGTTAGCATCGATCACTCATTGATAAATAGAAACAAGCAATGGCTGCGCGGCCGTGAAACTGACACGGCCGCGAAAGTGAAAGTAATCGCGAGGGAAGCCATATGGCGCCTGATCGCGCGTGCACGCTTGCGTGAACGCAAGCTGGTCGCCAGCAAACTGCTGTTTGCACTTCCAAAACCCACTTACTAAAACTCTCGCCAGAGCAGCGCATGCGCTGGCTCAGGCGAGACCTAATGAAAGACTGGAGAAGTTCTAACTATATCACAACACAAAAAAGCGAAGTTTGCATGCAGCTCTTTGATGACAGTTCATAGGTCACTGTCCTAATTTAGGATTGTAACTTCTGAACTGCCAGTAACACAAGGATCTCAGTGACAAAGGCAGTAACCTACTGAGCTATCCACATAAAATTCAGTTTATCTGCATTTAAAAACTACCAACAGACAAATGATTGCTCTCCAGCAGGATCATAAATCACCAGTTATCTGAACATTTTTTATTGTTGTTGTACATCGGTGGCAGATTCACTGCGAGGGCCAAGGTTCATGTTTGGGTGGGCCAGGCTCATGTTTGGGTGGGCCTGGCCCACCCGGCCCACCCGCTAGAACCGGGCCATCTGCCCACTGAAGTTGGGCTCTACAGGTTCCATTAGAACCCAAGGTATCCTGCAGCTCCTGCACACAGGATGCATTTGTGGACTGTATATGCTCCATATTAGAAGATGAAATAGAATTTTGAGGCCGGTTTGACCATTCAGATTTGGCAAAATGAATAGAAGCCAAGGCTATACCTCCTTTTTCGCTTAGAATCCACCGCTAACTCCAGCAGCACTAACATCACCGCTCCAGCACCCTTATTCTAATTGGCTCTGTTGTATACTTGCCAACATTATGTGGCCAAAATAGGTAGGATTTTTTTAAGTTTCAAAAATGATAAATAGTATAAAGATGACATAATTGTTGGTCTTTGACATAGGTCTTCAAGAACGTGTGTGTAACAATAGTTAATGTCCAACATGTCTTAACCACCTCATATGTTATTAACAGAGGCACACAGCCAGATAAATACAGGTGGTAAGATGTTACTGGGTAACTGTCCTTACTACCAAAACCCGTGCCAGCACCGCTAGTTCAACTAAACTGATCCAACAACTGCCAGAAGGCATTGGCCTAGTTTCTAAGAAGCCAGGACCAGAAACAGTTTTCCTGTAACATTGAGTCACTTTGTAACCCTGCTTTCCACTACTTTGCTCCTCGTCTCCCTTCTGTCCGCTCTTGCCATGTTCGCCCACACTTCTGTATCACATCACAGAAACCTTAAACTACAAGGTAAAGTGCTGCAGACAAGTCTGAAGTTTTGCTGCTGCATGACAGGACAAGCAGATGTGAGAAACAATTTTCATTATTAAAATAATGTTTAACATAGGATTGGTATAGCTTGCATAACTCGGACGCACTAGTTCACATTTAAAAAAAATGTATGTTTAAATATTGTGCACAAGCATCTATTTTCCTTTGCCATTATGAACACCATCAAAATTAAGCTCTAGTAATAGATATGCTGGGTGCGGAGTCGTCCTTTTGTATTAGGACTTGTTATTGTAAATTTAAGTATTTTTCATACAACCGACAACCTCGTCGCCATTTGAATGCTAATATCTAAACACTGTTAGACTTGGCATCCTTGGCGTGGATTCCCCTTTCACTTTTTTGCCTCTACCTCCTGCATTTTTGACTGCGTATTGGCTTTCGTATTTGCTGGCTTAGATGTTTTGGGCACTTTGCCACTGCTGATCAGTGTCAAAATGCAAGTGCTCCCTGTGTAAATTGTGATTATGATTGGTTATCCATGATTGGCTTTTTTGATTTACTGGTAAGTCCCTAGTAAAGTGCACTGTGTGTGCCCAGGGTCTGTAAATCAAATGCTACTAGTGGGCTTACCGCACTGGTTGTGCCACCCACATGAGCAGCCCTGTAAATGTGTCTCAGATCTGGCACTGCAGTGTCTGCGAGTGAAGTCAGACTGCCATGTCGACCTGACAAGTGCACCCACTTGCCAGGCCCTAACTTTCCCTTTTCTTACATGTTAGGCACCCCTAAGGTAGGCCCAAGGTCCCCCTGTGGGCAGGGTGCAGTGTATATGAAAGGTAGGACATGTACTGGTGTGTTTTACATGTCGGGATAGTGAAATACTGTGTATTTCGTTTTTCACTGTTGAAAGGCTGACTGTCTCATAGGCTATCATTGGAGCTGCACTGTAACATTTTAAATGTGTAACTTTTAATTGGGAACAGCTATATATTTGGAGTTTAGGCTCTCTGAACAAAAAAATTTATAACATCTTTTAGTAAAGGTGGTTTTTAAATTGTGTGTTTGAAAATGCCACTTTTAGAAAGTGGGCATTTTCTTGTTTAACCATCCAGTGTGCCTCTGCCTGTTTGTGTATTCACGGACTGGTTTTGGAGTGACAGGAGCTGGGGATATGCATTTACTCTAGAAATTCACCAGGAGGGGTCGAGGTGTGCCCTACCTTTCCTGGGTGACTCACAGCCAGGCTGAATAGACCTTTCTGCATTTAGAGTGATTGGAGGAGTTTTCACTAGCACCTGAATAGGCTGTATCTGCTCTGCACAATGCTGTCTCCACCTCCTGTAGTGAAGCTGGACCAGGGAGGACAGAACTGATTTTTACTGAGCTCAGAGACCCTTGCAACAAAGACTCCAAAGAGAAAATGGGGTATAAATTTTAGAACTAAAACCCCCGAACTTTAGATCACTTCTAGAATCAAGAGGAACCTCTGCCAAGGAGAAGAGCTGAAGAGCTGTGAGGAGGAGTACTGCCCCTTTGCTGTGTGTTGCTTTGCTGGGTTGACCTGCAGTTGCTGCTTCTGCCAAGGAGAGGCCAAAGACTAACTTTGCTGTGAACCTGCTTGTGAAGAATCTCCAAGGGCTTGTGTGTGCTTGTCTCCTGTTCTGAAGTCCTGGGAACACAAAGACTTAACCACCAGCTTCCTTTAACTCCACTGCTGGGAGTACAGACCTGCCAGGAGGTGCCTGTTCCCAGTTCTGGGCCTCTGGAGGTTGTTCCTGTTGCTGGGAGCTAAAAAAGCTTGAAGAAACTAAGAAAATTGACGCATCGCCCTTTTAGTGCCTGTTTCCATGCTCCACCACCATGCGGCCAAAGAATCGACGCAACGCCGGTCAGCGGCTGAAAAATCCACTGCACACCGAGTGCAGTGCACCTGTGCGGCAAGTTTTCTGACGCATCACCAGCAGACCAGAACCGGCTTGGAATCGATGCATCACTGCCCCTACAGTCCAGATTCAACCCATCGTTCTGCGTGCAGCAGAACTGTTGTATCGCCTCCCCAAGGACTCAGGAACTGACGCATTGCTGTGTTTTTCGACCCTTCCCTTCTCTGCGGCTGTTTGGCCTTGTGAATTTTGATGCACCTAAAGGTACATTGTGTAAAATCATGCATCCATAGATTTGTATGGACAGAATTGCATTAAACCTTTTAAAAGTCATATTTTGACTTGTGTATGTGGGATTTTTGTCGTTTTGGTCTTGTTTGGTTTAGATAAAGATACTTTATTTTCCAAACTGGTGTGGTGTGCATTTGTAGTGTTCATTGTGTTACTGTGTGTCTGGATGCAAATACTTTACACATTGCCTTTGAGATAGGCCTGTCTGCTCGTGCCAAGCTTCCAAGGGAGGGAGTGAGCAGGGGTTATCTTAAGTGTGTAACTCCCTTATCCTGACTAGAAGCAAGGGTCCCTACTTGGACAAGGTGCATACCTCTGTCAACTAGAGACCACCATTTGTAACACACACTCAGAAAAAACAACTGCTCTACACGTGCTAAATTGATTTTTCAAAAGCCTACGACTATGTTGACAGGAATTTGCTGTAGCATAAATTGGCATCACGGAACATCCTAGTCAACCTCCTGTGAGCACTACTGCTATTGTACTCTGAAACTTGAGAAAGATTATTCTGGGCACAAATAAGGGCTTAACTACAACAATTCCAACAAGATGAGGCCTTAAACATGGCTGTGTTCTTGCTCGAACACTTTTCAATCTGTTCATCTCAGATCGGAGAACAGCTCTGTATGAGGCGCACTCAAACTCCCCAAAACTGAGACAACATCCGTTGACATCACATCAATATGCAGACGATATAGTTCCCATGAATTTAACTCCCATTGGCCTGCAAAACTGGCTTAACACTTTAGCTCTTTATTGTGCAACAAACCGGATGACAATTAACTTAGACAAAACTAAAATAGTCATCTTCGGGAACGGCTGCAAATAGAAGGGCAAATGGTACCTTCGAAGTAGCACAGTAGAAAGGAGTCCCGGGGGCGTGGCGCGTCAAGATGGCGGTCGCACTCGAAGAGTGCTCCGGACCCCTCCGTCATCCGCGCCTCGTTCCATCGCCATCAGCCCATCAACAGTCCTCTCTTCCACTGCTGTGGCCCCCGCCGTGACCTGCGCTGCCCGGCGGGGTGTTGGATGCCGTTTTGCCCCCGCACGGAGGCCATCTCTCCATTCCGAACTCTGGCGTGCCTCTGCCTAAGATGGCAGCGACTGTCCCCTGAGCCCTTTCTGCACTTTGGCGCCTGGCGATCGAGTGTAGCCCGGCAGGAGACGAGAGCCTTTACAGCCTGCCCGGGCTCCTCTACTGCTCCCCTGCTGCCGCCGAGACGGAGTATCGGAAGATCCGGTGTTGGCCCCGAGAGGGGATTTCCCACCCCCTCCTTGGTCGGTCCTGCTGACGCCGCTGGCATACCTGGCAAAATCAGAGACGAGACCCTTGTGGGACCACGCAACTGGGTGGCGGATCGGCCGCCGGGTAGAGCGGCGGAGTCCCGGAGCCTGCCTTTTCTCCGTGAGTGCTCCGGTGCCTGTGCCCTGGGGCCTGCCTGGCCGCTACCTGGGGCCTTGGACTTCTCTGCCGGTTCCGAGCCAGTGCGGGCGAACTCCCAGGCCCGCCTGGAGACCGGGCCTTCCTGCTGCTGCTGCCGGTGCTGGCTGGGCGGCTGAACCCGATTCCTGCCGCTGACCGGGCCACCTTTGCGACCACACTTTCCGAGATCCCACCCCCATCCTCCCCCCCCCCCCCCACTGATGATGGACGGCTGATCTGAGCCCCGAGGCCGTTCCGGAGTGTGGACGGACCCCGCGGCGCCTTCTAGGAGCTCAGGTTCTGCTGGGGGCCTCGAGGCCTGCTGCCTGCTCACCTGGTTCCTTGAAGGCGGCCCCCCCCTGCTGAGGCTAGATTGGAGGAACCAGGTGTCCCTACCGGGGCCGCCGCGCTTCCGGGCTCCCCTGCTTGTGCCTGCGGGATTCTGCTGAGCCTGGCCCGCGGCCCTGAGAGGTGATCAGAGATCCTGCACGAAGGTGGGTGCCTGACTGTTGCTGCGACTGGGAACGCGGGGGGCCCTCTACGATATCCGGGTGCCCACGGTGCCCCCCCCACTTCCCCCCCAATGCCTGCTCCGCGCCGCGATCCTTGAGGGCCTGGGACTTGGCCTATGGCATCACCCTCTTCCTGAGCCTGGGGGTTTCTTCATCTCCTGCCCTCGTGCTCCAGACTGACTTGCAGGAGCTGGCCGCTTGGACTCGGGCTCCTGGCTCCACGGCTTGGGACGGGATAGTGCGTCAGGGGCTGTGGGCCTCTAGCAGGGAGGTAGTCTCAGCCGCATCTATCGAGCGGCTCGGGGTCCTGGTTGTGGGCCCCCTCTGCGGCTCCCTGTCCTGTGCCCTGGCCCTAAATAGCCCCAGGGGCTGACAGTCCCCACCTGACATCGGCCGCATGCATCGGGCGGCGTAGGGTCCTCTACACCGGCTCCCTCCACAAATTGGTGCCCGGCATTTCATCCGGGGAGCCCGGCCCGGCCCTGTAGTTCGGTCACTTGGTCCCCGCTTCTGACCCAGGAGTGCTGTCCTAGAGGTCACCTACATTTTGCAACGACCCCACAGGGCGAGGCGGAATCGGCCCCCCCGCCTCCCTTTGGCCTGGCGGCGCCCACTCTGGGCTGGACGAGGCAGTCTTCTTTTTGGTTCAGCCGTCGTCTCGGGTGGCGGAGGACAGGGTCTCCGGATTTGGCTTGGCTGGCCCCTCGGGGTTAGGGGGCTTGTGCCGGGGTGGATTCGGCGTCCGGGCCTGAGCATTGACGGCTTGGGTGCTGGCCCCCCCACAGCTGGGGTCGTCCGCCCGTGAGCCTGCCTCCCCCTCCCAATTGGACGTCCAGGTCCTGTGCCCACAGCCGAGATGGGTAGAGATCGTGCCCCGAAACACCCGCTCCGCAGACTCAAACTAAAATGGACCAATACACCACTACTGACTGAAATCCAGCGGAGGGAGCGTCCGGTGGCCCCTCCCTCGCCGGAGGAGAGCTTTCGACCATCCTGCAGGCTATCGGCACCTCTTGGGCCTCGGTGGAGGGTAAGATCGGCGAGGTGTGGGTGGATACGGCCCTTATCCGCCAAGACCTCCGCAGCGCCACAGCGAGAATTTCAGAGGCAGAGTCATGCCTCTCCACGGCTGAGGACGAACTGTGTCAGTTGCAAACCCAGGTGGCTCGCCTACAGACCCAAACCTCGGAACTACACCGTCGGGCAGAAGATGCAGAGAACCGGTCGCGGCGGAATAACCTGCGCCTTATAGGTTTCCCCGAGGGAGTCGAGCAGGGACACACGGACACCTTTGTCGAGACTTGGGTGAAGTCATGGATACCCAAAGACGCTCTCTCTACGTGGTTCGCAATCAAATGCGCCCACCGCTCTCTGGCGCCTAAGCCTCCCCCCGCGGGGCTCCATCTCGTCCCATCATCATTAGGATCCTCAACTTCCGGGACAGGGATGCGATCCTTGGAGAGGCCCGGGCCCACGGTCCCCTGAAGTACCAAAACAGTGCAATCATGCTTTTCCCAAACTACACGAGAGAAGTACAGGCCCAACGCCGTACGTATACGGACGTCAAAAAAGCTCCGCAGCTTGGGATTGCGTTATGGTCTCCTCTTCCAAGCCCGTCTCAGAGTCATTTTTCAGGGCAGGGCGATCTTCTTCAACACCCCTCAGGCGGCCTGGACTTGGCTCATGGAGGAGCGACCTCTGCGGACCCGACCTACTTCCCCCCCCGCCTTGTCGGAACCTCCGCGGATGCACTAGTCTCCTCCCAAGCCACAGCGGAGGCACAATCGGTCCCATAGGAGAGAAGACCGGCGGAGAGGGCCGTCACGGTCACCGGGCGCTGGGTCTCAGTTGCTGATCTCCTCTGGAGGTTCCTCCGGCTCTTGATGATCACAGCCGAGCCAGTTCACTGATTGATCTAAGCCGTGGCCAAGACCCATCTGAGACACTGCGTCCCGCCCTATCGGACTCGGATCTATCTGGAGGTCCCGCGCTCTGGGGGTCCGGTGACGACGCAGGAATTTGATTGTGGGGGCCCACGGGATTGGAACTGGGGCAGAACTCTTAGGTCTTTTATATTAGTAAGCAGCTGATGACACTATGATATCAGTCTGTATGGAGGGGTCCATCATTGCCACGAACTGCCCTGCTAAACGTTTTTAGCTTAGCTCTTTGTTATTGTTTCTTGGGCGACAGATGCTTCGGTTTCGGAAGTATAGGGTGGGGGGGTACAGGAAGGGGGGGCGTTGCCCTCCAAATTCCTTTAGTTTTTGCTTCGTTTGAGCCACTGTTCTAGGGTTTTCAATGACAGCCAACCACTTGCACACTCCATCACCACCGGCAGGCGGTATACCACCTTGCACATGCCTCATCTTACTACCCTACCCGCAATGCACCACTTCCCCTGGGATCCGGGCTCCTTTGGTCCTTCATCTCCCCACATCAATTACTACCCAGATGCATGCTCACAGTAGACCCCTCCATGCTCTGTCGTGGAATGTGAATGGTCTGTTGGACCGCATCAAACGCACAGCGGTCCTCAAGTACGCCCAACGCCACATGCCTGACGTGCTCCTCCTTCAAGAGACTCATCTCCTGGGAACCCACTGCTCTTTCCTCGCAAGATACGGATTCGACAGGGTGTGGCACTCTGGCTTCTCTCGGGGAGTAGCCATACTAACCCGGAGAGGTCTTCCCTTCACCCTGTACACGTGTCGACCGACGCGCAGGGTCGCTACGTTGCCGTGTCTGGTAAGCTTGAAGGCCAGGTCCTGAACCTATTATCAACATGCATCCCTCCTGCCACACTTCCCTCCACTCTCCATCGTCTTGCAGAGGTAATCTCCTCCCTGCCACAGGGTCAGACAATAATTGGGGGGGGGGGAGGGACTTTAATGCAGTTATGCAACCATCACTTGACACAACGGGTAACCCATCCTCGTCGTGCCTAGCCAGCTCTAAGCAGCTATCAGATTAGTCGGCTGCCCTGGGTATGTGTGACGCCTGGAGGATCTGGAACCCCCGGGGGAAACAGTACACTCACACTTCAGCGGCCCATCATACCCACTCCCGAATCGATTTGATCCTCCTGCCCGCCACTGACTGCCAATAAGTCTCTAGCGTCTCTATTCTCCCCCGTGGAATCTCGGACCACTCCGCCATTTCCCTCCGTCTGGGAGGCACCAATGGTGGGATGCGAAAGGTCTGGCCACTGAATGCGTGGTTTTTACAAGATACAGAGATTAAGGACGCACTTTCTGTAGAGTTGCAGCACTGCTTCCTTACCAACCAGGGTTCGGTCCCTTCCCCGGGCACACTCTGGGGGGCCGGTAAGGCTACCTTACGCGGAGTGGCCAGAGGCCTGGTGCACACGAAGCGGGCAGCGCGGGCTGAGCACCTGACCCAACTGGAGACGCAGGCCACGCGGCTGGAACTGACCCTCGCAGACACAGATGACGCTCACCCCGCCAGACAGCTTGCGGCGCTCCGGGATGAGATCCGCCAGATCTCCCTTGACTCTGCCAAGATGCTGTTGCGCGCCTCTGTGGCCAGTGTGTACGGGTGGGGCGACAAGAATGGGAAATTGCTTCACAACTTGGTCTCCTACCCCAAGGCTAACAGAATTGTCCCTGAAATCCGAGACGCTGCTGGAACCCATCACCATACATCGCGTGCCATTGCCCAGGCTTTCGCAGGCTACTATGCCCAGCTCTATTCAGCCCGGCCCCCAGGGGCTTCTCTGGTTGACTTGCTAGACCGAGCGGAGGTCCAGCTGCCCTGCCTTACTCAGGCCGAAGCGACAGACCTCGACCTTCCCTTTACCCCAGCGGAGGTACACAGGGCTATTTCCCTACTACATTCTGGGAAGACACCGGGACCAGATGGCTTCCCGCAAGAGTACTATGCGGCATATCGAGACTTATTAGTGCCCCACTTGACCGACCTCTTCCGGCATGTGGCCGAGGAGGGTTCCTTTCCCTCCGAGACTGACATGGCCACCATAGTGGTCATCCCGAAGACCCAGCCACCTTCTCTCTCCTGTGCGGACTACCGCCCGATTTCTTTAATTAATACCGAAATGAAAATCTTTGCCACAGCCCTGGCCCAACGTCTCCGCCCCCTGCTACACAAATTTATCCACCCAGACCAATGTGGCTTCATGCCGGCGCTTGGTACTCGGCACTGCATACAACGTCTCCACCTTGCCCTGGCCAACCGCCATCTCCTCACACCGTATCTGGCCCTGCTACTCATTGATTTTGAGAAGGCCTTTGACACGGTTGACTGGAGCTACTTGGATGACGTTCTCACCACAATGGGTCTCGGCCCCCATTTCAGACGCATCATCCGTGTCCTGTACTCCAACCCCAAAGCAAGAGTTCTGACCAACGGTGCTTTCTCGGAGGCGTTTCCAATCCGGAGAGGCACGCGTCAGGGGTGCCCCCTTTCGACACCTTTATTCACGTTCGCGATGGGGCCCCTGGCCTGCCTCATACGTAATGACCCTCTAGTCCGAGGGTGGTCCTGGGACCCCCACCAGGTGGATAAAATTGCCTTATACGCGGACGACATCCTTTTCTTAGCTGACCCAGAGAGCTCTGGCCCGCGTTGTCTGGAGGTGCTCCGGGCCTTCGAGAATGTCTCGGGTCTGCGACTCAACCCGACGAAGTCCACTCTGATCCCCCTTCATCCTTCGAGGGCTTGATTAAGCTGGCAATCTAATATCCCTTTATGGAGACAATCGTTTAAGTACCTAGGGATCTGGGTGACCCTGCTCCCGGAGCTGGAATGGGCCCTTAATATTACACCCCTGGTCACGAAAGCCAAGAGCGACCTTAAGCGTTGGCAATCCCTTCCCCTCAACCCCCTTGGAAGAGGGGCACTTTTTAAAATGATGATCCTCCCTCACTTCCTATACATTCTTCAAAACACCACCTTGCACCTTCCAGGGAGTTGGTACTGAGACTTTGATGGGGGAATTACCAGGATCTTGTGGGGGTGGTGGGGGGGGGGGTGGGAGACCTCGTATAGCCTTGGCTCGCTGCCGGATCCCTCCCTTTGACGGGGGCATGGGCATGACAAATCTCCACCTCTACTATTTGGCCACCAAACTTATAGTCGTCCACGACTGGTTCACTGGAGGCTGGTCTGACCCGGCCTACCGGATTGAGCTCTGTACTATGGGCTTCCCACAAATCCAAGCCTACTTATATGGGGTTCCCATTCCACAAACGATCCCTCCTATCACCAGAGCGGTTCTAGTGGCCTGGTCCTGCGTTACACGAGATGGGACAAGAGACTTACCCAACATACACCTCTGTGGCACGGCACATGGCTACATGCAACATCGACCCTTGAGGGTTTCCGGCAGTGGGATCGGGTCGGGATCTTGCTCCTCGGGGACGTCTGGGGCAGGAGACCATGTCAGGGCCTTCCCCGATTTGCAACAGCGTCACTCCCTTCACACTACCCAATTTTGCAAGTATCTACAACTCCGCCACGCACTTAATACACATAGTCCACCAGGCACCTCGCTTCCTGAGTTCAGCCCGCTAGAAGCCCAGGTCATGATGGGAAATTTAGGCAGAGGAGGGGTGTCACGGATATATCGCTCCCTCGTGAACAATGGCCCCACCACCCTAGACTCGCTGCGAACCCGCTGGGAGGAATGGCTGGGCCCCCTAGAAGAGGCAGATTGGCGCGATGCCCTTATGGCTCCCAAAACATTGACGACCTCCTCTAAACTAAGTCTCATCCAACTTTACTACCTTCACATGGTTTATCTCACTCCTGCGCGCTTACACAGGGCGGGACTGCGCCCCTCCCCAGATTGTACACGATGTGGCCAAGCTCCGGCCGATTTCTACCACATGGTCTGGTTATGCCCTGGTCTCGCTCCATTTTGGTCGGGTGTGGAGTCTGAACTTACACAAACTCTGGGGTGGCAGGTTCCTCATGATCCCCTACGCCTTCTTCTGGGTGTATTTGATGGATTGGACGGCTCTAGAGCCGACAAACGCTTTCTAGGCACAGCTGTGGCGGTGGCTAAGCGAGACATCGCAGCGGTCTAGGCTCAGGCCAAACCTCCTACCATACAAAAGTGGCGACGGGGGGTGGATTGTTGCGCGGCCCAGGAGGAACCCCTCTTTGAGGCCCGGGGATGTCCTGAGAAATTTCATAGGATATGGGGCAAATGGCTAAACCTACTGTCTTGAGATGTGTGCTTGATTTCTCTCCTACCTTGTTACATTGCTTCTCCGGTGGGGTGGCATGCTCGAAGGTACTGAACTAAGGCTGGGATTTTTGTTGTCTGCCGAAGATGGACTTTGATTTACTGCACAATCATATGCTGTCCTTTGTATGTTTGGTTTTTCAAATGCAAATAAATTTGATTATCAAAAAAAAAAAAAAAGAAAGGAGTCCCAGCTATACATACCTTGGGGTTTGGCTACACAAGTGCCACTCTCCTAGGCTTCATCTAAACTCACTAAAACCTCGCCTTGCTTCACTAATTGCCGCCTTTCAAAAACTACACCGCAAATTTCCTACGCCAACTTGGAAACCAACTCTGACTGCAGTCAAAGCAAAACTGAACCCATTGCAGTCTTACAGATTAGTAGCCTTCCCGGGAAAGCGAAGTCTATTTCTGAACAACGCCCAGAGTAAAGCCTGCTGCTTGCTATTCCATCTCCCACAATAAATATCACCTGACCAAATCCGGTTAGAATTTGGGGCCCACTAGCAAGGACTAGTACATCAAAGTGCTCTTCTCAAGTACCTGTCATCCCTAAGAATGGGCCCTCCGAATACTCTAAAAGCACTAATCTGGAAAGAGATTCAGGATAACAGTCAAACGAACTGTTGGGCCAAGGCCAGAATTGAGGCTTTAGAAGTGCCGGCCTTGCAACAACTGTGGGAAGCACTCTTATCACATCACACTTTTAAACTTGCAATGAACAAACAAGGCTATTATAGCGGGCGCAAGATAAGGAATGCTTCCAAAAGCGTAGATACTCATGGATATGCATCAAAAATCTCCAATGCCAAGAGCTCTCTTTTTGAAACCATCAAAGGCTTTTATATATATCTATATTTTTAGCGTGAAGACTCGGCCTGTTACTAACAAAGGGTGCAAGGCCACCATGGGCCCCAGAACCGACTTCACCATCATGCAGGCTGGGTCAGGGGTCGGACAAATCTTTCTTGCACATATTATACAAGCCTCATTTTGCAACCAGCGTGTAGAAAGAAAGCTTTTACGCAAGCTCTTTAATGCTAACGGAGTAAGAACATGCTGTCAAGCCTTGTTGTTCTGCTTGCAAATTTGGAGCCCCCCCAAGTAATAGCCTGCCTGGTAAAATTCACTACCACTGTGGAACAACAATTTAAAGTGGTCGTACAATCAAATGGAGGAACTATGTCCTAAAGGCTTTCCCCTTTTCATCTGCACTTTCCATGCACCGGTGTGGTATCTGAGTCTTAGATGGTGATGTCATGCTTTGGGAGACCTTGGAATGATAGGTAAGTCATGGTAGAATCTTGAGGGGGTGAGAAGCAGTTGGTGAGAGAAGCTGTTGGGAGCTGGCTGGGTTTCCTCTTATTATAATTTCTCCTCTACATCCTCGCTGTGGACTCATTCATTTCATTTCTGCATGGAGAGAATCTTACGCTAGTGTAGTAGGCAGCTAGGAGAGGATCCCAACAATCCAGTGTCCATCTATGATTCGGACTACAGCTATAAGAGAGGTTTGAAAGTCCTGCTCTATGACGGTTTGCTACAACCTGGTGAGAAACCTCAATTTATTTTTCTTTGGTGAATGTGGTTAGCGGCGTCTGCCTGGGAAGACTTAATTAAGCTACAACACGTCGGAATGCGTAAAGGGAACTGGTAAAACCTGGGTTAAAGAAAAGCACGATTTGAAATGTTAAACCTTCCCTTTACAAGGGGTTTGTGTCGCGCCCTTTCAGCTTCTACTTGAACCTTCTGATGGTAGTGTCTCTCATGCACCGATCCGCTTAACTAACGGTGCTGAGATCACGTGCTGCACCCTCGCCAAAACTTACTTGTTAAGCGTGTGCCTTCCTCGTAGCCCCTCCCTTGACAATGCACTCGGTACTCAACTCCATATTAGGCCCAGAATTCCACACTGGAGAGGCCAGTCTTAGAATAGCACCATCTGAGACAGGGATCGGCTCTGACCTCACAGTGCAGGCCCCGCAGAGTGACGAACTCCCGGAGTGGCCGGAAACAGGAATCAGCACCGTATCGCTTTGCGCAGGCTCCCTCAGACTGACTAATTTATATGCGGTCACAAATACTAGATTGCTCAGTTGCCTGTGCAGTGACGGGCACACTTCCTGGAGCAGCAAGTGTTAAATACCAATAGGTTTGAATACTGTCTGGGTGGTTCTTGCCTGCTCCTTGACAGGCACACTTATTCGTCATGAGTTCAAGCGCTTACTCATATTATTTTATCAGTTTAAGATTCCTGCCTGTTCAGTGACGGGCACACTGAATTCATTAATCCTAATTACAGTGATGCGCACACCTTTGTGCATCTGTTTTCTTTGAAGAAACCAAAAGAAAATAGTGATGCACACACTCTTTAATTCCATGTCGTAGCATTGTTAGTTGCTCTTGCAGTTAAATTTACGAAAGCTCAATCACTTACCTTGCAAGTTCTTTGGGTTTGTTTTGGGACTCCGTTGTGAGGAAGCCTCATTAAGTTGATACTACATGAAGTGGCAAAAATGGAAGAAAGTATTTGAAATGTATGTAAAGGTATGAGGGACATCCTTGAATGCTGACAGAAGATCTTACTTGCTTCTCCATTGCTTAGGCTCTGAGGGGCAGGACGTTTTTGATCATCTCGCAGATCTTGCTACTGCAGAGGCCTTAGATTCTCTCCAGGCAGGGACGAAATTCACCCTTTCCTTTAGGCAAATGGGGGGATCGCAATTGGGGTCTAACATGACGCCAAGGTCACCTTGATGTATCCAACTTATGATACTATCCCCCTTTTCAGAGACATAAATCTTGCCTCAGACATATCGTTCTTTATCCTCGATGAGCCCCTCCAAATACCCTCGTAGGCGTATTGGTTCACATCCATATGGGATAATATCAGGTTTTAACAATTCAATTTTCTTTTCTAGTTTCTCCTGAAAAAACTTCGAGACGATTGTGATCTTTGCGCAACAGTCAAAGAGTACCTTGGTTGGTTCCCCCTCAACTAAAATGGTATCAATAGGGCCAACTTTAGTTTTCTTGTTATTGCATCCAATCTGTAAGAGAATTTGCCTACACTCAAAATCTTGAGGTTCATTTGCTTGATCACCCTCTGCCAGATCAACACGTACGGATATTTCTTGCCCTGCACACTGATGCAAATTGCCCCTTTTTATTGCAACTGGTGCATGCTGCTCTCAAAGCAGGACATGCCTTGTCATTAGCAAAGTGTCCTGTTTTATCACACCTGTAACACTTGCGTGGGTTTGCCCTCTGTTTCACTGCACTCTCCTCACTCTTCACATTAAGCTTCTTCAAATTCTCCCCCACCACTTGCACACTCTGGTGTTTCTCCTTCTTTATTGTTGCCACACATTTCATGGAGTGTTCAACCCTTTTCGCAACTTGCAATACTTCATCTAATGAAGGTTCATCCCTCATCCACAATTCCTCCCTGACCTTTTCCATGTCACATCCCAACATCAATTGGTCTCTTATACTTTCAACAAGACCACCAAATTTACAGGAGGGAATCTTACAACCGGCACTTTACCATGTGTTCGTCTGTCTTAACTAAGGAGACTTAATGAAGAGTCCTTTAGCGATTAGCACGCAATCACACTTTTTAATTAATTGTTTTACTCTGGTAAAACGCGACCCTTTCTTCAGTTGTATCTGCTGCACTAAGGACAATTCTTGAAGAACCCACGCACTAGTATTTTAGCTTGTGTATACTTGAAATAATTAGGACATTTACTGAAGTGACATGTTTTAGCAAGTCCTTGTTATTGCAACTGATTGTGTACTGGGTAATACTGTGTTCTTATATCATGTAAAGGTTTTGATAAAGTAAATCACGATTAATAAACTGAGTATTTTCATATATGCTGTTGCTATTTAATTTCTTAAAGGCACATTGCATTGTTGCATTTAATAATGAATTTGGCATCTGATTCTAACTTTTTACATTTTGTAATGATCAATTTGACATTTGAATAAATATAAAACCAAGAACTGGAAGAAGCTGAATTGTACATCTTTACTTCTGTAATGGTTTTGGCTGCTTATTTAAGCCGAAGATTCTCCCTTTCCAGTGATCTGACCCTTCTTTATGTTAAGTGAGTGGAATTGTCAACACAGACTTGTAATCAAAACGCCAAACGTTTGGTAGCAAACAGCACTTTTTAAAGTTTAAATTGGAATTTGCAAGACGGGTCTCTCAGGAAGCTGATGGCTCTCGTCTCGTGTGCTAGGTTATTTTAGCTAAAAATTGATTTTTAAAGTCTTTGTGGCAATTGTTTATGGACTACTTGGACACCTGAACAACATAACATGTAATCAATAGACCTTTCTGCATAATTGTTTGTGGAGGAAGAACACAAGCATTTGAAGAAGCATCTTTTTAGTAAAGGCAGAGCATTACATATTGGAATTTTGGAAATTGCTACCCTCTGCTTATAGTCTATCAACTGCGAATGGGAGGACTAGCTGCGAGACATCCTGCCCGGACCGTGAAAGTGGTAGGATGACAAGGAAAACTCCTAAGGAAGTAGTGTGGCTGCAAAAGCAGTGGGCTACAGCCTCAATTGGTCGAGTTGGCAAGTATTCTCTAGTCAGAATGTTAGAGGCGGAGTCAGCTTCTGGTCTCAGGAGCCACCATGTTGGGAGGACAGCTGGTAATCCAGAGGGATCTGAGGGAAGGGACCACTGAGTGCTGGTGGCAGTGGAGAAATTGCACTTTTCTGCCTGCTCACAGGCCACAGCACAAATACACTCTGTATCCCATTTATAATCATGGCTTGAGCCGTACTCCGTGCAGGACCAGCAAACCTAAGTTTACAGGTGGACATACAGCAATATTCCACGTGAATCAGCCTCCACGCGTGACGCACGTTGCCTACACTGCTTCGCTTCTAAATCATCAGAAATGTCATATTAGTCTAGCATTTTATCACAACAAATAAACCTGCAGCATTACAGCATATAGCGGAGTGCTTTAATGTTTCAAGGCACACGAACAAGAAAAACATTTTAACATTCACGAAATACCACCCTCCGTGTTTGATATAATGCTTCATAGCCCACTTCTATTGTTTCCAATCAGTGTAAATGAATCCATTTTTACCACATGAAATGGGTCTCAATTTATCTACCTTGGTAGGATGGAAGGTTGTGCTGGGATTCAAATGTGTAACACGCATGTCACTGCCCAGCAGATGTGAGCCAAAGGATCTATCTCACTGAACCCTTTTGCTGGCTAATGCTTGTGCCAATATTGTATGTACCTGTACTGTACGCAGGGCCGGACTGGGAACCCAAACCAGCCATGGCAATTTTGACTGACCAACCCCCTGCCGCATTTGTTACTGGGGGGAGATATAGCAGCACTGCTGCAAAACCGGCCCCCACCCATCCAGCCTCTTGGGGAAACGCCTGATGCCCGCTACGGCCAGTCCGGCCCTGACTCTACGTGTACCGTGTGCAGGGGCCTCCATGAGCATTTAAGGGCTGTACCAATATTGTAAAGGAACTACTCAGTACATGCCCTTAAAATATGCTATATTATGCACACGAAGGGCCTGATCCACAAAGGGCCGCCGCAATCATGGCAGAGGCCCCTTAGTCGTGCCAGGACCGCCGCATTGCAGTTTCTCATTGTGGAGTAGTCCCGCCACGAGTGCGGGCCCCCCGTCAGACCTGCAGGGCTCCGCCACAAATGCGGAGGCCCAGGGCTTTAAGTGGGATGAAAAAACTGGGGGGTCTCTCAAAGGGGCGTGGCCAGTGTAAATAAGGGCGTGGCTTAAAAACATGTAAGCTAAATATCTGTGCTTAGCACAGTGTGCTGCCCGCCTTGTATTTTGCTGTTTCTGTTATTGCATCGATATATATGATACAACAAGTAACATCATACCTACAACAAGTCACGGCTATTGGCTTTGTCAATGGTTGTTAGTTGCATAAGATGAATAAGCAGCAACTATGGCTTGTATATATTATTGAAAAAGCTTCGACTTAAAGCACTGGTGACACCACGATGATGCTGCTCCTCCTGAGTTTCAAAAAGAGAAGGGAAATCCAGAGAGAAAATGACTCTCTTTAAAGGATTTCCCTTCCCCTACAACGCTCACCTGGCATGACGTCATGCCGTAACTTCTCCACTAGTGAGAAGTGAGCAGTGTGAGCATGCGCACATCAATGTGCCTGCTGTCACTGCAGTCCTTGAAAATAAAATGGACCGCCAGAGCACAAAACAGAGCCCTATAGAGACCCGTTTCGAGCCCCTCTTTAAAAAACTGCTGGTGCTCAGCACCGGTGAGACCCGGCCCACTTAAAGCCCTGCGGAGGCCCTTTGTGAATCGGACCCGTAGTCTGTAATGCATAATTGAATCTTGCATTCGACACTGTTTGGGATACTTCCAGGTGTTAGACAAAAAGGCAGTGTGCAGCATGTTAGTGACTTGATACACTGTGGTTATTTACAGATTTACGTGCGACTTAGCACTACTATGACAACAGCACCTTGATTTTGACATTATGCCTGCATTGTGCAATGTGTAAATCGTCAGAAAGGTCACATTAGTACATTGTGATCGCACAGCCAATAAGCGGTCAGCATTACAACGCCATCTCTGCGGTTAGTGGCAAGCCACATGAACAAGAAAGGCGTTATGTTACATGTTCAGGCAATGCTCTTCAGGCGTTCGCGTGCCAAAGGAAATGCACCTGCATGCCAAACAAATTATAAGCGCCCTAGGAAATGTGTCATGCATAAGAGGCTTAGGGACCGCAAACTATCTGACGAATTATCTATTTCCCAAATCTGGGCGCTGAGGTTTTAACGTGGTTGTGACAAGGAGGAACAAGAAAAACTAGCCAGGACTTTAGATGCGGGGAAAAGGCTGTTTACTGTAATTGGCATCAAAGAAAACGTACAAGAAGAAAATGAGAAACTGGGGTAAATCACAGAGAGCTTAAAGAAGCAGCTGTTTCCCATTACGTTATAGTCTTATTCAGTAGAGTGCTTTGTTCAAAGAGGTATGTCAGTGGAAAGCATTTAACTCACTGAGTCATCTTGTCAGATGGCCTATGCCAATACTGTTTACCAGTGCTTAATTTGTAAAATATTAAGTGCCGGGGCTCTGACCAGGAGGCAACTGCAGTTTGCACCACCCATTGCCCTGGTCATTGCTGCCAAAACAACTACTAACCATCTCTCTCGCATGTAAATGCGACAGTTCAGATTATGCCAGGTCCCCAAAGCTAAAGGAATGGCTGGGGAGGCAGGTATTAGTAATTTTTTAATGTATATTGTTTTCCTAAACAACTGTTATACTGCTCATCTCGAAATTAAATGAGCTGCGCCACCATGTGGCAGACTGCCCTAAGTGTGGTGTTGACAATTAGGTGCCGGTGCCGAGCACCGGAAACCAATTAAGTGCCAGTGTTCAGCACCGGAAAGCACCGGCTCAAATTAAGCACTGCTGTTTACATCTCTAGTTATAGGGGGCAGGGCCGACCGTGGTGTACAGGAGCTATTATCTGGGCCCCTGTAGAGCTGCTCCTGCTCCCAGGCACCTGTGAGTTGCGCCACGGGCGTCAAAGGAAAAGGAGACTGGCTTCAGAAGAGTGAAAATTGGATCCGCCCACAGTGGTAACTACCTGGATGGCCTACAGCACACCTCCCCGACTAATAGTGAGCGGTGCTTTGGTACGTTCCACAGTCACTGGCTGTGGAGACTCAAGCAATGACCGCCTCTTCCATGCGAGCATGGGGGAGTTTTGAGAGTACCAGTTGTCATGGTGTCCCAAGGGCCTAATGCAGGCAAAGGCGTTGCTAGTATGCAATGTGCTCGAATGCAGGGAAGGAAATGCCCCCACTGACCATTGTCTGGACTATGAAATACAGAAATAATCAGGGTTCAGTGGGGCCCTCAAGCCTCAGCATACATGCCAACATTTTAGAGCAGGCAAGCGGGAGATTTTACAAGCAATAGTCAGGATAATGTATCTTTCCCCATTGATTTAGATTGAAGCTGAGGCAATCTGCGTGAATCGGTTCTATCGGCATGTATGGTTAAAGACAATCAGCATTTCATTTTTGGCAGCTTAATAACATAGCACAAATAAAAACAGAGTTCTAAACTCTGTGTTTTGTATGCACTTCGTAAAACTGCTAAAAATTAAATGTTAAGTAAGGCCTATCACACACTCTAATCTCCCCCTCCAAGAATTACTGGCAAAGCGTTCCAGCTCAGGATATATATTTGGGAGGTCAAGCTGCCTTGTTTCCAGCAGTCCATAATTAGCCAATCTGAATCGGGTTTCTGCATGCAGGAATTGGGAGGCGAGAGCCTAGCCTTGAAATCGGTTGTCTCCCGCCTGATCTGGAGGGTTGGTATGTATGCCCCAGTGCCACTGAACCTCTTGCACCAATGGAAGTAACACCGCTGGTTGCCGGAAGGCAGAATATCCGAGACTCCACGGCTAAACTGGAACACTGCTTCCCCTGTGGAGAGTGGAGGGGGTGAGGAACGAGCCAAAGAAGTACGGTTTTCCCACCTGACTGGCTGTGCGAGACTTCCATACTACCAGTGTCCGGCTCCCGGCATGATTGACTTCACTGAAAATATTGCCCTCTGCGATGTGGGGACTGCAGACAGTGCAGCCTGCATAGGTGAGCTTTATCTGTGCCACGTCATTGTGGGCACACTCTTGGAGGCAGCAATGGTGACAAAGAAAATAGGGAGGTTGCAGGGCTTTAAGTGGGGGGGGGGTGTCTCTAAAAGAGGCCCAGCCTAAGAAGCATATCTAGGAATCCTTTCCAAGAGGCGTGGCTTATGTAATGAAGGACGTGGCCTTAAAACTTGCAAAATAAAATCCTGTGCTTTCCATACCTGCCACCTGGCCAGTATTTTGGTGCCCTTCTATGAGCTTTTGAGTATTGCATCCAGACACATCACACAATATCCAGAATGCCCCTACAATAAGCTATACCTTTTGGTTTAGCCAATGCTTGTAAGCAGTATCAGACAAATGATTAACAATTTTGTTGTGAATAATTAAAATGTAGCTTGTTTCAACCCTGAAAATATGAGACTGTGAATTAAAAGGCAACTGATGTCCGTGGAAAGGTTAGTGGTCTTAAGAATGTTGCAAACGCTCAAATTTCCTCCTTCCCACAGCTTTCCTCTGAGGCCTTTCTGTGAGAGACACTCTTCTTCCCACATCTTTCTGCAATCCTCCATCTGTATATTTCACTCCTCAGCTCTTTCCTCTTTAGCACCCTCTTGTCACTCTGTCCTGCATACACTTCCTTGCATCTCCTCATCTTCACCATTCCCCAATGCACTTACACATCTATAAGCACTACATATTTGTTTACTTTCACACTGCAAATAATTTCACAACTGGGTGCCTCACTCACACAATTTTGCTCAGAACCACAATTAGAATTGACATTTGTGCCCATTGCTCTGGGCGCTCTGCAGAGAGACCAAGGATTGAATGAGCATGTATTCTGACCAACTTTATGGCCCACTTTAGCTGAGCTCGCAGTTATGCCTGAAAAAAGTTCCTGGTTTTTTTTAATGAAATTCACAGCAATTTTGTAACCATTCATAGAATACTATAACAGTTTATAGTAAAATATAACCGTCAGGGCAGGGAGTAAAATCTTGATGAAAGATGACAGGAATTCAATGCTCCAAAATATCAGTAAAATATACAAAGAAAACAAAGCGTTATAAACACCCACCAACAAGCCACAACCTGACTCTTACTGACATCTACAGGCGGCCCAGTTCACAGTATGCTATTGAAGAGTAATTTGCTCCTTGAAAAGAAAATTATGAAAAACATCATCCTGGAAAAAGCAAATACCCTTGGAAAGTATACTAAGTTAAAAGTGTTAAAAGTAAATGTGAGCTACCTCGCTTTCATGGACTATCTTAAGGGTTGTGCAGCCATTGTTCAGAGCCTGCTCAGTGTTTTTCACTATAAATTTAGGAACAGAAAATAGGGCCTCAGTAGAGACCTATTTCAACATCAGCTTTTAACTACTGCTACCACCACCCCACTCAATTCAAGCCCTGGATATATAACTTTTCTACCTCATGTATTGCAGCATCCAGGGATGCTCAGAAAGATCAGGCCTAGTAGCCACTGATTAAACAGGGTAACTTAAGGCAAATGGATCCTCTTCACTCAAGCAAAGACTTGCCCTCTGAGCTGTAGAAGAGGAGCGGCACCACTGAGGCTGCACTGCATGGAATGGATTGGAAATTGGAGGGTCTGTCGGGAGAAGTTCTCAACAGGTTGGGAAAAAGCAGGAGTCTGGAACAAAATGCGGAAATTGGAGAATGATGTAAATGGGGCTGCTAATAGAGTGCATGAGCTGAAAAACTTTAGGAACAAAAGCAATGGATGCCTGTTAGACCCGGGATCCCTGGTTGGCTCAGGTAGGTACCTTAGGCCAAGTAGGGACCCGCGTTCCAACGTCAGGGAAAGGAAGGTCACCTTCTTAGATAGCCCCACTCACCCCCTCGGTAGCTTGGCACGAGCAGCCAGGCTTATCTTCAAGGCAAATGTGTAAAGTATTTGCAACCACGCTCACCACAACCCAATGATGACACCACAAATAGACTCCACACGAGTTTTATAAAAACGAGTATAAACTTTATGTAAAAAGATATACGATAAGACCACACGATCTAAAACCAACATATGAGGTTGTGCAATATTTCTCCTGGCCGGTTGTTAGGCCAGTCAGTCCTTGTAAGTTCTGGCGATATCAATGAGCACTTCTAAACATTCTCCTGTACTCTGAACATCATATCATACAGTCGTAATGCTAGAATCAGGTACTTTTGCAATGTAAAAATACTGTAATGCGCAACGTAGCAATCAGACACTCTGCAATGAAAAGAATGCAATGCGTAACGCAACAATCAGGCACTTTGCAAGGTAAAATAATGCAATGCATAATACAACCACCAGATATGTCGTTATGCAAACATAAGGCAATGCGTAATACACTAATCAGGTAATTTGTTATGCTGGAATAATGCAATGCGCAATACGCTAATCAGGTAGATCGTTATGCAGAAACAAGGCAATGCGTCATACGACAATCGGATAGTTCGTTATACAGATAAAATGCCATGCGTCATACACTAATCAGGTAGTTCGTTATGCAGGAATAATGCAATGCGTAATACTCTAATCAGGTACTCCGTTATTCAGAAATGTTGCAATGTGTAAAACGACAGTCAGGTACTCCGTTCTTCAGAAATGGAATAATGCGTAATACACTCAGACCCCGATCACCGGGCCTTAGGCGGTCTCTTCGCCTCTCCTTCTGACTTGCAGTCAGTCTCTCACAGTTGCCCCCAACATGGTACTGTGTAATCCAAAAAGTGCAGCTTCGCACTCCGGCCTCGGTACCGCCACTCCCTTGGCAATACGTGCCGCGATACGAGCCGAAGTAGAGGCTCCCGCGGCCAACACGAGAGAGAGGCCGAGAGCGTCTCCCTCCGAGCCCACGCCCCAGGAGTCGACACACGTTACCTGGGGGGCGCGAACCCACTCTCCTCTCCTCGTCCAGCGGCTGGGCCGCCAATGCAGCTTTGTGAAATGGCAACGGCGGCTCGGGCCAGCAACTCAGCTCCTCCGGGACTGCCGGTCATGGGCCGCTTCAGTTACGAAGATCTCAGGCTACCACAAAGCACACGAACACAGCGTCGCTGAGTCTTCCTTACACTTCGGGTTCCCGATCACTGGGCACTCCACACACAGGTCTCAGGCTGCACGAAGATCACACCCACAGCATCCCTGAGACTCACTTTACTCCAGTGCACACGATAAGGCAAATCCTCACGAAGGTCTCACAGTGCACGACGCACCCGCACACAACGGCGTTGAGACTCACTTGGATTCCGGTGCACACGATCACTGGACAATCCTCACAAAGGGGTTCAGGCTGCACAAAGCACATGCACACCGCGTCGCTGATCCTTGCTTGGACTCCAGGTGCCCACGATCACAGGCCGATCCTCATGAAGGTCTCAGGCTGCACAAAGCACACGCACACAGCGTCGCTGAGACTCACTTGGACACCAGGCGCCCACGATCACAGGGCAGTTCTTACGAGGGTCTCAGACTGCAACAGGCACGCTCACACAGCCCCTCTGAGACTCTCCTGGAAACTTTTGTGTTCCTGTGTTTCCCAACAGGGAGCCAGCTCACTTCAGGCCCTTGGGGATAAGTTACTTCAGGACACAGCAAAGTCCTTCAAGCAGGGGGACACAGCACACTGCAAAGTCCCTTTAGCCTTTCCTTGGTTGAAACAGCAAACTGCAGGCCAGCCCCAGAACACACAGCAAGGGTCAGTCCTATCCTTCAGTCTATTCAGTTGTTTCTTCCTTGGCAAAGGTGCTCTTGACCACGAAGTAGCTCCAGTCTTGTTCACACTTGATCAAGCCATTCTCCAAAGTTCAGGGGCTTCAGCTCTCATAGTTATACCCCTCAATGGCTTTGAAGTCTTTGTACTCGGGGGGCACTGACCCCTGTTCAAACCAGTTCTGGGTGCCTTCCTGCCAGTGACACCTTTATCATTTGATTAGTGGGGGTCTGGATTCTCAATCACTCAGCAGGAGATGGGACAATTGTTTTATAGCAGCAACCCAGGCCTCTTCACCTCTAGGGGCTTCTCCTCCCCCTACACTCCAGATGCAGGTCAGCCTGTTGCCGTCTCACCTCCTCCCCTGGGTCAAGACATTCCCCAGATCCTATTGCTTTCAAATCCAGACAGTCAATCCACAACCAGGCAGAGACACACAGAAATGTTAGAGCACAAAAACTCAGCCACTTCTAAAAGAGTGGCTTCTGAACACAATGCAAAAACCACCTACATAAAAAGATGTGTTATTGCATTGTGAGTTCAGGCATACTAAACTTCACCTTTCCATCTTAAGCCCTTGGGAAAATAGGCTGGAAAACCTATTACACAGCCTTCACATTCTGTCCTATGGGCAAGATGGCCTTTCAACAGTGAAAAACGAAATGCAGATTATTTCACTGTCAAGACATGACACACACCTTAGTACATGTCCTACCTTTCACATGTACTACACCCTGTGCAGGGGGTACCCTAGACCTACCATAGGGGTGTCTGATATGCATAGAAAGGGAAGGGAAGGGAAGGGTAAGGTCTGGCAAGTGAGTGCACTTGACAGAACAACATGGCAGTTTAACAAACTGCGCGCAGGCCCTGCAATGGCAGGCCTGAGTTCCCTTCTTAAAGCTACTGGTGTGGGTGGCACAAATAGTGCTGCAGGCCCACTAGTAGCATTTGCATTACCAGCCCTGGGACACAGTGCACTTTACTAGGGACTTTACTAGTAAGGCAAACATACCAATCATGGACAACCAATTTCCATTACACTTTATACAGGGAGCACTTGCACTTTGACACTGTTCAGCAGTGGCAAAGTGTCCAAAGCATCTAAGTTGGCAACACAATGTCAGAAAAAAGGTCTAGGGGGAAAGCAAAAAGTTTGGGAAATTAGCTAAAAAGGCCAAGTCCTACAATGCCCTACTGTAAATGGAAGCTAGACATGAGATTCTAGAAAATCTGGGAAGGGGCAACCAACTGCGAGCCTTGAGTGTTCTGTAGGAGTTCAGCAGAGGTCATCAAGGAAGTATGGCCGCGATCATAACGAAGCTCTTGGGTTTGAGACAAGATGAAGAGTATGATGTGGTGGTGAAGGCCTTCTGATGGTCCCTCAATTCATCAAAACTGGAGACGATACCAGTGGCACAGTGATGGTAGTGGTCCACTCAGTGAAGTGAAGGAAGCAGGTTCTCTGGGCAGCTGAAAACTGTGTAGCTGGTGGGAAAGCAGAGTGCTGTGTCCCCTCCCCCCTCCCCCCCCCCGACCTGAATCCTAACATTTTGATGAGAAATAGTGCATTTGTGATCATTAAAATGAACCTCATACCCAAGGGATGTCAGGCTTCAGTGTGCTATCCTGTCCAGTTGAGGGTGGAGCACAGAGCGCAGAAGTACCACTTCTCACAGGCTGAATCAGGTAGGGCATTCCTGGAGAGCGAGGATCATGATCCGGGTTGATTACAAGGCATGTGACGCCAGCCCAGGGTATGTCTCACTGGGAATTGCTTACTGTTTTGATGTATGTTTTTCTTTATTCTTTAAAGCTGTCCCTCTGCTACCCTATTTACTGTTGGGCTCAGAAGAGCCATTGAGACTGCTTATGACTGTACTTTAGGGGAATCGCTTAAGCCTAGGAATTTCTTTTGCATAATTGACTTCTTGGCTGCCGACTGGATATGCTTCTTCTGGTACTTTACCAGGAGTCTATGACGATTTGATAGTGTTTGTCTGCTTGGTTCCTCCGGTAAACTGATTTAGATCTAAATGTGCACTTACAAAGCAAACTGGGATTCTTTTGGAGCGTGCTGTAAGAAACTTTGACACATCACTAGGGCTCACAAACAGGCTTGGTGCTCATATCATAATTTTGATCTTGGAAATGAAGAAAGTTTGTGTCGGTCCTGCTAGATGTCAACCTGTAACAGACGTTCTCTCTTTCTCTCTCTCTCTCTCTCTCCTGCTCTTTTCTCCATCTCTCTACTTCTATCTGGGTCTGTGCTGTACAAAGTAAATAAAAAGCTAGAACCAAGTAAAATATCAGATCTGGCATGAGTCCAAATAAGATTTTTGCACACAGTGCATTGCAACAAGTTTTTTAGCCCTCCATGATATCTTAAAACTTATCCCACTGCTTTCCACTTTAGAGCACATACATCATATACATTCAGACCCAGGAAAGAGGACCCCATGATAGAAAACGTGAACATTACAATTGTCCTCTCTTTTTAGATGACTGCCATCCAACCGACTTAGTGGTCTGTTGGCAATAGACCTAGACTTAAAGTGGGCTTTGTGTCAGTCTCGTGACTGACTGGCTTTCTTGTTTATATTTCTGTTCCCTGCGCCTGACTCCATGGTGTTCCTCCCTATTCTTGTGCTTATTCTGCCCGATGAGCAGTGCTTAATTTGCCACTGCACTCATTTTTAGGACTGGCACTTATCTTTTTCTGCATCAGACATTTACGAGAGCAAGAGAGGGAAAAACACACAAAACAGAAAGACGGAGGAAGAGAAAGACAAACAAACTGTGATAACCAGAGAAATCAGGATTGTGCAAGAGTGAGATACAGGCACTAGGAGGCTCTAGTAGTGGATTAAAGTGGCATGAAGTAGATTTAGGACTATGCTGCATTGGTATTTGGTGTGTCAACATTCAGTTGCAGGATCATGGGCTTCTGAACAGAGCCCCAGGCGCTGGCACTCTCTTTTACAATTTAAGCATTCCCTAGGAGCATTTACCTATCACAGTATTTTGATTTGATGAGTTGCAGTGTTCCACAGCTGATGTCTTACTTTGTATTTCAATGCATAAGGGAATATGCTATCTCTCTTTCTCTGTCTCATTCTGCTCCCTCCTCTTTCCCAACACATTCTTATCCATTAATAAGCCTCCACAGTGTCCACTTTATCTCCCCTACACTCTTGTGTACTCGCAGTCCGCTGTTTCGATAGGAAGCCATCTTGAAATGGTTATTAAACCATTTCAAGATGGCCACCCGTGTGTGCGCAATGGTGAGCAAATGCAAGGTGGCCACCTCAGAATCATTTTTCTTTAAGCAAAACCATCAAAGCCACTGTACTTGCAAGAGCTCCATGGCCATCTCGGAATGACTTTTCTTTTGATTTAAAGAAAAATTATTTCAAGATGGACACCACACATGAGCATTCATGTGCGAAAGCCATATTGGAATTTGTTTTGTTAAAGCAAAATGAAAAACATTTCAAAATGTCTGACATCTCTGCATGCTTTAGCTCAAATAACTCAAAAAACATAACTCACACGTCAAGTGGAATGCTCATGTCCTCACCAATTACGTGACCGACTTAATTACAAATATCATTAGCAGTTCACTGAAAGTATGTGACTCTGTGGCTTTTTTTTGCATAATTCAGGATGCAGGAACTACCCTGTAATGCTGGCATCAAAAGAAAAAACATTTGCAATGTAATAGGTCTCGCATTAGTGAAAGTTTTACCTATTGGTGTTGCAAATGATAATGTTTGTTCGATTTATTTTTTGTCAAAAAATATCCCAGCAGTAGCATAGTAATAAAAGAATTCACAAAGCAAGGAAAGAATGCAGTACCACAGGATGTTACTAAGTGTCCCTGTGGAGTTGTAAAGGGATCTCTATTAGCCACATAAGGTATTGCACCCTTAATGCCTCCATGACAGCCGGGTAGGAGAGGTTTGAATTGCGTGTGTCGGTTTGGCCGTAGCAAGGTAGCCGGCAAAACCAACATGCACAATGCACACTTAAGTGGCCTTTCCTCACTGCTGCCAATCATTGGCAGCAGTGACGCACTGGCTCCCCCATGCCCTCGTCCTCCGTTTGCTGGCAGAAAGTATCAAAAATAAAATGGTAATAAAATAATTTTATTACCATTTCATTTTTGACGCTTTCTGCCCAGCAGTGTGGGGGGCAACGCTTCTACGCTCCCACGGAGGAACCGCCGCTGGTGTAAGCTCTATGTATCTGGCATAGCTTAGACCCATGGGGCATGGCACTGGATAACCCAGACTATGACTTTTCATACTATCACATGGGGAGCTTTAATATTTATAGCTAAGAGTCAATTCCAACCACAGCATGGTCTCACACCATACATACCTTCGCTCAAACATTCCTCCAATTGTATGACTTTCAGCTCAGCAGTTTGAATATTAGCAGAAGGTTGAGGTAAATCTATGATTTTAGGTTAACAATAGAATGGGATGTATACGATGCACTTATGAAATACACTGGAGAGGTGCTTACTTTGTAACTTAAGAATAGTTAATGACAAAAAGTCTCATTTGCAATTCTATTGAATGCACGCTTTGGAACTTCCATGATAAAAAAGACCAAACTATTTGAACAATATTGAAAGTAATAAAAGGGAGGAAATAAAACAACTGAACGTGTAGTGCACAATGAAAGAAGTCTTTCCCTT
This sequence comes from Calotriton arnoldi, assembly GCA_963921515.1. Taxonomy (NCBI): domain Eukaryota; kingdom Metazoa; phylum Chordata; class Amphibia; order Caudata; family Salamandridae; genus Calotriton; species Calotriton arnoldi. Next base: position 1,237,316 of record CAWUFW010001109.1, on the reverse strand, counting down.
GATCACACATCTTCCCTTGGAGCCATGTCTTAGCAATTTGTACTTAAGAATAAAAATGTTATTGCACTTTTTCACCGAGGGAAATATAACTTTTTGCTTTGAGATATAAACAAAAAAACAAGGCAGAAAAAAATTATGCAAGACATTTATGTTGAAATGAAAAACAAACACTGCTTCGAAAAAGAAACATTGAAAGGGCTAGTTGGCCAACTGAGGCCAATTTCCATTCATCCGCAAGTTTTTCCTTCTGCAAAACTTGTGAAAACTAAACGTAAGGCCTACACGCACCGCTCATATGCAAACCTGTATGGGATACATGTATCCAATCATAACTGCCAGCACAGAAGGAGCAGGGGCACAGAATAACTTGGGATCACCTATCGCCTTCACGCGGGTGCTCCAGAAACTTTCAAATTAAAATATCAAATGTTTATGCGTTTGTTTACCAATACTGCCTTGGCCGCTATGAGAGTTTCTTGGCTGCAGCCACACTTGCACCACATGCATGCATTGCTTCTTCTGTTACTGATCAACGAGCGCAGGCATTTTCCTATCAGCCGCTAAAAGGTTGCCGCCATTAGGCGCCGCGAGAACACGTTAAGGATTAAATTGTTGCTATGCTCAGCAGGAATGAAAGGGAATTATGTATTATTAATGAAAAGCTCTTAAATGCAGCACCACGGAATACACAAAGCCGGTGCACTCATGCTGGAATGAGAATTACAGGCGCATTAAGGGACGGAGGGAGCGTTGTTAACACTGCGCGAGTCAATGGCAACGATTGTGTATGTAGTGTTCGAATACTCCTGCTGTGCTTCTGTATTACACAAGTCAAAGTGGTGATTATAGATCCATTTCTTTCATCATTACTGTGGTAGTCACAAGTCGTGCAGGCAAGCGTATTCCATATGAGGTCTACTAGAAGATGCTTGGTGTATTTGAAGGTGTGGTCAAGTGTGAGGAAGTGGGTCTAGTGTGAGGCACAGACCCCTGGTCTACTGGGTGAAGACCTGGCCTATTTGGGCAGGTGGCTTCATAGGAGTAGGTCCTGCCTAGTGTGTAGGACATTTGGTCTAGTTAGTGGTGCTGTGTGTGGTTTGAAATGTGCAATATAGGTTATTGGAAGGAGGTGTTGTTAAGTATGGGGGGCGTGTGAACTAATTACAGATGTGGTCTTGGAACAGAAGATGTAGTCTTGTGATGAGAGGGGGCATGGTCGTGTGGCAGGAGGAGGCATGCTCTAATGGTGTACGAGTTGGTCTAGTTGGAGAGAGTATTCTTTAGTTGGGGGGCATGGTAGAAGAAAGTATTGTCTATGGGTGAAGGTGCGGTGAAGGGGAGAATGTGTGGTGTAGAGAGCAAGAAAGTGTGGTGTAGTTGGAAGAAGGTGTGGTGCAGTGAAAAAAGATATGGGCTAGTTAGGGAAAGTGCAGAATCATGGGAGACATTTCAGTCCAGTGGGAGATAGTGCGGTCTGGTAGGATGGGGTTTGGTGTAGTGAAATAAGGCATAATTTTGTGGGCAGGGTGTGGTTTAATGTATCATCTAAAAGGAAGCGTGATGGCTAGAACAAGATGTGGTCTGGTGGGAGGAGGTGAGGCTCAGAGTTAGATGTTGGCTAGCTGGAAAGGGTGCAAAATATGCAGCCTAGAGAAAATAAGCAGAGTTAAATATTTACATATTTTCAGTACATACTCATTAGATGTAAATTTCAATCACAATTCTCTGCTGGCATACAGTGTTACTGCAGAATCATCAGTAGGTCTACTCACTTGGTGCCCTTCCTTCTTACCACTGTAAAGCTGTAGCACAAAGCTGGCAAGTGAACCCCTGTCCTCTCTGGCACATTTGGGCAGTTTTTGCATCCACGGCAACTAATATTCTTGAACATTTAGTTTTGCATGTAACAGTGCAAAAGTACGGGTTTAAAAAGTCCCATCATGCCAAGTGGTAACAGTGATAAGACATGGTAGTATCAGGAGCTAGAACAAAGTCTCCAAAAATGGATGAATTCGGGAAGTATTCGACAATATAGGATTGGAATTTATGTATGAAAGTGATGCGTTTGTTAATGCACTGAGGTAGAGTGGAGTTAGATTGGCGTAACCTATACATGTTATTGAAAAAGTGTTTTCTAAGGTCAAAGTTTTTTATAGAAAAATACAAAACGTACAAGTGAAATGGAATAGGGAGTAAAATATGTTTTTTTTATTGTTATACAAATTACTGGATAACGTTTGTTGGTTTTGGGTCACCAAAGTTATATCATGTAACTATACAGAAATTAACTTTTTGAATATTTAATAGAGGTATCGAATGTTGTCAATTACTTCTTTTGGAAGCAGTATTGCTTATGACACACAACCGCAGGGCCTTATTTCCAGGTGGAGACATGCCCAACATACCTCTGGGATTAGAGGGGACATTATCTTTAGCACACTTGCATCCTGCCCAACGCTGTGTGCTCAGTCAACCTCGGTGTCTGGGTAGTTGTGAGGACCCATGGACACAGAGGGCCTAGAAACTACAGGCAAGCTCTATTTTAAGTTAAAAGGGCAGGTTTGTCTTCACCCAGCTCCTAGTTGTGTATAAGATGAATGAAAGACGTGTGTTGCCCAACAGACCTGAGGTGTGACCTGGGCATTCATAAAATGGTGACTAGCCTGACAACAAATGATGCCTAGACACTGTCCACAGAGGTGGATAGGCCTGTTGCTAACTTAGGAGATGTTATGGAAGACCTGTGCCTCTCAGAGGCTCTGAGGGCAACAGGCGACAGATAGGAGCCAGGGTTGACCAGGCTGCCTCCTTCTGTCCTGTTGAATCTGGCTGTCACAGAGTGTCGGAAGAGGTGGCTGAAACGAAAGGGCAATGGGTAGCTAACTTTGGCAACTTTTTTTTAACAGGTGTGAGAAAACAGTGACATTCAGGGAATTGGAAGAAAGGGATTACAAAGATTGCAAAAAATAGACATCAGCTGGAAGAGCACTGGAGAATCTGTGTAGAGTGCACCAACATAAACTGAATCAACTCTATGCAGTTTTGGGTGACATGAGCGAGTCAGTCAGTTGAGCTTGGCAGATAAGTAAGCTTATGCATGTTCGATGCATTGATTTGGTCTGGACCACTTCATACGATCAACTGGGGCAGCAGGTTTGAGCATGGAGGCCCCTATTTTGAATGCCACTGGAAGGGACACATGAAAAGATGCGAGGACAAGAAGACAGAGAGAATCTAAGAGTCGCTAGGGAAGACAGAGAAAGTGTTTGACAGTGGAAAAGAGGCAAAGCCCAAAAGAGCGAGTTTTCCTTTCCTACTACTAGAGTGGTGTGCTTGCATCCTAGACCACGGTCCGACCATGTTCCCAATGTGCCCACAGTCCTTGATGGGAAATGTGGGAAGAGACAAATAAGGCCTTACCAGGGCTGCCACACGGGCAGGTCATGGTGTGACCTAGAACACTGAACGCCAAGGTCATACCACAAGATGAAGCTAGCAAGGAAACTAGGTGACGGAACCTAGACAGTTCCCTAGTACTCCCGCCCTGCAACTCCCTCTTCACCTCTGGTCTAGCAGGCATATAAATAAATAACGGGGGAGCCGGAAGGGCCGGCCTGTCCCCGTAGCCTTCCTTGTGGTCTGTGTTTTACGTGACCAACCGTACTAAAATCAGGGTTCGATCTACAAGCCTCTATTTTCTAAGCCAGTGAGCCACTGGCTGTCAAATCTTCGCCCACTATGGCCAACTTCTCATGGGCACAGAAGAACCTCTTGAGTAGGGTGACCAGACGTCCCGGGTTTGCCCGGACAGTCCCGGTTTTTAAAGGAGTGTCCCGACACTTTTTCCTGCAACAAAGACATGTCCTGGTTTTTTGAGAGAGGTTTGGGTGAGCCCCCACATTAATCGAGTGTGGTGCGGGCTCACGTTTCCACCGATCCTCTCTTCACACCAGGAACAGAATTCCAAGTGGAGCCTTTTAAAGACCTCTCTTCACAGCACTGAATGAAGTTGTTCAAAAAGCCGCCTGCTGTGCTGCCTCACTCAGGCAGCACAGCAGGATGTTATTAGGGGGGAATAAGTGTCCCATTACCATAAACCAGGGACGGCCTGCGACATAGTAATAGAACTATGTTTTGGCCGGAGCAGATATATATATATATATATATATATATATCCTTAAAAATATTTTGTAAAGCCCTTCTGTGACCATGATCCGGCCCTGGCCAAAACAGTCCTATTTCTATGTCGATGGCCGTCCCGGTTTTCATTTTGAAAATCTGGTCACCCTACACTTGAGCTATGATTAACGGCTATTTTGATAGCTGCAGGTTTTCCCCGTTCTTAGGTTCATAGGCAGGCGCACAGAAATGAAAGTGCGCAACATAACCACAAAGGCTCAGCATTCACCAAACAAGTTCACTGACTTTGCCTAAGCATCACAAGCTCGTGTGAACAATTTGGGCACATAACAGCACCGTGAGTGAATAATGTTGGTGCTCTGATTCCCTCATCTACAGGAAAACTTTCCTAAATGATTTTTTCATGAGGATTTCAAACCGCTGGGTAGGTAGTTATACCAAAGAGTTTTATGTTTTTAATGTGTACACGTCAATTCAAAATTCAACAACTTTTGATAAATGATTTGAGGGATTTTTATCAAGCCAAAGATTATATTTAACACACAAAAGGTGATGTGGGGGAATGCTTGCAATAAGTCTAACCACTGGCAATCTTTTGCCCACCGTGCCTCCTCAATTTGGGCCCAGTCATCATATGCAAATCAGTCATGACCCTGCTCCAATAAGAACAGTCCAACTGCCAGGACAGGTCGTCCCTGAACCTGAACACAAGCAACCCAGGTCCGGTCTCGTCCTGATTGGGGCTCTGCAGTCGGGTGTAGTAGCTTGGTTCCTTAGCGCAGTGAGTACGGGACCCACGTCTGGGCCAGTGGCATAACACAGGCCCCTGCAGCTCCAGGGGGCCCCCCTCAGCAAAGCATCCTGGCCTGAGAGCTCCTGATTGAATCCAGAAGGGGGACCCTCAATGTACCTTGCAGGGGGGGCCTCAAGTTTGGTTACGTCACTGGTCTAGGCATACATACACTTGGCCACTTGGGTCTTTACAACTAACACACACGATTATTAATATTCTATTATCCAGGATTCCTAAATCATATTTCTATGATTTATGTTATTAGTAGCTAAATTATACATTTTTGCTGCTAATTACAACACTAGTTTTGCACCTTTGTTAGCTTAATAGCGTCAAATGCATTACATGCTCCTGCCACCTTGTGGTGTTATCAGGAATTGCCTTTGAACAAGTTTAAACACAGTCGATTGTGTGTTCTCAGGCCCACGTCGAGTAACCCGTGTGCCCTTCTGTTCTGTAGCTTTGCGCCCACATGCCCTTTATTTCGACTTCTAGGAAAGAAAACAGGTACTCAACTTTACACCAACTCTCGCCGACAGCATGCAGGCAGCAGCCTTGGGGAATTGGTTTCCATGGATTCTGAGCCTCCGCAGATTTTTTTTTTTTTTAACAATCTCCGAAAGCCTGGCTGTCTCCTACAGGCAGCCGTGAGCATTTTCCCTTTAAAGCCCCGTGTGTGCAGGACTGAGGCGGGGTGATGAGCTAAACCGCTCGTTCACCTGTGCAAATCTAGTGAAAACAAACAGGAAATGGAGGCAGGTTGACTGCTTCAAGCGAATCAGATGCGTGGAATGCCCGAGCGTCCCGTTAAGAAAAAGTGCGTGGGAACGTCCCATTGTCCTTAATGAAACACGCTTTTCTGTGTCTCTTATTGGTGCCAACATTTGTGTAACGAGGATACGTTAAAAAAAAAAAAAGGTTACGTTAAAAAAAAAAAAAAACACAACTACGGGAATTAAGAAATGAGGACTTCTCTATATATGGAATGTGGGATAATAACTCCTTTACAGTCTGACTTCTCAATAACGCTTGTAGGGCTTGACAGCGGAAATCAAATGACGGGCAAATGTCATGGCTTTGACGTCATTCCTTAACTTGTAATAAGGGAAGTTCGGAAGCCTAACGTTTTTCTTGGGAGTCGCCATTACTGAATGAGGGGTTGCTGCAACTACGATGCATCGTTATGATTCTGTCGCATACCTTATTATTATTTTTTTTACACTACTCTACACTTCCGGTCTCTTTAGAACCACATGCCAAACTTTCCCAGGCAAATAAAAGGTTCCGTAATGTTTCCTCATATGATCTTGTGCACTCCTTCACACTGACACCTATTCTGTTCTCACTGCATGTGTTTGTCGTATACACTAAAGCAGCTGTTTGCAACAGTAGTGATGAGCAGAATGTATTCCTGCTGGACAGCTTAAATTTTGAATAATCTCCGAGGACACACCCCAAGACGATTCCAGGAGTTGGACACTGCTAAAAGGCATCTCTTGTAACGAACTGGAGACGGACATGTGCCTTAAGCTAAAGGTCGGAGTTGCCGACTTTGCAACTTGGGAACCACGTCCGAGTCCCGGCGTTGGTCCGCTCAACACCGTACGATTCGGGACAGATAACTAGCTCTCCCGTGCCTAAAAACAGAAGCTGTATAGTGCCTGATGTCCGTGTGGAGGGACAGGAGTGAGGGGAGAAGGAGAGCCAACAATCACGTGGTAAAAAGAGGGAGCGCATCGCTTGGGATGAGACAATATATGTCGGAGCTCAGCTTGTGATCTCCGGCAGTGCTGCACTAGCCCCCTGGTGTAGGTGAGGCGCCGCTGGCATGTTCTACCACACGTCACCTACAGACCTGGAGTCCCTCGTTACTTCTTAATTTAGCGGCTGCTGGTACCAGCTCCTAAGGCCAGGAGCGAAGCACAGAGGGGTTTACGAATTGCACAGACGAGGCACATTCTGTGCTTCCCGTCACGTGATACCGCGTGCATCACTGTCAGTTACCAACAATTATAGCATGTATAGATGCTGGAGGCGAGAGCCTGTTCCCTCATCACTAGAACCCCTGGCTGCTGCGCCTTCTGCACCTCCTCGCGCTGGGCCGACCCCAGGGACAGGACGACATGTATGCGCCCTGTTCAAGGGCACACACAGCTACCATCGTGTCCTGCTGCTCTGAAGGTTGAGTGCTGAGATGAATTATAAACAGACCTATTTATGCAGCGCAGACAGACCACCATCATAACTGTTTCTTGGAGGTTAAATAACAAGTGTTAGTTCCATCCAAAGTAATGGTGTGCAATTTATTATCCTTGTGCATGCAACAATGAGGGGGTCCCTGGGTCTATGGAGACTGCAATACCTCAGGGAACAGTGTTCAAATATGGGCCTGTTTTCCACTCTAAACAATAGACAAAATGAAGAGAACCTCAAACATGGAATTGATAAGTGGAGGTGTGTGTGTGTGTGTGTGTGTGTGTGTGTGCGTGCATGTGTGTGTCAATCCACGGATGCAATATTCCTGTACATATGTGAATGCTTCCCATCATCTCAAAATGATGGCTGCACTAAACTTTACCTCATTTTGACGTATTAATCCCACCAGCATTTCTTCAGTGCAGTTCTATCTGCTAATTTCTACGTCCATAACTTATGCTTTTTTTGTAAGTAACTGAACAAAGTATGCAAGTCAATAAATCGCATGTCATTTCAATAAAAACGTTTGAAAAAATGAAGTCGCCACACATTTTATAGTGCAAAGGCACCTCAATTAGTGCGGTTTTCAAAACTGCTCCAAAAGGAACGATATGCATGAATGGAATAGGCTTGAAAAGCAGTGATTTAGGGCCCTCAGACAAAACAATCACCCTTCAAAAACATAATCCAACTTTTCATAAAATAAACCAAGAGCTTTTACACGTGGTTTTTTTTTATTAAAAAAAGAAAGGGGTTTCTCTTACCTATGATACTTTATGTCCCACTGATAACATTATTTCCACATAATGAATTACTTTTTGAATATATGCCGGTGACATTTTAGCATGGGCATTATTTCATGCAAGCATTTGTTCCATATACTTTGGACTTCTTCCCTTCAGCACAGCATGCACCCCGAGCTCCATTCCACCTACGCAGACTCTTACTCACTCATTCATTCACTCACATGCTGGCCTTACTGAAGTTCCCCACCCTTAAGAGACTTCGGTACTCAAATTGTAAAATAAATAAATAACAAGGTAAATAAATAAGTGTAAGAGCCATTTTTAAGTCACAACCTCTGGTTTGCTAAAGACATTTTGGCGACATTCAGAAAGGTGACATAGGAATGCATTCTGCCCATTGCTTCCCATTGTTATGTTATGTTATCTGGGTATTTGTAAAGCGCACAGCTACTCAATAGAGTGTAACTCACATATTCTGGCTTTCTATTTGCTGGCTTTATTTGCTTTAGGCTGTGCAGCTCGAGTTAGTCTCTCCCATTGCCCAAACCTTGTTTATTGTATTCTTCCACAAACTCGTTTTCTGTAAACAGGCCTTTAAATCTTGTTCTTATCTTGTCACTTTTGATGTACATTCAAAAACAGAGGTCAAATGTCAGGCCATGTCTTCCAGGAAACTTGGTGTTTATTTTTCTTTCTCCGACTTAAAAGTGAGAGGATTTATGTGACAATCATGCTGGCTAGTGGGTCTGTTTGAGGAAGGCTGCACAGAAGTTATTTTTTTCCGAGCACATAACAAAATGTAGATGTCTGTAAAAGAACTGTGCTGAAGATCAAATGAATATATTGCGTGATAACATTGACACATTATCGTTTGTGCGCTGTATACCTCTATCAGTAAAACTGTATGTGAGTGCAAATGTAATGGTCATTTCAATTGAAGATGTGTTGTCTGTATGCTACCATACAATGCATAATCCACGTTACCCCACTGAACTCTACTCTGCACCACTCCATGCCACTGCAGTCTACACTGCACCACTCCACGCCCCATCACTCTGCTTCACTGCACTCTTCTCTGCACCACTCCACTCTACACCACTCCACTCTATGCCAATGCACTCTACCCCACACTACTCTATCCCCACTGCACTCTTTGTCACTGCACTCTGCGTCAATACTCTACACCACTTTACTCAAAACCAATGCACTCTACGCCAATCTATTCTGCACTAAATCACTCTACACCACTATGCTCTACACCACTCTATTCTATTCTGTGTCACTGCGCTCTACGCCACTCTATTCTACTCGGTACCACTGTACTCTATGCCACTGCTCCTTATGCCACTCTACTCTGCGCCACTCCATGCCACTCTACTCTGCGCGACTGCACTCTACACCAATGCACTCCACTCTACTATAAACCACTGCACTCTACAACAGTATACTCCGCAACATTGCCGTCTCTGCCACTCTACTTAATGCCACTCGATGCCACTGAACTCTATGCTACTGACATCTATGCTACTGAACTCTACACCACTCTAATACTCTGGACCACTGCACTCTACAACACTCTACTTTATACAACTACACTCTATGCCGCTTCACTCAACTCTGAAACAATCTACACTGCCACTGCAGTCTACGCCACTCTATTGCACTTTGCGCCACTCCACACCACGCCACTGCACTCTATGCTACTTTACTCTAAACCAATACACTCTATACCACTGCACTCTAAGCCAATCTATTCTGCACCACTGCAGTGTATGCCACTACACCCTACTCTATGCCCCTGCTCTCTACGCCACTCTACACCCCTCTACTCTGCCAGTGCACTCTTCTCTGCAGCACTGCACATTTTGCCGGTGCACTCTACACCCCTCCACACTGCAATCTATGCCAATGCACTCTATGCCACTCCTCTATACCACTCCACTCTACCCTGCACAACTACTCTACGCCACTTCACTGTACTCTGAAACAATCTACTCTAGACCACTGCCCTCTACACCACTGCACTTTACACCACTCTATGTCACTCCACGCCACTGCAATCAATGCTGCACCACTCTGCTTGATGCCACTGTATTCTATTTTTCTGCGCTCTACCCTGTGCCAATATACCCTTCCGTGCACAACTCTACTCTTAAACAATCTAATAACTCTATGCCACTTCACTTTATGCCACTGCACTCTATACCACTCCAGTCTATGCCACTGTACTCTATGCTGCACCACTCTGCGCCACTGCACTGTATGCTATGCCACTACTCTAAACCACTGCATTCTATGCCAATTCACTCTACACCACCTTACTCCAACCCAATGCACCCTATGCCACTGTACCTATACCAACTACATTGCACCAGTGCACTTTACGCCGCTATACTTTATAACAGTCTACTCTATGCCACTTTACTCTACACCACTGCATACGTCACTCTAAACCATTACACTTTATGTCACTGCACTCTACATCACTGCACTATACACCACTCTATTCTACTCTGCACCACTGTACTCTACATCACAGTATTTTGCACCACTCTACGACCTTGCACTCCGCCACTCTACTCTGCATGACTGCACTCTATGCCACTGCACTCTGCTCTGCACCACTCAACTCTACACCACTTTACTGCACTCTACACCACTGCATTCTACGTCACTACTCTATGCCACTACACTCTACCATGCACCACTGCACTGTATGCCACACCACTCTACTGCACTTTACTCCACTCTGCACCACTCCACTCTCCGCCATTGCACTCTACACCACTGCAATATACTTTGCACCACTCTACTTTGTGCCACTGCACTCCAAGCTACTCTACATCACTGCACTCTGTGCCAATCTACTCTGCACTACTGTACTTTACGCCACTTCACCATAGGCCAATCTATTCCACTCGACAACACTCCACGATACTCCACTCTAAAATGCTTTACTCCATTAAACTCTGCTTCACTAACACTCTACTCCACGCCATTCTATGACACTACTCTACTCTACGACGCTCTATGTAACTCCCTCTATTGCACTTTACTCTATTCTATGACACACTACTTCACTCTATGACAATCTACTCCACTCTACAACACTCTACGCAACCCATCTATGCCATTTCACTCTGCTCTACACCACTCCATGACACTCTATGCCACTCTACGACACTCTGCTCAACTCTGTCACTGTGCTCCACTCTACGCCACTCAACTACGCCCTTCCACTCTACGATACTCCACTCCCTCCATGACTCTCCACTTCACTCCTCTCCGTGCCACTCAACTCTACTGTACTGTACGCTACTCCGTGCCACTCTATGCCAATCCATAACACTACACTCTATTCCACTTAAGGGCACTCCACTCCACACCACTCTCCTATACCCCACTAACTTTTAGCCATGCTAAACAGCAGCCACTCTGGTGTACAATATTGCTAAAACATATTGACAGAGCCAATAAGTTTTGCATAAGCAAGACCTATTGACTTTGTCAATGCTTGTTTTCATAGGAGACCACTCCCGGCACTACTGAATACCAAGGTCTAGATTCCACTTCGTGCCTCTCCCATCATACTCTTCTGGTCTCTTTAACTCACTCTTGCAGGTTCCTTCTATACCTGCTTTCTCCCTTTGTCGCAGCTTTTCTATCTTTTTCATTACGCGCAGCTGTTCTGACTTTGTCTCTTTTGTTTAAAATCTTACCTTGAAAAATAAGTCCGGGTCCCTGAAAATAAGTTCCGGTGCCCTCTACCTTTAACCACGGGCACAAATTAAGCTCTAAACTGACTCCACCTCAGTTTTCTCGGGGTATGGACATCTCACACACTTCTAAAGAACAGCCAAACTCCCCTTTGCATATGTCTGCCTAAGAACAGCCTAAATAAATCATCAAAAGTTTGTTCTGCACAAGCTGAACGGTCAACTCCTGCAGTGCATTCTCACACAAAGTTGAGTTTTTACCCAATGCACGACCCTCTGAATGTCAAGCTAGCCGCAGCATCTGAACATCCCAATATTTCTCACCTGCTTGTGAACTCTCCTCGCGCCGGCTCTTCTGCTTCGAGTCCTAGGTGCGGGGAAAACATTCAAAGTGGGTGGATTCTTCAGAGTAGCTATTGCAGTCCCACGCGACCGTCTCGTCTCTAAAAGAAAAATTAAAATAGAAACCACAACACCGTTAATGGCAACAAACCCAGCAACTAAAGGTACTGAAAATAATTGTAGACAAATAAAACACATGAATATTCCGCAATTACCTATTTTTATTTCAACACACACTTTTAAGCTTCTAGTGTTGCACGCAACCAAAAATGTGGCAACGTGACACCTTATGTGTAATCTTCCTAGCGGTACAAAACTGAGGTGTACGGTGGGTGTGCAGGAAAAAGGCTGAGCCAAATTGTATCTTTCATGCTCAATTGGTTTTAAAAGAAAGGGAACACACATAGTATAGGGCCAACAGTGGTAGCAATGCCGCACACCGGAAGTCATGCAAGGCCAAGTGGGTAGTGGTGGATTGTCCAGGACAAGCTAAATTGAAGGTTGTGGTAAATCACACCCGACTTCACGGACATGCCTTTTAACAGAGCTGTCTAGAATAATAAACCGAAATCTTGCTGCATTTTCCAGTATACTTTAAATTGTTCTAAACGGTTTAAACTTTCTTGTCTTTTCCATGCTCAAATACCAGTTTAAAATAGAATGGAAAGACTGGACAAGTCATAACACGAGAAAAACAGACAGCACTTAAGGATGCTGAGGGAGCTCTGCAAATTGCAATCCCACCTGCTGACATTCCATTTGCACAGCACACACTTGTTTTTCTCCATCTAGTTTGCTTAGAATATGAGACTAACAAAAATAACCATCCTGGGAAAGTGACACAGCGCTTACAGTTGATTTCAAGGGTCTCTCAATATGCAGCTGTGTTAATTAAAGGCACTAGAATGGTCTGTGCTGTTTCGGGTCGGTGTGAGGAGAAGCAGCTTCTGTCATATTGAATAAGTCTGGAATTCTGAGAGCGCAAATCTGGTACGTTCCGAAGCTTCATCCAACTGCTCTACCACTCTGGAGCACCAAAAAACGGAGGTAACTACAATATAGGTCAACAGAAACCCTGATCATGGAGATAGACGAAAGACCATGGCTTCCGAGACTTCTCACCTTGAGCATACCTAAATAAGAAAAACAGCCAGTGCACTGGTTGTCAATACTCGATGTTAGACCCGGGGTTCAAATCCCCTGGTTGGCTGAGGTAGGTACCCGCGTTCCAATGTCAGGGTAAGGAAGGCCACCTTCTGAGATAGCCCCACTCACCCCCTCGGTAGCTTGGCACAAGCAGCCAGGCTTATCTTCAAGGCAAATGTGTAAAGTATTTGCAATCACGCTCACAGCAACCCAATGATGACACCACAAATAGACTCCACACGAGTTTTATAAAACAAGTATAAATTTTATATAAAAAGATATACGATCAGACCACACAATATAAATCCAACATATGCATATTTGTAATATTCCTCCTGGCCGGTTGTTAGGCCAGCCAGCCCTTATCAGTTCTGGTGATATTAATGAGCACTTCTAAACATCCTACTCCAATTCTAACACCCTGTTATGCAGATCGTAATGCTAGAATCAGGTACTGCTGCAATGTAAAAATAATGCAATGCGTACGCAAAAATCAGGCACTTTGCGATGTAAACAATGCAATGCGTAGCACAACCACCAGGTACGTCGTTATACAGATGTAAGGCAATGCGTAATACACTAATCAGGTAGTCCGTTATGCAGGAATAATGCAATGCGTCATACGCTAATCAGGTAGTTCGTTATGCAGAAACAATGCAATGCGTAATACTCTAATCAGGTACTTCGTTATGCAGAAATGATGCAATGTGTAGTACGACAGTCAGGTACTCCGTTATGCAGTAATGGAATAATGCGTAATACACTCCGGCACCGATCACTGTGCCGTAGGCGGTCTCTCCGCCTCTCCTTCTGACTTGCAGTCAGACTCTCAACAGTTGCCCCCAACACAGGTACGATGTAACCAAAAAGTGCAGCTCTGCACTCCGGCCCTTGAACTGCCGCTCCATTGGCAATACGGGCCGCGATACGAGCCAAAGCAGAGGCTCGCGCTGCTGGAACAAGAGAGAGGCCGAGAGCGTCTCCCTCCGAGCCCGCACCCAGCCCCAGGAGTCGACACACGTTACCTGGGGGGCGCGAACTCACTCTCCTCTCCCCGTCCATCGGCTGGGCCTCCAATGCAATCTTTGTCAATTGGCAACGGCGGGCTCGGGCCGGCGGCTCAGCTCCTCCGGGGCTGCCGGTCCTGGCCGCTACAGTTACGAAGATCTGAGGCTGCCACAGGGCACACGCACACAGCACCGCTGAGTCTTCCTTGAACTTCGAGTGCACGATCACTGGGCACTCCACGTGAAGGTCTCAGGCTGCACGAAGATCACGCGCGCAGCGCCGCTGAGACTCACTTTAACTCCGGTGCACACGATAAGGCAAATCCTCATGAAGGTCTCACGGTGCCCAACGCACCCGCACACAGCGTCGATGAGACTCGCTTGGATTCCGGTGCACACGATAACAAGGCAAATCCTCACGAAGGTCTCACGGTGCCCAACGCACCCGCACACAGCGGCGATGAGACTCACTTGGATTCCGGTGCACACGATACTGGACAATCCGCACAAAAGGTTCAGGCTGCACGAAGCACACGCACACAGCGTCGCTGATCCTTGCTTGGACTCCAGGTGCCCACGATCACAGGGCACGACTTACGATGGTCTCAGGCTTCAACAAGCACGCACACACAGTGCCGCTGAGACTCTCATGGAAACTTTTGTGTTCCTGTGTTTCCGCAACAGGGAGCCAGCTCACCTCGGGCCCTTGGGGATAAGTTACTTCAGGACACAGCACACAGCAAAGTCCTTCAAGCAGGGGGACACAGCACACTGCAAAGTCCCTTTAGCCTTTCCTTGGTTAAAACAGCAAACTGCAGGCCAGCCCCAGAACACACAGCAAGGGTCAGTCCTATCCTTCAGTCTATTCAGTTGTTTCTTCCTTGGCAAAGGTACTCTTGACCACGAAGTAGCTCCAGTCTTGTTCACACTTGATCAAGCCATTCTCCAAAGTTCAGGGGCTTCAGCTCTCATAGTTATACCCCTCAATGGCTTTGAAGTCTTTGTGTTCAGGGGGCACTGACCCCTGTTCAAACCAGTTCTGGGTGCCTCCCTGCCAGCGACACCTTTATCCTTTAATTAGTGGGGGTCTGGATTCTCAATCACTCAGCAGGAGATGGGACAATTGTTTTATAGAAGCAACCCAGGCCTCTTCACCTCTAGGGGCTACTCCTCCCCCTACACTCCAGATGCAGGTCAGCCTGTTGCTGTCTCACCTCCTCCCCTGGGTCAAGACATTCCCCAGATCCTATCGCTTTCAAATCCAGACAGTCAATCCACAACCAGGCAGAGACGCACAGAAATGTTAGAGCACAAAAACTCAGCCACTTCTAAAAGAGTGGCTTCTGAACACACAATGAAAAAACCACCTGCATAAAAAGATGTGTTATTACATTGTGAGTTCAGGCATACTAAACTTCACCTTTCCATCTTAAGCCTTTGGGAAGATAGGCTGGAAAACATTGCACAGCCTCCCCATTCTGTCCTATGGACAAGATGGCCTTTCAACAGTGAAAAACGAAATGGAGATTATTATACTGTCAGGACATGGTACACACCTTAGTACATGTCCTACCTTTCACATGCACTGCACCCTGCCCAGGGGGTACCCTAGACCTATCATAGGGGTGTCTGACATGCATAGAAAGGGAAGGGTAAGGTCTGGCAAGTGAGTGCACTTGTCAGACAACATGGCAGTTTACCAAACTGCGCGCAGGCCCTGCAATGGTAGGCCTGAATTCCCTTTTTAAAGCTACTTGTGTGGGTGGCACAAATAGTGCGCAGGCCCACTAGTAGCATTTGCATTACCAGCCCTGGCACACATAGTGCACTTTACTAGTAAGGCAAACATACCAATCATGGACAACCAATTACCATTACACTTTACACAGGGAGCACTTGCACTTTGACACTGTTCAGCAGTGGCAAAGTGTCCAAAGCATCTAAGTTGGCAACACAATGTCAGAAAAAAGGTCTAGGGGTAAAGCAAAAAGTTTAGGGAACTTTAGCCAAAAAGGGCCAATTCCTACACTCGAGAAACCGAAAATTAGAAAGGTTAATATCAAAAATGGAAGAAAGACTACCATAGAATCATCAGAAAATTCCGGAGAACGGGCTGCCCTCATACTAAGGGGTCGATTACGATGTCATTAGGAAGCGCTCCAGATGGGATTCGGTATTGTCGAATTTGATTCGGAACCCTGGTTTCCTACCGAATCGGTCACCTTTCCAAGGGCAGAGTGCGATGCAAGGAAGAAGTCAGAATCGGTTCCGAATGGGATTCTGACAGCCCGAGTAATTCGGGGTCGAATCGTACAGCCCAATGGAGACGTTTTCCGAATAAGCGAGTACGATGACCTATTCGGTCAGCCGTTCCAAATCGGTTTGACCGAGACAAAACTGCTTTCGGAATCAGTCTTTGGGGGCCCGTTGCTGGCCCCCCCTTCACCCGTACGCGACCTAATGTGACCAGTGGGTGTACCCAAGGGACCCCTCTTCCCAACCATGCACAATTTAGCAGGCACCATGGGGTGCCCGCCACAGGGTGCAAGGATTTCCGACCCACCCCTTTTTTCAATGGGAGCCTGTGTTCTCGTTCGGGACACAGGCTCCCATTGAAGTCAATGCGAGTCCAACCGAACCGAGTCCGTAAGCATCCAGACACATCGTAATCGGTCAGTAGGACTCTCCGAATACGAATCGTTAGGAAAGCATTTCTAACCCTTTCCTAACAACATCGTAATCAGCCCCTATATGTCTACTCCAGAGTTAGAAGAAAAACGACTTATCCCCGGCGGCGGCTCCTCCATTAAGGCAGAGGAGCGTCACCCCACTGCACTCTCAGCAGTGAAAACATGAAAAACAAAATGATAATAAAAACACGTTATCATTTTATTTTTCCTCACTGAGCAGAGTCTAGGGTGGGGCCATCCTCATTGACAGTAGCTACAGCAGGGAGGAGGAGTGGTGGGCACTGATGAAAGTATGCATGTTGGTTTGGCGGTCTGTCTTAGGACAGCCAAACTGACATGCACACGTAGGTCTTTCCACTCGAGCTTTTTAGTCAAGCGGAGCAGAAGAGCACCAAGGCGGCGGCCAGCAGGTAAGTACTATTTTATTTTTTCCCTCATTGACTCCGCCGCGCTGTCCCGCCATTTTTCTTTCACAGCAACTGCCACTGCTTATGCCTACCCTCTAAACCTGATAGAAGAAATAGAAGACATACTGCAGTGTCAGTGATCATGAGCCTAGACAATTGAAATAGAGAAATCCAACCATGCATCACTCATCAGCCTTGAAAACAGAAATGCAAGGGGTTTAAGGAAGTCGTTGCTTCCAATAGTAGTATTCATTGAATCGCTGGTATGATTGAATGTCAGGGCCCAGCATGTTCTGGTGCAATAGCATTCAAGCTCCCTGGCTGTAGGATGATTTACTGATGCAGCATGTGTAAAACTTTTGAATACGGGTTTGGAGCAAGCTACCACTGCAACATTTGCCTTTCAGAGAATGGCTTATACACAGGAAGAAAAAGCAAGTAACATTCATCTGCACACAGGATGTCCAATCACAAATGTAGCGCTTAAAATTAGACTGACATCTAGTGACATTGGGAGATTCAATGAAAGGTGCTAGAGTTAGGGCCCACTCCTTCGTATGTCAGGAATGCCAGACTCTTCTATGGGCACCATCCCCTCCGAAGACATAGCACACTTATCAGGACATTCTTTAAAAGTCCTTGAGGCAGGTCAAAAACCAGTGGCAAGTCGATGATGAAAGACATAGAAGTAAAAGCCGCCTACAATTCACAACCTATGAGTCATTCATAGATCACCTGTAGACTTCTTCCTAAATCTAGCCTTGCATTCCAGCGGGCATTCAGGCTCAAGATTGTCCGCCTGAAAACGCAGGAGTGGAGGAAAGATTCCAAAAGCCGAAGCCATGTGTGTGTTTCCTCAGATCACATACTAATACAACGATTCTCTTTCATATCTAAAACGGCAGCCAGACCAACAGGTCAGCCCACATCTATCATCACCTTCTTGGAAGTGTCTAAATAACAATGTGAGTGGATTACCCACTGTGCGCCCTAGTAAGCAGAAGAAAATGCTATGGCCAAAGCGCAGAGTGTAGATGTTGCAAAAAGGGAACAGAAAGTAGTTTACATATTCTAAAGAAAGAGGAGACGTCATATAGATCATTATTCTGCTCTTAGAATTTAAACACTTGAATTGTCATGTTTGACGCTTGAATATGCTCATGATCAAGTGCTGCAAGTAGGAAGTTATCGAGTTTTTCAATCAAAGTAGTAGGGGCCATTTTAAGTTCTGCATAGCAGATAGTGTAAACAAAATGGAAAGGTGCACATTGGTAGACTATCGAGAGAGGGTGCTAATGTAGTAGACCTTTGAGGTAGACATTAGGAAACTTTTCAGGCAGCAGATACTGTAAGGCAAAAGCTACCAGAAGCTGCCTAAAGAAAGGTTTGAGTGTATCGAATTAGGAAGATATACTAAATGCAGGTTTGCATTTGTTCCAAAATCACACATCTGCTCAAGTTCCTTATTTATCCAGGGCAGGCCATTTACCTGATTGAGGAAGACTACAAGGTTGGTAGTCTAATGCATCACAAACAAAGCAGTGGGTTGCAAAAGGTACTTCTGTTGCGACGACAGAACGAAGCCTCGTCGCCCCCTAAGTGGTCAGTTCGGAGGAAAACGCAAAGCTGCGATGACACCTGTGCTTCATTTCCGGTGGGATCAAACTGATGCCTCCTGTGCACGCGGCAAAATCCTGGCACTCGGCCTTGGCTTCCGGCAAGCTAAGAAGCAGGGAGTACCAGTGACACAATGCCAGCTGTCACCAAACAGCTGTTGGGATGCCAGCACATCCCCTGCCTGACTGGCAGAGGAATCCCACCGCCCTGGGCCCCCGAGGGGAACATCTGCAGTGCGGAGCAGAAGATGGATGCCTCGCGAGACGTACCTGCTTACGATCAGGAAATACCAGCACCTGCTGAGCGCCGCCATATGCGCTCTCGAGGCGAGAACCGCGCGCTCCCATCCTTCACGGGGACTGCTGCTGCGCTCTCCGCCGTGCTAGGCTGCCCTTCAAAATCATGACAGCTCTTAAACCACCGAATGAATATATATATGAATATATATATATATATATATATATATATATATATATATATATATATATATATATATATTCATTCATCGGAGGTGGCCCGGTGAAAGGCCGGAAATTAGTGTTAGGCCAATGTTCATAAAATTGTAAATTCAGTCTAGGACAAATATTTGGGCATCGACCTACTAGAAAACAGAAGAGTCGAAACTGCTGCAGGTCAAACTCTGATTGAGGCATAAACATACTTTATTGAAAACATGTGGGTATTACATAATTAAATAAACTGATTGTTTGCTGTTCAACTGTTATTTTTGGACTCTGCTGTTATAATGACAATGCTGTATTTATAAAAAAAATATTTTTCATGTACGTTCTTTCGACAGCTTGATCATTAATCAGTATCTTCACACATAAGAGGTATTTATCAAGATTTATATTTGTTTGATTATTAAAAACCTTTACAAAGCAGTAGAAAAATCACAATTTAAAATACACTTATTACCCTTTTCCCTCATATAGAGCGGGGCAATGGGGAAAGCATCATCCATAACATTAAAAATAAATCACTCTTAAAACGGGCATCATTAAATTAGAACATTGCTGGTTTTCAATACACTATGTTAAGAGCTGCCCAGACAAGTAGGTCTGAAAAGCTCATGGAATCTTTTCGTCTTCACAGTTTTCCCAATAACGTGTAAAAATGAAATTATTACACTTTCGCCTCATAAAAGAGCCACAGAAGCGAATCAATCATCCATAACATTGTAAAATGAACCGCTCTTAAAACAGTCTTTGTTAGGAGTGAATATTGCCGATTCTCATGCTGTCTGAAGCACTTCCCAGACTGGTCCATCTAAAGGCTAATGGCCTCTTCAATCCTGGGCTCTTTTGCAGTATCAAACAATCTCAAGCATGCAATGTTCCTTTAGCATATTAAAGTTCCCCCAGAGCTAGGTCGAAGAATTTGACCTATCTGAATATCAATTGCATATCATTGCCAAGCAGACATGCATATCATGACATTGATTGTACGACGCCCCAATCTTATAAAACATACCCTTAAGAATTTTCAACGGAGCTTCAATAAGCTTGGACATGAGCAAATTATATGTGCGATAAATTCAGAAGTATACAGGGCCGGACTGGCAGCCGAAACCGGGCCTGGCAAACTGCTCGGCCGGCCCCCCCTGGGGTGAGAGGGGGTGCAGCCGAGCAGTTTGCGAGCGCCGGTTTCGTCCGATTTTGTTACAGGGGGGCCGATATTGCCGACCCCCGGTAACAAAACCAGCCCCCCAGGGGCCCAAACCGGCCCCCACCCTAGCGGCCCACCGGGGAAACGCCCGGTGCCCGCTACGGCCAGTCCGGCCCTGGAAGCATATCCACAGCTTCTACGACATTTACAGGGCCGTAGACTTGGAGATCTTCTTCCAGCTCAATTTTCTGCTAGTGCTGAAAGCTGGAACATATCGCATAAATTTAGTTCCGATTGATTTTCTGAGATGAATTTTCAAATAGTTCTGAGGTGTCTGAGAAGTAAATGACAGTACGTTGTGCCATTTTTGAAGTTTCATTAAGGCTTGAATGTTACCACCTAAAGCGGAAATTTATAATGATTTTTTAACCTTCATTTTGATTGAACTATCGTTCGGGTGCTTTTTCCACTCTTCCATTAGACCAGGCTTGTTAAGAATTTTATTTAAGTTTCGGAGAACATTTACAGAGTGGTTTTTCGGTGAAGAGCATAGTTTCCGTCAGGTCATGTAAATCTCACGGTGGTGAATTGCATCTGTTCAAGGCCCTTATGCAACATCACTCCGTAAATAAGTGAGCCATATACACGGCCAGAAAGAATTTTGCCCTGAGCACCTCCAATATAGATGTTCCTGTTGGGCTCTTTAATTTAGTGTACAAATACTGTAGTTGATAACGCAAGTACCACTATATCAAAGCCTGAAGTTGACAGCTTTGTCCCAGATTTTTAGTTTGTGAAATGCCCAGGTATTGATAAGTCTGTTTGATCATTTTCTTCTCCTCGAGACTCTATATGTTAGTATATTTATTATGCACAAAAAACAATCTTCGTTTTACCCCCCATTTAATTTCAGATCACTGTTTAAAGTATATTTGTAAAGGACAGCAAGTGAGTGTTGTAGACCTATGGGCGTACAGCTAAAAAGAATAGTATCATCGGCATATTGTACTGCTGGGACATAAATATCACTTCATTTGGGAAAAAAGCTGTGACCATCTTCATGGTTGGCATCAAATCCACTGTGTCTAGGTTAACCCCTTCGGTGCTCACGACGGCTGGGAGCCGTCATGACACAGTGGGGCGTGTGCTCATGACGCCTCCCAGCCGTCGTGACACCCACCCACGGGGGAAGCGCTGGCACTCCCCCCGTGGGACACCAATCTTTGTGCCTGCACCGGGGAAGGCAGGGGAAGCCCTTCCCCTGCCTCCCGCGCCCCCCCTCCACGTCATCAATGACGTCAGCGCACGAGGCGTGCTGACGTCATTGGAGGTTTCTTTTGTGTTTCCCGACGCGCTGGAAGCCATTTGCTTCCATCGCATCGGGAAAGAAAGAGGTGAGTTTTGCCTCGTGGAGGGTGGGGGGTATATTTTAAAGGACATCGGAGGAAAGGAAAGGGTTTTCCTTTCCTCCGATGTCTTTTAAAAAGAATTCCTGCTGCACGATCGCGCCTGGGGCGCGATCGTGCAGCAGGAATGTTCATTTTTTTTTTTTTTAAATGCCCAAATTGTGTCGGGGAGCGGCCCCTTGGGCAAGGGTCGCTCCCCTTGGGGGAGAAATGTGTAGTTGGTTCTGCCCCCCTTTGGGGGGGGGCAGATCAAATTATTATTTTAAAAAGGTGTGTGTGCCCCCACTGGCCCACCAGGGATTTTTTAAATGCCCTTTGTGTTTCGGGGAGCGGCCCCTTGGGCAAGGGTCGCTCCCCTTGGGGGAAAAATATGTGTAGTTGGTTCTGCCCCCCTTTGGGGGGGGGGGCAGATCGGATATACTTTAAAAAAAAAATAAAAAAAAAAGTTTGTGGCGCCCACTGGGCCACCAGGGTTTTTTTTTGTTTTGTAAAAGCCCTTTGTGTGTCGGGGAGCGGCCCCTTGGGCAAGGGTCGCTCCCCTTGGGGGAGCAATTTGTTTAGTTGGGTCTGCCCCCTGTGCCCACTAGGCCAACAGGGATTTTTTTTAAATTAAATTATGTTTTTGGGGAGTGGCCCCTTAGGCAAGGGTCGCTCCCCTTTGGGGATCATTTATTTTGGCTGTTTCTGCCCCCCCCTTGGGTTAGATCGGCCTTGTGAGTGTAGGCCCATCTGCCCCAAGCCATTAGACACCAGGCATTGTTTTAGTGTTGTTGGGGAGCGGCCCCTTGGGAACAGTCCAGTTAGCCAGAAACCGGTCCCAGGATGCTTGTTTCCGGTCCAGGGAATGGCTTGGCAGTTCGGGCTGGACTGTTCCCATGAGGCACAGGGTCAGACTGATTTGCATATGGCCATGTCTGAACTGGGGTGGCGGAGTGAGCTAAAGAATGATGATGGATTAAACTCAGATCAGTTGACTGGGGGTGAGTGCTTGCAATGTTCAACACTCCGTCCATCATCCCCTTTGGTTTTGCCATTTCCTGTTGCAGCCACTATGCCTACCCACACAAGTGAGGTACCATTTTTTATCGGGAGACCAGGGGGAACGCTGGGTGGGAGGAAATTTGTGGATCCACGCAGATTCCAGAACTTCCCCACACAGAAATTTAAGACAAAAAAGTGATTTTTTCTGCGAAATTTGAGGTTTGCAGGGGATTCTGGGTAGGAGAATGTTGGGGGACCCATGCAAGCCATACCTCGCTGGACTCCCCCGGGTGTCTAGTTTCCAGAAATGTGTGGGTTTGGTAGGTTTCCCTAGATGGCCGCCGAGCCCAGGGCCAAAAACTCATATGACCCCCCTTGCAAAACCAGGTTGGTTTGTGATAGGTAATTTTGATGTCCCCTCAATAGGTTTTGGGCCCTTGCCTGTCGCGGGTCCTTGACCCACCCATGCAAGTGAGGTACCATTTTTCTCGGAAGACTTTAGGGAACGCGGGGTGGGTGGAAATTTGTGGATCCACGCAAATTCCAGAACTTTCCACCACAGAAATGTGGGGAAAATGTGGGTTTTTTGACAATTATTTAGGTTTGCAAGGGCGGGTAACAGAACCTGGTGAGAGGCAGTCAAGTCACCCCATCCTGGATTCCCCTGGGTGTCTAGTTTTCAAAAATGTATAGGTTTTCTAGGTTTTCCTAGGTGCCGGCAGAGCTATGGTTAAAAAACTACAGCTAGGCACTTTGCCAAAAAAGGGTCATTTTTCACTGCGAAATTGAGGTGTGTCCACGTTGTGTTTTGCGCCGTTTCCTGTCGCGGGCACTAGGCCGACCCACACAAGTGAGGTACCATTTTTCCTCGGAATACTTAGGGGAACGCGGGGTGGGTGGAAATTTGTGGATCTATGCAGATTCCAGAACTTTCCACCACACAAATGTGAGGAAAATGTGTTTTTTTTTACAAAAGTTTAGGTTTGCAAGGCATTCTGGGTAACAGAACCTGGTGAGAGGCAGTCAAGTCACCCCATCCTGGATTCCCCTGGGTGTCTAGTTTTCAAACATGTATAGGTTTGCTAGGTTTCCCTAGGTGCCGGCAGAGCTAGGGTTCAAAACTACAGCTAGGCACTTTGCAAAAAAGGGTAATTTTTCATTGTGAAAATGTGGTGTGTTCACGTTGGGTTTTGAGCCGTTTCCGGTCGTGGGCACTATGCCTACCCACACAAGTGAGGTAACATTTTTATCGGGAGACTTAGGGTAATTCAGATTTGTAAAGCAACTGTTATTACCTATTGACTTTCGATGCATTTCTGCCTTCCAAATGAAAGACATTGTGTAAAAAAGAAGTCATTTTGAAAAATGACCGATAATTCTCATGCTAGTATGAGTATTCCCAATTTTGGAAATGTGCAAATATCTACTGTTTCTAAACTCTATATTTTGTTCCCATTTCAGAAATACATAGGTGTCTTTCATACCGATTTTTCCATGTATACATTTTCCCACAATAATTGCTATATACCCGGTACATAATAAAAGCCATTGCAAATTGCTGCTCAGTTTTTGGCTCTGGGTTCGTCGGGTTCTTGGTGAACCTACAAGTCCTATATATCCCCACAACCAGTAACGTCCAGCGGATGTAACGGTATATTGCTTTCAAACAGCTGTCATAATTAGAAGAAGTTACAGGTGAAAACGTTGACACAAAAGGCTGTTTTTTTCAACTAATTTTCAATTTTTCCTATATTTAACTGTTAGTTTCTATAAAGAAACCTTGATGGGTCTACACAAATGACCCCTTGCTGAATTCAGAATTTTGTCTACTTTTCTAAAATGTATAGCTTTCCAGGATCTATTATTGCTTTCATACCCATTTCTACCATTAACTGGAAGGAGGTTGAAAGCACAAAAAAATAGCAAAAATAGGCCATGTCCCAGAAAAATGCCAAAACGGTGTAAAAATGTTGGTTTTCTTACAAAAGTCTGTCATTCCCTAAAAGCTGGGGAAATGGTGATTTCAGCCCCACAAACCCTTTTTGATACCATTTGCAGGAAAAACCCAGATGCTTTCATTTGCAGCACTTTTTTCCCATTTTTCCCAAAAAACCCAAAATTTAGCTGTATTTTGGCTAATTTCTGGGACCCCTCCAGGGGAATCCACAAACCCTGGGTACCTTTAGAATCCCCATGATGTTGGAAGAAAAGGACGCAAATTTGACGTGGATACCTTATGTGGTCAAAAAGTTACAGGGGCCCAAGCGCGCACTACCCCAAATAGCCAAAAAAGGCTTAGCACAGAGAGGGGGAGGGGTAAAGGCCTAGCAGCGAAGGGGTTAATTAAAAGAAGGGCTAATACACATCTCTGTTTTAATCCACGGTTAGTGTTTATTTTCCTGCTGATGGATACTGATGATTAACTCCCTAGTTTCATTCTGACCCAGTTGTCCATGTGCAAAGATGATTGCTGTTAATAGGGTAACTAGGATACCCCATGCTGTTCATTTCTCCCAGAATAGTGATTAATTGACTCTTTTTTGCAGCTGCTGAACTCACCTTTTATCTGTTTTTTTCTTGTATGTTTTCTGGTGGGAGTAAAATATGAATGATCAGGATACTGATATTCTGTATGTTGTTTCTATTGACTTGTCTTTTGTGATTTTATCCATAAAATCGAATAAAGATTATGATATGATATATTTACTCTGTCAAATGCAAGGCTGAAATCTAGATAGCACGAGTATAAAAGGTGTTCCATGGACAATTGCATTCTGGGCCATCAGACTAATGGCCATCATGTTATCTATTGCCTCACATCCCTTTCTGAAAAAGGTTTGATGCAGAGGCGGTGTTTGCGACAGATCAAGCCAGTCCTCAAGTTCTAAGAGAAGAATGCAATCAAAAATGTTTGCATTGCCTTCCAGTAACACTATAGTGCTATAATTTTGTCATTTGTACACTCTTTTTATAAATCAGTTGTAGGATCAACCCTCCATGTCTCAGGTATCATTTGAGCCACCAGTATTGCGTTATACACTATTCAGAGCAGTTGATTCCAGAACTCAAGATTATTGTTGCTGACAGAGACGGGTATACCCTTAGGCACTGTGGTACTGTTCACTCAAAACAGATCAATCTTTGATCATTTCATTTGGGATTACAAAGGAGGTCATTTGCTCCTCTATTCTGCACCCATTTTTTCCTTGATCGTTATAGTAAAGCTCCCACAAGTAGTGGGTTCAAGTATGTCCGTCAACATTAATTTGCTTCTTTTCCAAGCATTCGAATGCAAGCATTCTAATCTCCAACAGTTCTTGGAGTCAGACACGGCACCCAAATTTGTGATACTATACCATTTTTTTTCCTTTCCAATATTTATGTTTGTATTCGATTCTGAGTGTGTTCAGTTTTGAATGAATTAATTCAATTCAGTTCTTTTTTTGACTCCTTGTTAGATGGCTTAATGTTCTTTATCAGCATTAACTCGTGTGTACCAGTTACTTTTGGTCCTCTTTCCTTTACAACTATGATCACCATTGCATTTCTTGTCTGTTCTTACATAGAATTCTAGTAGCGAGTGAAGAACGTCTTCCCAGAGTCTTATATATTCAAGTTCTTTTACAGAATTAGTCATTGTAATGAGAACCATATTGATTTATCTACGTTTCACAAACCACCACTGAGCATTGAGTCCGCCGCGGAGTCTTCACATCCTAGAATTTGCTCTAAGTTCCCCCATTGCTTTCAAAGGTTTAGTATGCTCAATAATCAAGCAGATTTTGGTCAGCTGCAGATAATGGTCACTTTCTTTACCGGCAATAATTCAGTAAGAAACAATTTGCTGCAGAGAGGCCTGAATTACAATGGTAAAATCCAATAGATTGCCTCCAAGCAGTGGGATTAAGGGAGACTGAGTGAAGTATGGTGCCCTCAGGGAGTGCTGGGGGTAGAGTCCAGTTCACAGGCACACATACATTTCATGAGTGCATTTTTCAGTACCAGCGCGCAGTAAGCTTGGATAGCAAATACATGGAGACGGAAACTCTAGCTGCTTGTGTCAGTGAGTCTGTGCAAGCTCCAGAATGCGGGATGATGAAACTGTCCTTTCGATTGGTTCATCCACTCAAGAAACACAGTTTTGCTATTTCGGTAGGCAGACGACCAATGGTAGTTGTAGCCAGAAGATGTGTAAACAGAAACCCGTGCAGCATAATTTTTTTAAGTAGAAAGGATGGGGCCTCATTTCTTTCATACATTCTGCAATCAGTGACATCATAATCTCTGCGTGTTCAACAAACTTTCTATAAAATAAGCTATTGAAGTAATTCAGGTTGTCTGGATTACCATCTGGCCCATTCCCAAATATATTGACAATGGAAAATGAAGTCAATGTAATGCTTCCACATATCCATAGAGTTTTTTTTATACTTGAATGACGGCGAACACCACAATCCCGTGGAAATAAATGAAAGTTTAAAAAACAAAAACAAAAAAAACCTATCACTGCCTGTTGTCATTGGTAGAGGGATCATTATCTCATCCCTCTCAGTCAAAGGGCTCTCAGTGAACTAAACTCACTCTTTTCGGTCCCTACTAAAGAAGCTCAGACTGGATGTGTTGGACCCAGAACACAAGAGACCAGTATAAGATGCCCCATTTCTGGAGAAGCTCATTAAAAAGGCAGCCTACTTTCAAAACCAATTCCTTCAGAGAAAGAGTTTATCACAGAAGAGGCAATGGGTCTGCAATCAATTGTAGTCTGAAACAAACTTAAAAACACTGTGTACTCCAAGGACGTCCACGCCCTCTTCCTGCCCAACCGGTCATCAGCCTTTGACATGGTCTTCCATGCACGCTGACTACAAACACTAAGTGACGTAAAAGGTCGAGGCAGCTTCCTTCACTGGGTTAGTCCTACTCGGCAAAGTGGTTTCCTCCTACCTGCTCACCACCATTCAGCCATCATGATGGTGTCCCCTTAAAGCTCAAAGATAGCACTTTGTTTCTCATGAATTCCTGCTCAAGCACCCAGTGTTCGCATAATAAGCACATTGCTTATGCATGCAGTGGCGTAACTTCAAATAAAGGGGTACTACTTCAAAATGTGGAGACGAATGCACCTCAAATGTCACCTCTGCTTGCTGCCTCAGTGGCAGGTGTTAGGCAAGGTGAAGGCCGCCTGGGGTTAAGAGAAGACAGAGAAGACAGGAACAAGAAACAAGTTAAGTGCCATGCACCTTTACTTGCACTATCTGTTCAGGCATCTGACGTAATTAAAACAAATGCAATCTACCGTCTATCTTCAGTTCACCTAGAGCGGATTGCCCAAGATGAACTCTGCAGTAGCGGCTCCTCGAGGGAGTGCTGCGGGGCGGTGGGCGGGGGAGGGGCAGGGTGGGGGGTAGTAAACTCCGGAATTGGGCCGAACGGAGTCGAGTAAAGAAATAAATAAAACGAATTACATTGCGCGCTGCATCGCCGATTTGGCGTTGCAGCGCGCGCAATGTAATTTGTTTTGTTTATTTATTTCTTTACTCAACTTTGTTCGGCCCAATTCCGGAGTTTACTACCCTCCACCCTGACCCTCCCCCGCCCCGCCCCGCTCCCTCGAGGAGCCGCTACTGGAACTCTGGCGCTTGCACAGTCACGTGGAGTTGCCTGTATGACTCATGACACTTGTTCTGTATCTTCTGCATTCATGGAGCTTAAATAAACAAAAATGTTTACTCTAACTCGCCTTTCAACAAGTTTGCCTTTTGCCCTACTTTCTTCAAGAAAACGAATTTCCATCAATGTAACAGAAAATAGTTACTCTAGGGAAGGTTGAAAAAATTACCCGCAAGGGGCCGAGCCAGTGAGAGTCAGCCGACGTCTGGCAGCCCATATGCTTCAATCAATTAATCAAATCAAAAGTCATTTATAGAGCGCATAGCTACCTCAATAGAGGTGTCCCGGCGCTGGAAGCGACACTAAAGAAAAGACCGGCCAGTTAGACAACGCCTGACTAAAGAGCCAAGTTTTTAAGTCCTTCCTAAAACCTCTTTCTCTCTCCGTCAGGCAAAGATGGATAGGCAGTGCGTTCCAAAGTTTAGCCGTCCTTACCGAGAAGGACCTGCCACATTGTCAAGTTTTGACATATCTTGGGACGCAGAGGAGTCACAGATGATTGGATCTCAGGGTCCGCTCCTGTTGGTATAAGCTGAGTCTTATAAACCCTGACCCAAAATAACCGACAAGGACGAATGCTACAGTGAAGCGGGCCAGGCTCCCTTCAGTGGTCAAAATGGACCACATTTTACAAATCTCAAACTCGAGGTAGAATAACCAGTTCTCCGTTTCTGGGGAAAAAAACATTTAACAGAATTGCCCCGTCTTGATCCTAGGATCTCCAGCAGGGATAGCTTCTAATGGTGCAGCAGGTGCAGTTGGACCGGGGCCCAGAATTCTGAGGGGCCGACTAAACCCTGATTGCTATATGTTTCACAGTTCAAATAGGAGCCTGTGGCCATTCCCTCTCTTGCACTAGGGCCTATGCCATATTGGCTACGGCACTGGTCTCCAGCTCAGGTCCTGCTGTCCCAGCAGCCACACAGTCCTTCACTCTTATCCACAGTACACTGCCCTGGCCCTACCACCCATGGCTCCTACCTCACTGTCCCGGCAGCACACCACTGAACCCACAGACTCGAGCTCTGCCCTCACCGTTGTGTGTGCGTTACACTGCTCATCTCTGCCTGCTCTTGTGGCTGGTCATGGCTAGCAGGTCCACCTCGCTCATGGCACACCGGGGATGCGGGGTGGCAAGCCTGATGTGTGGTACTGCTTTACGGGGCTCTACACTGCTGAGATACAATTGTTCCTAGTATGAACTCATCAGGTTGGTATCAGAGATGGAATGAGCCGTAAGGCAATTACTCGTCAGTCAATCAAAAAAATATATGACATGGTACAGGAAGGTTGCATTAAAGTTATGCTTTTTGTACATGCTTTAAAGTTGCTTCCTAAGTTTGACAGGATGCAACAGAGAAAAATAAATATAGCAAACATAAAATATTATACCACTCATAGAAATGCAAAATTGGCATTTACATTTCGTCTCAGCTACTCTGAATCACATCATGAACAAAAACGGAGCTTAGACAGGACTCAAAAACATTTAAAAGAAAAAGGGCGGTTAGTTTGGCTGGCAAATTTAAAATGGACGGTCTGTACAGACTGAATAAAATGTCTTTAATGTTTTTATAGTTTATTCTTTTAAGATTATCGATCGGTATAAGTGCTCCGACAGATGGGGCAGACAACTGCTGATCAGAGTCATAAATGCATCTTATCATAAGCCATACTGCTCACCCCGTTTACAGTTTCTTCATAAAGACATACACCTTTGCTGTAGCCCATCCAGCAGCCAATCACAAATGGCTGCTGAATCTATGGTTCTGGCTTTCTTCTTGCTGATCTCTGGCCTTCTATTCATTTCAGAGTTTCTTGAAACAACTTTTACTCAATAACACTTTTCTCACCTCGAAACCAACCATCTCAGACTTCCAATCCGGATTCAGTCCTTGTAGGGTTACTGACATCACGTGCACGAACATTAGCAAACAATTTCTGACCACCAGGGGCAAAGGTCAGAGTGATACCACTGTATTCTCCTCATATTTCTGGAAATCACTTTGTGAATTGAGGAAATGACACTTCGTAGATTCGGTGTTCCCTAATGAACTGGATCCAACGGGTAAAACAGGACACCTTTCTCTCTGAAATCTCAGAACGCACCGGTGTCTGCTCAAAGATCTCTCATCGAGACAGTCCTTTTCGCTAAATGGAAGACACCTTTCAGTTGCATCCTCAGACGGCACGACAGCGACTGTCACATGTACGTTGACATCTACATTATGCTACCCAAGGATGAGTCGGAATTGACTCTGCCTGAATGTATATACCACTGTGGGTTTGTGGCCAGTGCTCTAGGGGGATATCATATTATGCACTTACGCTTGCCTGATGCCCTGGGCTTCCTTCTACTTCAACTACGTCCATCACTTGGAGGTCATTGTGACCTTCAGCTGTCATTCATCGCTCAATCAATGATGTGAGCAGGAATGTCTTCTTTCCGTCCATGTTTCATCAAATCAATTGCTGCCCCTCCAAACTAAACTATGAGCAGTCACCAAGCAGTACGCGCTCAGCTCCCGGCCTCAGCGTGTGATGCTCTGGCAACATCACTCAGCTCACCACTGGCTGGTACTTAACAAGCATTGGAAATGCAATAGGTCTCGCAATTGCTTAACTTAGAGCTATTGGCGTTGTAAATGGCGTTGTAAATGACAATGTCTTTTATCCATGTATAATGCCGCAAGTAAAAGATCCAGTCTGGGTGGGCGGGGCCAAAAGGAGACAGGGAGGTCTTGCCTAGGAAACCCTGCCAGGTAAATGCTGGACTTCCTGGAAATCCAGCATGTGGCGACCAGCACCGATTCCACAAGAAATTACATTTAAAAATCAAGGACAATGCAGGAGAAATTTGGCCAAAAACAAAAGCCACGTCTACTTACATTTATACTCCACTCTCAGTTAAGTGCCACACACGTATAGAGGAGCACGTGACAGAGGACAGACAAACACAAACTTTAGCTATGCCAAGTGTGGTCTGGGTACAAAAATGTGATCCCGTTCAAAAAGAAATTCATTCATATCGGGAACTTCGACACTCGCACATTACTTTACATACACGTCCCGGGTAACCTAGCGGTGCCATCTTGCCAGAATTATTTGATCACTCTCTCCGAAATAACAGACTGGGTGGGCATCATTTTACACCAACAGCTAGATTTGCTCGAAGGTAAAGACTGGCCCTATCACTTCTACTTCGTCATTTAACTAAACGCTACGTTTTGTTAAAGCACCTTCTATATACACCCTATTGCCAGGAGTTTAAGATTATATGAAGCACATGTATGACTGTTTGCACATTAAATACAATGAATAAAGAAATAAAGCGCCAGACACGCCAACTACTCACCCTTGAGTATTGCTTTTTCTATGCTAGCTGCACCTAGATATAAGGTACTCCAAAACCTATTTCTGCACCGTACATCCTAAGTATTCCTGCTGTAAATACCTTCGTCGAGGTTGCGCCATTTAAACTGCAATAACGTAACGTTGTATTACGCCACACCTACGTGAAAAAAAGATCCAGGATGCCCCGGGAATGCGAGGCCCTTACTAGACACTGGCACCTTGATAATAACCACAGTGCTTCGTTCAAACTCGCCTCAACCCTACCTCCCCCACGGTGCAATATATACCCCTGTGATGCACGCCACCGACCCCTCTCAACATAGCCACCTCACTCACCCCCAGTAGGAGGCCGCTTGGCGTCAGCAGCATGTGCGGAAAGTTCCGGGGTAGGTGGGTGTGTGCATGTATGTGTTTGCTTTTAAACTCCCACACACAACAGAAATGAAAACGAATGTGACCTAATGACATGTTATTTGAAGCAAATGTATTAATAAACACATTCACACATTTATAACTAAAATGCAAGATTCAAATCTCATTAAAATTACCAGAATATAGCAAAAGTGAGGTGAGCAGGTCGCTGTTTATGGCCTCACAGATTACTTACAACAGAGTGGCACAGCATGACACATCTATGTGAGATTGCCCTTATGGGGTAAATGTAACCCCTTGAATCCGGACGTTGGTAAATACACATGAAAATGCCATAGCATAAACCATTTATGCATATGTGTAGTTTGTAATATGCTAGTTCGCGCAATTTTTGAAAGGGACAAGGGGCACATGACCCACTCGAGGCTTTCAGCTCTTGGGAGTTATGGCCTCTCCCCACTCAACAATGGTAATAAATGGCAGATTACACTCTGTGCATCAACTCAGTGTGTGTATACATAAGACAGACCCAGGGGCCAACCGACAGACCGATAGAAAGATAGAAATATAGACAGAAGGAGGGAGGGATGGATAGATATTTTAAGGGTTACAAAAAAGAACCGAGACGGGTCCATCAGAGACCGGCAGAATGACGGAGGGGTGTTTGTTATCTGAGTCGGAGGGCACGAGGCTCTGTGCATTACCCAAGAGGCCTACAGAGCTGCCCAGGCTTTTCGATGAAATTATTACAACTTATTGCACAAGGAGGTCGGCGTTGGCAGCCCCGGGTGCTGTGTGCTCCAGATTTGGAACAACAAAGGAAGGTCCCGCGGCTGTGCTCTGAAAGGACCATTTGGCAGTTACACAGCCTCCTCCACACGCAAACACACACAGGCAGACACACATGCAGAGAGGCAGCCGCACACGCTCGCAAACCACACACACTCATTCAGAATCTCACGGAGACACGCAGATACACAGGCAGACAGAATTACAGACACGCAGAGAGGCAGACACACGCACTTATACACACTCGCACCTAGACACACATACAGACACTCACAGACACATACATTCACGCTCGCACATAGACACACAGACACACGTAGAGACACATATGCAGACACACACAAAGGCACACAGACACACAGAGACTCCCGCTGAGATACACGTGCCAGTACAGACACACACACATACAGTAACACACAGACGCAAATACAGACATGGGCACATAAAAGTCCGAGGGGAGTTGTGAGTGTGGAGGTGAAGACTGTGTGTGGAAACTAAAGAAGGACATATCAAGGCGCAGTTCTAAGGGTGGAAAAATAATTGGAAAATAAAGACTCCAAATGTAAGAGTGGAAATATAAGGGAGAAAATAAAACGGTGAGGATGTAAGGTGGGAAGTAGAAGGCGAAATACGAAGTTGGAAAAACAAGGGCGATAATAGAGGCAATAAACGTAGGGAAATATAGCGGTGAATAACGTCAATAAGGCCAAATAGGGCTCGGGTCGGAATGGCGGTCAGGAAAGAAATTGAAGGATACAAAATATAAACAAGGATATCGAACGGAGCAAAGACTACGGTTGAATTTTAATTCTGCGAACGGGAAATATAGGGGTGAAAATACAATTTATAAAGTAAATATAAGACTTAAAATGAAACATGGATGAAAATGTGAGAGGGGGGCTACCTGGGACGGTGTAGGTGGAAGGACATTGAAGAGTGCCCATAGAGGGAAGACGGGTAGACGAGGATATATTGGGGAAAAAAATAAAGCTGGGAGAATAGAGGGGAATATATACGGAAACAAAATATGTGCAGACATTTACCAGGAGGAGATTTAACGTAGGAACTCTCAGGTGGGAAATATGATGAGGGGGGGGGGGGGGTCGTTTTAGTTCATGGCTGACGATGGGCGCATCCCCAAGCAGAGTGGGTTCTGCTAGTACAGAAAGGCTCCAGTACACGCACGGCGCTGCACAGCGCCCCTTCCAAGTCCCCCTCTTCCCTCTCCCTCCATCCCCTCTGTAATGGAGCCTTCCCGATCTGTGGCCAAGCAGCACACCGAGCTACTGGTGGAATGTGTGAATGAAGGAATGAATGAGTGTGAATATTAGGGACCCCCCCCACCCCCGCCCACCTTCCAGACAGAGCCTAGCTTACCGTATTTACATTAAATAGCACCCACTGGGGGGCGTGGCTTGGCGCTCGGCAAGATGGCCGCACGCTAGTGTAGCTCTGCCGGCTGCCTTTTAAAATCCTGCAATAATCCTGTCCCTGACCCGGCCATCT
This sequence comes from Calotriton arnoldi, assembly GCA_963921515.1. NCBI lineage: Eukaryota > Metazoa > Chordata > Amphibia > Caudata > Salamandridae > Calotriton > Calotriton arnoldi. The sequence goes on along the minus strand of CAWUFW010001109.1, from coordinate 1,202,830 downwards.
ACGGAGCAGAGGCGGCGGATCGATTGAGCTGCGTGGTGAGCTCTCGAACGAGACATTTGCCAGCGGTGTGCTCCCCGGGGTGTGGACGCTGAAGACTGACTCCCGCGGGCCGTGTGGCAATGGCGGCCGCGTGAGGCAGTGGAAGAGCACAGTGAGCGGCGCGGATCGGGGAACGCTGGACCCGAGGGACGAGGACTGCATCCCTGAGTGCCTGTAAGCGCTTTGGAGGCGGCCCGGTTGTCTCGTCGAGGGCGCGGCTGGATGTACGCTGCGGCTCCCGTTGACCGGCGCCGCGGCCTGTGAGTGACCTCTGGCAGCGTCGGCGGTGTCGGGATCTGCGCGAGCGGCCGGCTCCGGGGCACCGGGCGGGCCGCGCGCGTCTGACGGGACGCTGCCGCGAGGGCTAGAGGAGGAAGACAGAGCGACGGCACAGGCGGGCAGAACAGGCGGCCCCTGTCCTCTGGAGGAGCAACCTGCGCACCTGAACAGCAGCATACCAGTGGGTGACAGCCAAAAAAGGGAACTTACAAAGTGCAGGAGGTAAGCGGAGGGCCTCATATGCGGCGGAGAACTGCGTGGAGCGAGGCACCCCCTGCCGCCAGGGTAATGAAATCCATGGATGGGCTGAGACTGTGCTGCTGGGTCCCCCTGGCTCCTCTACACAGGGACACTGAAATAAAAAAAGAGGGCCTAACTGTTATAAGAGCTGGACTGCGTCTGCGGTGGGCTGTGAGGCTGATCAGTGCTGGGAGCGGTGTGGGGACACTCAAATTATACCAGAGGTGCGGGGGACATCGCGCACTCAACACAGAGATTGACCGAGACAGGGAATTGCCATCACCAGCTGAACTGCGCAATATATACAAGAGCGGTAAACATGGGCAAGCCAGACAAAAACCAACCGCGTCTCACATTTGATCTGCGCAGAGGGGGCAAGTCCTCACAAAATGCGGCCTCGGATTCGGAGCTGGACTCGGCAGCAGCGGCGCCCACGGCGCTGGAGAAGTCGCTGGCGGCCATCCAGGCTAGCCTGCAGGCTATAGATGGGAAAATAGAGGCCCTCAATGGTAGAATGGACCACTTCTCCTCTAAGCTGGACAAGCAGGCGGCGAGACTTGGAGAGGCGGAGCAGCGCATTTCTGACGCTGAGGATGGCCTTCAGCAGGTGACCTCGAAACAGGCGGACATCACGAAACTCCTAGCGGTCATCCAGGCCAAGAACGAGGACATTGAAGCGCGCTCGAGGCGCAATAATGTGCGCATTTTAGGTTTGCCGGAGTCCACCAACGTGGGGCGACTGGAGGACTTTGTGGAGACTCTCTTGCGGGACATATGTGGTGCGGATGCCCTGTCGCCCATGTTTGCGGTGGAGCGGGCGCACAGATCCCTGGCGGCGCGCCCCTCCAGGAGCACCGGCGCGGCCGATAATCGCCAGGCTCCTAAATTTCAGGGATCGCGACACTGTCTTGCAGACCGCACGCAACAAGGGCACCATTAACTACAGGGGCGATGTGCTTGCGTTCTACCCGGACTTCACGGCTACAGTACAGGCAGCACGTAAAGAGTTCCAGGGCGTGAAAAAGGTGCTCTTGAAGGAACAGATTCCATACGCCATGTTTTACCCAGCGAGGCTGCGCATCGGCGAGGCAGCAAGCTCGAAGATCTTCACCAGCCCTAAACAGGCGATGGAACATGCTAAGGCCTTACGCCGTCGGAACAACCCACCGGCTCACACTTCAGATGTGGACGATTGAGGGCTGGCGAACCCAAGGACTGGTACTTAAGTATCGCATGCTTGTACTCACTCTTGAGAGGGGTGGGGACATTCAATCCACAGGTGTTGTGTGAATTATGAGCACTCCGAAATGCAATGATCGATGTTAGGCGCTTGTTGCGCTTGGCCTTGGCTGTCTCGGTCGGGCCCCAATCAGCAAGTGAAAGGGCTGGAACCTAATCAGGCCATATTATATTCCAGGTTTGAAAAGACAGGGTACCGATTTACTGTTCTGGGTCCTATTCTGCCAGCTCTAGAGATAATGGGGACAATTTTCAAATGTGCCCCGCTGAGCCTGTTGTTTATAGGTATAGTGAGATGGCGTCTGGGTTGAGGGACTTAATGATATATAGGCGGCCCCCTCCCTATTAGATCGGGGAGTGGATTCGCCACTACGATCCCCCATGGGTATTCCCCAACTGATGCACTGTTTTTTTTGTGTTTGATGGGGTGGGAGTTTAATGTGGGATGCACCTTTGGCATGTTGGGGAAGCTGAAGTGGGTGGGGGAGGGTGGAACTGTTTAATTGTTCTAAGCCGAAAGTCCGTGAGATGTGATTGTCAGATGTGGGGAGGTCAGTGCAAACATGCATCGGAATATGCAGTTCTGAGATATTATGGCTGCAGATTTGAATATGAGTACAGATGACAGGAGATAAGCTCAACTGTATAACGTGGAATGTACGGGGTTAAACACGCCCAAGAAGACTAGACAGGTGCTGGCACAGCTGGACAGACACAGCGTGAAGGTTGCCCTCCTACAGGAAACTCACTTGAGTAAACACACTGAAGATAAGATAGCGTGCAGATGGGCGGCCTACAGGCTAGCTTCGTCGTACTCTACCTATGCCAGAGGGGTGCTCATCCTAGTTAAGAGAGGGGTGGAATTCACAGCAATACGGTCATGTGTAGATACGGAGGGCCGGTGGGCGATGGTACAGGGCAAACTGGGAATGGTCCTTGTGACGATTGTAAATATATATGGCCCTGTTGTGGATGATGTTTCGCCTTTTTTAAAGATGCTGAATGTGTTGCGCGATTGGCCGGAGGCGGCAATCCTATTGGGAGGGGACCTTAACACTCACCTCCATCCATTGGTGGACAAATCCAACCCAGAAGGAGCACGTACGATTAAAATTGCAAAATGCATAAAAGACTTGATGCTGGAAATGGGCCTGGTGGATGCCTGGCGCTTGCGGAATGAGGGTAGGCTAGAAGGTACGCACATCACCCCTGCATTCAACAGCTGGTCCAGGCTGGATTATTGGTTGCTCAGCGAAGAAGCTAACACTTGGGTGGAGGGGGTGTACACTCTTCCGCGAACCCTGTCTGACCACAACCCTGTCCTCATGGAGCTGGTTATACCTGATAATATACACAGACCGTTCACTTGGCGTTTTAGGGCGGAGGCGCTCACGGACCCGACCTATGCAGACACTATCAGGACTGCTATAATACAATATTTCGAGCATAATGCGGGGTCAGTTGACAGTCAGGCGGTTTTATGGGAAGCCTTTAAGGTGACCATCAGAGGGGTATGTATTAGCACTTCCGCAGGTATCCTAAAAGACCTCAGAAGACAACTGCAAGCCATTGAAAAAAGCTGGCGGCCCTTGAAAACCAATATAACCTTGCACCCTCTAGGGATACACTAGCCCAAATTCATGAGCAAGTAGAGGAATACAACTTATTAGCAGAAGTAGAAATAAAATATTTATCCAAGCGCCATGTTGCTAGGGCATATGGGGAGGGCGGGAGATCAGGTAGGATTCTAGCCAATAGGCTGCGGGACAGATCTGTTAACCCTCCCATAGACCACATTACTGACACGGAGGGGGAAATGCATTATTCTCCGCAGGCAATTGTGGATCAATTCCGGACATTCTATGCTTCCACATATACGTCCAGTGGGAGGATAGACGATGCTGCATTGGATGCTTATCTAGATGATACGGCATGTGCATGGCTGTCTGATATACATAGAGAATACCTGGGCATGCCTATTGGGGAGGACGATGTCAAAGACGCGATCAGGTCGCTGCCCAATAACAAGGCACCAGGGCCGGATGGCCTAACGGTGGAATTCTACAAAGCATATGCCGACCTGGTTGTGCCACATCTGCTGGAGATGTACGATGAGGCCCATGAGACTGGCATTCTCCCTCCGTCCCTGAGACAGGCTCTTATCATTACTTTGCTGAAAAAGGATAAGTCACCCACACGGTGCGAGTCCTACCGCCCCTATCATTGATTAATCTAGATGCAAAAATTCTGGCGAAGATTTTGGCCTCCAAGTTACTGCCCCTAATGCCCCTGCTGGTGCTCCCGGATCAATCCGGATTCATCCCGGACCGCTCCACCTCCCTCAACCTCAGAACTATATTCGCTATGTTTCATGTGCTAAACCCGGATCTATCGGCTGTGGCGGTGCTCCTAGACGCTGCAAAAGCATTTGATTCTATAGAACGGGAATATATGTGGAACATACTTCGCAGAATGGGGTTCCCCCTGTTTTCCTTCGCTGGATCCAGGTTCTTTATACTGACGCATCGGCGAGGGTGAGGGTGGGGGGCTCACCTCGGAGTCCTTCCCCATAGACCGTGGCACGAGGCAGGGTTGCCCCTTGTCCCCCCTGCTATTTGCCATCGCTCTTGAGCCTCTGGCGTGCAGGATTCGTCAGGGGCACAGGGAGGCTGCTCTGAATTTTAACAATCGCCCGGTTGGAATCTCATTATACGCGGACGATATGGTCCTTTATATCCGCGAACCGCAGACGTACTTATCCCGGGTGCTGCGGGAATATATTAAATTTGGTCTCTTCTCAGGCCTTCAAATAAATTGGGAGAAATCTGTCATCATCCCCATTACGAGCATTACCACGTCGCCACAGGTTGAATACCCACTGGTGTGGTCCGAGGACCCTGTTAAGTATTTGGGAGTGTGGATACATCGCGACCCAGAGGTAGTGATCAGGGAAAACTATGGCCGCGCTTACGCAACACTAGTGAAGCAGGTTGATCACTGGGCCTGCTTGCCGTTCTCTCTAGCAGATCGCATCGCCATAATCAAGATGATCGTCTTGCCAAAGTTTCTGTACTTGTTTAGCAATATCCCCATTGCACTGACCAAACATTTTTTAAAACAGTTCAGACACAATTGCTGCGTTTGGTATGGGGGAATAAACAACCGAGAATTGCCTGGAGCACTTTGACATTGCCCTTTGAGAGAGGGGGATTCGGAGCCCCAGATTTTTACACGTACTATCTATGCGGGCAGGCGCAATATGCCTATTTTTGGTTCAAACCACATCATTTCATCCCGCATGTGGCTGTCGAAGAGGGAGACGCCCACCCTGTGCCACTGTGTGGAATCATAACCCACGCTAAGAGACAGACGCCCAAGATTGAGATTAACACCTTGGATGTTACAATTGCAGCGTGGCAGGAGATTGGGAGGCGAACACAGAAACTACCGTTATACGCGCCTGCGATGCCCATTGCGGGGCATGCCGCCCTGTCTGTGGCGCAGGAGCGAGGCCCGCTCGCGGCTCTACGGGAGGTGGGCATTGCAGCGATGGGGGACTTGTACCCAGGCGGGAACTACGTCACGCGGAACGAGTTGGACTATGTACAAAACCCCACCCCACTGTTCCAATATACTTGTTACAGGCTACGTAGGGCAATACAGGATCATTATGCCTCTTTCCCTGTGGAACCACTGTCACTAAAGGCACTACAACTGGTGATAGAACTTCCGCATAGGAAAAACTGATCACCAAACTGTATAGGACAATACAGGACGAAACTCCCTCCGGGAGCAACTGCAGCTTGGAACGCTGGAACACTATAGTGTCCCCCCCATTACAGACAGAGTCTGGGGCAACATAGGTGAGATGACGGGGCGACTGACATCCAATAATAATTTGAGAATTATCCATCTGAAGTTCATGCACCAAGTCTATCATACTCCTAAAAACTTCATAGAATAGGATTACGAGACACGGACTGTTGTAAACGGTGTGGGCAGGCTGGAGCTGATTTTTTGCATTTGTCCTGGCAGTGTGCACAGGTGCACCAATATTGGAAAGCAGTTGTCGCTCTTCTAGGTACCATGACGGGGGTAGAATTACAGTGCGCACCGTTGGAATGCCTCCTGGGTTATGTCCCTCATATACGCGCAGTGCTGGGTAGGTTTGTGAGAGTGGCTCTGCTGCTGGCCAAGAGGAGACTGCTCTTCACATGGGATAGTCGCTTGCGACCTAAGATGGAGTTGTGGCTGAAGGACATGGTATACTGCCGTGAACAGCTCGAACTATATGCTGAGGAACTTCCGGTTTCCTCAAAACCCAAGGATATTTGGGCTCCCTACGGGAATACTTATTATCATGCCAAGAAGTGAGCTCTGAGTGAGTGACTGCTCGATGGGTAATTGTTTTGGGTCTGCTGATAACCTGTCATGATGTATGAGCGGTAAGAGCTGCTAGGATGGGGTATATATCCGTTGCAAACTGACCACAGAAAATTGTAGGACAAGTACGGCTTATTGTTTTCTTTTTAGTTGCTGTTGATTGATTATTTCATACATTACAAATGTTGTATATTGTAAAATGGCATTGTGTGCTGAATGTATAACATTGAAATATTCAATAAAAAAAAAAATAAAAAAAAAAATAGCACCCACTGCAGCCTAGCATGCATGTCCTCGCACACGCACACAGGCATTCCCATACACATACATGAACACGTACACAAGCAGACATCCGCACGCTGGCGCAGAGGCGCACACACACACAGACACACACGAGGGCACATAGGAGGGAACACACAGAATCGCACCCAGATACACGGAAGCGCAAACATACATCTCTGGGTGTCCACTGTCGTCATGGTATCGCGCACTTCCTGGAATATTGGCTGCTGGCTGTCTCAGTTTCGCATATGAAGAGACAGCGGCGGCCATAGCGGAGTGTCGCCTAGTTATATGATCTTATCACGAGCTAGAGAGAGCACAGACAGTCGTAAGAAAAAATATGTTTTCCAAATGGTGACAAGACTCAATTGCGTATTTGTAACTGATGAAACAAGTAGTTTATCTTTACATGTGCATTGGTCACGTTATATGCTACGTGTGAGGTGCAGTGTGCTAAATAAAATATAATCTGCTTTAGTACTGGTTTTATGGTTTAGATCTGTATTGGAGCAGGACCGCAGGTCCACATCCATGTTGAGAGGGGTGCACAGAGACATGGGTGCAGATGTCTTCCCACCACTCCCTGCGGTGACAGAGGACCCTGCTCGGCCACAGCACTCGGGTGAGCTGAGGGGAGACCCCGGAGAGCAGGGTCGCCAGAAGAATATTACCCCCTCCCCTGGCACAAATATCAGCAGAAAACACGTCATCACCTTTTGTTCCACACAAATTAACAGCACTGCTGCTGGTTGCAAACAGCAGCATCGCGCTAACATTCGCGCGCCATGAGACATCATATCACGCACCTCCACACGTTAGTGCTCAGCACACAATCACTTGAGCAGTTCTCACTGCGAAGGCCTCGCTGCGAGCGGGATACCATCACGGCGACCCCCCCCCGGTCTGTGTAACATCAGGAGCCTGGGTCTGGATCCAGTTAGTGGCGGAGCCCTGAGTCTGCACCACACGCGCAGTGTGGAGCCGACCGCCACAGCCACGTACAGACATGGAAACACAAAGGACGGCCTCTCCCGGCCACAAGACCAAACCACAGGGCACATGGACGCACTAATGAGCGGCGGGTGCAAATTAAAGCCACACGGTGTGGCGAGAGCAAGCCAACCCACGTGTATGCACCGACTGGTGCCACAGCAAACCACAGGAGAGATGGTGACCCACTGAGAGGCGAGAGAGAGAGAGCCACTGCTCGTGCCTGCACTGACTGGTGCCGTGCGCGAGCAAAATATCCAGTCCGGGTGGGCGAGCCGAAAAGGAGACAGGGAGGGAACAAACAAGCCTCACTTGCAATGAAAAGCGAGCGTTCAGCATAAATTGTGACGCGTGCCAATGAAAAGCATAGGCGGAGCTTCCACCCCACTTCCGAAAGCAACCCGACGACAATAGATCTCGCTGAGCGAGCAGCGCATGCGCTGCGACGCTAGGCGAGACCTAAAAATGGATAGATTTCAAACTCATTACCTTGTTGTTCACAAGGCCAAGCACAGCAAAGCTCGTGAAATGTACCCCACCTATTGTGTCTTTACCCCCAGTCTGAGGTCAGGTTCCTTGGACCATTTCTGCCAACGTCCTATGAGAAACTGTGTCTCAGGAGAACCATCTGGAACACCCTGCCTCGCCTCTCCCAGGTGATGAACACTTTCTTAAATACTGTAAATGCAAAAAGACCCACCTTTACCAACAGGCACAATAAGGCTTCCATACCGTCCTTTCAGTGTTCTAGCTAAATTACTCCCACCTGGATTCGTACTCGAGTGCCCTGCAGCAGGCCTTTAGTACTTTCCCAATGTTATTAAAAATCCAATAGATGGAAAAAGAAAAAAAAAAACAGAATTGCTTCCATACGATGCCGCAGCAGAAACTGAAAATGCAAAGGAGAGGACTGTAGCATTAGCGAGTCGTCTGCAGGATTTCTGAAATCTGTATATCCAACGCATGATGCTGAAAGGTCAACAACTATATTTTACAGTTATTAATAGCATGCCCTGGGGGACGGACACATTTGCAAGAGCAAGCGGAATAAAATGAGTTTTTGTGCTTCCAGCATGAATTTGATTTGCTACTTGTGAAAGCATTGTGTATTCGAGAATGCTATGGGTAGAAATAAGAAAAGAAATAAAACAAAGGTCAGTGATGGTTCTTTTATTGATGATGTCACACGAACAGTGGTAGCTCGTGCCCGAATGCATTCTCTGAAAAATACTTTCCATATGTACAAGTATATATGCCTATAGATTTATGTCTAAACCTGGGTGAAATTTAAATTAAGCTAGTGTCATTTTCATAATTTCAGAACTTTCGAGTTATGTTGGTTATGCGAAATTCCCACGATTACGCTATTGCGCTACAGCACATAATTGCACAGTGTTAGCGGCAACATTTTACAGCAAGCGCCATGCAATATGTCTGTGACCAGAACGCAAACGGCTGGTTTTGTTTTTACCACAAAATGCTTCCTTGCACCAAAAAATTACATGAGGGCACATTTCATGCTAAAATATAGAGCAAAATGACAGATTTGAATTTTGCTTAATTAATGCAATTTTGCATAATTTTTAATGAAATTCACATAATTATGCAAAAAACAAATTACGCAAATGTTGCACACTACTACTTGTGACAGCATGTTGCCCGACACACCAAAAAGTGTATGGTGTGTCCATGAGTAAATGGTGTACTATGCAATGGATACAACCTCCTGACCAGGGGATGGGAAACAGTGTTTACAACGCTGTCTCCAGAACGTGGTGCCTTTACAACGCAGTCGTTACAACGACCGCGTTGTTACCACGCGTACCATTACATCGCAAGTCGTTTCAACGACTTGTTGTAGGGGGCGCGCTGGTGTTGGATTTACAATCCAACACCTTCCCTGCTGTTGCACAAACTGGAGTAGGAATAGTAAATAATACTATTCCTACGTGCAAGCGCGCCCCCTACAGCAAGTCGTTGAAACGACTTGCGATGTAATGGTTCGCGTTGAAACAACGCGGTCGTTGTAACGACCGGGTTGTAATGGAATGATTGAACAACGCATTCGTTGTAAAGAGTCATATTTCAGGAGATGGTTGAGCCGTTTGTATGTTTGGCGTCAATAATACTGCCTATCGGAGCCATGAGGCTTAATGTTATGTAGACGTTCTGAGAAAAGTACTAGGGACAAACAGAGGTCTTCGGCAGGAAGAGCCACACAGCATTCCCCATTAGCCTGAAAAAGAATCCCTCCACCAGCATTTCCCAAAGATTTGCCAGGAAGGGAATCACTTGGCAGTATGGTGAACACTGTACATAGTATGCTGTAGCACCAGTTTACTCCAAGACCCAATCCCCCCCCAGTGCGTCTGCAGCAAAGCTGCTGTCAGGCAGGTCATCCTGAGGTAGGGGTTCTGCCAGTACAGGAGAAAGGGATAGTAGCAGTGCTTAATTTAGGCCGGTGGTTTCCGGTGCTCTTCACCGGCACTTAATTGTCAACACCGGGATTCATTACAAACAGCCACATGGTGGCGGTGTTTTCCAGTTTTGTGATGAACACAACAACAGTTTTTCAATTATTCCATATACATTAAAATGACTCGCATCTGCCACCCAAAGCTAGAAAAATAACTTGGGTGGCAGGTATTGCTGATTTTTAATGTGTAGAAAGTCTGAATTGTCAGTAGTAACGGGTGGTGCAAGCTGCTCTGGTCTCCTCACAAGAGCCCTGGCACTTTTTCATTTATAATTTAAGTAGAGTAGCAATAGATTACAATTCACAAGCTCGCTGCCACTGCCAAACACAAGCACCTCCTGTTGCTGTAAGTTGAGTGCTTCTCCCTGGCAGCAAGAGCCTGTGGGAGAGCTGTGGTCTCAGCCTACGGTGGGCGGTAAGTATGAGCGCACATGTCAGCATCAGTCCCTGCTCTGGTTATACCTAATGCGAGGCACAGCAAGTGATTCTGAAGGCCACGGGGTAGGAGCCTGCACAGCGTCAGCTTGGTGACGTTGCACACTGACCATCCAGGCGGTCCGGCAGGTGATGAGCGATGAGCTCCATCCATGAAGGAGAACCAGAGCACCAAGCTCTGATCCAGCTCCATTTTGGTATCTGTGCAACACCTGCAGCAGCCCTCAACCAAGTGGGACTCAGTCGCTAGTCCAAGTCGGAGCCGTTTTGTGATGGCTCCGGTTACAACAACCTGGCCAGGACCAGGTGGGCACAGTCATTGGTTTCCTGATGCTCACATCCACATTACTGGCGTAGGGTCCTCGGGGACTCCATTCTAGCAATGGCCTACTGCTGCTCCCCTGGGTAGCTGCTAAACTGCAGCCCCCCAGCAGCAGCCTCTGCTGCAAGTCAGATGGTTTCCACCCATGCCGCTCGAGCACCTTGATGCATTTCTTCCACCAGGACGAGGGCTTCATCTCATTGGAAGAATACAGCTCTAGACCGACACTTCTTCAAGCGCGTGCACCAGCCAGGCAGTTTGAACTCAACCACGTGACAACCTGGGTGAGTAGAACAGCACAGCAAGTTCGAGCTCCCAGTGCAGACCTATCTGCCCAGTTCCACCCGGACCAAGACCAGCCGTCGGTGTGGGACCACCCGGAGGGCAGAAAGAGCCCAGCATTTAGAAGCAGAGAAAGCACAGCTGAAGGGGTAGAGGGCACAACAAAGGCGGGTATGAGAGGGATTGGGTTTAACTGCGGTATATGAAAGTCTCCACCTGCGGACCACAGTCCTGGTCTGTAACAGGCTTTATCCTTGCCAGGGCCACTGGAATTATAAGATTGTATGGCAGTTTTTGCATTATTATAGATTGGCCGCATTTGCCACATAATTCATCATCTGCCGCATAATCTGCAGATTTTAAACAAAAAAACATTTTTTGTTTCTAGCTCAAATGGTTCAAAAGTTAATAAAAATGCAGCAACACGTGTTGCAGTGCAGTGGAAGGCCCTTTCCAAAGCTGGACTGATTACCTTTCTGTTGCTTGAAGCTATATTTTGTATTAAACTGGTACTAATGAGGTGCAACCAATACCCATACAGTGTTACCAAGTTTAAAAATGACGAAATAATGTAGTATTATTACAAAACATACCGCATAATTTGCCTTTTCTTGCCACATAATTTACTCAACCATGCCACATAATTTGGCCCTCTCCTGCCGCATAATGATAGTGGCCCTGATCCTTGCCCAGGGCTGCTTGGTGCGTTCTGTGCCTAGCCTATTGTTTCAAGGTGGTTGCTGCAAGGCAGTGCCTGTGAGAGTCTGCACTTTGTTAACTAGTGCTTGCAGTGGCGAAGCTAGGGGGCCATGAGCACCAACGGAAGCACGAACAAGAGGGCTCCAAGACCAGTGAAGAGCAGGCTCTTCCCTACATGATCACATCCAGCACAACTGCAGCAATAGGATGGCTCAGACATTAAAACAACAGATTAAAAGTACCCTACCTCTGGTATGTCTACCTATACCTTACACATTTATATGTGACTGTATAGGGACATTGTAATGTGCAGCCATATGGGTCTGTGTGCTATGTATAGGGTCGGAACATTATATGTATGCATATGTGAATGCATATATGTGTGTGTATACATCTATGTCTACATATATAAAACAATGACAACTTGTGTATGTGGGAGTTTTGTATATTTATGCATTATATGAATATCTGGATATGTAACTGTTGGTGTATGCATATACATATCAATGTGTGTTTAGGCCTCCACCTCTGCCTTTCTCTACACTCCGACTCATCCCAAACCTTTCAGACTACAATGGGCTCCCAAACATGGTTTCCAAACTCTTCTCTATCTACACAGTTCATCCAGCTAACAGGCCCACATGTCCACCACTTCAAACAACAACTCAGAGCTTCCCCTTACTGATCCACTTCCATGAATCCATCTCTTTTCAAAACACTAGAGTAAATGTTTGAGATCTCAAGAGTTCAAACTGAACCCAAGTAATCCTGCAAGGAAAAGGAAGCACATATTACTAATCTACTTCCCCTTTACCTCCAACCTTGGATTCCAGAACATCGGGCTTCTCACCCCAGAGTGCTTTAATGCCTTGTCAGAGGTATTAAGCGCTGTATAAATACAGTTTAGAGTTACAATTTAGGTGAGGAAGTGCAAGAACTTAAGCTGAGTAGAGGGCCCCTCACACGCACAGGTGCTGGTGCACGTTCTCCTCCCGCACTATTATTAACTATGCACGTGGTTGCTTGGTTGTGAGCAATGCTTGTAAGAGTGCTGTACTCAGCTTTGAGGGGTGGCCATATTCTCATGCACTCACATCGCAAACTGGTGAGCCCCATTAGCAGCCATATGCAATACTCATTCCTTTCCACACTAGTCACTATGCACAGGCAGACACGTGCATTCCGATAGTCACTATTGAGGCAGAGGTGACCCAACAGGAGAGCACTTGCTGGTAGTCATTGAACACGGCAAGATCAATGGAGCCCCACATGGCCACTGATCAACAGCCACATGGCAGCGCCCTATTCCCGCTGGATAATAAGGTTATTGGGAAGTGACCCATTTCCCGTATGCCACCTGCTTCATCAAACAGTGTTCGGCCCAATCTGGCAGGTAACAAATTCATGGAACTAGCTTTTCTCAGGAGGCCTGCACTATAAACAGAGAACTGGGACAAGGACAGAGCCTCACACCGATTGTCTGCGTACTCCATACAGGACAAACAGGGGGCTTTAAAATTCAATGACAACCAAATATATTTTTATTTCCACATTTATTATACCCTGGGATAATAACCATTGCAATCCGTATTACAAAAGGATATAAATTCACCATCATCATAATAACTTTATTTCAATCATCAAGATAATAAAGTGGAACATGCATTATTCCATCATAGTGGCATACAATGCAACATGGTAAAAAAAAACCTGAAGAGCAATGTAATGTAAAACTTAAACCAAGAGTGCCCCCACAAAAATGCTTCTTGGTACACTTGGTACATTAGGGCTGTTACAAAGACCATGATAGTGGGCAACAAATCCATGTATTACATAAATTCACTCAAGTAAACCATTTAAGTAGCTAAGAACATTATTTAAAAGTGCTAAAAGAGAATTGAAACCTATTCTTGAATAGGACTTACAGATACTGATAACTCTTTAAAGGCATATGCTTTGGATAGACACAAAAAGCACACACGAAGAAACGACAAAGCGCCAATTTCAAAGTTGGACCATGAGTTAAAGTGCAAGCTTCTATTAATGGGCCCTTTGGCCAACACTAGCGAGAGCAAGCTATCTTGTTTATAAATAGGAAGTAACAGGAATTCCCCATCAGCCTACTCCCTTATTTAAAAATTACAAAGAGTGCAAAAAACAAGCATAGTTTTTAACACAGCCAAAGTAAGAAACTAATTTAATATAGAAGCTCTTATTGATGGACCATTTAGTCAACACTAGTGAAAGCAAACATATTTATTTGAACCGTCTGCCAACCCTCTTAACTGGAAAGGGCAAACAAGACTACAATTCAAACATAGTTTAAAAGAACCAATGTTTTGAAAAAGATACCAGAGTTATCATGTGTGTTCTAGGAGCAATAGGTTTCAAGCAGCTTCACTCCCTTCTTTAAAAGTACTAAAGTGCAATGAGTGCCAAAGTGCAAGAGCAATATAAAGTGCAAACACAATTGTAGACCAGTTAGATAGAGAGTGGACCAGCCAACGAAATCTCAATTGGTACCACATAGGCTAAAAACAGAAATAAAGAGAACTACAGCTCGTTTATTATTATTATGATCGCTGGAAGTTTTTTGAGACAATAAACCCCAAAGCCAGCTTTGCTAAGGACATGGGAGCGACAACTGCCCACTGTCTTGTATACACTTGAAGTGTCTAATCCATACTGAGAACAGAAATTTGGCCAAGGAGAAGACTCTAGAGGTGTCAACCCAAAGGATCCTGAGGGCCTTCATGTGCCATCTGGCACCCAAGTTCCTGCATTTTGCTCTTTGGGCACGATACATCGGACAAAATAGAACGTGAGTAACAGATTCGGGCATCTCTGCACACAAACAGGGCAAAGCCTGCCCCAAAGGAATCCGATGAGCACTGCTACAAAACTGTGTCCGTGGGAGAGTCTTGTATTTAAACTGAATGTACAATTTGCGTGCCAGAGGAGGACTCCTTTCATCTACGAATTCTAATGTTAGCGTTCCTCTCACGGGGTCACTGTTTGGACAGATACATACTACCCATACTTTCCTTTTTTACCTGTTTTGGATGTAGCGCACACCTCGCTGGGGGGAAGACCAACATTTCTCCAGACCCAATTTCCCCAACAATCCTTTCACACAAGTCAGTCATCATATTACATACATTGCAGTGCGAGAGGGATCACGGGGATTCCCGAGTGCTGCAAAACACTTTAATTGGTAGGAGCACATTAGCAGGGCTGCACTAATACCCATGGATAGAAAGCGAGTTGTGGGGGTTCCCTCGCCAGTACCACGTGTATGTATGAATCCCTCAGATTCACGGTTTGACGGGGGTGTTTGTGCACGGCAGAGAAGGTAACAGGTGGATAACTGTGGTGACCCAGACAGTGGATGTAACAAGAGCCGCTTCATTCCTCCTGGACAAGAGTGATTTGCTTCCCCTCAGCCTACGATGCTTGCGTGACTGGCTGTGAGGGTACCATAAAAAGTCCCTCAGACCAGAAATATACCACAAGGTCAGGACTGACATGCCCTACCGGCACCCCACAATAAAGATTTTTATGTGTTTATATTATTGTGCCTCATTAAGAACTGTAGAATGCATTTTCTGACTTGATCACACAAGTATACACTAATATAGTACTGTTGTTTTTGAAATGAATTATCTTTGGTGTGCAGAAGTGCATTTTCCCGAGGTTCGATAACTAGGCCTCTATTTAAGTATAGACGCCATCTTGTCAAAGATTAAAGTCAACCTCATCACTCATGTCTCCCCTGCCCTCCTCTCCCCCCCCCCCCGCCCACGACTGCCTCAACTTATGCAGCACACAGTCAAGCTGTGACTTGTTTATTTCAACTGCCATTGCTTATGCTGCGCTCAATGAACTCTCCTAGGCTCAGACACAAACTGAAACTTTAACCTCAGAGTCCTTCAACTGATTCACTGTGTCCTCTTCAGTCATATAACATGGTATTGTTTATGTGTCTAGTTTGTTTTAGCATCTGCAGATGACATTGGCATAGAGGGGCAGAATAATTATTCATGTAGTGGGACAGCGCTTAGGTGTGCTCTGATTTGCTGATGAAATGATACATTTGCTCACACCACAATGAGTCTACGGTTTCTGTAACGCCATATGCGAAAATAATGTGTAATAACTCCAGATTTTGGGGGTGAGTTAGAAGACTTTTCTGTTCTACTAGGGATGTTGTCCATTATTCTTTCAATGTTACTGCCCACGTGGGACTTAAAATAATTCCTGATTTTGCATTTCTTTATATACCCTTTTATTTGACAGTGTTCATGGCATGGACTCTGCAACGCTATGTAATAAAATACCGTAAAACAGTGCTCCAGCCACATCTGGGATAAGAAGGTAGCCACCACCATCCTTGGGTTGACATTGCTGCCTGATGGATCAAAGAGCCGGACCTTCAACTATCCAAACATCTCTTCTGTGCCTTAATCGACAATCAAAGTAGCCAGAGGAAAAAGTCCACAGAAGTAAAAAAAAAGAACAAAAAACTACAAATGGACTAAAATTATGGAAGGGACTGTTTCCTAGCTCTCACACCATTCATCTGAAAGGAGAGGCAGATGGGAATGAAATTAAATATCAGCTGGTGAGTCAGAGGGTTGCTTTTCTCAGCGTTGGCACTGTGTACATGCCAAAGAGCACATATTTCAGCTTAACAGGGCGTTTCCAGCCCACTTAAGATATAGGCCATATACGACACGAAGACATCATGCCCAGGCTTGAGAAAGATGCTCCTCTGCGCTTCATCACATAATAACAACTTATTATATAATATAGTGCTTCATATTGCACCTCTGCCACTTTCTAAGCGTTGTAACCCCTGTAGGATTTTTAAAATATCTACATATTTTCATACAGTGAAGTCTAAATAGGGGTAATTTACTTACTGGTTATCCTGAATATGATGCACAAATGCACTTCCCCTGATCAATGTTTAACAGTCCTGACCTAACTCTGACCCACCAACCCTCCAATCAGGCGGAGAGGAGACGGACCACTGTGGCTGCAAGGACCACACAATGGCACCGAGGAGCGAAATCTAATGGCGAGCTGTCAATTAATCAAGGATTGACATGCTGGGATAAATGAGTAATGTGCCTGCCTGCAGAACGGCACGCGCCAGGCTGCTGAAGGCGCAGGTAGCGGCTCCGAAATGTGCTACAAATAGGAACGACGAAAGGGGGGTAAAGAAAGCACGTGGCCCCCATCCGGACGCTCCCTGGGGGCAGAGCGGAATTTGATTGAATTTTCTTTTTTTCGCATTACTCCAGCATTAAAGTCAGCCTCCATGACAGCAGAGGACGGTGCGTCTTTTGCGGGGCGTGCAGTCGTGTGCCAAGACCCCTGGTGTGAAGGCAGTGCTGCCGTCTTGGCTGTGAACGTGATTTACTGCATGCACATCAGAAACCGACGCATCGGGAGGAAGAAGAGGCGGCTCACCACTGGCCCAAGTTTCCGGTCAGGGGCTCTAGTAATTGGCATCTTAAAACATCAGGAAGAAGCAGGTATTTGAACCAAAATTATTTGTCTCAGTACTTCCCAGTCAGTCTGGTCAACCAAGAGGTTGAAAGCTTTCGAGACATTTAAATAGTTTGAGGTTCAACATTTAGAAGCATATGTGATAATGATAGTGGCAAAATTACCAATATGCGCGACTGGCCGCTGTGGTGGTCTCATCTCAATACGTGCGACACTGGATGAGGTAATTTCAACATATGTGAAGCTGACCCTTCAGGTGGCCTCACCATAGTTCGATAGCGACTCGAAGCAGTCATCTCAACAATATATGTGGCTGACCGCTGTGGTGGTCTCAGCTCAGTAAATGTGACGCTGGCAGTGGTTCTCTCAACAGTATGTGAGGCTGGCCGCTCTGGTAGCCTCACCGCACTGCTAGCGGGACTGGAAGCAATCTTCTCAATAATATGTGTGGCCGACAGCTGTGGTGGTCTCACCTCAGTATGTGTGTTGCTGGAGGCGGTCATCTCTACAATATATGTGGCTTACTAGTGTGGAGCTCTCACCCAGGTGTATGCAACACTGAACATGTGACACGGGACACAGCCATTTGCTCAGCTGACTGCTGTGGTGGTCTCACTTTAGGCCAGTGGCGGTTGGTGGCGTACAAAAATGGTAAGGCATAAAGTCAAGCTCACACACACACACACACACACATACATACACATACAGTCACAATGAGAAACACAGCCACACAAACACACACTATCAAAATATATCGTGAATCAGGAAGGCAACACATTTAACAAATAAAAAATAAAAGTTTCACTTACCTTAGCTGTAGCATGTCCTCATGTTCTCCAGTACGTGGCTCCGACTCCTCCGAGCGCAAGTTAACGTCCCAAAGCAAACCACCTTATCCAATCCAGATGCTGCTCTCATGCTGTGAAACAAGCAGCATGAGTGAAGTATCTGGATTGGATGGAGCAGACTGTCTCAGTGCTCTGAAAGCCACTGAAGGCCTGTGCCTGCTCTCCAACCTAGTTGTCTAAGACAGCTGGGTTGGAGAGTTTGAATTGCGCATGTCGGGCTGGCCGTAGCAAACTAGCCGGCCAAACTGACATCTGCACTTCAAACTGAAGGGGCCACTCCTCATTGCTGCCAATCAGCAGCAGTGACGCACTGGCCCCGCCCTCATTCTCTGTTTGACAAACCTCTTCCGCTCGTATGGAGGAACTGACACTGCTTAAGGGTGGTTGGGGCTGGAAGACACCAATTCAAAAATATGTGCGGCTGATCACTGTGGTTGACTCACACCAGCACAAGGGATTGCATGGTCCAATGGGCTGCTTTAGAGAGGGCCCTCCGTGCAAAAAATGTGCCAAGGTGTCGGAGTCTAAACTAGAGACTACATTTAAAATGGCCTGCGACGGACACGGTGGAGCAATACTGATGTGAAAGCAAAGGGAGACCTGGAGACTAAGCAGGAGCTTTACAAACATTAGTGAAACCTGATTTGGTAATACCATACCCGCCATACAGATACAACAGTGCATGGTGATTACAGAGTACAGTGTTACCACATTAATAAGGATTTTGAACCGTGGAGTTAGGGTGAACTATGGAAATCGGTGGTTGTGCATGGATTTCCACAGCTTTCTCTCTCATGGGACTTTTCCCATGTTACACGCCACCTGCTTTTGACAGGAAAATGTGTCCAGAGCAAAACCTGAGAGGCTTCCTGGACTTGTTTCCAGAGTCAGCGAGAACTTCCGATTCCATTCAAATTAGGATCTACTGAGAGACTGACTATGATACGCAGGAAAGAGAAATGCAGACTAGATCTGCCTGGTGGTCCTCAGCTGCAGACAATACCCAAGTAAATATGGAGACCATCCCACACATGGACCTTCATACTTTGTTTTTCTGTTTCGATAAGTAAAAGCCCTTATACAAGTGTGACTGTGAATGTAAACATATCATTCATCAACAGCAAGCAACAAATCCATTCCTTAACCTCCTGAAGTAGATCTGTTTCAAAGCATTGCAAAAATACAAATGAACACATTCAAAAGGTTGCAGAAAAGTACAGAGCCATGGACTATCTGTGTGATGCCAACACAGCGGCTTACAGTCTCCCTCACTCCTCCACACCCTCACATCTTATAATCGTGGAGAAAGGAGGAGCGCGCAACGTACTCAACATCACTGTACGCGATGGGGCCACCAACCTCAGAAACAATGCAGGCAAATCCGGAAATATACTTTGGTATAAATGAAATCGCCCCTTTCTTGCCCTTGCCCATCCTCTTGTGATATGCTGTGCATTCTATTCTCACTTCCGGTCTATGCTGGTTTCCTGTGTGAAACTAACGGTTTGCACCAATAAAGATGAGCAGCGTCTATCCTAGCTAGACACCTTGAATTTGAGAAAATCTCTGAGGTTACACCTGAAGGCCTCTCCTGTAACTTGGACATTTGAAAGCACTGTTGCAAACATAGATCGCTGGTGACAAAGTCCACTGTTGCACCAGACGTTCTGGCGCTTTAGGAACAGAAATCTGAGAGTGGCAGAGCTTTGAGATTATATAAGGGGTAAAGTACCCCCTGCCATATAGAGGAACAAAGCCACAGGACGAATTCCTTTATAAGATTACGGAACTCCAAGGTGACTTGTAATATCCTCATCATGTACGCCAGGGGGTCCTTCATCCTATATAATACATGGTCACACCATCCCCTTTACAACAAGCCACTTAAAACCTTGGTGTGAAGCTCCTTCACATGAAAGAGCGACTGTGATTGCAAACATGAAGAAAAATAAAACCTTTAGTGCAAAATTAAAGGTATCAAAAACCTGTTAAATATTTGTTGCAAACAGATATTAGAAACAGTTCAATACAAGTTAGTTAAAAAAAAAGCTGAAGTAGTTCAGAATGCCCAGAAACATGCAGAAAGATTCTAGCGAAATAGTGCAAAAAATAAAACATTCTCTCGGCTTGTCATTGTAAGCTATTAAAATAGAGCAGAAGAAAGAAAAGCAACATTCTGTTTTCATTGCTTTAAACAGCTGCTTCAGTTATGCTCTGTGACCTGACCTGCCCTGCCTTTTCCTCGGCTGCTGGCTCTGGCAACAGGCATTGTGACATCATATCTCGACTGTAATAACTTATAATAGTTGAGTCTGACGTTTTTTCTTTATAATCGGTGACAGGGTGCATCACAATTTGCCAATTATAAAGAAATTAGGGACTGCTGTTTATACAGGGACAGGAGAATCCCATGTATTAAATAGACATTATAGATTTGAGCTGCACTGTTTGGGTCTTTGCACCCCTAAGACACAACAACAGTGGTGGATTCATGCGGATCTTGTCTTCGAGTAACAGGTGATGTCGTGTGGAGGGACAGAAGAGCGGAGGAGAGCCAATGATTATGGAATAAAACAAGCATTAGCAAAACCAATAGGTCTCGCCTATGCGAGAGCTATTGGCTTTGGAAATGTGGTTTAGCCATGTTGTACACCAGCGTGGCTGCTGTTCAGCATGGCTAAAAGTGGGTGGGGTAGATTGGAGTGGGTAGATTAGGGGACATTGGGGTTGGTAGATTGAGACAGCTTGTGGTGGGTAAGTTGGGGTGGGGTAGGTTGGGCTAGATTGATGTGGGGGAAGACTGTGGGGTAGATTAGGGTGGGATAGATTGGGGAGTTTGGGGTGGGCATATTGAGGCCGGTTGGGGTAGATCGAGGCAGATTTGGGTGGGGTAGATTGGGGTAGGTTGAGGCAGATTGGGGTGGGGTTGATTGGAGGTAGAATAAAGTGGGGTAGATTGGGGTTGGCTGAGTGGGATACATTGGAGTTGAGTGGATTGGAGTGGGGTAAATTGGAGTAGGATAGGTTGAGGTAGATTGTAGTGGGTTAGATTGGAGTGGGGTAGATTGGGTAGATTAGAGTAGGTGGAGTGAGGCAGATAGGGGTAGGTAGTAGCAGATTAGATTGGGGTAGATAAGAGTAGATTGCAGTGGGGTAGACTGGAGAAGCAGAGTGGGGTAGATAGGGGTAGATTGAAGTGGTGTAGAGTGTGTAGATTGGGGTTGGAGTGTGGTGGATTGGAGTGGAGCAGGTTGAGGTAAATTACAGTGGGGCAGATTGTAGTGTGGTGTGGTAGATTGGAGTGGGATACATTGGGGTAGGTTGGGTGGGGTAGTGGGGTTGCTGGGGTAGACTGGAGTGGAGTAGACGGAGGTAGATTGGGTGTGGTAGATTGGGGTGGGGTAGGTTTGGGTGAGGTAGATTGGGGTGGGTTAGTTTGGAGGTGGAGTAAAATGGGGTACATTTAGGAAGAATGGGTGGGGTAGATTGGGATAAAATGGATGGGGTAGATTGGAGTTGGGTAGAGTGTGGTAGTGTGAGGTAAATTAGTGCTGGCATAGATTGGGGTAGATTAGAGGGGGGTAGATTTGGGAAGATTGGAGTGGGAAAAAGTGGGGTACGTTGGAATGGGGTAGATTAGAGTGGGGTAGGTTGGAGTGGGGCAGAGAGGGATAGATTGGAATGGGGTAGAGAGGCGTAGATTTGTTTTGTGTAGATTGGAGTGGACTGAAGTGGGGTAGATTGGGGTAGATTAGGGTTGGCAGATTGGGGTGGGGTAGATGGGTGGGGGTAAATTGCAGTGGGGTAGATTGAGGCAGATTGGAGTAGATTGGGGTGGGGTAGATTGGAATAGGATGGGTGGGGTAGATTGGAGTGGGGTAGATTGGAGTGGGGTAGATTGTGGAAGGTTGGAGTGGGGAAGTGTGGGTAAGATTTGGCCAGATTGGGGTAGAATAGAGTGGGGTAGACTGTGGTACATTAGGATGGAGTAGATTGGAATGGGGTAGGGAGAGGTAGATTGGGGTGGATTAGAGTGGGGTAGGGAGAGGTAGATTGGAGTGGGGTAGATTGAGTAAAATTGGAGTAGTGTAGATTGGAGTGGGGTATAATGGGATAGATTGGAGTTTGGTAGATTGGAGTGGGGTAGATTGAGGTAGTTTGAGTGTGGTAGATTGTGGTGGGGTGGATTGGGTAGACTGGAACAAGGTAGATTGGGGTGGGGTAAATTGGAGTGGGGTAGTTTGGGCTAGATTGGGTTGAGGTAGATTTGAGTGGGGTAGATTGGGGTGGTGCAGATTGGGGTGGGGAACTTGGGGTTGGGTAGATTGGGGTGGGGTATAATGAGACAAATCGAGGTAGATTTTGGTGGGGTAGATTGGAGTGGGTTATATTGAAGTTGGATAGATTGGAATGGGGTAGTTTGAGGTAGATTGAAGCTGGAGTAGATTGGGGCAGATTGGAGTGGGGTAGGGAAGAGTAGATTGGGGTAGATTGTGGTGGACTGGATAGGAGTAGATTGGAGTGGGCAAAATTTGGGTGGGCAGATTGGATGGAGTAGATTGGGTGGGGATAGATTGGGATAATTTGTGCAGACTGGGGTAGATTGGAGTACATTACAATGGGGTGGACTGGAGTGAGGTAGCAGAGGGTGGATTGGAGTGGGGTAGGGAGGGGTAGATTAGGGTAGATAGGAGTGGGGTGGAATAGGGTAGATTGGAGTGGGATAATTTGGAGTGGAGTAGAGTGGGGTAGATTGGGATATATTGGGTTACATAGGAGTGGGTTACATTGGAGTGGGGTAGAGTGGAGTGGGGTAGAGTGGAGTGGAGTAGAGTAGAGTAGAGTAGAGTAGAGTAGAGTGGAGTGGGTGGAGTGGAGTGGAGTGGAGTGGAGTGGGGTAGAGTGGAGTGGGGTAGAGTGGAGTGGGGTAGAGTGGAGTGGGGTAGAGTGGAGTGGGGTAGAGTGGAGTGGGGTAGAGGAGTGGGGTAGAGTGGAGTAGAGTGGAGTGGAGTAGAGTAGAGTAGAGTAGAGTAGAGTGGAGTGGGGTAGAGTGGAGTGGGGTAGAGTGGAGTGGGGTAGAGTGGAGTGGGGTAGAGTGGAGTGGGGTAGGGTGGAGTGGAGTAGAGTAGAGTGGAGTGGAGTGGAGTGGAGTGGAGTGGAGTGGAGTGGAGTGGAGTGGGGTAGAGTGGAGTGGGGTAGAGTGGAGTGGGGTAGAGTGGAGTGGGGTGGAGTGGGGTGGAGTGGGGTAGAGTGGAGTGGGGTAGAGTGGAGTGGGGTAGAGTGGAGTGGGGTGGAGTGGGGTGGAGTGGAGTGGGGTGGAGTGGGGTAGAGTGGAGTGGGGTAGATTGGGATGGGGTAGTTTGGTAGACTGGAGTGGGGTAGATTGATAGGAGTGAGGTCAATTGGGGTGGATAGGTTGGAGCAGATTTGGTTGGTGTAGATTGGAGTGTGGTAGATTGGGGTGCGGTAGATTGGAGTACATTGGATTGGGGTAGTTTGAGGTAGATTAAAGTGGGGTAGATTATGGTAGATTGGAGTGGGGTAGATTGGAGTGGGTAGAGAGGGTAGTTTAGAGTGGGATAGGGAGGGGTAGATTGGAGTAGGGTAGATTGTGGTGGATGGGAGTGGGGTAGATTGGAGTGGGATAGATTGAAGTGGGGTAGGGTAGATTGGAGTGGGGTAGGGTAGATTGGAGTGGGGTAGGGTAGATTGGAGTGGGGTAGGGTAGATTGGAGTGAGGTAGACTGGAATGGGGTAGACTGGGTAGAATGCAGTAAATTGGAGTGGAATAGATTGGAGCAAATTGGAGTGGGATAAATGGGGAATCGGATAGGTTGGGTGAAGTAGGTTGGGTGAAGTAGATTGGAGTGGGGTAGATTGGGGCAGATTGAAGTGGGGTGGAGTAGGGTAGATTGGAGTGGGGTGGAGTAGGGTAGATTGGAGTGGGGTGGAGTAGGGTAGAATGGAGTGAGGTGGAGCGCGATGCAATGAAGAAGGTAAGCAGTAGCACAAGGGGAAAGGGGAGAAGCAGTGCCATGAAGATGGAGGAGCAGTAGTCCGATGAAGAGGGAGGGGCAGCGGTGCCATGAGGAAGTTGGAGCATTATTAGGATGAAGTGCAGTTCCTCTCTATTATCAATAGCTGTGTAGGCAATTTTGTTTGGAAAGGTGAAGAAAAGACTTTTCCGGTCGGGGACACAGTTATCGAATTGCAGGTACACGCAAAAAAACACAACTATCCAATTTCAAATGCTTGAGAGCCGTTTTAAATGTAGGTATTCTATTAATAAAATATTCATTTTGTGTAATATTTTGTCTTTGAATAAAATTTGATTAGCTCCAGGTAAACAACTGAAATATTAACAAATTCTGTTTCACTGCCTATCAACTTCAGTTCTTACTAGTCCATAACTGCAATGTCGAGAAAGCCTCAGGGCTCATTCGCATGCCCATAATGCCACGGGCTCTAATTGCTGATTTAAGCTGCTTCCTACTTTTTTGTCTTTTTGCTGCACCAGTGATATGTTTGAAAGTTGCCAGTCGACAGGTCAGTGGGGTATATTGGAGTGGGGTAGATTCTAGTGGGGGTAGAAGGGGTAGACTGGAGTGGGGTAGATTGGGGAGGAAGATTGGATCTAGGACGATTGGGATAGATTGCAGTGGGGTAGATTGAGGAAGGTTAGGTGTGGTAGATTGGGGTAGGGTAGATTGGGGCAAGGCAGATCGGGGTGGGGTAAATTGGTAGACTAGAGTGGGGCAGATTAGTAGATTGGAGTGGGTAGATTGGGGTTGGGTAGATTGGGATGCAGTAGATTGGGGTGGGGTACATTGGGGTAAAATGGGTGGTGTAGATTTGGGTGGTGTAGATTTTAGTGGGATAGATTTGAGTAGTTATGTTAAAGTATTTGTAGAGCGCATGGCTGCCCCAGCAACGGGGCGTCCCAGCGCTTGAGATGAGCACAGAGTGAGGCGACAGACCAGAAGGGAGATTAACATTGGGTGAAAAGCCAGGTCTTCACGAGCCTTCTGAAGGTTAGGTGATCAGGGTTGCTGCGAATGTGGGTAGGGAGGGAGTTCCAGAGGGCGGGAGCCAGCAACTTAAAAGATCCACCGCCAGCTCTGGCCCTCCGTATCCGAGGGACTCTGGCCAGAAGCAGATCTGCCGAGTGCAACGCACGTGTGGGAGTATAGTAGGAACAAAGATCACTCAGGATTCTGGGGCCGGTGCCCAGAAGGATTTTATGTTATGTTATGTTATCTGAGTTTATATAGCGCACAGCTGCCCCAGCAAAGAGGCGTCCCGGCGCTGCCAGCGTCAGAAGAATTTTATGGGTGATGCACAGCGTTTTGAAGCACACTCTCTGTTCTAAGGGGAGCCAGTGTAGGCGACAGAGGAGTCTGGAGATATGACAGTGTTTGGGGAGGGCAAAGATTGCACGAGCAGCAGCATTCTGAATGCGCTGCAGCCTTTTAATTACAGATTTGTTGGCTCCCAGAAGAAGCACATTGCAGTAATCCAGTCTGGCAAGGACAGATGATTGGATGATCAGTTGCAGAGTCTTAGAGTCAAAGAGACCTAGTATTGGTTTGAGGTCACGCAACAATCCAAAACATTTCCCTGCCACTGATTTGGCATGGACCTCAAAGGTGAGATCACTGTCCATCATTATGCCTAGGTTCTTCACCACAGGTTTGGGTACGGGGGTGCTCCAAGAGTTTGGTGTGAGGTAGATTGGGGTACACTGGAATGGGGCAGATTGGGTGGGACAGAATGGGGCAAATTGGGATAGATTGGTGTGGGGTAGACTGGGGTAGGATGGGTGGGGTAGAGTGGAGTGGGATGCACTGGAGTGGGGTAGATTTGAGTGGGGTAGATTGGGTAAGATTGTGGTAGAGTGGAGTATGTTCAGGTACATTGGAATGGGGTAGATTGGAGTGGGGTAGACTGGAGAAGGGTAGAGAGGAGTAGATTGGAGTGGGGTAGGGAGTGGTAGATTAGGGTAGATTGGAGGGGGTAAATTGAAGTGGGGTAGATTGCAGTGGGGTGAGGTAGATTGGAGTGGGGTAGATTGCATTAAATTGGAGTGATGTAGATTGATGTCAATTGAAGTGGTGTAGATTTTAGTGGGGTAGATTTGAGTGGGGAAGATTAGAGTAAGTTGGAGTGGGGTA
This sequence comes from Calotriton arnoldi, assembly GCA_963921515.1. Classification (NCBI taxonomy): domain Eukaryota; kingdom Metazoa; phylum Chordata; class Amphibia; order Caudata; family Salamandridae; genus Calotriton; species Calotriton arnoldi. Next base: position 1,176,631 of record CAWUFW010001109.1, on the reverse strand, counting down.
AATGGGGGTAGACTGGAGTGGGATAGATTGGAGTGGGGTAGATTGAAATTGGATTGGGTGGGGTAGATTGTAGTGGGAAAAATTGGGATAGTCTGGGTGGAGATTGAAGTGGGGTGGAGTAGGCTAGATTGGAGTGGGGTGGAGCACGACGCAAAGAAGAAGGGAAGAAGTAGCACATGGGGGAAAGGGAAAAGCAGTGCCATGAGGATGTAGGAGCAGTAGTGCAATGATAGTTTGGGTGGAGTAGATTGGGGCATATTGAAATGAGGTGGAGTAGGGTAGATTGGAGTAGGGTGGAGCGCGATGCAGTGAGGAAGGGAAGCAGTAGCACAAGGGGAAAGGGGAGAAGCAGTGCCATGAAGATGGAGGAGCAGTAGTGCAATGAAGAGGGAGGGGCAGTATTGCCAAGAGGAAGTTGGACCATTATTAGGATGAAGTGCAGTTCCTCTCTAATGGGAAGGGAACCTAAATAGCAACTACTTCTATGGAGTACTTAACTAGAATTAAAGGGTGGCAGGGGGGGGGGGAGGTAAAGAAAAAACAGATGGGAAGCAGGGGGTGACATAGAAAATACACGAATGGGGAAAGGAGTAAGTGAAAACACAAGCACTCATATGGAGTGCGTAATCACAATTAAAAAAGTAGATCCAAAAATGGGAGCAGTGGATAGACACAATACTTGGTCCATGCTCTAGAGGAGGGCCAAACACAAGAAGAGGCATGACGAATGCATGCCATGACAAACTGCAACAAAGGACGTTGCAGCTAACAAATGGTAAGCCTGTGAGTTGGCTGTAGCCCACTAACTGTAAACCGCATGTCTCAGCTAGACGTCATGCACGGTCTAGCCAAAACCTAAAAATAGAACGCATTGCTTAGGGTGAGACAATATATGTTCAACCTGAGCTTGTTATTTCTGGCAGTGCTGCAATAGCTCCAATGTGTATAGGTGACATGCCTCAAGCATTTTCTACCACACGTCACTTATAGCACTATGGCACCTCATTACATCTTAATTTAGACACAGCTGGTACCAGCTCCTCAGGCCAGGAGCCAAGTACGGAGAGAGGTTTACACAGACGAAGCATCTTCTGGGCTTCCTTCACGTGAGGCCCCGTGCATCGCTGTCAATTACCACAAATTATAACACCCCCACCCCTATAGATGCAGGAGGCAAAATCCTTAGCTGTTCACTACCGGTTGAGAAACACGGCTTCTCTCCCTCTGTGCCACCTTGGTCTACTTGGCCAGGTCACCATGTCTGTGCCATGTCCAAAGCACATCGGGGACACAGCTATGATCCTGGTGACCTGCAGGTTGGGCAAGGCAGAGAATTAATAAGGCGAGTGCAAAGTGTGCTTTAACATTTGGAAGTGTTTCAAATTAGTACATTAGTTTACATTTATTAATTGAGCGACACCTTTTTGAAGTGACTTGGAAAACACAAACTTTGAATCATTCATGAAGCCCTTTCTCAGTCTGCACTGAATGCCATGCCGTTTGTGAATCATAGGCGCTGAAAGTAGAGGTGTGAAGGTGCTGCAGCACCCCTAAAATAACCATGCTGGAGTTCTAAAAATGATTGAGCAATAAATATGCCTTTACATTTTGCTTCTATCTTGTCACATTTGCTGTGCCTTCAAAGACATTGGTCAAATGTCAGACTGTGTCTTACAAATTGCTGCTTATTCTTTTAAAAGGGAGGTTGATGATACTTTTCTTTCAATGACTACAACATGAGAGAAGGTTGTAAAGTGATCTATGTGACCATCTTACAGGGACTGTGAAAGTAAAGGCAGTAGGATGTCAGTTTTGTTCTAACACACAACATTTAAATACCAATAAGCACACTGGAGAAACATTTTGAACTAAATCAGCAGCAATAAAAGCACACATGAGGCATATTTGTTCATTCTTAAGACTGATGGAAATAAATATTTAAGTAGGATCAAAATGAATGAAGACACTTTGTTTGGTGATGCGCAAATGATAAATATTCACTGAAACCCTTTTTCAACATATAATTTGTGCACTATATATTTTTATCAGTAAAACTGTAGGTCTGTGCCAATTTAGTGGGCACAGCAAAAGAAAATATACTCCCTTTAAATAACAACATGCTAACACACCATGCTTTATTAATATATTTGAGACCGTGCACTACAAAATTCACCACTGGACACACTTCACCCATATCACTCTACTAGTGAATGTCCGTGGTTCATTTGCTACACTTGTTCTTGGTGTGACACTTGGATATTTCACAATCCCTATGACTTCTGTGATATAGCATTGAGAGCAGCACCTCCACTGTTAAGATTATTCCATCACCATTGTTATTAACTTTGAGGCAAGTCAATTGTCCTATTCCCCATACATATGGCCAATATTATTATAGATGAAACATTACAGTCAATGAAATCGCATACAAGAGAAGTTTGTGTGCGGTGCACCTCTAGAACTAAAGTATTTCAAGGTGCTCTAAAAAGTGATGCTCAAGGAAAAAGAGGCACCGTGAAGTAAAGTAATTGCCTAGGATCACAGAATTTGGTCAAGTGGAAAAGCCAGGATTGAACCTAGGATTCTTAGTTCCACACTGTGCAAATCACCACTGGACAGGAATCACTTTCTCTCTCTTTTAACACAAACGGACAGCGGTTCATGTTTAATTCTTGGAGGAGCTAAATATGTAAACCTGTAGTATCACATGTTAAAGTAAGCTGACACAGGAAGCCTTCCTAGAAAAAGTACAAAGTTAAATTAAGGGACGGAAGGGCACTCTGTTGACATCACCAGCTTGCCCTGACTTAGCACTGAAGTAACTCACTTATCTGGCCATCCTCTGACTCAGACAGTATGCCAATTTCACAACTGCCACACTGACCTTGGTTATTAAATACCGACTGATTGAATATGATTCGTGCTTATTCCCATGTAAAGTTTACCCATCATCTAATGTTATGGATAGGGCGCTGGCTTGAACCTATACCTCAAAACATGGAAATCATATATACCTCATATACCAAATAAAGCTCCTATTAAACCAAAGCACCGAATAGTCACACAAAATATATGACACGAGGTGAGCGTCCATGCAGGAAAAATAATTCTGACTGCAAGTGTTTGTGTGCGTTTGCAGTCCTTTGGCAGCATTGTTGTGGTATTTTCTGAAGACACCTTTGTGCAACTGAGGAACTTCCAGGCAGAGCAGAATTTATTCTGTAGATGGGTGGGTAGGAAGACACTGTGCAGGAAGCACTTACCTGCTTTGACGGGTCTACCGGTTTTGAGCTACTACGGCCTTTGCGGGTGCATGGGCGGGCCAGGGTGAGGAAGAGACCAAGAAGTCATGAGCAACATGCATCCTCAAGAAAAGAGCAGGCCCCCGCAGAAACAGCAGCACCATCTCAGCCAGGCCTGTCAGAAGGCGGCAGGCAACTATCTCAATGGCACGGCGTACAAGATGGCACACGTTAAAATGAAAGGCAGCCTTCAGAGTACCTCTTCCACTCGGGTTGCTGGACCCGCTAGGATGTGACATTGAGGTATCGTCAGTCAGGGTGTCTCAATACACCAGGTCGAGCAGGAGCCAGGACACCCAGCTGGCAATTTCCAGACAAAGCATAAAAAGGAGGTCGAGAAAGTGAAAGACACTTTTATGCCAAAAATCCGTGTTGAGTCTGCCCTGACCTGCCTCTAAGATCGGTTTACATTTACAAACACTGTTTTCTGGCCCAGAGTCCTGAAGGTTTCCGGGAATACTGATTACTTTCCCACAGGATATAATACTTGCCTAGGGCTCAATAGCATTGAAAAATCTAGTGCCTAATGTATATATGATATACATAATTTGAGGGCATATCACAGCCTGAGAAGGCACTAACATCTTGTGACTTTAATATCGGTCGTATCGTTACCTATCCATATCATTTATATTTTTACAAAGCACTAGTCTTCTGAGGAGTGACGTCACTTACTAGACACTGCGTTTTTGGTGTGTTACTTATTGTGTCATGGTGTGTTTGAGCTTTAACCCATGCCGCCGCCTAGAGTAACCCCTGATTGCATCACTGCCCTCCCTGCAGCGGGAGGTGCTCACGTGGAGTGCTGTGGGTATCCACCCGGAGGGCTACAGTATTGGTGGCCCTGGAAGACCAGTGGTAAACGACCCACCTGTTGTAGGAATTTTTGTAGCAATTATAGATTGCTCCATACCTGAAGAAAAAACATGGCATGGTGTCCTTGTGAAGCTCTGTCAGGTTATAGGAAAGGGGGTGATTCAAACATGTGTTCCAGGGGCTTACTACACTACCAGAAACGAGAATAAGTCACAGTAGGGGAGAGAAATTAAATCATAGGATTTTGTGAGCTGTTGGAAACAGCCAGCTACAAAATATGACGTGCATTTACAATGTCATATATCACATCACACACAAAAGAAATCTTACAAAACCTAACCTCTTCTATGAAACACTTTCAACTCCTTATTAAAAGGGTCTCACGGGCACTGTGTAGCAGACAAAGCACATAATGAATCCAATATTTTAATAAAAAGGAAAAAAACAGATGTAGATAGTGTGACCTTTTGTTTAGGTCCTAGGGCAGTTGGTGGTTACTGCGCTATACCCCTGGAGGCTAATTACCATTGACGTTTCAGGTGTTAAGACTATTTAATTCCATTTGGATTACAGAGTCGCACATATTGTAAACTTGCGTCAATAGGAAGCAGCTAAGGCTTAGACTAGGAGGTGGTAAAGAGGAGGAACCAACACAAAGATAAACAACACAGATAGACAAATACAGTACGACACAAACATCAACTCGATAAGCAATATTCAACTGAGATATACGTTTTAAAAGTGCCTGATTTAGAAGAGAGGTTATTGAATTAACCCACAATAATGTGCTCAGTGACTCAAAGTGCCTTTTAAATATTTTCTGACGTCGCATGCAAAGCAGATAATCTAAAGTGAATACCCTATACCCACCTTCCATTTAATAGTTAGTCTTGTCAGGACATTTTTTAGGTCTCGCCTGTCTTTGAGACATGTTGTATTCAGGATAGGGGCTTTAAGCTCCACCCATTTTGCCGCCCATGTATTTTATTGGCTTATTAGACTGTCTTTTAGAATTATTTTGTTTATTGCTTTATTTGTTTTGTAGTCCCTCCTTAGTACCTCCTTTTCTCCTGTTGTAACCTCCCTGTTACATGTGTTGTTACTCAGTATGTTTTATTTACAGTCGGTGAGCATATTTTTCATAATAACTTTCTCCTAGCTGCTGTTGCAGGCACGACATGCTCTCCCGGAAAGCAGAGTGCACACATTTTCCTGGCTCAGCATGGCGCCCAATCGTGGACATTGCACTTTATCTTTTAAAGGCGCTCCCTCCTCTCCCAGCTCCACGGTTGGAATGTGTACACTGTATCTCAGTATGGTTTTTGAAAGGAGCGCGGCGTGCCAGGCGTTTCATCTATAACCATGGCAGCCGCATGCTTTTATTTTCTTCTGCGCGGCTCGCCCAACTAAATTTTTTCAATATTACAATTTTTTTAAGCAGTGCGGCGTGTCGCGCGCTTCATCTTTAACAATGGCGGACGCACGCCTTTCTTTTGCGCGGCTCGCCCAACTACATTTTTACAATATTAAATGTTTTTCTGAGCAGAACGGCATGCCACGCTTTATCTTCAACAATAGCAGCTTCACACTGTTCTTTTCTTCAGAGTAAATAGGGGGGGGGGGGTGGAACCGGTCTCTCGCCAGAGCATATTTAAGTTGTACCGCCAGATTAAGTTAAGTAATGTGTGTAAGCTTAAATATAGTATTTTGCTGTGTGAAATCTTGTAGCTTGCTCCAATGGCTGCAGCCAATCTTCAGTGTGGTCTTGTATTCAGACAACGCAGTACTATACAGCAGTTCCCCTCTGCAAAGAAAAACCCTTTCTAAATAGCCAAACCCCTACGTCGCACTTTTGGAAGTATTTTAGAAAAGAAAAATGCATCATAAGATCGCGTAAGTCCCTCCAACTTTACCTATGAGGCTGTCAAAACGTTGGTATCGAAAATTTGACAATACCCGAATGTTCTGAACATCTATAATTTAAATGCACAATTTGCTATTAATGGTGCTCTCTGTTATTTTGCTATGTTCATTGCATAGCAATTCACACGAACTCATTTAATTAAATGGAAAGTGTATTTTCGAAATCATATTTAAGTTGCTAATTATTCACTGTGAAATAAATTGACCTCTTCAGCTGCACAGTTAAACTGAGGAAAATGTTATGCGTATCTGCCATGTTTCAATAAAAGATAAAGGTTGGGTATAGTTCTTTAGTGTTTAAAATTACACACATACACACAACACATATATCTATATCTATATCTATATATCTATATATCTATATATCTATATATATATCTATATATATATATCTATATATATATATATATATATATATATATATATATATATATATATATATATATATATATATTCATATACACGAACAAGAGCTCCTTCCGGAAACACAGGGACCCAAGAGAAGTGGCACACCCGCCGGCAGAGCGTACCGGCAATCAACAGCACATGCAATCCAAAGATAAGTGTGCTCTCAGGAAACCAGAATCCACGACACGGTAACTTGGCAAAGCGTTTATTTACACGACGTGTTTCGACTGCAGCCGCAGTCTTGGTCACGTGTAAGGTGCACACCCAATGAAACACTTAAATAGAGATAAAAAATGTGTCACATGGTTCTGTAGACAGGAAGTGTCTCTACATAGAATACATGGCGGCCATCTTATAATGGTAAAAATACAATATACATATACAAGTATAAATAGCCCACTGGAGTACAAATGAAATCAAAAATGAGGTGCATGATAAAAGGCACAAAATTACATCATGTTAGATCATGTTGAATAAAGAAATAACGATGTTGTCCAAAATTAACACATGTACATCAAATGACATGCCAACTGAATGAAGAACACACTTCACATGGTCTAATCTGTACAAGAAGTGCGTGGCAGCCATCTTGTGGTGGTGAAACTACCATATACACATGCACGAACACATTAGGGTCAAAGTAAAGTACAAAGGAGAGGGCAACACACCTGCATTATTATGGATATAAAAATATCAAAATTATCAACGCTAGGTAGAATGGACAAATATACTGCAAAGTGCATAAAACTGTGCGCCCTACTCCAAAATTGACAATTGTCATGCCGACCCAGTGGGCAACGACCTACATGGTGAAAGTAAATCACCCACAAGAAAATGCCCCAATGGGCAACGATCTGTGTGAAAAGTATGTGCCAAAGAATAATGCCCCAGTGGGCAAAAACCTGTGCATAGGTTATGAGTCAAAAATAAGCCTATGTCCTGGTGGTCTACACGTCAGGTGTCAAAGATAATATGCACCCAAGTTGTAAAGAGTAAAAATCCTAAATGACATAAAGATACACCAGGAATATAATGGGCAAATACGCACCGATTACACTGGTGAAACCCCCATAGTTGAACAGGCAAATGTCTCTATAGTCCCAGAAAAGTAATGGAAACAGGCTAAATTGGCCCAATACAGTTTGAAACCTTAACGCAAACAGAACAGCAGTATGTGAATTCCACGCTCGACAGAACTGAAGACAGTTTACCATGTGAGATGATGATCAAATGGAGTGAAAATCGAAGAAAGGTTGGGTGGCCCGTGCTCGTGACATCCAATCATGTGGGCCCCTCCTTTCCTCCTGCAAAAGAAACAAACAAAAACAAATGTTAAAATGGTAGACCCCACCAAGGGTCAGAATGTACTTGGTTCCAAATGCACTACTGAAAAAGGAGGTAAGAAACTATTCTAAATGAGACAATAAAAACTAACTGACAGCAAGGGTACCTCTATCTAGAGAAACGAGAAAAAGAAAAGAAAAGAGAAAAAGAAGGAAAAAGAAAAGGAAAAAAGAAGACAAAAGAGAAAGAAAAAGAAAGAGAAAGTAAGACAGAAACATCCTATTCCATTCTGAGGTGAATGGCTAATTCCTCATCTTGGTTCAACCCCCGGGATCTTGGTCTGATAGTCTATTATGTACTTGGATTCTTTCTGCCTCAGTCTGAGTGTTCTATCTCCTCCTCTGGGGTTGTTACTAATCTGTTCCAAGATAAAATAGCTGAGAATAGAGGAGTCAGAAAAATGCTTAGTTTCAAAATGGCGGGCAACTGGGTATTTGGGATCTCTGTTAGTTATTGCCCGCATGTGTTCTAGGATGCGTTTTTTGGCCATAAGAGTAGTGCTGCCGATATACCATAGTTTACAGGGACATTCTAATACATATATCACATATTTGGTACTGCAGGTGAGAAATTGTGTGATAACTTTTCTCTGAGTCCCTACTACATACTCTTTGCGGAACATGCTGTGTTTGCAACCTTACAGTGTCCACAGGGAAAAAATCCCTGTAGATTGTGTTCGCTGTTGGTCATGTGCCTAGTGACATCGCTATGGACAAGCATGTCCCTAAGGTTCTTACTCCTCCTGTAAGAGATACTAGGTCTATCTTGTATATCTTTTCCTATGGTGTTATCATTCTTCAAGGTGTCCCAATTTTTGGTAAGAATCCGTCTGATATTATCGACGTCTGAATGGTATGTAAGTATGATCCTAGTGTTGTCATTCTCGGTCTCATCTTCTGGAGACATTTTGTCCTGCAAGGTTTCGTCTCTACTAATAAGGTCAACTTTATCCTTAGCTTTCTTCAATACCCAATTGGGATAACCTCTTTCCCTGAATCGATCAAGCATAGTGCTGCTCTCTAATGCAAAAGCTTCACACGTGTTACAATTTCTTTTAGCCCTCAGCAATTCTCCAAAGGGAATGCTCCACTTGAGCGTCTCTGGATGGCTGCTGAGGGCATGAAGAATGCTGTTCCCAGCTGTCAATTTGCGGAAAAGTGTGGTATGGATCTTGTTGTCCTTGATCACAAGTTTAGCATCCAGATATTCCGCCTCTGTGTTGCTGATATTGCCAGACAATCTGATGTTACATGCATTGGTGTTGAGTTTGTCAATAAACTCTCTGGCTCCAGGCTCCGAACCCCTCCAAACAATGAACAAGTCATCAATGTAGCGAAGCCACATGACCACCTGTTCAAAGTCACCAGAGAGGTCCAGATCGAGGAGAATCTCTTCTTCCCAGAGTCCCATGAAGAGATTGGCGAAACTCGGAGCAAAGCAAGATCCCATCGCTGTACCGGTGGTCTGTATGAACAGCGCACCATCAAATAAGAAGATGTTATTCTTAAGACAGAACTCCGTCATATCAAGGATCATGCGACATCCAGTATGATGAACATGTAATTAGTCAGCTGGGAGACTAATTACATGTTCATCATACTGGATGTCCATTCCCTCTATACCATAATTGATCATAAACAAGGATTGGATGCCTGCAAACATTTTCTCAGGAAGAGACAGGTTAGATTCTTGGAGCATAGTCGCATGATCCTTGATATGACGGAGTTCTGTCTTAAGAATAACATCTTATTTGATGGTGCGCTGTTCATACAGACCACCGGTACAGCGATGGGATCTTGCTTTGCTCCGAGTTTCGCCAATCTCTTCATGGGACTCTGGGAAGAAGAGATTCTCCTCGATCTGGACCTCTCTGGTGACTTTGAACAGGTGGTCATGTGGCTTCGCTACATTGATGACTTGTTCATTGTTTGGAGGGGTTCGGAGCCTGGAGCCAGAGAGTTTATTGACAAACTCAACACCAATGCATGTAACATCAGATTGTCTGGCAATATCAGCAACACAGAGGCGGAATATCTGGATGTTAAACTTGTGATCAAGGACAACAAGATCCATACCACACTTTTCCGCAAATTGACAGCTGGGAACAGCATTCTTCATGCCCTCAGCAGCCATCCAGAGACGCTCAAGTGGAGCATTCCCTTTGGAGAATTGCTGAGGGCTAAAAGAAATTGTAACACGTGTGAAGCTTTTGCATTAGAGAGCAGCACTATGCTTGATCGATTCAGGGAAAGAGATTATCCCAATTGGGTATTGAAGAAAGCTAAGGATAAAGTTGACCTTATTAGTAGAGACGAAACCTTGCAGGACAAAATGTCTCCAGAAGATGAGACAGAGAATGACAACACTAGGATCATACTTACATACCATTCAGACGTCGATAATATCAGACGGATTCTTACAAAAAATTGGGACACCTTGAAGAATGATAACACCATAGGAAAAGATATACAAGATAGACCTAGTATCACATACAGGAGGAGTAAGAACCTTAGGGACATGCTTGTCCATAGCGATGTCACTAGGCACATGACCAACAGCGAACACAATCTACAGGGATTTTTTCCCTGTGGACACTGTAAGGCTTGCAAACACAGCATGTTCCGCAAAGAGTATGTAGTAGGGACTCAGAGAAAAGTTATCACACAATTTCTCACCTGCAGTACCAAATATGTGATATATGTATTAGAATGTCCCTGTAAACTATGGTATATCGGCAGCACTACTCTTATGGCCAAAAAACGCATCCTAGAACACATGCGGGCAATAACTAACAGAGATCCCAAATACCCAGTTGCCCGCCATTTTGAAACTAAGCATTTTTCTGACTCTTCTATTCTCAGCTATTTTATCTTGGAACAGATTAGTAACAACCCCAGAGGAGGAGATAGAACACTCAGACTGAGGCAGAAAGAATCCAAGTACATAATAGACTATCAGACCAAGATCCCGGGGGGGTTGAACCAAGATGAGGAATTAGCCATTCACCTCAGAATGGAATAGGATGTTTCTGTCTTACTTTCTCTTTCTTTCTCTTTTTGTCTTCTTCTTTTTTCCTTCTTTTTCTCTTTTCTTTTTCTTTTTCTCGTTTCTCTAGATAGAGGTACCCTTGCTGTCAGTTAGTTTTTATTGTCTCATTTAGAATAGTTTCTTACCTCCTTTTTTCAGTAGTGCATTTGGAACCAAGTACATTCTGACCCTTGGTGGGGTCTACCATTTTAACATTTGTTTTTGTTTGTTTCTTTTGCAGGAGGAAAGGAGGGGGCCCACATGATTGGATGTCACGAGCACGGGCCACCCAACCTTTTCTTCGATTTTCACTCCATTTGATCATCATCTCACATGGTAAACTGTCTTCAGTTCTGTCGAGCGTGGAATTCACATACTGCTGTTCTGTTTGCGTTAAGGTTTCAAACTGTATTGGGCCAATTTAGCCTGTTTCCATTACTTTTCTGGGACTATAGAGACATTTGCCTGTTCAACTATGGGGGTTTCACCAGTGTAACCGGTGCGTATTTGCCCATTATATTCCTGGTGTATCTTTATGTCATTTAGGATTTTTACTCTTTACAACTTGGGTGCATATTATCTTTGACACCTGACGTGTAGACCACCAGGACATAGGCTTATTTTTGACTCATAACCTATGCACAGGTTCTTGCCCACTGGGGCATTATTCTTTGGCACATACTTTTCACACAGATCGTTGCCCATTGGGGCATTTTCTTGTGGGTGATTTACTTTCACCATGTAGGTCGTTGCCCACTGGGTCGGCATGACAATTGTCAATTTTGGAGTAGGGCGCACAGTTTTATGCACTTTGCAGTATATTTGTCCATTCTACCTAGCGTTGATAATTTTGATATTTTTATATCCATAATAATGCAGGTGTGTTGCCCTCTCCTTTGTACTTTACTTTGACCCTAATGTGTTCGTGTATATGGTAGTTTCACCACCACAAGATGGCTGCCACGCACTTCTTGTACAGATTACACCATGTGAAGTGTGTTCTTCATTCAGTTGGCATGTCATGTCATTTGATGCACATGTGTTAATTTTGGACAACATAGTTATTTCTTTATTCAACATGATCTAACATGATGTAATTTTGTGCCTTTTATCATGCACCTCATTTTTTATTTCATTTGTACTCCAGTGGGCTATTTATACTTGTATATGTATATTGTATTTTTACCATTATAAGATGGCCGCCATGTATTCTATGTACAGACACTTCCTGTCTACAGAACCATGTGACACATTTTTTATCTCTATTTAAGTGTTTCATTGGGTGTGCACCTTACACGTGACCAAGACTGCGGCTGCAGTAGAAACGCGTTGTGTAAATAAACGCTTTGCCAAGTTACCGTGTCGTGGATTCTGGTTTCCTGAGAGCACACTTATCTTTGGATTGCATGTGATATATATATATATATTCCTCAAAAATAGCCCCGAGCTTTAAAGTAGCACTCCACGGAGATGGGTTTCACCAAACCTTTTATTCAGGAAAACGGGTCACACAACCCGATAAATACATTGCCCTGACGCGTTTCGGTGCCACAAGCACCTTAATCATAGGGCGGCATGTTAGGCACACATGAAATAGATTATCAGCTCTTTTACCCATAAAGCACTCGCTTTCCAGTAAGCGGCATGCCGGGAGTGAGAGTCCCAATTCTTCCGTTTCAGTACGGCCATGTGTTTCACCAACGTTGTTTTATGCCAAATTCAATAAAATTTTACAGCCCTCCGGTGGGCCTCAGGTCATATCACCGTTTCCAATTCTGTGCAAATCCGTGCTGTAACGAGGCTGCAGATGGATATCCAGCCTCGCAGACCTCAGTCCAGTTAAAGTGGTGGTGCATACAAGCTCGGGGCTATTTTTGAGGAATATATATATATATATTTTTTTTTTTTTTTTTTTTTTTTTTTTTAAATGTAGCAGCCAGTCCAAACTGTTTTGGTTTTCTTTCGGACCACAATGTGCATTCACATATACTTTTTCTGTTAGCTGATTTAAAAAATGCTTATGAGTCACGTTTATTTTTTTTTAATTACAGTATTATGCAATCATACTTAAATTATTCTCTACTTCAGGCATATTGCAATCGATACAGTATCTTTACTTCGAGAAGGACATTAACGAGACAGCCCTTTCAATATCGATATAATACATATGAAAGTAAAGAGTCACATACATATCGCAGTTTAGTTTTAGGGGCCATGTTTCATTTCTGTTAAGTATAATAATTGTTCTGTACAGAAATAAATTCAAGCACTATATCATTTTAATAAATGTGCGCGCAAACCATATAAATGAATCATTCAACCAACCATACAAGTTTTAAACTAAAGCCTTAAACCCACAGACAGCCCGGCTGCACGGAACACGGATGCCTCACGTTAATGTTTTATTTTTAAACACATGATGTTGGACTCTTAGGCATATTTATTTCTTATTTATAGTTACAAAGTTAGTTCTACTGGGTGGAATGTTTTATTATTACGTTTAACTAATCATGTGAAATGTGGCCAATTCTCAGGAAAAGCTACATGGGTTTGCTGTTAAACACATCTTTTACTTTGCCCAGTTAGTTTACCTTAACATCGCCATAGCTTTACTGTACAGTTGCTCTGAAGCTTATAATATGGTTTAGAGTGCACTTTTTAAATTGAAATAATCACTCCACTGCAAACAAAAAACATTAATGAAAAACATTGTCATTTACAACGCCAATAACTCTAACTTTCACAAATGCAAGACCGAGTGCACTGCAAATGCTGGTTTAAAATTCTTATGCCCATGGAATATTCAGATCTCAGAGAGGTATTTTGCATGATAAATAAAGTAATAGGAACACGTCTGTGACCGACAAGCTGTAGTGGAACAATGGCACCACTGTATTGAGGATGGCGCTGTTGAGCTACGCTAGACCCTGTAAAGGAAGCTTTCAAACCTCAAACAAATAATTTATATTTCAGCTTTCCTCTACAATCAGTAGTTACATTTTCTATAACTGTTCAAGTCACCAACACATTCAGTAACACGATTTGTAAATTGTACCAGAACAGTGGATTAAATTATTTCTATGGTTCCCCTGAAATTAGGAGTTTTAGGAATATGTCAAAATATTCAAGGAGGGTAAGTTATATCTCCTGCTCCCATTGTATAATGTTTCCATGCTCTGTAGCGGTGGCAGGGTATGGAAAGAGGGTTAGCATCTCAACAGACAAAACACATGTCATTCATGGGCACTGTCTCATCAAAACATTTCTCTGTGGGCCAGGGTGTCGTGGGCCCAAATGTAAGGACGGAAATGAGTCCTCTGGTCGCTAGGTGACTGGTGACATTTGAAAGTGGTGGGGCGCAAAAGTACGGGGTGAGAGGCCTGTGGCGAGCTAGCGTAACGAGTGACCCAGACTGCTATAAAATGGGTTCAGGGGCGGTATTATCCCCCCAGGAAATTTTTCTGGAGATGGTGGATGGAGCGGGCACTAGCTGTACATGCAGCCATTCACACGCCAGCTCCTCTAGTGTACCGAACATGCGGTTCTGTGGAGATAGAGTCTGGATGCCCAGATAGATAAAAGGTCCAAATGAAGCCTAGCTCCTCCCCAGCCACCACAGCTGCCGTGAACGCATTGGTTTTGGTGACATCCAGTGCAGGACGGCAACAATCCAACAGATGTGTCCCTTTGACCTTCTCCAGCACCCACACAGCACTGAGGCCATAATTTACGGCACCGCTAAATTCCAACCTGGCCGTATTAATTTGAAAGTGAACTCTCCTATGCACTACTTGTATATATAACTCTAACCATTAGTATATGTAGTAGACCTTTGTACCTACTACCATTCCTACGTGATTTTAGAGTTTATCTGTTTGTATCTCTTCCTTGCGTGACTTTACAACTTGTACATTTGCAATTTTTCCCTCCTTTCGCTCCACTTGTACATTTGCAATTTTTCCCTCTTTTCGCTCCACTTGTACATTTGCAATTTTTTTTTCTTTTTTCTGTTTATATCTCTTATGTAACTCATGTAATTCAAAGTCCTTATGTAACGCAACTGGTTCTTTTGTAAAGCGCTCCGACACCTTCGGGTAATGTTAGCGCTATATAAAATCGCATTAAATAAACTACAAATTCATCCTGTTGTACCACCTGCCTGCGTCTCCTGAGCCAATCCAGACACTGCTTCTTTGGTTTTATGTTATCCAATAGCATGGAAGCAGCGCTAGGATTGGCTTGAGCAGGAAAACCCAGAGCGCTCCTTAAGAGACTGAGGGGTTGCAGCTGCAACCCCCCATACCCCACCCCCCCCCCGGCTCACTAATGATGCACATAGGAGAAGTCTCAAGTGTGCATGTCAGGTTGGACGCAGAAAGACACCCAACATGCACACATTACTTTATACCAAGTCTGCTTTGAAGCCCCACCCATGTCTGCACACCCTGCGCTCTCACTCGTTTTGATTGACAGTGACCCCTGCACTGGAATAAAAATATCGCGGCCGGCGCCTGGCCGGGAAAAAACAACTTAAACTAAATCAATCGTGATTGATTGATTTAGTACTGGAGCCGAGGGGGCAATAAATGCAGGGGGGCGACACTCCAGCACCCTAATAGGGTAGCCACCCCTGGAACTGTGAAATACAGCAATAATAGGTGGACCCGATCGGGCCTCTGGTCCCCGGTGCCACTGCCCCTGTTGAAACAATGAAAGCTAAGCCCTTGGATGAGAGGTGGAATACAAACAATTGCAAAAATGCTCCATGAGACCATCAAAGCAGAATTCCACCTTGGATAAACGTCTAAGAATAAACCCCCCACTTTCTTAAGCAAAATTAAGTTATTTTGTTATTACTGCCTCACAACAGTAATCAAACATTGGCAAATCCAATGGCATTGTCAATGTGGGTTTTGTCATCTCGTCAATCTAAAAAAGAAACATTGGCATTAAAGAACTACTATGTGTGCGGATGTGCTCCTGTTGAAGGGGCAGAGTGTCAGCACTCAGTGGAGTTATCCAGTGGATGGAGCGGGCTGGCTCACTGCCACTGACTAATGAGCTGAATTAAAAAGTGAATGACGCAATAGTAGACCAATGAATGAGGAGGGTTGAATGAAAGCTGGTACAAGGATATTATACATGCAATTGTAATAGAATGAAAAGGTCGTGGCTAACACCAGACCTATAAATGTGATCCCATTTGGCTCGTGAGAAGGTCGCAACTATTTTCAGATGCGTCATCTGTGCACCGCTGGGTAATGCCCAGACAGAGGGGAAGAGTAATTAATGGCTTTCTTCCAAGTGCCCGCAAAGATCGAGTGGAGACGACCCAGCTTATTCCTGCAGCGGCTGTTTAATCTTTCAGACATTAAAATCACGAGTTCGTATCCCAGACGAGGCACCTCAGCTTTTCATCAGAAGATGATAAAGGCACATAACACCTATCATCTAAAGCGCTTTTGATAACAGTGCTATAATGAAGCCAAGTTATAGTAAAATCGACATTGTCAAGAGCCATCTCTGGGAGTATATCGAAATCGAGGAACCTGCTGGCGGAAAACGCTTCTCAGAAATGCGGCGCTGTCATTAGGGGTTTTCGTTCCCAGCTTTTCAGGACTCATTTCGCCAATATGCAGCCTGAAGAATTAACAGAAATTAGCATGTTGCTGTAATAATGAGCCTATGTTCTCATTACAGTCTCATAATTTGAGGAGATTTAGTAAAAATGAAAGCGGCTACTGTGCATTCGGGTCTCACAATGCGATCCTTTTATTAGGAGCTCCAAGAACAGCTCTACAAACGGATCACTGTGGTGCGCCAACGCCAGGTGGCATTCTGCAAGGATCTGGCTAAAGACCTAAAGCACAACTGTGGGAAAAGGCCTACTGGGCAGCGCGCGCTAGAGTGTGTTGGCGTGCGCAGCACCAGGTTTGTTGCAAGTACAGTGGTGGAAGTACCGCACACCCCGAAGACTGCCGCTCAGTGAATTGTGCTGCACTAGACTCGGTGTGCAGCATGGTCAGAGCTTAAGATGTCTATGCAGAGTGGAGAGGTGTGGTGGAGCGGCCAGGGCAGCTGACTTCGGATCACAGGGCTCACGGTTCCATCCCCGGCGGCAGCTCAGCACCATGCGACTCTGGGCAATAGCTCACTTAATTTCCACGACGGCCCCCAGCGCCTTGAGACCCGTAAGGGTGAGTAGTTATCGCTTTACAAATACGGATTTACATTTTTATGCAGAGCACAGGAATCAGTGATGTGGCCTCGGTGTTATGGAACATTTAAGCCCCGTCAGAGCCACAAATTGAACACACTTCAAGGGCTTCTTGACTGAAGAGAAGCTGGCACAAGTTCATAAGTGGGTTTTCACTCTTGTTGAAGAAAAGGTGGTGCTCTTTACCACCAGTAAGCATGTTTCAAAGTGTTTGTTGCTGAGCTCTGCAGAGCCGCCCATTGTGGAAACTATATTGTGAGTGAAGGGACTCTTATCTTATGCTATGATATATTCAATACTCAAACTCAGTTTCCTTCATCAAGTAAATTTATTAAGTCAGAGGTAAACCCTACACCACAGCTTCGCCAGACACAGCTGGTCCACCAACTGACAAACCGTCCCCTGAAACCCATGACATCATACTGGAACACATGTACATCACAAAGAACTGCAGCCCCAGCGTAGCTGGAACTGCCTAAGTACATCACAAAATTTTATTGCTGGAAAATTTGGAGGCTGTTCCATGGAGGAACATCCTACACTAAATAGAAATATAGGGGAAAGCCAATGAAGCTGATCAAGCTTGTGCAGTGTGCTCTCTTCTGCCAATTGTCACCGAGAGTTGGGACACTACTTCTGCATTAGACAGAGACTGTAGAAATGCCTGTCATCCCAGAAGAGGTGGATAATTTGTGTCTTGTGGTTGCGTCATCCAAATAATGTATCCACCTTTCCTATAAGTTAACAGAAGCTGGGAGCCAAGGATAGAAAGCGGATCATGGTGTATAAAACACCCACAATGGTATATGACACGAGCAATAGAGGCAACAAATATGTTAAAGAAGAGAGGATCGATGGACAAATCCAAGAGAAGACCAGCTGTACTTGGAGTGCAAATGAGCAATCTGGTGGTACTTCTATCCCTACTAATAGATCAAAACCCTGTAGTGACAACCCTCATGAAGTAACGCAACCCCAAGTGATTGCAGGAGGTGACCAAGCATGATTTTGTCGTCAATTGTTTTAAAGGTAGCTGACAAGTTCAAAACAAAAGCATTGCATGCTGACAGTCATCTTCAACAGTGACAATATCATCTTTGATGCTCGCGAGGGGTGTTTCAGTCCAACGAGCAAGTAATCCATCTGAATAGGTCCACTGTCTGAAACTCAAGCCCACAAAGACATTATTCCTCCTGTTCTCTCCTACACACTACAGCATACCAAATAAGTCCTGGATAACCTCCTCAAATCTTCTTGGCTCCAACCCTCTACTTACAGATAAGGCAACATCTATAGGCTATACACTTGACACCAGTCTAAACTTACACACTCATATCAATACTATAGCAAAGAGCGCCCAGTTCCAACTCAAGCTTCTCAAAGGGATGAAACCACTAATCCCTGCTGATGAATTCAAAACGGTAGTGCAATCGGTGGTCCTCTCTAAACTGGACTAAAGCAATTATATAATAACTGGCATTCCTAAAGTCCACCTCGCCCAGGGCCGGACTGGGAAGCGAAACCGGCCCTGGCAAACTGCTCGGCTGGCCCCCCTGGGGGGCCGAGGGGGTGCAGCCGAGCTGTTTGCAAGGGCCGATTTTGTTACCGGCCCCCACCCAGGCGGCCCACCGGGGAAATGCCCGGTGCCCGCTACGGCCAGTCTGGCCCTGACCTCGCCCCCACCTTGAAGGCAGCCCTCAACTCTGCTGCTTGCCTGGTCTCAGGAACAAGATGTTCGGACCACATCACCAACATCCTCACCAAACTCAAGTGGCTTCCCATTGAAGCAAAACTTACCTTCAAACTGTAAAGTCAAACAATTACCCTTTGGAGATTCAATATTGCACACTACAGAATGCACGAAAGGAGTCATTCAATCATACACTACTTACAACCAGCACACTGTTATCGTACTCAGTCGGATATAATTTGGTAGTACAGGAGTGCCAGATTACGAAGAGCTTTAATATCACATATAAAAATACATGTAACTACATGACCACAGGGTTACATAACTTAACTCATCTTTATATCGGTTGGTGAATTTAACAATGTTATCTAACACAGTTTAAAAACATTAGCAAGTTACGGCGCAGATACTTAAAAATATTTATTTCTAAAAATCATGCAAGTTTGTCTTAAAAGAAACACACAAATGAATTAAACCATGCCAAGGGAGAAATACAAATGACAACCACATATGTCTTTTTTGCTACTAATCTGTTTGAATCATTGGTTACAACACATGATTTTTCTTATTTTTATAATGCATCTCAAAGTTCATCAGATTTAGTTCATAGTGTATGTCGACGCGTTTCGGTGGATAACAGAAGATTTGACCACCTTCCTCAGGACAAAACGATATCTCCCACCTCTGCATACATAGAGAAATTAAAAACCTGCATAAAGAAAACCCAAGATTACTACAATGATAGAAAAATGTATTGAAATAATCAGTTAAAATTTTCCTACCCAACCAGAAAGGTCTGCACAACCTCACACAACCGTGGTACCCAGCCATAAAATTTGTTTCCCTCATAAAGTGTTTATACTACACTCCATACTGTCCAAACGCATTTGGTCTGATTCCATGAATTGATGCCATGGCCCAATACTGGCCTTTGTTCATCAACTACTCATAATCCACCTATACATACTTTGTTCCACATTCACACCTGCCCATCATGCATACCCACCTTATCTACTGTGATATTAATGTTTAGTGTCCGCCTCAGTATCTAGAGTCCGGACTGGATCGACGGATCCCAGAATCATGGTCTGAAGATTTCAAGGATACCTCCAGTGGAAATACTGAAAGAGGAGAGGAAATCTTTTTTTCCTATCATGTCATATTCCTCTAAGGTATCACCCAATTCTACCAATCCAATAATTCCCCATATTCGTACCTTCTTTATATGATCAGTCCTCCAAGGAATCCATTTAATTCACCAGGTCTTGGTACCTCAGTATGTGAACCGTCACCCACGGCTAAAATTAACCCCCTACAAAGCAGGGAAGGGATATTTTTTATATTAATAAAACCCCATACTAGGTATATATGCAAGTTGATTTTTTTCATTCCTCTCGTAGTGCTTATATAGCACACCCTAATTCTTACCTCTAAATCGAGGTTTTAGAAGGTAGGTCTGTTTGATTATTGAAATAGCCTCTAGGTTCCTTGTACCTTGCGTTTGAGGATACGATATATTGTTGTTGGAGGTCGGCCTGTTTATTAGGTTGACAGACTTGAGGGTTCCTCGTCCCTAAAGGAATTATATTTATAGGATGGCTAGCATCGTCCAATATGTGTAATGCAATATATGGGTTCTAAACCCATCCTGACACTACTACAGAAATTAAGGCACAACTGCACTCGCTATTAATGACTAATTCTCTTATTTCAAGGATAGGGCTATCTCTGGGTGTGCACTAGACCCCCATTATACAATATAATTTTTTTTTTTTTTATAAATGAATACTCCCATACTATTAGAGCACATCCGATTCAAGACTAAGATTAGCTGACTACTAATAGCATCCATCGACGATAACAAAATGGTACAACCTGGAATAAGAGTGGGTCCCTTTGTAAACCTAGCTGGACGTACCCAGACTAACATAATACTGCAACGGGGTATGCAAAGAGAGAGAGACAACACATGAGTATGGCTCCTATGTTGTTGTCTACCCCCATTTAATTAGCAGTAAAGACTATCTAGACTTCAATAAGGCCTGTTATACACATTATATGCAGTGCACACCCCCATATACTGTACGGGTAGGAAATAATGTCTCCAATGCGGCCCATGCTGTCCAATTCACAAAACAGTTTCTCTCTACGTTCTCACCTTATTCATTTAGGATCGGTATGGTCGCCCCCACTCTCGAATTTCAGTTAAAGCCGCACATTACCACCGAAGGTGCTTAAATACTTCCCATGTGTGCATAAACTGTGCACTAGACAGATGGCTCGTGCCTGTTTTCGTTTTCCAGCCGCCATGTTTGACTGAGTCACAGTGCAAGGGTTACATCTACATTTTACTCATCTGGTTGTTGTCACCTGCATCTATCTAACCAAAGCCTTACCACCCATTTATAAAAACAATATCTTATCATTAATGAGGGTAGATTATGAATAATAAAGGATAAACATAAATCATGTGCCCATGTGTAGACGGTTACAAAAATCTACCTAAACATATGGGTGCCATATTGAAACGTATTCAATCTATTCTGTAGACAACCCCTACAGTGGGCTGTATAACATAGCAGGCTTCTTCCAATGGTGTAGAGTAAACAAAATTAACCAGGGGCTATTATCTTAACTGTGATTAAACCTTACTAGTTTCAATTTAGTTCTCAAGATGATAGAACCTGTATTAACTATTATAATGACTACAGTGATACCGGTTTAACCCAGTAAGAAATGAACCCCTAATCTACTTTAGTGTTTGGACTCATCTGACATACTCTGAGTAATAGGGGCTGATGTACCTTCAAAGCAGACTACTGTGACAGATATTATTTGGTACATTCCTCCCAATCTTCTCTAGTTTTTAAACCCTTCCGTACTGTGTTTAATTTGGAGATTATCCATTGTTCTCTAAGTTTTCTCTTCTCTTCTAGATGGGGCAATGCTATTTCATCATAAAGTGTTCAACAAGAGGGTCATCACTCTCGAGGGTTTTAATGACTGTTTTGTGTTCTTCAGTCCGTAACCTCAACTCCCTGACAGTTTACCCGACATACCCCAATCCACATGGGCATAGTAGGAGATAAACCACATTACTACTCCTGCAGGTATTAAGGGTATTTGTTGTAAGTTTGACCCCTTGGTGTTCAATAGTTTTGCTCACTAAACATTGATCGCAAATGCTGCAATTGCCACACTTCTTGTTGCCTACAGCCTTGGCCATATTTAGGGTTGACTGTAGGTTCGGTTTCTCCTCGCTGTGCAGTTGGACCAGTGAGTTTCTTAAGTTCCTAGTCAGCCAGAAGGTGAATAGTGGCATCTCAAGTTGTATCTCTTCATTATCGTTGAGGATTTTCCAGTTCCTGTTAATGTTTTTTATGCGGTTACTAATCCCCGAGAATTGACTCACAAAGACAATCGTCTGTTTTTTTGTCTTGAGCTGGTTTGTTAAACAAACTGTCCCTGTTGCAGAAACGGGCCATCTTGAATGAATGATTAATCAGTTTTTTGGGGTAGCCCCTCTTTTTTAATTTCGTTTTCAGGATATCTGAATGCTTATAAAAGTAATCTAGTGATGAACAATTTCTCTGGAGCTGGAGAAATTGTCCAAAAGGGATGTTATCCTTCTGGGACTTTGGATGGAAGCTTGAATAATGGAGCAGAGCGTTTTCTGTCGGTGTGTTTAGTATAAAGTTCAACCTCTAAATGACTAGACATATCCTTAATGGTGATGTCGTGGAATTCAACCTTTTTATCACCAACATGGGCTGTGAACCTGAGGTTAGGATCACCCAAATTAAGCCAGGACAAGAACTTCTCCAGTTGTTGTGGGGAGCCCACCCATATGAAGAAACAATGCCAACAGACAACTTATTTAAAAACGGGCTAATTTGTTGTAAATAGGTCTATTCTCAAAATCCCCCACTTAAAAGGTAGTCCAGACTCGGGGCACACGTGGCTCCCATGCTGGTCCCTTTCAATTGGGGGAACAATTCATCTTTGAAAAGAAAGATATTATTTTTCAATACCATTTAACTGTGAAGTCCATGTTAACTCCCTGTAGGTCTACATCCTGTAAGATTCTCCGGATGACTTCTATGGTATCATCCTGGGGGATATTAGTATACAATGCCTCAGTATCTAAAGTAATGAGGAGTTGTGTATTATTGTTAAAGTCTTTCCCTTCTAGAATCAAAATTATGTGAGCAGAGTCCTTAACATAGGAAGTCTGTTTACTTACTAAGGGTCTCAGAAAGCAAATCGGCATACTTACTTAAAGGTCTAACATGGACCCCAAGCAGCTCACAATAGTTCTAAAGGGGGTGGGGGGATCCTCCTCGATTTATGGACCTTGGGTAATCCATAAAAAGCTGCAGTTATGTGATTGTTGTTTGTGAGGAATTTGCATTCCTCCTCACAGATCCAATCATTGTTGTTTGCCTGCTCGAGTAAATCTGAGACATCTTTTTTTTTTAGGGCATTTAATCACCGCTTCAGAACCTTCAGATAATGTTCTTCCACTGAAAGAAGTTTCATTGCACGAGTTTCATAGTCTGTGGTATCAAACAACACTACTCCCCCCCCGCCCCCACTTTATCTGCAAGAACTTATGTTTCAATGTAGAGAACCCACCTTGAGACAGGTACGTGCTTTCATGAAGGTTACCAGGCAGGAACCATGTGGAAGTGGCAGAAAACCCCTTAGAGACTAAATCACTTCATTTATTTGAGTGACAGTTGCTGAAACGATGTCTTGAATCATGGGATCGCAGCACAGGTTTTTGAACTATCTACCTGACCTGCATATCTTTTTTAGTAAGTTCATGCAGTCTACAATGTTGCTATAGGTCAATTCCTGCAGGCCATTTATATGACCTTGGTTTAGTAAGGTGTTGCTGTATGCACATTCAGAGCTTGCCAGCTTTTTAAAAATTTAGAGGTTTGGTTATCTGCATTCTCAAATAAAGATGAAGAAACCTTTTCTTTGTAACAAAAAATTGACTTCCGATATTATTTCTGAAATGACCGACAGGCTGGCTAGGCAAACAGCCAGTTCAACATTCTTTGTTTTCGTTCATGTTTTTGGCTCTGTTATATGATTGCTGTCAGATTGACAGAAACAAATTAAGTTGCAGGATCTTTGTGTGATCAACCAGGAGTGAGAGACGTTTCTGAGGAAGCGCATATTTACATGCGTCTCTCATTCGGTCCTTAAGGCTTCATGGTTCTTATTTATTTCCTTTCACGGGTAATCCCAGCTTTTTCTTCTCATACTCCTCATCCAACATGTGCCTTGCTGTCTTGCCTTGCTGTCTATACTTTCACCTGACAACGTGTTCTGCTAGTATGTTTCCTCCTTTCACCCACCCTATGACCACTTTACCCATCACCTTTTCCCTCCCTTTCTTCTTCACTTCACCCTTCTTTCCCCACCCCTTCCCTTACAGGACTTTGAAGAAGTCCTAGATGTATGTAAACCACCAAACAAAAAACAATCATGATCTGGCACCCTCTTACTTGAGGAAAGAAATGAAAATCGAGTTAATCAACACTGACATCAGTGGCCGAATGAGGCCATTTAAGATTACCACCAAAATTAGCACGGCTCACCATTTAGTTACCATATCAATGTCTATGCAGCAAATTTAGCTAATAATTGTGATTGCCAGTAATTAGACTTATTGCAAGCAGCCTCCCCCTTTTGTGTTTTTAAAGTATTTGTGCAACACTTCAAATAGGAACACAGTGAAAACACACCACAAAAGGATCCCATAACAGAGTTAGAAAAATAGAATAATTTCTAATAAATAAAACAAGACCAAAATGACAAAACTAAATCAGTAGAATTGGAGATATTCAATTTTAAAGATAGCACTTTGAGGAGTAAAGCTCCATCTGTGGGCATCTGGTTGCGCTGAACCATGACAAAGTCACAAGTTCAGGCCGACCATGATGAAGCATGGGCCAGCTACAGGGACCCAGTTAGGTCCACTGAACGCAGTACCTTAAATTCTACTTTGCAGGGCGTTGCGAGGATCCAGTTCAAAGACACGTCGCACAGCCGAAACGATGCGTCGGTTCCGAGATGCAGAGAGGCTGTGGTGCGAGGTCCTGTGTCATCATTGAGGATCCAGATGACCAGGGCTTGTGATGTGAAGTTTGGAGTCCAGGATGTGCCATATAGTCAGAGTGATGGGTTGGTTCCGAGGACCGGTGAGGCTGAAATGCAGAGTCTGGCGTCTTCCTCGAGGCTGCCGTCAATGAGGGATTGGTGCGGAGGATCGTCATGCAGTGGCGACTGGCTGCAATACGATGCAGGTCTTTCCGGCAGTTCTGATCCATGCAGTAGCGGGGATGAGTTGGTTCTGCTCAGGTTGTGTTACTCAGCAGGTAATCATTGGAAAGGTGGAATCTGGCCTAGGGACACGTTATGGGCCCTCTAGTTAGTATGAGCAGAAGTCAGTGTGACCAGAACAGTGAGTGTTCTTAGTGTGAATGAGTTAGCGCTGTTAGTTGGCCGTTGTGCCTGGCCTCTTCTGTGCAAGTGTGAGAATTGTGTACCCCAACCTGCAGACTGTGCCGTTTACTGTAAAAGTTTACAATCTCTTCCACTTGTCTCCTTCAGAAAACAGCAGCTAAAACATCACTGTGCTAAAGGTTCGTGACGCCACAGGGGCCTATGAGCCATTAAAAGCCAACTTCGACAGCAATGAAAACATAGTTGTTTTTATGGATTTTTCCAGAGGTCTTTTTAGTTCGGATCAGTTCGAATGCAGCACATTTTGTTGCCTTTAGAAGCTGTATAAATGATGTGTCAGCAGTATTTCATACATTAAAAGTCAAAACGTTTTTATTTTATTAGTATGGAGGAGCTCTGAGCTTTGGGACAAATTCAAATGATTCTAAATTACATTATTTTTAATGGGAAAAAAGCAGTACGAAAAATGTGTGAACATACATTGGTAATTGTGGACAGATAAAGGCTACGATGTAACACATTTTTTATTTTTTTTTATCATTCCATAAGTAACAATTTACACAGTCAGTGTATTGGACACTTTTACACCTAGGTTGATAAAATCCAAAATGCAATTAGAGCTAGCAAATTGCAATGATTCCAGAGAGTGCATTGTTCCTAGTAAGGACTATGGGGCAGATGTACAAAGCTTTTTTTAGGTTGCAAACGGACGGCAAAAAAAAAGTATTTTCTAATGTATAAAGCCCTATTTTGCGATTCGGTAACCTATTATTGAATCGCAAAATGGGTTTGCGATTCGGTATTAGGAAAGTGTCCCTTACTAATACCGAATCGCAATCATAAGTGTAAATGTTTTGTGACCAAAATAAGGTTGCAAAACACTTGCTTTTTAACGCCTACTTCAAGTAGGTGGTAACCCATTTGCAGATGGTAAGGGGTCCCCAAGGGACCCTTTCCCCTTTGTGAATGTTTGTAAGGATGTTTTTAAAGGGCAGTGGTCCCATGCAAACCAAGACCTACCTCTTGAATATTAATGAGATAGGTCTATTTGCGACCCACTGGGAATCTCTAAATATTTGAAAAACACATTTGTACATAGCGGTTTGCGATTACCAAATAGCGAAGCACAAAAATTCACTATTAGGTAATGGCAAACCCAAAGTTATGTACATCTGGCCCCAAAATCTTTCATATGCATACCGTCCAGAACAAAGTCCTACAATACAGTCCTGAGAGAGTTCTAAAATATAAAAAACGAACATCTCCTCCACAGGGGCTTAGAAGAGCTATGTTTCAGTCTGCTGATGTGGAAACCTATCTATCATATTTCGGGCCTACTCGGTCTGTGTAACGTGAGGAACAGCTAAAGTACCAGCTGCTTAAGCCTGTAATTTCTCTATAACCCAACGGATAGGGCTACTCTCCTGTAAAACTTAGGTAAACCCATGTATGAATCAGTGAGAATTATGTAAAATAAGGTGATGGATAACATTTCTGTCTAGAACTTGGCTTTGTAAAATCTTTGGTCTGAGACCGACTATAAGAATTTTTTTTAGAAAAAAGGGATCACTGGATCACTATGCAATCAAAATCCTAAACTTGGAAGGGCTCTGCGACCTATAGATGAGCTCTCCTGTATGAAACCTGAGCCTGAAACATGCCTGCAACCTCAGGAATAGGTTTGCAGCTAGATACTTGCACCTGTAAACTTTAGGTAGCCTGAGGGACAGCCCTTTTGTACTACACCTGTACTTGTAAAATTTCCATTAAAATGAGCTTGACCGGGAAATGGGTGAGGCGAGAGATTTCCTGAAGGACAAAGGAGTACTATTCTGGAGTACTGCTATATACCCTGGAATCAGTGTAGTGTAGTAAATACCACTTGTGCAGCAGAGGCACCAGAGCCCAAAGCCTTGATCGGCCCATTGAACCTCCATAATTGCTATAGTTTACTACCCCAATAGCAGTCAAAAGGTTAATTTTTCTAGTTGCACAAGAGCCCACCACATCCGTGCTACATTACAACTGGGAATAAACATTAAGTGCTTTGCTCCATCATTCCACAATGATCCTGCAGAGGGCCAGACTCACTATAAATTATGGGGCTGAGATATCTTGTACAACCCTTCTGAACTTTAACTTAAAAGGTATACATAAACAAATACATCGTTTTACAGCCTAATGCCACCAATTGTAAACTCTTTGTAATCTGATAGGTGGCTTTGCTATTAGGTGGCTGCACCTAGACGATCTCTTTAATCACTGGAGGGCTAGATATGCTGTCATAAGTCTGAGCTTGTAAAATCAATGTCACACAGTAATCCATATTCAGTCAAATGCAAGAGCCGTTCCCTTGAAGAAGGTGAAGGCCCTACAGAGGAGCACAGTCAGAAAGTCCAACAGAAGCTTACTGGTAAGGCCGAAAGAAGAGACACTGCGCCACAGCGTAACAAAGAGCCATCGTCCATACAAAGCAGAAACACTAAAGGCAACGACAGCCAGGTACGAAGAAGCACTAAAGGCAGTGACAGTCAGGTGCAAGAAAGCGCTAAAGGCAGAGAAGGCCACGTGCAAAGAAATGCTAAAGGTGATGACTACCAGGTAAAGAGAGAACAAATGTACTTACCAGCATGAGCGAAGGGGGGTGCCACACGACCTCAAATCAGGTTCGACCACCAAGCCTGGTTGAGCCATTGATGTGTGCAAAGTAGCAAGTGGTGTCTAGCAACTGCTCCCTGTAATAGCCAGTCTAGAACTCAAAATCAACACTATTTTGGATGAAATAGCGTCACTTTGCATAGAAGCAAAGAATATCTACACCCTGCCCAAACCCCTAACACCACGAATAAACTCTTTACCTGCCACTAACACTTTGCACTGCCCCAAACCCAAATGCTCCATGACTAGGACGTCCCAGCAGGAGGCTGAATTGATGGAAAATTCCTATGGTAGTACCCCCAGCTAATCCTCTCCCAATAAGATCCCGGTTGTCCTTAGCTCGAACAGGAGCTTGAACACCTCCCGCTTTCCTAGGCAGCCCTCCCAACTTACCACCATCCAAATCAACCATCCTGAACAGAGACCTACACCCACGCCTTGCTGCATGCTTATAAACTGCAGATCAGCAATCAAGCATGCCACTGATATAGCAGATGCCATCCTACAGCATAACACGGACATCTGCATTTAACTGAAACCTGGTTAAACGACCACTTATAACCTTACATTGACCTCATCTACACCCCCCCCCCCCCAGGTTTTTCAATCATTCGCAGCGACCACAAAAGGTGGCAGGGGTGGCGGAGTAGCCATTATACACAAAAGTGATCTCTGTTTAACTCCCTTCCGCACTCCCAAACACCCTACTTTTGAATATTTAGGAGCTCAACTCTCCACAAATGGCCCTAACCCCACCAAATTCCACGTCATCTATCACCCTCCTGGCACTAATTCACAATTCCTTGAAGACCTAGCAGGCCTAATATCACAAACCCCACTAAAAAAGACAGCACTGACATATTAGGAGACCTAAATTTGTACCTGAACAACAATACAGACCCCACAGTACAGACCCTCCCCACCCTTTTGGAAGCAAACTATCTCACCCAATATTACAACATGCAAATGCCCAACAAGGGCTCCACACTGGGCACCATCATCTACAAGCACAACATCCTATCTCGGCGCTCTATCCTACCATCCGACTGGTCAGATCACTATCAAATTCTCCTCAATCTAAATTCCATCCACCACCGTTCTCTCCAATGCAGCCGTCCCAAGCGCTGGGTAAGAAACATCCAACAAATCACCCAAGGGGAGCTAGAAGCATTAATCAGTACCCAAATCCTACTTCCTCCCGACCCATCATCCGTCGAGGACCTCACCGCCCACTGTAACATAAAAATTACAGAACTCATGGAAACAATCGCCCCTTTGAAACTAAAGAAATCAAGAAAGATCCCCTCCAGAGCCTGGTTCAACAAAGCCCTGAACAATATAAGGCAACAACTCTGTTTAGTTGAAAGAAACTGGAGACAACAACCATCGAAATCCAATCTCTCGCTACTCCGGGCTGAATGTTAAAAATACAAAAAAAAAAATCTTCAAAGAAAAATCAGCCTTTTTTCGAGATCAACTTGACAGGTCTAGGAACAGACCTAAAGACCTATTCACCATCATCAAACAACAAACCTCCTCCTTCCCCCAACATTCAAGTAACAACTCTTCAGAGCGCTGTGAAGAATTTGCCTCGTTCTTTGCAGAAAACATATCGAACATCGAATTATCTCTCGAGCTATCCACTTATCCACCTTGCACTAATGATGCCCCCGGCGGAAAGGGCTCACCCATAACACTACCGTCAATAAATGGATGCCTCCCCCTCTCTCCTACTCAGCACACCAACCTCCTCCCCCTGCAACTGAAAAGCAATGCAACCTGGTCTAAATTCAACTATACCCCTGAAGAAGTACTCAAGTTACTCTCCAGCATGAAGCCGGCATCTCGCATGTATGACCCCCTCTCTGCTGGGATGGTGAAACATCTAAGGCGCATCATCTCACCGATTTGGACCAAAATCATCAACTCCTCTCTATCAAGCAGCTCTATGCTGGCTCCCCTCAAACTTGGCCAAGTCAGCTCCCTCATCAAATAAAACCAGACGCCAACCAGAACAACC
The DNA here is from genome assembly GCA_963921515.1 of Calotriton arnoldi. Lineage (NCBI taxonomy): Eukaryota > Metazoa > Chordata > Amphibia > Caudata > Salamandridae > Calotriton > Calotriton arnoldi. The sequence continues at coordinate 1,146,746 of CAWUFW010001109.1, read as the reverse complement.
TTAATAACTACAGACCTATAACCAACCTCCTTGCCAAAACCATGGAAAATGTGTGCTTGCCCAACTCAATAACCATATCAAAAAATACAACCTGCTTGAAACCTTCCAATCTGGGTTCAGGAATGGTTGTAGTACAGAGACTGCTATACTAGACATCATTGGCGACCTACACAAATATTTGGATTATGGCCAGGCCTGCCTCCTAGACCTCTAGGACACCTTTGACACGTCAACCACAGCATCCTCCTAAACACTCTCACAACAGGCAGGCATCAACGGGACTGTCCTTCAGTGGTTCTCCTCCTTTCTAAGCCAACGCTCGCAGCTAATCAAGCACAACAACTCAACCTCAAAAACAACACCAGTCTTCCAAGGAGTCCCTTAACAGTCAAACCTGTCTCCCACACTATTCAACCTCTATATGCAACCCCTTGCAATGATCCTGAGGCAAGCTAGAATAGACTACCATCTATATGCAGATGACGCCCAACTCTACATGAAGTTTGTCTGACAAAGACATCCAGCACCTAAATAACACTCTCCTTGCAGTTCAAGCCTGGTTTACCAGCAATCACCTCAAACGCAACCCCAGCAAAACTAAACTCCTTCTCATCCATCCAAAAGAAAAATCCTTTCCCGTAGAATGCTGGCTCGACAACCTCATGGCTTTAAACTGCAAACTGTCCATCTCCAACTCTGTTAAATGCCCGGGGATTACACTCGACTCCCACCTAAGCATGAAAGATCATATCAAAGCCTCTGCAAAAAGCGCATTCTACACACTGAAAAATATCAAAAAAGTCAAACACTTCATCCCCAGCGAAGACCTAAAGACAGTGGTACAATCCTTAGTCTTACCCAAGCTAGACTATGGCAATGCAATGGTTACGTGTGCCCCAAAATCTTACCTAGCCCCACTGAAAGCCACTCTCCATGCTGCGGCTAGACTTGTATCGGGGAAAAGGCTCTTTGATCACATCACTCGCCCCCCCTTAAACAACTCAACTGGCTACCAATCGAAACAAGGGCCATACTAAAAACTGCCTACATAACCCACAAAGCGCTTTACAGTGAAAAATCCAATTTACCTCACCAATAAACTACCAAAAGCCAGCCAAAAGAGACCACTACGAACCTCAAACCGAATACTCTTGGTCCCTCCAAAATTTAAGAGAGAAATCGCACACCAGCTCCTTCTTCGAGAATGCGCCAAAAATCTGGAACTCCCTGCCCCGGGACCTGCCAGAAAATCAACTCTTCCTTCACTTTAAGAAGAAACTAAAGCTTCTCCACCTCAACAAATACCTAAACCCACCTTAAAGCTCCTGCCTAGCCTGCAGGCTCCCTCCGCACTCTCTCGAGATAAATCTGTGCACCACTACCCCGGGGAAATCTGTGCCTCTAGTTCCCTCCATCCACAAGAGGCCTTATCCCCAGCTACCTCAGACCTACAATGTCTGTCTTTACTTCTGTTCAGCGTGTTTTGTCGTATTTATTGATACTATGTGTTTTGCTATTATTTTACACCACTGGTAATTTTGTACAATTGCAGCTGTGCTCTGCAAATCGATATGTTTTGCGTATACGGTATCCACCTCAAAATTGTATCAGCAATCTTCCCACAACGTCCTTGTACACCTCGTCACATGTCACCACGCATCTGTTTGTACCCCAAATGTATCTTACATATTTCGACTTATGCAATTTCATGCCTTGTATACCTCATCACTTTCTATCACTGGGTATCTGCATTTACTCCAAATGTATCTCAAGTATATGCTGCTAACTCTGTGAAGTGCTCTGATGCCCTTGGGTCAAGTTCGCACTATATAAAACTCAATAAATAAATAAAATAAAAATAAAGAATACTGAAAGGCCTTCAGAATCGAGAAATGGCTGCCGAAAGAAGTGCGAAGTACGGTGCAGCCGTGTTTCTGACACGACAACTGCCATTTGATACCGCCAAAAAGCTGAATATTGGCACCAGATGGACTGCATGGATAGAAACATTTGATGACTTTATAGATGCTCTAGAAAAAGTAGATGACAAAAAGATCAAATACTTAAAGAACCTTGCAAGTGATGGAGTGAAAGAAGTGATAAAGAAGATATCACAAGCTGATGAAGTATTGTACCATCAACTCAAAGAAACATAAGAAGTCAAGTTCAATCCAATGCTGAATGTCAACTTAGAAAGGTACATTTTCAACCAGGCAAGACAGCAAGTTGGTGAAACGATCGATGAGTTTGTCAAAAGACTTGATACCCTCATCAAGCACTGCAAGTACAGTGAATTCAATGACAAAGAAGCCATGCGTCTCCGAGGCATCAATGGTTGCCTTTCCGATTCGTTCAGATGATGCATGCTGAGAGAGACTCGGTCTAGAAAAGATACTCATGGCTGCCAGAGCTGAGGAACGCGCATATCGACAGGCTGCTGATATGGAAGCTGGAACAGCCCAGACCGAATCAGTGTTGATCATGAAATGCAAGCAGAAACGCAAAGTGGAAGCCCAGAAGACGATGCCTCTGAAGAAAAAGAAATTGTGTTACCTATGTGGATTCTCATTTCCACATGAAGGTAAATGTCCCACTATTGGACAAATATGCAAAGGCTGTGGGAAAGAAAACCTTTTCATAACTGTCTGCAAAGCAAAAGAGAAACTTAGCGTGTCACAACGAGAAGAGAAAATGGGCGCCAGAAAGTCCAAAAGCATTCTAGCCACGCCCACAAGGCCAACGGTCAACGTCAATTGAGGTAAGTAGAGACTAAACAAAGTCGATCATCATCAAATTCATCTTCCAAAGGCTCTTGAACGTCATCATCAAGCAACAGTGAAGAAGATGGATGTGCAATGTTGATGTTGACCGCAGAACAATGTGCACATGTAGGATTGGCTGCTTACAAAGAACACAAGTCAAAGAGATCGTCACATGAAACAACCAAACTTATTTGGCTAGTGCCCAAGATAATGCTAAAGGTGATTGCTGCCCTATAACTTTTGTTATAGACCGTGGTGCATCGATCAATATCATGCAGAAGAAAAATACAACGTACTGTCTCTGATACACCAGCTAACGCCATCCAAAAACAAGCATTGGCATAGCCAATAGGTCTCGCCTTTGGGACCTTATAAGTGTTTAGCCATGCAACATTTGATGTTGTTGCACCAAGGATATTGTGCTGGATAACTAAACACTTATAAGATCCCAAAGGCGAAACCTATTGGCTATGCCAATGCTTGTTATAAAATGTATCCACTGTTCAGTGAGGGTACCTAAAAAATAGATGCAAACAATTAATGACATGACCTTTAATACATTACTGGAACCAGTGATGGAGACGGCCCTGCACGCTGGCTGTTTTGGTGAGTGAAGGGTTCCCGTGGTGTGCAGATACCGGCACTGCGGGCCAGTAGTGAGCGGGCATGGCTGGGCTGCGGGGCACTTAAAAACCCTGTCACAGCTGGGGAATACGTGCGGCCCCCAGTGGATAACAAAAAGGCCCTGGAGAAAACAGAAAGCACGGAGCTGGACAGTGACGCGTTCTACTGGAGAAACATGGGAGACTGGCAAAATAACGACCTTCGCTCCTCCTGCTGATTGGGGACACGTGGGCATGCACTTTAGGATACCACAGTGGGCTCGTCAGGGAGTGGTTGAAAAATGTACAAGGGCTGCATGGAGCACTTGGAAGGCTGTGGAAAAAGCACTTGCACAGAACACGTACCCACTCATTATGTAGACAGTGAGTCCACTATTAATTGGCAGGCAGATGGATATTTTAGGACACGGCCGACCTTTTGTTGAATGATCTGAAAATTGGTCTCAATGCAGCATACCTACTACTGACCTGTATGCCCCCAAAAAGCGGGCACAGAAGAATCAAAAGGCCTTAATTGCATATGTGCATTCCTTCCATAATCTGCTGTCTATGGAGGCCTCTGATGCAAAATTTGCACTATTGAAAACCACACCTACTGCAGAAGAGATGTCTCTCATAATACAGGATCTCTAGAACTGTCTGCAGGGCCTCTGGAAAGATATCCGGGAAGACATGAGTAAGGGCATTGAACGCAGCAATACAAACCTTATGAGCATGCTTGTCTCCAAGATTCATGAACTACGCAAGGATGTGGATGCTGTAGGCTCCAGGATATTCGACGTCAAAAGTCAAACCGAACGTTGAGACTACGGTGATTATGCCCTGAACTTACTAAGGCACCTAGAGGCAACACAGTTCAAAGTACGCACTATACAAAAATCCTACAGAAAAAAATACCATCCTGAAATAAGCAAATACACTTAGGGAACGCAATGCAGGGTGAAGTGTAGAATGTGAACTGTAAATCAGGTTTGCATTGCTGACATAAAAGTAAGATTTTTACACTCATTGATCAGTGTTTACTTCCATATGGCTAATGACAATTGGTATATATCCCGAAAGGTGAGATCAGCTCTACTTAAAGCTCGGACCCCCTTCCTGACAACCTACCCCCATTTGGCAGGTGCAACCCTCTTTTAAATAATACAGAGTCTCCTATAGTGTCTAGAATTCCGTCTGGGTAGAGTGTCGCTAGATACTTCCACTGTGCTCGGGAAGGGAGGAACAGACAGAAAGAAGGTGGGACAGAGACGTGCGAGCTAGGTCGATACCAAATGAAGAACGCTCCTGGGAATGGGAAGCACCCACTTTGCACTGCACCACAAACAAGACAAATAGCAATCTGATCTTCAAGAGTTCAACACTTGCGCGCTAGAAGAGGTAAGGATATAAAGATATACAGTTCGTCAAGGTCTTTGCAGTCTGATTTTTCTTAGTGACACACAGTGACCACATCTAAAGAGCAACTTGCCTCGAAGACGGCCACTACGGCATTCTCTATCCAAACCTTCATCACCTTCCAAAAATGTTATGTTCTACATTCATTTTAATACGGTCACCCTCTTAAACATCTCAGTGCAATCTAATTCGCGAGCTAACTGCTTGACAGGTATGTAACTCAGAGAGCAATCAACTGTTTCTATAGTACTTCGTATGCACGTCTATAACGCTATATAACGTACCGATAGCATTAATCTGCGCAGGAAGGTCTGCGTTCTTCTGCTGTGCCTGTCTTCAATGCCTCTTGTTAATACACTTACCCGCCTGCTCGTTCTTGGTTGTTGCGCTCCTACAGATGACAGTGACACCCGACTGTCAGCATAACACAGTACGAAGACCAGTTATACTAGCACATGGCGCTATGGAAACAGAGGAAGGACAAGTTAACAATTTATTGAAGCGTCAAGACGTACGGCCATGTTTAAAGGGCGCGCTCTGACATCCAAATACGTTTTAACGCCACTTGTTAAAGGATGTTCGCTGTTTTCTTACGTCCAGCGCGCAGTAACATCGATATTTAAAAATCCATTAAGTACATTATTATTTATTTAATAAATACATTTTAAGCAGAACAGCTGTCATTGAAAACACGGGGAAAAGAGTATGAAATAATAAAGTAGGCATTTAGTGGATTGTGCAATTGTATTCGTTCTATTTACTTTCACAACTATTTATCGTGATGTGCGCTAGGTAATTGTTTTGACTTGAAGCAAAACAAAACAAGCGCTGAAAGACCAGCGGCCGCGAAAGTTAGCCGAGAGCAGGTTTGGTAGGAGAGGAGGAGGCAGCAGGGGGAGGGGAGAGAGGAGGAGGGGGCCTGCGCCTGTTTCCCTTGCGGGAGCGAGCAGGAACCATATGTTAATTCCATTTCCAAACACATGGTTTTAAAGCTCGCTCCTGCAAGGGAATCGCCAAACGTGCACGCGTTGCATTCAAAGCAATGCAATGCGTGCACGTTTTTGCCTCAAAAACGGAATCAATTGCTAAAGGTCTTTTTCCTATGTACAGCGCATGCGCGCTGCGTAGGCGAGACCTAAAAAGCTGTACACATGGGCTGCTACTCTGCCATTGTAAACTTATGGGTCAATTGTAGCGGCCAGGCGGCATAAGAAAATGGCAGTACAAGCACCAATCCTTGTCCTCCATGTCTACCCAGTTTCAGCACTGCTGTAGACATGGAACTGATATCCATCAACTGCAACCTCAATGCACATTCTGAAACAGCAAGTCAATTCCTGTCTTCATTTCTTGAACTAGGGTAACTCAAGACAATGAAGGTGCAGCTTCACATTAATGAGCACATTCATCCTGTTGCTCAGGGACACCATCGGATTGCTTTTCATTTACAGAAAGCCATTGAGAAAGAGCTAGAAACATTGTTAAAGCATGACATAATCGAGCGTTCTACTGGTCAGATGCCATGGGTTTCACCCATAGTGGTAGTACCTAAAAAAAGGAGAGTGGCGATGCAGTGCGCCTTTGTCTTGATATGCGCCAGGCCAACAAAGCAGTCGAAAGAGAAAGACATCCAGGTCCACACATAGCGGACATGAGTACACAACTGAATGGCGCCAAAGTCTTCTCCTGTCTTGATTTAAACAAAGGATACCATTAACTCGAGCTAGAAGAGAACTGCAGGTACATTACTAATTTTTCAACTCCTGTTGGTTTGTTCAGATACAAAAGACTCCGCTTTGGTGTGACATCGGCTGCAGAAATCTTTCAGGATGTCTTTTGCCGAGTAATTCAACCTGTTACACATGCTTTTAACTACAATGATGCTAGATTAGTATTTGGGGCCACACAAAAGGAGCATGACAAAGCTCTTACACAAGTATACCTTCCTACTCACTGGTGCAAGTCTCACGTTAAATGCAGAACAGTGTGTGAGTTTCACACAACCAAACTCAAATTCTTTGGGCAGATTTTCTCAGACAGGGGAATGATGTCCGACCCTGAAAAAATGCAAGCATCGTCATCCAGTTGTCCCCTGCAAGATGTAACCATGCTGCGATCCTTTTTAGGCATGGCCAGCTGTTGCTCCAGATACATTCGTGAATTTGCCATGGTCAGTGCCCCATTAAGAGAGTTGACAAAGAAGAACATTCTCTTCCAGTAGTAGTCTGAATGTGACAGAAGTTTCAAGAAAATCAAACATGCAATTAAAAATGCAACTGAAATGACTTATTTTGATCCAAAGTTACACACTGAGATCATATTAGACGCAAGCTCGGTGGGGTTGGGCTTGATCCTTGCTCAACACAATGGACATCCAAATGCTCAGATACACATTGTGGCCTTTACTAGAAGAAGTCCATCTCAGACAGAACGTGCCTATTCTCAGCCAGAAAAAGAGAGCCTGGCTGTAGTGTGGGCTTGTGGACATTTTCATGTGTTTCTGTACAGAAAGCATTTCACCCTTATCACTGACCACCAGGTGTTGGTCACCAGTTTTGGCAATTAAAAAAGACAAGCTGGCCCCTCGTACTGAGAGGTGAGGGTTGCGATTGCAAGAGTATGATTACACTATTGTGCATAAGCTGGGGAAGATCAAAACCCTGCTGATTACTTCTTACGAGTGGCGTTACAGCATCACAGTGCAATGTCTAAAGCGGCTGAAGAGTATGTCAATTTCATAGTAAAGTCCAGCACCCCTTCAGCTGTATCCATTCAGCAGATCATTGCTGCTACCAACAGAGAGATGCTCACACAGAAGGATATCATTGCAATGCAATCATGGAGAAAGCATACTCAAACTCTAACAGATGACGTTGAATATCAAAAATTCAAAAGTGTGCAGGAAAAACATTCTGTCACTCAACAAGGCATTATACTAAGAGGTTCGAGAATTGTCATACCTGAGAGCTTGAGGCAACAAATCATTGAACTGGCACGTGAAGGACATCGTGGCATTTTAGCCACCAAGAGAATCTTCGGAGACAGAGTGTGGTTTCCTCACCTTGATGAACGATACGAGAAAGAATTGAAAGCAGGACACCTATGTAACCGCTTATCTCCCAAGACAATACAGCATCCTCTAAATACGTCTGACCTTCCTAAACAAGCGTGGGAGAAAATTGCAGTGGATTTCTTTGGACCCTTAAACAATGGCCATCATCTCATGGTAGTTATTGATGAGTACTCATCTTTTCCCATAGTCGAAGACTTATCATCAACCACCCATGACAAAGTCATTGAGAGGCTGGATGATATTTTCACAGCGTGGGTTGTTCCCTCCATTCTCAAACCTGGCTATGGTCCACCCTTCAATAGCAGAGAGTTTAAGGACTTTTTTAGTTGCTTGAAAGTCAAGCATTCAAAAAGCACACCTCTCTGGCAACAGGCATATGGCGTTGTTGAACGATTTATGGGCACTCTGAAGAAAGTGGTTCAGCGCACTGCGCTAGAAGGAATCTATCTCAAGTCACCCTTCTGTTCAGCCCTTCGTGCCCATCGGTCAACTCCCCATTCTACAACAGGTGGAAGGCCTGCCACCTTGCTGTTTGGGAGAGCTATTGGGGCAAAGCTACCACAATGGACCACAAGCAGAGTAATAGACACTGATGAGAATAATATCACGGACACTTCTTGCATGAGCAAGATGAAGTTCTATGCAGATAAGTGCAGATGCGCCTGGTACACGAATTTTGAAGAAGGAGACCAGGTCTTAGTCAAACAAAAACGGAAACGCAAGACTGAAGCTCCGTTTGATGCTGATCAATTGAGAGCTGTGACAAGTAAAGGATATAGGGTGACCGCTCAATGTCCAGGAAAGTCCATTATCAGAGATTTGTCCCATTTCAAGAATCTGCCTCAATGTTTGTCGGCTCCAGACATCATGAGTGAGACAAGTCCACCTGAGTGCCCAAGTCAAGCATCTGAGTCTACATCTACGATGGCAGTGCAACTCCTTCACCGCATACGACTCGATATGGAAAATTGCTGCAAGCACCTCAACGAGGAACTATAATATAAATAGGTTGCCCATACTTTTTATTTAATAAAAGGGGAGATGTAGTGTTGTATGATCATGCGCAGTAGGACCAGTGTGGTCGTTGCTGGACTTCTTACAAAGTTACGTAGTCAGTTGGGAGGTATCTGGGTGCGGTCAATAAAGTTTATGACGTACTGCGTTCAGTTAACGGTTGCATGCCGAAGAATAAAGACGTATCTTACAGAGTTCTGCGTGTTGCGTGGTCTTTTGTGTGCTCCAAAGCTGGGAGGACACGACAGTAGAGTGTGCACATAGAGCTGCAAAGCAAAGAAAAGCACATATCTCAGCCAGTACTGTAGTTCCAAGCGCTTGATTTCGTCTTCTGGTGCCTTCGGCTTTCATCTCTTGAACACAGCCACTGAATCAGCTACTTCAGAACGTGTCATTAGAAGGTCAAAAGAAAGCCTGCAACTTCCTGAATAACAATTAATTAGAATCAATACGAAATTAGAGGAAGAGGTTAGGGGGGGATGTGTACACAGTGAAGCACATTTAGATTTCATCGAGCAGCGTCCCGCGGTGCAATCAGCGGGGATCGCATTAATTCTGCCTGAGCTGCAGTCTGTCAGCACCCTGCAAGGATGCAGGAAGAAGGCAGGCCTGTTGTACTGTGCTCTCAGGATGTGGGGTGGGCACATGTCCATGCTGCTTGAAGCTGCCTGCTGGTGCATTAGGATAAGGATGCAATAAGTGAATGGCAGCACGGACGAACAATGCATGGCACACAAGGGCTGTTCATCTTCAACTAGATGCAGTGACTTGGGAGGACACGCACGAAAACAAAGGCGAGGGAAGGAATAAACACTGTTGTGCTAAATGCCAAAACCCCTCCGAGAGAAGAATGTACCTTCGAGTCAAAAATACCCGGGTACAAGGTGGCATTTTTTTTCCTTGCTTTTATATACGGTCATTGTTCATTGTTTGGCACAGAGGAGCTCTCGATTGTGACCTCTTAGAAGGTGTCACATTGGTTTTGTAATGTGCCGGTGCTTCTAAGGTACAAGCAGGCCTGTCAAAATCTATTGTGGGGCCCGGATCCCAAATTGTATGCGGGGTCCCTCTCCGATTTTCTAGTAACACAAGCATCTTATACACAGTGGTCAAAGTGCATCAAAAAAAGTATGGGAACAGAGATGCTGCGCGCAAGGGGCGGGGGGAGTGGTCAAAGGTGTGGCTAAAAACCAAAATATTCTGTAGTTTTTTTGGTCCTTCACCTTCTGGTAACTACACATAAAATAACATACCTATATATAAAATACGCACAGCTTTAAAGGAAATTAAATACCAGCGAAATGCACTATCGTACATTTCGAAACCTCTATTAGTTAATGCTCTGCACCAGAAAGCCACAGAATTGAATCCGGATTGGTGCCGTGGAGAATAGTGACTTGTGTATGGTTAGTGCTACAAGGTCCCACCTAGTCTGTACAGAAAGCACATTGAGCATGTAAGTCTTTATTTTAAACGTGCATTACACACAGTAGAAGACAGACTGCTACAAAATGCACAAAGAAGAGGAGATAATGACGTGCATGGCTTTAGGCCAGCTTAAAAACGTGTATTTATGTTTAAATGTGTTTACTGAAATTTCCATCAAAATAAGTCCGCTTTCTTGGGAATGGAGAAACGCTGACTTTTATCTCCTCACCAATCAATCGTGCCTGATATCCCTCAGCAGGGTTGGCAGAGCATGTGTTCTTCACCCCACAGAGACAAAGCCATATTGAGAGGCTCGTTGGCTTTTATGCCCACTAGGGGCAAGACGTGTTCCTCGTTCCCTCTGACGTTTGAATGCACCTAATTATCACTCACACCTGTGAACCCACCCTTCACTCTCGAGTATTGGATAATGAAACGTCTTTTCATGCTGGCTACAGATAAGTTAAACACTCCTGTCTATAAGTGTCAAGAGGCGAGAGTCCCTGCAGGGGTGAAGTGAGACTGTCCTCTGTGCTGCTGATATAGAGGACAGCTGAGATCTTCACAAAGTCTTGAAAGCCATGGATTTACACCAAACTACATCCTTTCAGAGGGGCGACTGACATGCGACTGGCTCTGCTCCAGCCTAAATTAAACAGAGAAACTTACCATGTCACATGCTCCACCTGTCAATCATTAATCAGACAAGTAGCTAACTTCACCACAGACCCAACAGGGTCTCAGCTCGTGTCCTCTTCACTCCCCCACACCACTACTTATGCCCCGGTGTACACCATCCATGCTATCCTGTAGATGGCTACAACGTGCAACAGGTGTGACCGAAGATCGCGGATGGGGACCAAAATAATTAGGAGACTATTTCAGTTTTGGGATGCAACCAAAGTGAAATGAAGTAGGTATTGCTTTATTAGGTCTGGGTTTTAGGAGCGCAGATGTCAAAAAGACCTCTGTTTACAATATCCATAAAGTGGGCTATAGGTCCACTTCTTTCAACCACTAGTTTTGTTTCACCTGTACCCTTGAGAGTTTGCCATCACGTCTTGGCTCAGCGCAGTGGAGTATTTGTCTTTCACCTAAAGCTACTGGCATTTGGATATACCTTACCATGTCAATCTGGTGCTGACTTTGAACTGCATGATGGACTACTTAACAAATCTAGCCCTCTGTCATGTTCTTGCTGGGTCTGTATCATGTATATTGCTCGAATGTACTAATGCTGAATGCATTAGCGCATTAAATCCACACCCATTCGCTTTGCAATGCTGTTTTTTCTTAATGTGAGTTTCATGGATAGAAGGTAGTTTTGAAGAAGAATCTTAAACGATGACTTTCTGGGGGGAATCCCCCTACCAACCAGGGCACAGCTGAAAGTTTGCAAATGTGGGAATTTTACTAGTGGTGTGTCTCAATTTCTTTCTTTCTTTGGATGAATTATATTTAAATGTCATGTGGTGAAGAATGTAAACAGGTACTTAAATATATGCGTACAGTTCAGCTGCAGTGCAACACCCAGTCTCTTGCTCTGACATTCTGTGTGGATGTGGAGTGTGGGTATGCATGGCGGATGTCTGGCACATCTATATTAGCAAAACGTCTTGTGTGATGAGTGTATGATTGCTGGGACCAATGGGATCGATTTTGGTTGGACTGCCCCTGGTTTAGCATGGCACAAGTCAGGGGGGTTGGTAAAGCTTCCCCAGGCAGTGGAAGTGTATTTTCCAGAACCTAGAGGGTGGAGACCCAGACAGCGAACTAAGGGCTGGGGCCAAGAAGCCCTTTCCTACCATGTGGCTCCAGCGGCGGCTCCTCCATTAGGGCGGAGGAGCGCCGCCCCACTGCTTTCTCGCAGTGCGAGAAGCAGAAAATGAAATGGTATTTTAAATACCATTTTATGGTATTTAAAATGCGAGAAAGCAGAAGGCAGGGGTATGCCTGGTTGGGGGCGGGCGGGAGGATATGCCTGGTTGGGGGCGGGCGGGTCGGGGAGGAGTGGCTTGCACCACTCTGAGTACCCTGACTGTTTGGTCGGTCCTGGGGCAGACCAAAGCAGTCATGCACACTCTACATTTTCTCTATGTAGGCTGCATGCAGCCTACATAGAGAAAATGGCCTCCCTACCTGGCCGGGACTCTGCACCAATCACAACGCTGCCATTGCAGCGTTGTGATTGGCTTACAGGAGGGGAGGGAGGATGCCTGTTCAGGAGCAGAGGCAGCGCGGGACCCGGCCCAGGAGCAGAGGCCGCGCAGACCCGGTCAGGTAAGGTTTCTTTTATTTTTACACCCTCCCCCCCTCGTGGTAACCCCCCCTTTCCCCCCCCGCGAGAATTGCGAGCCGCAACTTTGTGGCTCACAAACAGGGTTTGACAGATAACGAAGCACTGGGCCGTAGTGCTTTTACCAAGATCGCAGTGTATTTGTCAACTGTAGAGGCAGGATAATGTAGTCAAGGTCTTTTAGTACCGAAGTAGGCAGTTTAAACATTCAACCAAATCTTTAAACAGTCCAGGCACATCAATACAGAGGTAGAGTAGCTGACCGCTCACTTCCTGAATGAGAACGGAGGAAAATGGAAACCAGAGTGAAGACACCACTAGCAGGGCACCCCGATCTCTGCTGTGGCCTGTGTCCATGGAAATGAGAATGCTTGCTCCTCCGTTTATCCTTTCTCTCTTGCCGGAGCGAGAAACTGTGGTAAGCATCTATTATTTCTGCCGCATGAGCATGGTTTGGGATGGGAAAGAGACTTGGTCACTCACGCACCATATCAGCACATCCTCCTCCACCTAGATGGACGTCATAGGACAGTGTTCTGCTCCCAAGTCTACCCCCTGCTTCAGGTGCACAGGTGCAGCAGCTCCGGGGTGGCATAGAGGGAGCGACCTGGCTCACAGTCCAGGGTGGGGAGAGTCGAAACATAATAATAGCAGAGGCTGGTATAGGACTGGGGCTCTCTAAGGATTGCAGGATGAATGCACGTGCAAAACATAAGGTACACTCACTTGTTACCTCACACAAGGGAAAATAGGCCTGGGACCAAAATAAAAGTGGTCCCAATAGTGAATTAGATACCTAAATACGTGGCCCATGATCACAAGCAGTTTTGAACTTGTATAGACACGCTGTACAAGTGTTTTGCAAGGTCTAGGAGACGGCATGGATTACAGCTTGCTGCAGGCAATATTTGTTTTAATATCAGGGAAATCAACATGAAATATAGGCCCAGCAGAGCATAAAACAGATCCACAGACAGCCCAAAAAATGACCCACACACTGACCTTTCAGACCAGTCCACCGGGCACTGCCTTATTGCTCTATGGGCCAGTCCGAGCCTGCCTCACATACATATGAAGGCATGTACAAGTGCACATGCATAAACACGCATGACATCAATGATGTTCGTGAGCCCTCCCACAGGCCTTGCAAAACGATTTTTTTATTTTACCAGTTTCTCCTCCCACACCTCGGTGCTCCCACTCTCGCACCTGCTGTGACATATATTGATATTTGTTTTTCGACATATTGTTAGAAATGGGGGTCTTTACTTGGCAGTGGCTTGCACCCTGTCCAAGTAGGGACCCTTATTCTAGTCAGGGTAAGCGAGTTACACACCCAAGATAACCCCTGCTCACCCCCTTGGTAGCGCGGCACAAGCAGTCGGGCTTATCTAAGAGGCGATGTGTAAAGCATTTGTACATAAAAACACAGTAACACAGTGAAAACATTACAAATGGACATCACACCAGTTTAGAAAAATAACCAATCTGAATAAAACAAGACCAAAACGACAAAAATCCAACAAACACAAGCAAAGATATAACTTTTAAAAGGTTCAAAATAGTTCACTTCATAGAAAACTATAGATGCATCTCTTTTTAGTGCAGGGGTACCTGAGATGCGTCAAACTCAAAAGAAGAAAACAGGCGCAGGAGAGAGGAGGCGCCGAAAACAAAGTGATGCTTCAATTCCTTACTCTCTGGGGAGGTGGCGCGTCGATTAATTACTGCCAGAGGAGGTGATGCGCCGATTCCTTGCTGCGGTGCAGAGGAGGTGATGCATCGATACCGTGCTGTCAGGGGAGATGTGTCGATTCTCTTCAGCGAGGGGAGGTGATGTGCCAAGTTTCGGACATGCGACCTCGGTTCCATAATGCTGGGCAATGTCGATGAAGACTTGGCACTTTGTGTAGAAAATCCGAGTGCGCTGGGGTTGATTCGGCAGCGGCAAAACAGGCACTGCATTGATTCTCCCAGGCGCGCGCAGGGGTTGCGTAGAATCTTCAGCTGCACAGCAGGGCTGGAGTCGGAGCGGGTGCCTCGGACGTCAGAGACACGGTGCTCGAGACTCGGGCTGCAGTGATCTTGTAGCCGTAAAACAGGTGCCAAGTTGATTCTTCTGGCGCACTGTGGCGATGCATTGTTTTTCAACTGCACAGGAAGCTTGTGGCAGGAAAAATGGGCAATGAAGACTGGTGCATGGATTTTCTCCTTTTCTTGCAGCAGAAGCCACCTTCAAGGGCCCAGAATTGGAATTAGCACCACTTAGCAGGTCAGAATTCCCAGCAGAGGAGTTCAAGGGCTGCAGATGAAGTCTTTGATTGCCCTGAGACTTCTTAACCGGAGGCAAGCACACACAAGCCTCTGGAGAACCTTGGCAAGCATGATGATGAAAACAAAGTCCAGTCCTTGCACTGTCCAAGACAGAAACAGCAAGCAGTAGGCCAGCACAACACAGCAACAAGAAGAGTGGCAGTTCTTCTTGGCAGAATCTCCCCTTAGTCCAGAAGTGTTCTGAAATGATGGTGTCACAGCTCTAGCACTTAGGCCAGTTTCTACATTTGATGTAGGCAATCTTCCAAGGAAGATCTTTGTACTGCACAAGACACTGCCTGTCCCTGACCTGGCTCCAGACAGACTACAGGGGGGTGGAGACGGCTTTGTGCGAGGATAGGCACAGCCCTATTCAGGTGTCAGTGATAACTCCTTCCACCGCTCTAGCTCAGGAAGGCCCATCAGCCTTGTGATGGGCCATCAGGATATGCAGGGCACACCTCAGCTCCCTTTGTGTGACGGTCTAAAGTGAATGCACAAACAGCCCAACGGTGAGCATCAGTAGAGCAATATTCACTCACACTCACAGAGCAAGTACCACGTGGGCATCAGCAGTGCAAGCTTCACTTCAACACACATCTGTTACTATGTGGGTTTCACCAGTGCAAACTTATGGCAGCAGTGCAAGTGCCTACTCTCAAGACTCCCTTACACACACAGATCAGGCATCAGCTGTGCAAGCTCCACTCTCTTACAGAACAAGTTCCATATGCATTAAAGCAGTGTAAACTAGTCGCAGCACGTCATCACCAGAACAGGCTTCCACTGCTCAAAAAACAGGGACAGCATGTCATCGGCAGTCCAGGCCTCCGCCCCTCAAAGAAAAGAAACAGCTGTGCAAACTTCCAATGTACAAACAGAACAGGAAGCAAGTGCATCACTGGTGCAGGATGCTCTCCTTCAAATAACAGGTACAATATAGCATTGGCACAATAGTGTAGCCACTTTTTCATGGGCCCTAGTGCAAGGAACGAAATGGGCCACCTGGCTGCTGTTTCAATTATAAAATATACCAATAATCAGAGTTCAGTGGTCCCTCAGTCCTCTCGAGCCTGGTGCCACTGCACCTGCTGCACCAATGGAAGCTATGCCTCTGCCGTGGATGCGTTGTGGTACATTCACGTTCATAACAGGTTCCACATGGGTATCATCAGTCCAAAGCAGCTCCCTCCCACAAGTGCAGCAGTAGCAACTGAAAAGCTAGACCCCACTACTCACAAAATATGTACGCATACCTGCCAACTCACACGGTACCACAGTGTGACACTGTATATTGGCTCCCATCACACTGTCTCCCGGTAAGGAGCCGATATCACACGGTGGCAGGGAAAATGTGCTGAAAAAACAATGTAAATAGTGGTTTTCAAGCTGGTTTTCCGAGGCTTTGAACTGCAAAAGTTCATTAAGGGGTGTGATAACACCCCGGGACACCGGATCCCGCAAGCTTTTTTTGGGGGGTGGGGGGGGCTTGTGGGCGGGGTGCGTTCAAAAGTGCCTTGTAAGGTACTTCTCGGCACGAGGCCCTGCCCCCTTCAAGGACCTGCCCCCTCAGCACAGTGAGATTGTTCTTTAAGTTGGCAGGTATGTGTACAGCAGCACAGCACAAGCAGTATATATCACATGCCGCAGGGGTGGCCACGCCCAGATTGGGAACAGAAACCAGCCCTGGCAACTCCACTCGTAGGCACCAGTGGGGTTAGATGCTACTGAGAAGTGTGAAGCACCACTGCCGCTTTTGTTACAGGGGGCCGATGTTGCAGCACTGCTGCAGAACTGGCCCTCCAAGTACAAAAACTACCCCCACCCCGTCAAAAACCAGCCCCCACCCTTCCGGCCCACCTGAAAAACACCCTGTGCCCGCTATGGCCAGTCCGGCCCTTGGGATGGCCGAGGGTGCACAAACACAAAAAACAAGCATGGCCTCTACGCTAACAGCCAGTTGCTGTCCCTCACAGATCAGGTATCACATAGTCAAAGTGAAAACTCCCCTTTCTTACAAAGTTACACTACGGGATTCAACAGTTTTGTGCGCTGGCACACTGGGCTCATTGAAGGAAACAGCAGTGCACACTTCTGCACCAACACACTTCTCTCTGGGTAATGAATGATTGAGGGTGGGGTCGGATGAAACATGTTTTTCGTTGTTTTTTTTGCAGATTTTTATAGTGCGAACTTGACCCAAAGGTATTGGAGCGCTTTACATGAGCACCAGTTACATTACAGAAGGACACATTCATTTTTTTGGTAGGCACGGGGAGATTACGTGATTTGCCCAGAATCACAGGCTGGAGAGCCGACGCCGGGATTTGAACCTGGTTCCACCGCTCCAAAGGCGCCAGCTCTGGCCGTTAGGCCACATCCTCTCCCCTCGCCTGCTTGGCTACTGGCTGGTGGGCTTGAGCAGCGGGGTGTACTTATGCTATTCACATATGTAGCAAAAAATATTTTCCTTTTGACTTGTCCACTAGGAATCATAGTCTCTCGGGAAAGAAGCAACACATTTGTTGACAGTAATTCACCGCGTTAGGAGCGCGCTCCTGGCAGAGGACAGCGCCTGCATCCCTGACAGGGCTGCGCGTCACTGAAACAGATGCCACGGCTCTCAGCCAGCGGAGGGGAGGCGCTCCCATCGGGTCTCTGCAGGAGACTTTGCACAGTCAGGACGCAGCGAATGCCAGGAGTAGAAGCTGCTCTGTGAGCAAGAGAAGCGAAACTGGCTCGTTCACGCCCCCAACGCGAGCGGAGAGACCTCTGAAAGGTTACACGTGTGTGATTTTCATGAGCACCCGAAGCTACAGCATTGAGCTCTATCACCAGGGCCAGCGCTAGGCATGGGCAGTGTGGGCAGCTGCCCAGGGCCTCGCACTCAGCCCACCAGCATGGGGCCCCGCACCGATCGTGTGTCCTGTTGTTTCCCTGCTGATCCAACTAAAAGAAAGGTGTCTCCTTGCAATTAGGGTCCATGGGAGGGGTCCCCTCCCCGGGCCTCTCAGGGATGGTGTCTGGAGGCCTAGGGGAGGGAGACGCTTCCTCTTGTCCCAATTGCAAGTAGACCATTCAGAGACACTGCGGGACGCCCATTGTTCAGCATTTTAGCCCCCCCCCCACAGTTTTAACTTTTAGCCCACAAGCAATTCTCACACCTATTCGGCTGAAGGTGTGAGAATTGCTTGTGGGCTGAAAGTTAAAGCTGTGGGGGCGCTAAAATGCTGGACAATGGTCCTCTTGCAGTGTCTCTGAATGGGGTCACTTATGTAAATTAGAGGGGCCTCGCACATTCCCTTTTGGCCCAGGGCCCCGCAAATCCTAGAACCGGCTCCGTCCATCACTGCCGCAGCAGGCTCTGAAAAGACACCAGGCTTGCTGTGAGCATAATGGCTCGTTCTCGTCAATATTTCGGAGAAAGTGGCCTCCTCGTGAGAATTCGAGCTAATTTCTTAAAGGTTTCATACTTTGAGAGTACATTGGGGCTGGGCCTGGGAAGAGTCAGTCGCAGGGTCTCTCTGGCTGTACCGAGCTGGCCAATCAGGGCCCCTGATGTGTTGCAAGTCGCTGGATTTCACTTCAGGACGGTTTTACGTTTGATCATTTTTGTATTGAACGCACATTCATTCCATTGCTCATGATCCCCTACTGCTCCTGATATTTAAATATGTTCTTCGAGCGACGAGTAGACGCCAGGGATGGTTTCTCACTACGCACTACGGTCAAGGGACACACCCCCTCCAGATGCGCGGTCTCCTGGGTTTGTAGCTGTGGCTGCCTCTGTACATAAGCGCGTGCCAGGAACCTGCACAGCAAATGACAGGCATTCCTTAGCACAGTACCTGCTGGAAGGAGTGCACTTGTGGCTAGCCTCCTCTAAATGCCTTTCCCCCTCCCCCCCACCACTACCCCCGACGACTAAGCTTGCTTTTTATTTGCAACTTCGCGAGTTTTAATCAATTTATATTTTTTGTGGGATGTTTATCCACTTCCAATCATTCATTGTTCAAGGGATGCACGGCACCACCTCTTGTAAAGTCATCAAGGCCAAAGGTCATGTGATATCATGCGGACAAAAACTGTCAGATGTCTAGCATGGCTTTTAGTTTCTTCTTTTTGATAGCGGTGGGCTTAGTTGGGTGAAATGAAGAAGCTTGAACATGGAGTAGACACGTGCAGTTGCTCCTCTTTGCTGGAGGTGAAGGTTCATGCGCCTGGCCACTGTCTGTGATAAGTTGATGCTACGGGATAGCCCATTGGCTGGCAGGAAGAAGGGTCTGTTGACCTCCCTGCTCTCACCTAAGGTATATGGAGCAGTGGTCTACGGCCAATTGGCTCGGGGCGTGGGTGGGAGCCCAGCTGGACCTCAGACTTCGCCATGCCGTGCATGTGCAGTGGCAGTCCACCCGCTGCCATGGGTGGAAGTGGAGCGGCCTTCCACTGTCCCAAAAAGCTACTTTTACAATACTCCAATGGGCGGAATACATAATCTTCAGATGTAACAGCAAGAGACTCGAAATTGCTTCGAATTTTAAACTGGTAAATATATTTTTAATTGTGAGAGTAAAATCTCTAAAAGACGAAGAGCCAGATTTAGTCATAAAAATACGCCTTCTAAGCTATGGACACCATAAAAGGAGAGTGTTACTAATAATTAACATATCTGCATAAAGAGGAGTGAGGAAATATCAATAACACCATATTCGGAAATTCATAGACTCAAAATTCTGATTTTAAAGGATTCCCTTCTAGAATATTTTTGAAAGAAAAGGTAGCCTGACATGTTTTGCCCATCAGTTCCTAATTCAATAACTGTACACCTCTGGCCCTCTCCCACCAGGTGTCGGCATTCACTTCAGCCATTAAGTATCTTAAAAGCCAAGTATTGTCCAACAGGGGGCAGCTTGGCACTCGGTGCTGTTGTGTTAATTTCTTTGACTCTTCTGTCTTGCAACCTTACTAGACGCATGTGGCTTTACCTGGTAAGGGCTGGAAGACATTGGCGAGTGTGCTCGTGTTCCATGTTGGCTCTGGTCGCCCAACACTGCCTGGGGCAGGACAGTAAGGGAGGTGGGTAACTTTCAGAGATGGCACTGTCCTGTGGTAAAGTCTCTCTGCATCGCTGAAACGTGAGCACTACAATAAAACGGTTTCCACCTGGTTCTCTGCCTTCTGGATTGCTCTTTCCTGTCTGAGAAGCTCAATTAGTTTAATAAACAACAAAGGACAAGCTAAACATGTTAGCAGCAGATATAACCCCACGGGTACAGAAACTGCTGGGGCGACAACATACATCGAAAGCTAAAGAAATGCAACGTTATGTGCTGTGGAAGTTGTTTTTTTTTTTAAAGCAGCCACGCCACCTTTTCAAGACTTCTAATGTATTTTCTTGAAGTACTTGCTCATTCCTTTCTCGGCATTAGCATGTCATTCCGATAACCTCAAATGCGCAGCAGAACTAAAAGTTCCTTCTACAGCAATTATAGGTGCTTGTACTGTGGAGTCACCTTAGATAAACCCCAGACAGGGCCTCATTGATTCCTCGTTTATATTCTGCTAAATCACAGCTCCTCCTGGAGAGGTAAGTGTGCCACGCGCTGTGACATGAAACAGTGATGGATATAAAGAGAGCTAATGGAGGGGTGAAGCACGAGGAGAGAAAGAGGAAGCTAGAAAGCAAGATTTTAAAGGAAGGGCGATCCAGGAGAGGAATCCCAACAAGACAAAGAAAGTTTGCTTAGGGAGGTCGGGAGAACTCCAGGGGATAGACATGTGGACAGATGGTGGATAGACAGTCCAGTACAAGATGAGGAGAGGGGAGCACTTTCAAGAAAAGGAGGAGTGAGAAACGAGGATATCCAGAAAAGGAAAACCGAATATAAGAAAGGTAAAATAACAAAAAAAGGAGCAGCAGTGAAAAGACTGAAAGATGGGCACAGGAAAGACTGAAGAGAACTAGTAGGAAGAAAAATAGGAGACACGAGTTTAACACGGAGAAAGAAGAGAAAGATGAAGAAGAGGAAGATTAGAAGAAGGCATACAGTATCAGGACAGAGTCGAACACAAAGAGTACAAAGATTGAAAACGTAAAGAGGAGGAGACAGACATTACAAACAGACAGTGACACAAAGGAAAAAGAAGGCCACTGAAGGACAGTACGAGTGTATATGGTGAACAGTAGATACGGAACTAACTGGATGGCATTATACCATGATATTACATCCAGGAACGATAAAACCTTCTGAAAGTTTTTTCTGAACACATGGACTATGAATTACCTCAGCATGAGATTGGCATTCATGAGAGCGCGTGGGTCCATCTGGAACCAGGGACCTAAACGCTGAAAACATTGGCGCACCAGTTCTTTTATGTCCTGTTGGATCATTTGCTACACTACGCTTCCAGCCCTCGTTTCAGGTAACATCAATGAGCTTGGAGAAAGCAGTACCCATAACAGATATTACATGTGAGGTTGGTGTGGAGTCAACAAATAGCATGGGTGGGGTTCCTGCAATCCCATTCAAGCTTGGCCTAGTACTTTGCCAGTTCTCCTGTAAGACAATGAAATTAATGTATTGAGGAATATATGTGACCTTAACAAACTTGCACTTTGACTCTCTGTCCAAGTTGGGACTGTAATCAATTTGTATGCGTTTTACTTTCATGCCCATAGTCCAGAAAAATTACATATCAGAGAGCCAAGAAATGTTCTTGCGACAGTGATCTCTCGGTCCAAAAATAATTTATTCTACTTATTGTCCTCTGCAAGAGTACAAATGTCTAATTCCTCTTAAGCGGAGTGAGAGAGACCTTGGGATCATGGAATGTGTAACAGAAGCTAGTTAATTCCTTCCACATTCAGATAGTGTAGTTGAAACCTTCCCACATTTAAGTGAGTGGTGATAGCTGTGGGATCAGAAGCCTCCTATGTGCACCTGTTGAAACCCAGACATGAACATCCATCTTGTTTGGGCACATGATCTGGAGATATGCAGTATCAAAATACAATTGACCGTAGCCTCAGCGCACTCATCCTGGCTATGTGTCCCACTGCCACTATTTGATTATCCAGAGAGTTCTTGGTTTTCGTGCTTTTTTCTTGCACTTTTCATGTTCCTCAGTGTATGCGTCCAAACTTCTGTGGTGAATAAAATAAATAGCAAAGGTCCACAATGCACACAAACAATTTGCAGTTTTCACATAGCACACATGAGTAGTCTTTCGGGCCCTCTCAGAGGTCAGTGAAACTGCATCCCTGAGTCATAATTGCTTGCACTTGAATCACCATTTATTCCAAACCATTTATTCCAAACCTATTGGCAGCCGCTGCATGGCCAAAGTACAAAACGATCTACACTCATTGTTTGTCAGAATAATTAGGAAACAGATAGGTTTTCAATGTTTTTAAATGAGCAGGTTTTCCTCCGCTCTTTAATCCAGTGGCAGGCTGTTGCAGAGTCTAACTTCTTTCACACCTAAATCCAATATTAGTTTTTGAATGTTAGTCTGAAGAAATAAGCCAGCTTCAGCTGATATTCAGGTATTGAAGTCAATAACTCCTAAAGATTTCTATTGAAAACTTTGGTCATGTTCCCAAAAGAGTTTTATGCATCAGGCCATTTCCTGAACCCTAATTATCTTTCCTATGGGTAGCCAGTGTGTTCGTTAAATTGGAGTCACATCTTGTCTGTCTTGAATCTGTGCTATGGTCCCGAAAGAAGGATTCTGAATTTCTGAACCTTTTCTATTAACGCTTTCGACAGAGTTTTTCAGATGCAACCGGTTGTAATTTATTGAGGGGCATCAAATAACAAGTGCAACTTTTCAACACAGTTTTCAATTGTTGCTCCTTAGTCAAACGTGAATCAAAGGTCACTAGCCACGTTTTTGGAAACTTCTTTCAGGAAGGAATCAAAGTTTGGGTAAGATTTATTTTTTTAGATTGTTTTGGAACGTGAAGGTTCAGTTCTGCTTAGATTTAGAGCTTAAAAGTTCTCGTTCTCGTCTATCCACTTTTCTTACAGCCTTATTAAAGTAAATAAACGTGTGAGAATCTGAGGCATAAGTTTGAGTGAGCTGGATGAAAAATGGTGTCATCTGTGTAAATATGAAATCCCATACTCACCAATTTGTGTAAGGGTTGGAAACCTGCAACCCAGATGGGATAATCTCTGGTGGCCGGCGGAGATGGGTGAACCACCAATACCAGTTCAGAAAGTAAAAAATTTGGGAGTTCTGGTTGATAACAAATTAACTCTATCACATCAGACCAATTCCATTGTGTCGGCCTCTCACTTTCTGATAAAGAAACTTAAGAAGATTCTCCCGTACATCCCCACTAATTCTAGGACGGTTGTAACCACGCTAATACAGTCAAAGCTGGATTACTGCAATGGGCTCCATTTGAATATGCAGAAGCAATATCAAAAAAAGCTCCAGACAGTACAAAATGCAGCCGCAAGACTCATTCTGAGCATTCCTAAGCACGAATCAGTAGCCAAAGAAATTCGAAGACTCCACTGGCTTCCGATGGAACAACGAATTAAATTCAAATCATTATGCCCAGCCTATAAGGCGCTGAGTAACTCAGGTCCAAAATTTCTTAGAGATATTTTTGCCTGGTATGAACCGGCTAGACAACTACGCTCCACAGGTGCCAGACTCATGAAAGTTCCAAGGAAACGGTCCTTAAACTGTGGAGGACGTAGCCTCTCGTACGGTACTGCTAAGCTATGGAACATGCTCCCTAGGGAGCTCAGAACGGCAAGCTCACTTACCATCTTCAGAAAAGGGCTAAAAACTTGGCTATTTCAGAACTAGCCGCCACGTCTGGGCTCTTTCACAGTCTTAGCACCGAGAGACCTCCGGGTATTCGTGCGCTCAATAAGGTTTTATAACATAACATATTAAAAAGATATTGGTAGCTATGGCACAGAGCAGACAAGCTTAACTTGGGGAAATGTGTAAAGTATTCATGCAGTACCAAAACAGTAATAGGGCCAAAACACCAAGCAATAAAAAACCCAAACCAAATTATAAATTAATAAGAAAATTAGATTTTAATACGAAAAGTAGATTAGAATTTAATTAGTAAAAGGATAGCAAAACAACAAAAATTCAAGAAGGGAACCAGAGATATGAATTTATAAAGAATTAAGGAAAAAAAAAACTCCAAAAAGGCACAAAGCTCTAACTGTAATTAATAGTCGCAGTCGAACAGTCGCAGTCGACTGGGACCTAAAAATAGCTCCAGAAGCCACAAAGTTCCAACTGTAATCAATAGTTGTGGTAGACTGACCTATGCGCAATTTCAGGAGGACTACAATGAAACGTGGGTTGGAGGTTTTATCTTGGGACTTAGTCTCAAAAATGAAAGTCGAAATCCTTCAGTGGGGCAAAGCAGCATGCTGTATTTGAAGAAAACTTCAAGAGGTCAGATAGTTGTTGGACGAGGTCCCATTGAAGCCTTTGGTTTTGGCAGGAAAACCTCATAGTGGGTAAAGTTCAAATTTCACGTCCAGGGCAGTCCTCTCACAGGCAGGATACCTTCGGCTGCTTTGCCCAGTTAACATTTTTACATTCAGAGGGCCTCAATACGATAGCGGTTGGACGAGCGTCTGACCGCCATTGCAGCGGGATTGAGATAGCCCGACAAGTAGTCGGCGGTCCCACCCACCATATTTTGATAAGACCGCCGTGTAAGCAGTCAGAAACTGCATTTTTCTAAAGCAGCTTGTGCTGTGACCCGGAAAAGGGCCGCAGTACAAGCTGCAGTAGAAAAAGGCATGTTTTCAAACATCCATCCACCGTGTGCCGGGCACAATGTGGCCTGGCACATGGAGCATCAACTTTTGGGGGGCACCACATGTGCCCCCTAGCCACTTAGCAGTGGACCACGGGGGACGGTGGCCCTGCTTAGGGCCCCCATAGTCCCTTTCTCACAGCCTTTTCATGGCGGTCCCTCACAGCCTTTTCATGGCGGTGGGACCGCTATGAAAAGGCTGTGGGAAATGGACGTCCTAATCCCTACTGCGATTCCTGGGCAGGCACCGTCTCCATTGTAGAGATTAGTGTCTGACTGCCACCCAGACGGGCTCCTTGAGCCCGTTGGAGATGGCGCTCTGTCCCCCAGACCGCTGCGGTCCGACCGTCCGCATTGTAATGCAGCGGTCGGACAGATGGCCCGGATGTCGGTGGGACCGCCACCGACAGCCTGTCTGTGACAGTCCCACGGTCATCAAAATGAGGCCCTTAGTCTCTTTTTTGAAGCCTGGAATCCTCCAACGAGGAAAAGTGGCATTATCTATCTGACAAAGGGTTTCACGAGGCCTGATACCTTCTCACAGAGGGTCCTCGAAATCAGATTTTCTGCTGCAGAAAAGAATAGAGAGAAAGAAATCTGTTTTTTTCCACACTTGGGCGAATAAGCTAGGGGTGGTTTGTCCTTAGTCCTCTGGAGGTCTGGAAGTCCCAAAAAGTTTCTTTGTCCCAGCTTTTCAGAAGTGGGAGGAGAAGCCCAGTTAGAAATAACCAAGGGTCCCAGGACCTTATGAACTGAACATGGGGGGGGCAAGACTCACTGCAGCAAAGGCCACCAGCAGAGTTCAGGTCAGGACCAGTTGGTACTGGTCAGCTGGGCACTTCAGGGAAAAGGCCTCTTGCAGCTTGTTGTGGCCCAGAAGCTACACAGGAGATCAGCTAGCTGACCATTAAAGTTCACTTCTTTGTCATGGATAAAAAGCGGAGCAGGCGGAGTCCTTCATTGCTCCTCTCAAGTCACAGACAACATGCCCAGTCCTCTCCTGGTTTTCTGCAGGCCCAGAATGTGTTCTCAAATTAGTGTTTGGAGTTGTCACATTTATGCCTGGCACCAGCTAGTGGGTAGTGGTGACTTCTGGCTCCTTTGTAACCAATGGGATAAATGTTTCCAGGGGTAACCCTACCCTCGTTTGCAGTAGTTTTTGATTGTTCTACCGCAAACAATTCCACAGTGCCCCTCTCAAAATCCAAGATGGGGAAACCATTCGACCCTTCTGCCGAGCCTGTGTACCCATCTAGGAGTGTGGCCAGAATAATTAGCAGTTCCCTCCTTTGCGGTCACACTAAAACAGTTCTGGGGGCAACTATTCCCCCACTTGGTTTGGTGCCAGCCTGACTGGGAAAACAAAAGCTGGGGCCTTTCTAAGTGTCACCTAAAATTTGCTGGTGACAGAGGAGGCCCCTTTTAAGTAA
The DNA here is from genome assembly GCA_963921515.1 of Calotriton arnoldi. Classification (NCBI taxonomy): domain Eukaryota; kingdom Metazoa; phylum Chordata; class Amphibia; order Caudata; family Salamandridae; genus Calotriton; species Calotriton arnoldi. Next base: position 1,120,601 of record CAWUFW010001109.1, on the reverse strand, counting down.
ATTAAGTTCCTTGGCCCACCCAACTTGTCCTTCTGCCAGGGGATTAAAACACCTCCCAACACTCAAGCCATTGTCTTATGTCTGGGAGCAGTTTTCACACCTCATTAAGGTGAATTCTGGCTGTGCTACTACCAGAAAGCCAATGCAAATTAGCCTCCGAGAGCTGCAGGCAGGGAAAGGATAGCCTTTTAAAAGTTTTCCTCAATATTTATTAAACATTCGACTTCAACTTTGAATTGGATTTTTAATAACAATTAAAAATACAGTTTTCTAGTCCCATTCCCGAGAAACAGGATTAGTATTTTTAATCTGTACTTTGAGTTTATGCATATGTCAGCTAGGACTGCCACAATGAAAACAGCTTTATGGGCTCCGTCACTGTAGAGACATGGTAATATTAAAAAGATGACCATTTCCTCCAATTGGGCATAGCTTAAAAGGGAAGTCCGTTTTAAACTAGCACTGGCAATACCTACCGGTCTCGCTTGCATGTATAGATAAGCAGCACCAATTGGTATGCACCTTAGTGTAGCAATTTATATTTTTACTGCATTTTTAGCACCTTTGGCAAACCTAACAGAAAACTCCCCAATATGAGTTTTCTACAACACGCCTTTGCAAAGATAATAGGTCTTGCATTCCTATGGCAATGTCTGATCTTTTTTTTTTTTTTTTTTTGCTGATGTCCTTCTGCATCAAGAAAAGAAATACTTATTTGCAAATGCCAAACAGAATCGGAAAAAACTAAAACTAACCACTGCATGTTGATATATATGTATGCATGCATCACCACACATGTTCCGGATGAGTCATGACAGTGTGCATTTTTGTAAAGCTTTCATTTTATTGTCCCAAAATGTAATAATGTCAGCAGAGAATTAGGAAGTCAACGCTGACAAGCTGCTGTAGCACCAGTGTAGGATTCATGGAGGGCAGTGGCGAAACAGGAGCAGGGTGTGAAGAAAATAAATCCAGACAAGGAGGTGTGAGGGAAGCAACAGATGAACTGATGAGGGGAGCAACACAGACAGCTTCAGTGGGGGGGTGGAGATTTGAGGGGGAAAGCAGGACACAAGGGAGGGTACAAGAAGATACATGCACTCCAATGGAGTGCTAAAAGCAAAAGAAAAAAATAGTTCCCTGAAAGTAAGCAGCGAAAGGATACAAGTCAACCAATCAAAAGTATAGTAAAGAAACTATGCTCCACAGATGGAATAAATGCAAGAGGAGGGAAAGCCATTAAATAAGAAGCAAGAAAACAAGACACATGAGAAAGCAAACAAATGAAAATAATGACCTGACCAAAGGCCTTGTATATAGAGACAACAAGAGCTTTGACAACAGAGAGCTAAAGCGGTCTGTAGTCCGGACCTAAAAAAGAAAAAGGCTAATCTGAAAATTGTTGCTCCAAAGGAGAATCGCAGAAAGGGATGTACCATTTTTTATTCACATGATCTTTAACGGCCTAATTACAAATGAAAGTGGCTGTAAGAAAGGGTTTGCACTTAGTTGTCTGTAGTACAAACAATGGATTACAGTAATAAATCGCCCATTTGTCCTTTATATAGCACTTCCTGCCACAATCATCCCACTTTGATGCTTTCTAAATAAGAAGAGGTAGTATCACCAATTCACATGTATGTATTGCATCAGGCTGTTTGCCCCACTCAGTTGCATTACCAATATCACTGGATGTCCCTCAAAAGTTTTTATGAAGTTAATTTAGGAATCTACTTTACAGTTTGCCTAATTAATCCGTTACTATCATAGGTAAATGAACTATATTAACTTCAGAGAAAGAACGGATGGTAAACAGAATGACCCTGTTCCAAGGTTCAACTTCAGTTCTTAGGAAAGCAGCTGTGTGGCCTGATCCCCTTTGCAGACAAGGATAAGCTAAGCATGGATTCAAGGGTCAAGCCACTAAGAAAAATAAATCCTTAGAGACTGTTCAAACAGGGATTGGCATACATTGACATAGTTAACATTTTCTTTTTTTTTATCATTCAAAAGTTATTTAGATGCATTCTGGAACAATCTGTCTCAAAGGAAAAGTAGGTTGTTTGTATTTATTTCTAAAGGACATTGATGACAGTCAAAGAATACGGTTCTGAAATGTAAACTGTATAACAGCAAAAAAGCCACGTGTTGATTACTCGAAAAAGAGGGTTATGTAGAAGCTGCATCTTTAAAGCCAGCTAGGGGTGTTTGAAGGCTGATTTTGGACATTGAAGACAAAGTTGTAAAATGTTATCATCCTAGTGAGAAAATAGGACCACATTCGATCAACAGTTTACAAAATTTGGCAACGATTGTCCCAAGCAACTGAACATGGAATCTGCACTTAGGTAGCAAAGAATATAAAACGACAGCCGAAGTGCAAAACTGCTGCTTCGAGGTAACTAAGGATCACATCAGGAAGGGTGAGAGAGGGGGTTGGGGGGGGGAGTCAGTCACATGACAGCCGCAAGCGTACCATGTGCATTATTTGCTCCACTCCTTACTAGGTTTTCAATAGACCCGCCTAGTGGTAAATTAACCCATTTCGACATGGCTACTGTAATGTTCTGGATGATGCGTATGCATGTGTAACACCGTGGTTTGAACTATTAAGTTTTCAGTCACCCGTGAATTTAGACCAGAGGTGACATCAGATAGCTATGAAAGACCAGCACTGGCAATGCCAATAGGCCTCGCATTTGCGAGAGTTAGAGCTATTGGCGTTGTGAATGCCAATGTCTTTTTCCCATGTGTTTTGGTTTGGAGTGGATGTATATGGTGTGGAGTGGAATTATGTGGGTTGGATTGGAAGTCTAAGTTGTGGAATTGTGTGGTGTGTATTGGATTTGTGTAGTGGCATGGTGGATAGATGGGGTTGGGACCTGCACAGAATAGATAGACAGGAAGACAGAGAGGGATAGGCAGTTTGCGCACAAAGACCTGAATAAACTGCAACGAGAGGAGCAGAAAGAGTGTGTGAGAAAGAGAGAAAAAAGGGGAGAGCAGATGACAGATGCATAAAGAGGCAGCACGTGTGTATGCAGAAGACACCCCCAGAAGAGGAGGAGAGCATGGGATTGAGGGACGGAAACTTTGAAAATGCATGAGAAAGAAACTGCACTCGAAGACCTGAAGTCAACCATATGAGAGCGGTGGGAAGAGTGTATGTGAGGGATATGAGAGGGTACGAGAGAGGAACTGGTTGCCTTTCCCAAAGAAACCTTTTTAACCTCAAAGTAAGGCAGGTGTTCAGAGAGGAAATGACCACCCACCAGCTGATGAGGATGGGCACCAGATCGAGAGAGGCGTGTGAGCCGACAGAGCAAGGAAAGAGACGGGCCGTGCACATCTTCCAGTTTCTGAATATAAGTGAGAGCATCACTGAGACGAGTGGAGTGGGTGCAGAGATGGGGGAGCACTTTTGTCTGTTCCTGGTACACAAAGCATTCTTGGAGTTGCAGTGCCGGCTACTCAACGTTCCAAATCATAGTAATTCTGTGGCAGGGTGCTGAAGTTTTCCCGAGTGTAGGTTTTTGATTTTGCATTCTGGGGCTTGAAATTCTGGTGCATTGGTCTAAGTGGGCGGGGTCCGAGGGTATCTCTGCTTGAAATGTGTCCATGAATTTTTTTTTTTTTTTAATTCTTTATTGTAATTTTCAAAAAAATAATACATAACAAGATATATGAATAGAGAATGCCACCGCCAGAAGAGTTTCCCCCCCCCCCTCCAACCTTTCCCCCCCCCCACCCCTGCTGGTCCGGCTCACTTAACAAAAGGTCAGTTCTTCCACTGGCATGAAGAAAACAATATCTATAAGATCACAAATAAACACATTCATTGCAAACAATTATATCATCATTGCAGAATCAGATAAAAAAAATAACAAAAAAAACAGAGAGGCACAGAATGGTAATTCCTCCAAGTATTTAGGAGAAGAGTAATCTTTTACTTCTCCGAAAACCACAAAAGATATTCAGTAACTACTTTATTTATTACTTTACTTTTCACTAGTTAGCCCCCCTCTTTGCTCTCGTGCGACCATCTTCTCAGAGGAGCCCAGATTTCCATCCCTTTTCTCTTGCCCTGTGCCCCTTTCTAGCATATACTGCAGTCTCTAATCTGTATACCGCCAAGAATCTACCTAGCCACTGTTGACCTGTTGGTGGAACTGGATCAAGGCAGTGGGTGGCTAGACAGAGTCTGAGTACTGTCATGGCAATGAATAGAAAGGCCTGAACCCACCCAGGAAGTAGAGAGTTGCTCACTCCAAGTACAATCAGCTGTGATGACAAATCTACTTTCTACCTCAAATGAGATTCCAGAATAGTACCAACATCTCTTAATTGGATCCAGATCGGGGCAGGAAGCAAACATATGTACAATGTCTGCAGCCGGATAGCTGCAGCGTGGTCAGGATGAGCCCGCAACTCCTCCCCATTTTGCAATCTTCTACGTGGCTATATAAAGGTTAAACCATGTTTTGAAACACTGCTGCTGGAGATTAGCTGCAATAAATGACGTTCGGGCCAAATGTAATGAATCTTCCACTTCGCCCAATCCCACCTTAATCGTTCCTGCCAACGGTCACAATGTTTGGTTAAGTCATCCGGCATCGTCTCATTCAGTCTTTTATACATCCCTCTGAGTGTAGTTGGCCCTTTAATCAATATCTCGACCAACATCACCCTGGCAAATCCGCTACTGCCCCCTGTCTTTCTTGCTAAAAAAACCTCTTATCTGGAGATATTTTAAAAACTGTCTATTTTCAACCCCAAATGTCTCCTTAATCCTATCAAACACAATCACCCCTGTGTCATCCATAACATCACCAATCATCCTAACCCCTTTGTTGTACCAGTTTGTCATATGTCCGTCATTAAAGATACTAGGAAGTGACTCATTACTGTACATTGGGGTATAAGCATTAATAAGCCCCAGACCAAGCCGTTTCCAGGCTGAGGTCCAGACTTTGAACGCACAAATCAGCGTCTTAAATTTCACCCTTTTATAATAGTTGAAATACGTATGCCGCATGAGACAGCCACTAACCTTTTTCCCTAATAGCAATTCGTAAATTGAAGCGGGCAGCCATCTGCACTTGGTCCATTTCTCCATTGAGTAAAGTACCCATTTTACATAATATTGAAGCCCAGTGATATAGCTGGAGATTAGGTACAGCCCATCCACCTCTATCTCTTGGCAGCGTTAAAAATTTCAGCGCTCTCCGAGGGCGACAGTTAGCCCAGAGGAATTTAGAAAACATCTGATTCATAGATTTAAACCAAGAGCTATCGATGGTCAAAGGAATTGCCCTAAAGAGGTATAACATTTTCGGCAAAAACAGCATCTTAATAACGTTGCACCTCCCCACCAGTGTGAGTTTAAGATTATCTAATCGATTAAAATCGGTTTTAAATTTTGGGAATGATGGGCCCAGATTAGTTTCAGCAATTTTTGACACGTCCGCCATTAATTCAACCCCAAGGTATGTTGCCTTCTGTACGACCCGTGGGTCGTCTAACTGTAGCCCCTTACTAGCCACAACTAGGGTTTTGTTGGGATTAAGTCTGTAGCCTGAAATGTGTCCGAAGATTTCCGCTTCCTTTTCAATTTCTTCTAGTGCGCCCAGAGGGTTAGGAGTCACAATTGCTAGATCGTCAGCATAGGCCAAGATCTTAGTGCTCCCCCCACTACTATGTATTGCTAAAATCTGATTATTGCCCATAATCTTCCTAACTAATGGGTCAATATACAAGGCAAATAATAGGGGGGGGGGGGAGCATGGACAGCCCTGACGAGTCCCCCTATTGATCGAAACTGGACCCGACATCTCCCCCATTATTACTACTCTGGCCACAGGGTTGCTATACATTATTGCGATAGCCTTGATAAAGCTTCTCCTAGCCCTCTACTCTCAAGCGTTGCCCACAAGAAAGACCAGGAGACCCTATCGAAGGCTTTCTCCGCATCCAGCAGAATTAGCCCATAGGGTCTCCGGTGATCACTGCAGCATCAAAAAGAGCAATCACCCGTTGAACATGGTCGATGGTGCTGTGGCCGGGGACAAACCCATGTTGAGTTGGTGAGACCAATTTCTTAATCACCACCGCAAGCCGGTTAGCCAAAATCTTAGCATATACCTTAACGTCACTATTAATTAACGGGATAGGTTGATAGGACCCCAACTCCTTAACAGATTTCCCTTTGTTGGGAAATACCGTAATATTGGCTGATGTCCATGAATCGGGTGCCCCCTGACTAGATTGGGCCTCTAAAAAAAACATCCTTTTTATAGAATTCCCCCGGGATTGAATCTGTTCCTACCGCCTTCCCGTTACCAGGGACCTAATAGCGCCTCTCTTTCTTCCATTGATAAATTTTCCCCGGGTAGCCCAGCTATATAATTCTGAATTTCCTTTTCCCTACCACTAGTTTCTTCAGTATACAGCTGTTGATAAAATCCCTGAAATGCAGCCCGTATATCTGAAGGCTCGGAGACTAGTCCGTCCAGAGGATCTTCAATTTCAAGCATTCCCCCCTGTGTCACCCGTTGTCTGGTACGCAATGCAAGCAAGTGTCCCACTCTCTCACTACATTAATAAATTTTGGATTGCCAGGCGGCATATTTCCCTGCCGCTTTACTCGCCGAGACTTCTAAAATCGTAGACTTTGCTAATGCCACTTGTATTTGTGCCCGCCCCACGTCCCCCCCACTCGTGATCACTTCTACTAATTGCATTTCTGCTTCAAGCAGCTTTCTATAGAGTTCCTGCATGTAATGTTTCTCCTTCTCCTGGGATCTCCAGCCATACCTTGATGTTTCCCCTCTTATCCCAGCTTTCAGAGCGTCCCATACTACCCCCACCCGTGTACTGTCCCTATTCTCAGCTATGAATCTGGGAATCCATATCCTCATATGTGAGATATATTCTTTATCGTAAAGGAGTGCTCTATCGAAAGACCACCGTGGTGCCACGGGCTTTGAAGTTTGCAATGAGATTTCAAGGACTAGCGGATTATGATCAGACATCACGCATGGAAATTTGAAAATCCGGCAGCTTGTCGATAGCCCATGAGACACAAAATAGTCTGGTGACTGGTGTGGGGCAGAAAAAAAAAGGTATATCCTAAGTCTTGGGGTTCTTGCGTGGCCCAAACATCAATAAGTCTGTGTGTCATGCATAAATTGACTAGGGACTTAAAGACTTTAGGTTTACGACCAAATGCAGCTTCCCGCCACCACCCATCAAGCTCCACCAAACAAAACAAAAAAAATGTTAATATTTGTCCAAGTTCATCACCCCTCAGGTTTTTTCTGATTTGAAATCTCGGATATTTCTCGTAAAAAATCCTGTGCCTGTATTTTAGAGGAAAATACCCTTGTATTTCCCCGATGAATGACTGAGCCGAGCTGGACTCAGTAGATAGACCTCACACCCTATCTTCTGGAAGGGAGTAATTAGTTGTCGAAGCCTCCACCTTCTTTCCACAGTAGTGTGGCAGAAATCCGGCCTGTCCATGAATTTCTGAAGAGTTACGATGACAGACTGACTGGCTTTTCTAGCTGCATGTCATACTTGACATCCTCAGTCAGTCTTCCCCACTAATCCAACAGCTCTTCGCATGATAAGAAGTTTGAGTCATATGTACAGCTATTAAAAGTAAAACTACACACCCAGAATGCAGTGTATGCTAATATCTAAAAAACCTAGACTTGGCACACTGCAAGGTGCAGCCCGTATAAAGAAATGCTACTTTCAATGCTTCTTTAATGATTTCTGGCCATGCTTCTCCTATTGTATTTTGCGGTTTTAATTAATCCTTACATGCTATTAAGCTTCTCTGAAATACTGAACGAATGAACTTTTGGGGGTTACACGAAAGGCAATCACCCACAACCAGCAGTGAAACAGGCAAAACTGATGCACATCACCAAAGGGAAATACAATTTTGCCATTTATTTTCTCCACAAAAAGTCTAACAAGAAGCAGCTGGGCGGTATGGAGAACACCTGCAAAAATAACAAGCATTTGCAATGCAATAGGTCTCGCAGTTACACAAGTTAAAGCTATTGGCATTGTAAATGACAATGCCTTTTATTTATGTTTTTAAAACGAAAACAAATATAAAAGGCATTGTTATTTGCAATGTCAATAGCTCAAACTCACGTAAATGCGAGATCTATTGCATTGCAAATGCTTGTTCTTTTTAGTTACCAATCGGAGTTGGGGAAAAAAGCTTGAAAGCGCTCTTTTATCTTTAAAGAGGGTGGCAGGGAAGTTACAAGGGGCTGGGTCAGGTGAGGGAAACAACATGGGGACGAGGGGTGTAAGAAACACCGGGCGTGGGGATGAATGGTGCTAAAGAGAGGAAAGTAGAGCCGGTAGTGAGAAAGCACACGAGCGATTAGGCAGAAAGAGAATGGGGAAAAAGAACACATGGAAAAGTGAGCATTGTAAGGACATAGCAATGCACACATGCTCCAGAGTCGGGACAAACAGAAGAGGAAGGAAAGCCTTCACATCTAGCAAACAAATTAAAGTGACAATGAATTATTTCTTTAATCCCCGTCTGTTAAGCCGGCAATGGCAGCCGCTTGTTGGCTCTAGTGAAAGGCACACTTCGGCTGCTTTGTAGTGCTAAGAAGTGTACGTTTCTTCAGTTTACACTAGGCTCCCCGCGGAGCGTCTGCCTGTTGCTCTGGTGTTGTTTTTGTGCTCAGACTGCTGCCCGCCCCTTCTCACCTCTCTGAGAGCCAGTGCCCCCTTTGACCCTCTACCTGCCGCCCACCCCGCCCCCGCCTCTTCTCTCGGTTCACACCTTGGTGCTTTCACACTTAACGTCACCTCCAGCTCGCATTTTCAGAGAGGGACCCCGGGGCTCCGTATTACAGCCCCAGGATGAGGAGGAAGAAGAGAGAGAGGAGACAGAGGAAGACTTGGTGGGGGTGGGGAGACAGATACGGTGGGAAGTGAGAGTGAAGAAAGAGGGGGGAGAGAGAGAGAAGTAAGAGAGAGATCCAGTGGTGAAAGAGACCGAGAAGTAGGGAGAGATGAAGGAAGAAGAGAGAGCAAGTGGGAGGGAGGGAATGGGGGACAGAGAGGAAGAAAGAGTGGGGGGGGGGAATAGCACCGAGGCAATAGGACTCCAAAGGGAACAAAGACACTGGGATTGAGGGGACAGGGCAGGGAGGACGGATGTAGAGGAGACGGGAGAGATGGACAGAGTGCCAGGTGCTGGGAGTGCAGCAAAAAGCAATGGAGAGAGTGCCAGGAATAGAGAGAGAGAGAGAGAGATGTGGGTTAGTGGCCAGCTCCGGAACTATGGACCCTGCGGGCTGTGCCCAGTGTTGACACGTGGAAAAAAGCATTTTTATGGAAACACAAAAACGCCCATCGCTTGAATTAAAATGGCGACTGTCTGACGCACTGAATTATAAGAGGCAAACTAAAGATCACTGGGACGGACTTGACAGTTTTCCATCAAATACGGCACCCCTCCCAACTGCCCCCATTTGGAGACGACCGGCCCAAAAGCTGACATGTTCATTCTTACACTGACGTCCCATTTTATGGAGGCGAGTGTAGAAAAGAGGTGCTCCCTCATTCGCCTACTTGAAGAGAGGGAGGGTAGAGGTAAGTAAAGTGAAAACGAATAGTACATGAAATCTACATATACAAACAATTGGTCGTAGAGACATCAAGACGCCGCCATGAAATATGCATTACACATCTTCTGTGCTGTTTTCCTTCCCCCCTCAAGTCAAATAACCCGTTTGTCTTCCCTGTGGCGTGGCGTAAATCATTGCGTTTATAGCTGCCGTGTGACCCTTGGCTCTAAAATGTCCACTCAGTAACTGGGACATCCAGACAGCACCCATTTTAGAGACTAAACAGACCCCTTATGTGACTGCGTCGGGAGTTTGTAGGCTTGAGGAGTCTTAGGTACGCAAAGCCCAAACAAGTGGGAGAGGAGGGGAAGTGCTGGGAACAGGGGCCCTCGGAATGCCTGTGCGCTGGGCTACAAATGTGCGCCAAGGGTTAGTGCACCTGCTGGAGCGATAAGTGTATAACCTAAAGATTATGTTTGTTTTTTTGGTAGTTTTATATTACGAACTCGACCCAGCGGTATGAGAGTGCTGCACCATGTGTATTACAGAGGGACACATTGATTTCTAGGCACGGGGAGATTAAGTGATTTGCACAAAAACACAGGATGCTTGAGCCTCCCGGACCCGAACCTAGTTCCCCAGCTTCAAAGTCGGCCGCCCTAGCCGTTAAGCCACACCTTGTCAACATACTGGTGACATAGGTTAGTGAGTTAAAGAGCATATTGGAAACATCAGAATATAACCTGCAGGTTAAATGTTAAAATACGTGAGGTATCGCTTAGTGAGTTAATAGATATACTGTTGACGTATTTGGGTGACCTACAGACTAAACATTCACATATTTGTGGCGCAGTAACATGGTAAGTTAGTGCACTCTCGGTAACTTTCAGTACTTACGTTGAACTCCCAAAGGGCTCGAGTCTGCTTTTCATTTTTCCAAGGTGGAGGCTGACTTGTGTAATACCACTTATGTACCAGGCCCCGATGTTGTCAGGCTGCAGTGTTGTGTGCCACTAAAAACAAGGGGGACGAGAGGGACGCGTGACAGTGAGCCGTCCTGACACCTCCGTGGGGTTTAATGGCCTGCCCGCGCAGGGAAACACCTCATCAATATAGACGTCCCGAGGAGTCAAGTTGAACACGAGGAACAAGCAAGGCTTTTAAGCGCGTTGTCCGGGCCATTTGGTCAGCTGAGCGAGGGGCTTCGGAGGGGGGGGACGCATGCATTTTGACCGCTCCCTGAAAATGACTAATGTGTCTCAAACTGGAGGATGTTATGCCTCGCCCGCATCAAGGGGAGCGTGCTCTGAAGCCCGCGAGCCGCCGTGCGTGTGCACATCTGCTGTCCGGCGCTGGGCGACGTCTGTTGCGTGGCGTATGGGCGGCGCATGGAGAGCGCGGCCGGAGGTGTCCGGGGCTCCCGTGAGCTGAGGGAGCCCCATGTGTTGGAGAAGTGAGGCGGGAGCCCACCCCGCAGAGGGGAGTCCGGCGGGAGCCCACCCCGCAGAGAGAGAGTCCGGCGGGAGCCCACCCCGCAGAGAGAAGTCCGGCGGGAGCCCACCCCGCAGAGAGAAGTCCGGCGGGAGCCCACCCCGCCTTCGTGAATGCCGCATGGTGCAGCCGGAGCAAGATTCAGCGCTAAGTCCCCACAAGAGCCGGTGAGTGGGGTTGAGCGGGAGGCATGCTGGGCGCCTGGACAGGACATGTGCACGCGTATGGTGCGAGCAGGAGTTGTAAAAAGACGCGAGCCGTACGCGTGCACATCTCCTGTCTGTTAAGCTTGAGCACAGACAGTCGATGTGCACGCGTACGGCTTGCGGCGTTATTACAACTTCTGCTCGCACCATACGCGTGCACATCTCCTGTCCAGGACTTGCCGTACGCGTGCACCTGTCCTGTCCCGCATCGGAGCAAAAGTCGGCAACAATAGATCTCGCATAGCGAGCAGCGCTTTGCGCTGCATCGCTAGGCGAGACCTAAAAACCAAAATTAGGCTTGCTTACCTGTTCTCATCTGGTGTCGGAAGACTTCCTGCAGTGGGATTCTGGCTGTGGGTGAAGAGGGGTTGTCTGGTCCTCCGTCAGTGATCACCGCTATGCCACAGGATGCGGCAGTATAAGGGCATGTCCCCGGGGGAAGAAGGAAGGCACGGGGATCTGTTGCCGTCACTGCAAAATTGTGCCACCTACCGGTCCCTGCTCGAACTGCCTCCCTCAGCAGCAATCAAAAACCTCAGCCAGGTTAATAAACTTTGCTATTTTCAAAAGGAGATTGCAAGGAAAATGTGCAAGTTTGAAGCAACCGGTGGTCAGGCGGCTTTTCCAAAGACTGGGACTGCATGCTTCCGGTACTCATATGCTTTGCCCAGAGTTTATTCCCCCACCCAATTTTAGCATTTACCTTACTGCCCCTTGCTATGCACCAGGTGCGTGTGCTACTGTGAATAGTCCAGGCTGTCCCTCACAGCGCTGAGACAAGGAAGCCACACACAGCAGTGCTGGCTGAATGCATGAGGCATGCAGGGGTGGAGGAAGAGCTGGATTCACAGGAGGCCCGAGCAGAAGCAGAAAACTAGGACAACTACAGAGTCGAAAAGTAGCTCTCAGCGACCATCCTTCTTGAAGAGGGCATCTATAATGCTGGTGGCTTCTTAAATACCAGAGAGGCCAAACTTTTCTCAAAGTTTTTTTTTCCTAGGAGTAGTTCAGTGAAACTGGTGGTCATGCAAACATAAATCATATCTTTGTCTGCAGTAAGCAACATTTGCTGTCAGAAAACCCCCCATTTTGAATGAGGCCCACGAGAGTGGCATTTTCTAAAGCACGCCTATCAGTCGAGGCAAGATCCTGAAAGAGGCAATAGTCTCAGTTTGAGAACTAGTCAGAGGTCAGCGATCTCCAAGGAGACAGGAATCCCCCAGCAGTCGTCCTTGCCTCTGTTACTATCTTCTCCTAAGATTTGTCCTTCCATTTCGATGTATTGATTCTTGGTTCGTGGGTTTCTAATATGTTTAAATCTTTGGTACACGTGCCTACACTTACACTATTGAATTTGGCTGCCTTCCACACAACTCACAACAGCACAATGCCAGCTGCCTACTTACAAACTCGTTAAAGTAAAGGGTATACCCAAAATCACTGGGACCTGGGTGTAGGGCTCTATAAAGAGTAGTGGTCCCAGTATTAATACATCCATACAGTGTAACAAAATAAAATTCACAACCATAAAACAAACTGAAGAGAATAAAGAAATGTTCAAGTGTTATTTAATCACACTGAACGTAAGGAACACATTTCACAAATAACATTGAAAACCATCATAGTTGTGCCCAAAGAAAAAGGGGGAAGGGAAAAGGCAGTGACATGAGTGGGGTATTGAAATTAGTGACAAAAATAACTCATGAGTATCACAATCAAATTGTCGGGCATGCTATTCATTGCCACACAATCTTAGCATAAAGACAGAAAATTATTGTTAACAATGAATTATGCAGCCATGTAACAGAACAAATCACAGTGTAGGCATACACTGTTGACAGTACTGGCATTAATAGTGTCTCGACGTTTCGACCCCTGAGAATATGTAGGTGTTCTTATAAGCCTTACAATCGGGGTCTTCCTCAGGACAAGTGGTAGGTGATGGAGTGGCTAAAAAAGGGGCACCTAGAAATATAAAGGCAAAAAGTCAGGTCCATGGCTTAAAAAGGACGAGAACATAAAAACTTGAAGGTAATACTCATCATAAATACCATATCTGAATTAAAGAAGGGTCCTCATAGGCGCATAATATGTCGTCGAGGACAGGGGAGGCTCAATGGCTCCAAAGTGTAAGGGATGAGAGAGAAATGAACACCTGTATAAATAAGGCGTCGGTCAGTGATAACTCGGATAGAACAGAGGAAAAGGGAGACGGCGTCTGTATTAAATAAAGAAAAAACTTACTCAAATATTTGAGCTGTTCTCCCAGACTGTATTAGCTTATGTTAGAATCGCGGTAGAACCGTCAATTAAATAGTGGAAGTCCTCCACATTTCTACAATTTAATTGAAGAAAATGGTCTAAAGTAAAAAGAGAAAAAAGTACCAATCAATTTGAAATGGTAAAAATGGAATCAAAGCTGTACATTTAGATACGTGCCAAATACAACGTACTTAAGTAAAAAGTCCTACACGCCTAATTTGAATGAAATCAAGAAATGGAAGGCTTGCCAAAATAGGCAACTTGATTATAATGCGTTCGCGGTAAAGTTAAACTGAAAATCCAAGATTAATAAAAGAAAAACATTGTGCCTCTCAAAGCGCACCATAATGACATTGAATGGCATTAGTGACTACAATTTAAGAAACAAAGTTGCTTAATGCGCGCGCTATAATGTATGCAACGTTCCAAAATTCTGCTGGGGGTCGCGTAACTAACCCTCTCAATAGACTGAGTGCACAAGTACGACATTGAAAGTCCAACGAAGTCTACAAAATACTAGCATGTAGGAGAAACTCCACATAATCAGTCACGCTTCAGTGGTAACGTTAACTAGGCATTGACTACTAAAAAAGGGGGGATAGTTCACATGGCAAAAGAGTGTAACTGAGAAGCGGCCGTCAGAGAGAAAAACTCACCCTCGTGTGTTGGACAGGCTTCCCCCGAATGGAAAGATCGCGCCGCCAGGGCGAACGGCATGAATAAATAGACGCGTCACTGGCGTGCTGTGAGCGCCAGCGTGACGCTCGGTAGTATGCAGGCGCTAAATGCTTGTATTTGCCTGAAACTCGGCAGGGAAGAGAGACTATGAAGTGTGTAGGTGGTAAAAGAATCAACAGCCGGTAGAAGTCATTATTCTTAAACATAACCCCACCCAAAATGTCAACGTACATTCTCAAATACAATAAGACAAAAGTCGACCTTGGTCTTAACATTATATAGCCCAATATTATGCCATATGAAGTTCAAAGACATTATAAAAAATGGGCATTGGTGCATAAAGCACTCATCATAAACAACAATTCAACAATTCATACGTATAAAACATAAAACGTACCATAATAGTGGGGCTATTTTAGGTGCTAAAAAAAAGATTAGCAAAATTCTGTTACACAGTCATAGACAATTGAAATTGTTAAGAATGGCAAATGAAAAGAACCAAAGTTATGTTTATATATTAACCCACATAGATTTCATAACAATGCGGATTGTTTCGGGTGCTTATAAAGATATAGATCACATAATCAATCACACGAACATGAACAGTAATATTGCATTTGAAAGGAAAGCGAAAGCACCCTGATGTATATCTGTTATCAAACATCAAGGTCTATCCCTCAAACCTATCACTGTTGAACAACGAATTTATTTTTGCAGATTGGCATCATGTATTAAGACATGCCAATTGAGCATTACTGGGATCCAGTTCATTAAGCCCATTAGCAATAGTGTCCAGACGTACCATCCATTTCGATTCTCGGATGTTCAGGATCGAGGAAATGTTCCCCCCTCTAGGTCCTAATTCAGCTTTCTCAATCACTACCCACTGCATTTGGTCTGGGTCGTGGCCCCTTGATGTGTAATGTTCAACTAGGGGTGCCCCTGCAACCGAACACCGAATCCTACTTTGATGTTGCAATATTCTTGCCTTAATCTTTTGTTGTGTCTGCCCAATGTAGAGTAACCCACATGGGCAAATGATACCATAGATAACATTCATAGTGTTACAGTTGGTAAACGCATGTAAAGCAATCGTATGTTGTTTATAGACAAACATCTTAGTGATAATTGTAGTTTGGCATGCTTTACATTGACCACATTTGTAGTGCCCTTTGACCGGTGGTAGATTCCAGAGTGATTGAATTGTTGGTTTCGTAACATTTTCCAAGAAAGAGTGGACCACATGATCTTTGACACTCATTCCCTTTTTAAAAGAGTGCAAGGGAAATTGCGGTTGATCAATATCGTCTGACACTAAGTTCCAATGTTTATTAATAACCTTTTTATGGCATTACTTCTTGTGGAAAAGGTTGTAACACAGATCATCCTCTTTAACAATGTGTCATTCTTCATCCTGGGGGTTAGAAAGGTTTCCCGTGGGTTGTACCAGGCCCTTTTCTGAGCTCTCTTCACTAGTCTCCTTGGGTATCCCCTCGTCATCAAGCGAACACTGAGTTCTTCCGATTCCACCATGTAATCAGACTTCTTGGAACAATTCCTGCGAATCCGCAGAAATTGACTAACTGGGAGATTGTCTCGCAAGCCCCGTGGGTGATGGCTATTATACCGTAACAGGGAGTTGCGTTCCGCCGGTTTCCGATACAATGTGGTATACAGCTTGTCGTCTTCACAACAAATTTTCAAGTCAAGGAAAGCTATCTCTTTGCTATGTGATTGAATGGTGAATTTAATATCCTGGTCACGTTGATTAAGCCAACAATGAAAATGGCCCAGCTCGATTGTGTCTCCATTCCAAATAATCAGTATATCATCAATATACCGTTTCCACAACCTCAACCGATGGTGGAAGGGATTGTTATTGAATATGAATAATCTCTCAAAGTTGTCCATATAGATGATGGCTAAATCAGGGGCAAAGGCTGCTCCCATGGCTACGCCCTTTGTCTGTACATAATAACAGCCTTGGAAAATGAAATAGTTTCTCTTCATCGCTATGGTCAACAAGGCAATGATAAATTCCGTGGGAACTGCCATAGGTGCGGGTCGTTGGTCCAAGGCCACCCTCATTGCTTGTAAAGCTGGTTCCTGTGGGATACTTGTATATAAGGATACAATATCACATGTCACAAGTAGTTCTTCGTTAGAGTTGAAAGGTCGTTGGTCTATCAACGTAATTGTCTGCATAGTGTCTCTTAAGTATGCTTCGGTATTTTCTGCAATCGGTTTCAAAAAGAAATCTATGTATTTACATAGGGGTTCAAGCAATGAACCACATCCAGAGACAATAGGGCGACCTGGTGGGTTTAGCATATCCTTATGTATTTTGGGTAAAGTGTAGATGGTGGGAAGCCGTGGGTGTTTCTGATTAAGATAATCAAACTCCAGTTTACTCAAGAAACCCAGTTCCTGTGCTTCAGACGTAATTCTAAGGATTTCCTCCGCCAATTGCCTCGTGGGGTCCAATTCAGATATGGTATTTATGATGAGTATTGCCTTCAAGTTTATGTTCTCGTCCTTTTTAAGCCATGGACCTGACTTTTTGCCTTTATATTTCTAGGTGCCCCTTTTTTAGCCACTCCATCACCTACCACTTGTCCTGAGGAAGACCCCGATTGTAAGGCTTATAAGAACAACTACATATTCTCAGGGGTCGAAACGTCGACACACTATTAATGCCAGTACTGTCAACAGTGTATGCCTACACTGTGATTTGTTCTGTTACATGGCTGCATAATTCATTGTTAACAATAATTTTCTGTCTTTATGCTAAGATTGTGTGGCAATGAATAGCATGCCCGACAATTTGATTGTGATACTCATGAGTTATTTTTGTCACTAATTTCACTACCCCACTCATGTCACTGCCTTTTCCCTTCCCCCTTTTTCTTTGGGCACAACTATGATGGTTTTCAATGTTATTTGTGAAATGTGTTCCTTACGTTCAGTGTGATTAAATAACACTTGAACATTTCTTTATTCTCTTCAGTTTTTTTTATGGTTGTGAATTTTATTTTGTTACACTGTATGGATGTATTAATACTGGGACCACTACTCTACTTACAAACTCGTGCAGCTCCGATTAAACAAGCGTTGAAAATGCAATAGGTCTCGCCTTTGATTAAGTAAAAGCCATTTGCTTTGCTAATGGTATTGTATAGCAAATGGCTTTAACTTAATGAAAGGCGAGACCTATTGCATTTTTAATGCTTTTTAGAACTGCTGATGCTCAGCACCGGCAAGACCCGGCCCACTTAAAGGCCTGACTAGTGGCACATGTGATGTGTGACACTGCAGACCAGTGTGAGGTGGTTAGCTTCATTAACTATCCACCTGCACAAGTCTGTAGTTGATACCTTATGCCATGTTAACCCTTATGCAAAATTATACACACGCTAGGTAGCAAAAGCTCTAGTCTATACTGTAAAACCGCAGAGCTTGCTCTTGGCTTCTGTTCTGCATTGCTTATTATCAGGGCTTTAAGTGGGATGAAAAAACTGGGGGGGTCTCTCAAAGGGGCGTGCTCAATGTAATTGAGGGCGTGGCTTAAAAACACGTAAGCTAAAAATCTGTGTTTAGCACAGTGTGCCGCCCGACTTGTATTTTGCTGTTCCTGTCATTGCGCCTAGATATACGATACAAGTCACATCATACCTACAAGTCACGACTATTGGCTTTGTCAATGGTTGCTAGTTGCATAAGATAAATAAGCAGCAACTATGTGGCTTGTATATAATATTGAAAAAACTTCCACTTAAAGCCTTGGTGACATCACGACAATGTTGCTGCTCCTGAGTTTCAAAAAGAGAAGGGAAATCCAGAGAGAAAATGACTCTTTAAAGGATTTCCCTTCCTCTACAACGCTCACCACGCACACATGAATGTCACTGTTGTCACTGCAGTCCGGAAAAAAAAAAAAAAGGACCGCCTGTGCCAGGGCACAAAACAGAGCCCGATAGAGACCCGTTTCGAGGCCCCCTGAAAAAAACTGCCGGTGCTCAGACCTGGTGAGACCCGGCCCACTTAAAGCCCTGCTTATTATACATTCGTTTGGCTTGCTTTAGTGAGCCTTGTAGAAGCTGGCATCCCCTTCCCATTTCCCAACCTCGCATGCGTCTGCTACAGAGTCTCAGCTGTCCCTCCTAACTCCTTCCCCCGGGTTTCAAGTCGCTCCGCCCATTCATTCCTTGGCCCCGCCTCCTGTCCTTGCCAGTCCTCCAAGTACCTGGCGGGCATGGCGCTAGTTTCTGGACTCAGGTCTCAGGCCGGGGTATTGCTGCTGTTTACGATGGTAGCCGGGGGTTCAGCCTTCCTGCCAGTGCCAGGTCTCCCGAGGGACTGGGCTCCGCCGCTCTTCAACGTGAGCCTGGACAGCCCCCGGAGGAGCGCTGGGGGACGCTAGTGCAGCGCTTTGACACCGGGTTCCTGAGCCACAGCATGGATCGCATTATAGCGCGAGTACAGCCCACTGCAGTGCACCCCGCGGGAGAAGGGGCTGTTTGTTTACATATGACGTGCAACGCGTCGCTTCTTGTATATGCATGATGCGTAGAATGGATCTTATATTGCGTTTTGTAATTTCCAAAGAAACAGCCGGCTTCGATTTTTACGTTTTCAACTATATCTGCGAAAGAAACAAGAGTGAAAGCTGCAGCCCCGCCTCTGGAACAGTAGAGGAGGGGGGAAAGAGAAACTATCTGAGAGGGAGGAGCAAGTCTGAGGAGAGAAAGAAAAGGCGGGGCGGCAACATTGGCAGAGGGATGAAGAAAAGAGTGAGTGTTCAAAGGAAAACCAGCATTGGCAAAGCCAATCGGCCTGGCTTTAACTGACAGCCTTTTGGTTTCGTTAATGCGCGTTTCGTTTAATAATGGTGCTTGGAAAGCTTTATTGTGAGGGAAGATGCAGGGCCCGCCTCACCCTGAAAAAATGTTGCGGAAAGGAACATGGATAAATAACAAGAGCGGAAAGAGGAGAATGAAGGGTGGCAGAAGAGTATTTGCAATACAGAGCGCGACAGAGGGCAAACAGTAAGGAGACAAAGACAGAAGGGAAGGATACGGGAGTACATGACAGAGACCAATAGAGAAGGGAAGGAAGTAAAAGGTGACTATAAGTGAGGCAAACCGAGCACGAGACTGGTCAAATAACGTGCAAGGGAAGAGGAAAAGCAAGAGAGGTGGCCAAAGACAGCAACGGAGAGGATAAAGACAACAAGTGCTCGCCATTGCCTTGTCCTCCCAGTGACCCTGTGCGCCTCTGAGCTCCGTGCCTGCTTCACAGCTGTCGTGAAGACTTTTATCTGCTTGTTAAATAAACAAGCAGATAAGAATAGTCCTCACGACAGCCGTGAAGCAGGCGAGGCAGTCCACCAAAAAGCCAAAGGGAGGCAACGAAAAACCCTCCTTTCCAATGGGAAGCCAGTGTTTACCATAAACGCTGACGCTACCCAATGGAAATGAGGGGCGGGGCTTGAGTCCCCTTCTCAAAAGTAACTTGTTTACTATAGCTCTCGCAGGCGAGGAGCGCATGCGCGCTCCAACGCCAGGCTAGACCTAAAAACAAAAGAGGGGCGAAGTGCTGTGGCCAGGGGTGTTTAGTGTATAACTGGTGGGAAACAAGGCCTCATTGGACTAAACACATGCTGTAAATAGGAGGTGGGCGCCGTCTGCTGTACTCGCCATAAGCCGTGGGAAGTCATGAGCTGGACAAGGGAGACATTTGGCAGGAAGAATAGAAACAAGGTATATTTTACACAGCTTTTCGTGCCGCACTGTTGTGTAATAGATATTTATTGCTACGAAAACAGCGAACGTGAGGCATGAAGTGCCAACTAAAAAAAAAACAATTATTAAAGCACTTCAAGGGAGAGGCTAGGGGTATGTGGAGTTCAGATAGGTCACATTGCTATAGAGAGCAGAATGGGGCACAGGCATGGGGGGGGGGGAAATAAGTCCAAAAGTGGCAAGGTTCTTAGATGGTGACACACAAGATTGTGATTGTGCTAATTACGACAACGATAGTTGAGGGAAAGGCCAACATACACATGGGCACCGAGCAGAAAACAGGCACTGCGAGAGAAGCCTACAAATGGCAAATTGTCTGTAGGGCTGAGAGGTGGTGCAGTGTGACCTCAGGCGCTGAATACTGCACCGCCCGTCATCCCTGTTACCTGCCCCGTTACCTGTATTCCAACTTCTGCTGTTCCCGTTTCCTGTTCCGTACCCTTGACTGCTGCTGGAGCTGGTCCTCTTTTCTGCCCCTCGTCTGCCGGCATCAGTAGTAGTTAGTACTGGAGACAGTGATGCCGGGGAACAAAGTGGGTACAGGGTGTAGGGAAGTGAATAGCTGTGTTGGTAAGAATTGGGAAACTGGATATTTTTGCGTCATGAACGAAGCTATCTTCAAGCGGCGGCTATGCTGCATTTGTTTTAACAATGGTGTTCTTTCTGGGACATCAGGGAGTAATAAACAGGCCCTCAGGACGCCGCGCTCGCAGGGAGCTACTGGCCCTGGCAGCATGCCGCATTAAACTAGCTAATAAAACAAGCAGTGTTGTGGGAGATGGTTGCGGAGATGGGCAAGCACCAATAGGGGTTGCTCTATTCTGCCTCACAGCCAGCTGTACCCCACTGCCTGGGACGCAGAGCAGTCAGTTATACCAGCAATGCAGTTTCTTACCTCCCTGCACACGCCTCTTTCGCCCTTCTCCGCTCACAACCTGCAGGCCAATGAGGCGGGTTCCTATAAAGCACTTGTAGCCCTGACCTAAAGTTCCCAGGATGAAGTCTGTTTTTAACCCAATCACAAAAACTAGGTTTGCACCATGCCATGGCGCTCGGTAGTGCTGGTGCTGCTTTTCCTTCTCCTACTGCTCGGGCTGTACTGTTTGCTGTGCCTGGGCATTGGGCAATAGCAAAGGGTCGTGGTCTAGGCATTGTCTCTCCCTGTATATTTATTGTTGATAAAAAAAAAAAAAAAAAAAAACACAACAGCAAGGTTGGCAGGCTCTTAAGGGACTGGGAAGAGGCTGGGATGGGGCGAGCTGGCTGCATTGGGACTGTCTGATTATCTCCCCATGCTGCTTGGGGGCCTTTATAACCCTGCCATATGTGACCCTGTTTGTGCCGGTGACACCACACTCACCGGAGGCCGCCTTTCGGGGAGGAAAGAGGAATTAAAAACAGGTAACGAGGCGGGAGCGGTGATGGACAGGAGCACAAGGGGGAGTGGGAGGGGCTGAATTGCCTCATGCGCACCACGCAGAGCAGCACTGTAATGAAATTCTAAAGGAGAAAGGCATCACCAGTGGATACAGACATCATAAGCTTGTTTTTTAAGTTAGCGGTCTGAGAGGACGTGGCATAACATACAGGGCTGCAGACTTTGGGACTGGGGAACCGGGTTCAAGTCTTGGCATCGGCTCTCCCCATACCTATAAAAAACCTGCCTACTGTAACAAATACAATTAAAAAATGGTGAATCCAAACAAAATACCGAATGGAAACAAAATTAAAAATGTCAATCGTTCCTACGGCAATGGTTGAACTCCCTTAGTGAACGTGTACAGGATGGGGTGAACAAACGGTGCAGGACCAATTCAGAGAAAACAAAACAGTGTGCCGCTCAAACCATAAATAAATTAAAAAAAGATTAGAGGGACATGTAAGAGGGGCAGTAGCCATGAAGAGAAAAACACACCAAAAGGCAGGACAAGGTGGGACAATTTCAAGGATAAAAAGAAAGGAATTTAGAAAAGCACACAAAGGAACTAGTGAAAAGCGATGGGTGTGATGAAAGCCCACAGAGTAGATACAGCATATCTCGAAGAGACAACACATGCGCTGCCTAGGCAAGACCAAAAAAATGACTGAAAAGCCAAGAAATTGACTCATTTGAAGTTACAGGGCAAGTTAGTGTCTGGTGTATTTGTGTGTTCTGTGCCAATGCTACATTTCAGACAAGGACAGCAGAAGGGCCTGCACTCACCTGGCAGCTGCTTGCATGATTCTGGTGAGTTGTTTGCTTTACTGCTATCACCGCTAAGTCCTGACGCTGTGCGCTGTTAATTCCCCTACCTTGCAAGCCCAACTATGTGACTTCTTGGCGCGCCAGGCCGCGTCATTGCCTGAATGCACTACACTTCTGCCTACCTTGCTGAGGCTAGCCCTTCTCACACTTACCAGACCATCGTGAATGATTTAACTGAACACTTTGCACTGATGGCAAACCCCGATTATGAATGAGTCCTCATCCACCAGGCTTGACAAGACACGGGGTAGATTAGCTTTAGGCCCAGTTAAAAGAGCAGACCAGTATGTATAAGCTTGCTGAAAAAGCAGAGGAGATCAGGGTTTAAATCATACAATGCTGCACATTGGCATAGTTATAGGTGCAAACTGTACGGGAACCAGGAAAGCTGCTGCCTGATATTTTGAGGATGGGGAGCTGCCTTGAACTCCATAGTGCCAGAACCTCCCACATGAAAATCACCCACTCCAATTGTAAGAAATCGGAGCTTGTTAAAATAGACACCAAAATGACTGCTCGACCCAAGCCATCATCTAAACTGACTTCAGAATAGCATCTGCCAGCATTGCCATGGAAATTTTCCCCACCCATGTGACAGTCCGGCTTTGGTTAAGAAATGGGTGGCTTGTGGAAAATTAAACTACTTTGTGAAGGTGTGCCGCTCATCTTGACTATCAAAGCCGATAAGAAAGACAAAGTCATTGCGGTAGTGTTGACACCCCTGTGGAAGATATAGAAGATGACAAAGAAGTGGAAGAGACTGTGCTCATGGTATACACCACTGATTAATGACACCACCAGAAGCCCACCCAAACCTCACTTCAAAAACTTAGTGGGAGATCAACCAGTACAAGACATTAAATCAGTGTGGGTGCATTATTCTTCATATCTAAGATGACGCTCCCATCACTGAGGTATCAGCTCAAATTAATGCCCACAAAGATAAAAATTGATGCTTATGGGCACCCAAATCCATGACAGTTAGCAGGAATTTTCAGCGTGGAACTTGTTCATTTCTTCTTCGGCCAGAGTTACTAATACTGGAAGATACCAATTTAATACAACAAGTAGACTGAGCCTCTCCATGGGTCTCCCAATTGTGGTTACTTGAAACCTCAAACAGCCAGGGCAGGTGCAACTACGCGTACACATGCACACCCAAACCGAACAAATAAAAGAGAATACCATATCTCATTAACAGTTGATGAGTTGGCGATTGAATGAACTGAGCTTGCTGTTTCTCTCAAAATGGACCTCCAACCTGGGCACCAAAAGCTGATACATGACCCTGCCTCATGATATAGATCACAACCTTCCCTACACACCGTGTTCTCAGAAGACAAATTGCTCAATTTTGGAATTTCCAGGGAAGCTTTTCAGAATGCATCGGAGAAGGTATTTCTAGACTAATCGGAGTGATCAATGTCAACAATAACAATTATTGAAAACCATTGTTTTTGCCTTCAAAAGGTCCTACAATGCCTACAAGATAGTGGGCTCATGCTCATACCAGCCAGGTGCAAGTTCCTGAAGCAAAACATCAGCTTTTATGGCTACAGGTTTTCTGCTGATGGGGGTTGCGCCCCCAACTCCGTCTAGGTGGAAGACATTAATTTGTCACCCTGCCCCACATACACAAATTAAGTAAGGAGCTTGCTGGGCATAGTCACTTATTATGCCGATTCATAAAGAACTTAATAACCCTAACGGAACTTCTAAGAGAGCTCACCAAAACTTCTGTTGCATGAACATGGGAAGAGGCACAACAGAGTGTTTTAAAACAACAGAATGCCCTCTCTGTAGGCACGACTCTGCCCTAGCTTGACTCAGGCAAAGAATCACAGCTAATCACCAATGCCAGTTCCACTGGCTTGAGGGCTGTGCTATCTCAAAAATAGGGAGAGGGCGGCCCTCATGCTTAATCTAGGATGGGGTTGACTGCCATGGCCCAATGCGACTCACAGATTGAACAGTACGGGATTGCCATTCACTAGGGTGGCAGACATTTTGCTCTCTATTTATATGGTTATCTATTCACAGTCCGGTTGCACCAACCATAAGCCTCTCATTCCATTATTTTAAGTGTCCTCATCAAGTCTGCCCAAGCATAAGAAATCCATTTACAAGACTATGCATGGTCTGTGGTCTATCAACCAGGTCTCACAGCCCAGCGAACTACTTGTCAAGGTACTCAAGGCAGAACCCAGTGAAGAAGAGCCATGTCTGTTGGATAGAGAGAAGTACTGGATGCTAGTTGAATGGTTATGTCCATTCCTGATTGCCTTCGATGATAGCGTGACGGCTAGAAGTATTGATCGCGGTCTACAACTGGCTCCTGAAGGCCAGTCGGAAAGGTGAATCACAACTCGCAACCCAGGGGCATGTCTCCAGTGCCTGAGGAAGAGCGGAGATGTGAGGGAGCCTTCCCCGAACAGTAAATTGGATGCCTCATCTCTGCCTTCTGGCTAATCCTGCCCCTTCTCAGTGCTACAAACACTCTGAGCAATAATGTGTTTGAGACCCTTGCCAGCTAAATGTATTTCTGTCTGCCATTTTCTTGATTAATGTTTTGGAGGAATGTAAAGCCGTGGGAGCGGAGCACGCATGCACAGCACTGTGGTTTGTACCATCGTGGTTTGATTCACCCCTGTGGATCTGGATGAGTTGGTTCAGTCCAGGGTGACATCAGACAGCTAATAATAATAACAATATGAAACACCGCGAAAGGGGCTCTGGGGAAGTTACAGAGCAAGTTGGTGTCTGGTGTATTTGTGTATTCTGCCTAACGCTACAGCCTGTGCCCGACCTTAGCAGGAGCAAGGCGCGCGCCTCCTCAGAACACAACTAGAAACAATTATGTTGAGTTAATGGAGCCAAGGGATACAAATTAAATAGGAGATAAAAAAAGCAATTTGTATTATTTTTGGTGCAAGCATGGCGTGTCCGTTTTGAAAGCAGGGGTTGGTTCCCCGGGGATGCTGTTAGTGGCAGCCTTGCAGATCACGCCAAGCTCTCGAAATGCTGCACGCCTCGGTTCAATAATTAACCTTCCTATCTCTATCTGGGGAAGGCAAACAGCAGCAACACGAGTCATAGACGCTCGTCCAAGCTCTGCTGCTGCCGCAGCCAGCATTTGTCAGTCACGGACAGGTTTGGGCATAGCTCTAGGCTGGAGCCGGTCCAAACGTCCAGGGCTGAATGAACCCATAGCACGAGGAACACATATCCGTACGGGATCTAACGTCAATTAAAATAAAACAGGGTAACGTACTACAGACAGGGCCACTGTAAGTATGCGGCAACGAGGACCAAATTATGCAACAAAGTTGCCTGCTTTCTGTGGGAGAAAAGGGCACATTTTCTTCCAGTTGGCGGATCTGAGAAGGTGGTGGTCGATGAGAAAAAAAAAAAAACGCAACCTCTGCTGATACAATACTACACAAGGGAGAGACACATTGCGTCCAGCCCACACACCCACTCCACAGAATAAGCATTGGCAAAACCAATCGGCATCGTCCTTGAGACCTATTTTCTTTGCCAATGGTTTTAGTCATGCATCACCGCTTCCCCGATACTGTTCTGCATAGTTAAAGAATTAACAAAAAACAAATTTGAGTCGCGATTGGCTGCATCATTTTGTAGCTACACAGCATGCATACCTACAAAATGACACAGACATCTTTTGTCTTTTTAGTTATCGATCCGAGTTGAATGAACTAAAAAGAAAAAAAAAAGTTTGAAATATACATTTTTATATAAATATTGCTTCCTACACAATTTAGGCCACATACTATATATATTTATACATATTTTTTCACTACACAGTTTAGACCAAACACTATTCTGTCACACCAATAGGTGGAAACACATATAGGTACATCTTAAGCGGTCTTCTGCCCAAAAGAAATCCTGTGACCCGTGATGGGGTTTAATATAGGCTGAAACAGGTCAATAGCATAAGGACAGGTGGGATGCCCGCACACCCTCATTTTACAATTCATGTGTTTTTAATCTAACCATAGGGATACAATAATAAATGAATGTTGTCTACTTCTAAGTAATTTTAACATTTTTTCTAGGAGGTCTGTATCCCTGCAAATTGAAGAGACTGGCTTTAGTAAAGCTTCATCAGAGCAGATACTCGGAAAATTATTTTGCACCTAAAAACTCAATCCACAGAGATGTCTATGCTGCTTACATTCAAAGGAATGAGATAACCGATAAGCTATTAAAGCACTGTATCCTCAAGCCACAACTTTAGCACAACTAGCATGGACTGCCTGCTAAGGCCAAAGCTTGCGAAGGAACCCATCATTCACTGCCAAAAACATGGGGAAAGAAGACAAGAAGGCATCATAAGGGAGCAACATGAAGTGTCAAGACCGTGGCCACTGCACCCCTGGACAGAGCAGAACAGTGCAGCCCAAACAGAAATGGAGCACACATACCTCCACATTGTAGAAATTGTGAGTAGAAATCCAAATGAGGGGACTGCTTGGAATGGTGAGCAATGTTAAAGCACCCAATAATAATAAATAGTAATGTGTACTGCAAGGAGCAGTAGGAGAAGCCAACAACTAGCCTCCGCGCAGCACATAAAAAGTATCGGAGGCAGAACAAGAGCACTCTAGAGTAAGCCAAAGGCCCACCAAACGAATATGGAGGCCAGAGTTATGGCCGTCAGGATGACGAAGTCCAAATCTCACAAAAGGGGTGGCAAAGAGATGCAATTTGCCAAGCCAGACACACCAGAATAACTCGCAGGAAGGTCTCCAGATAAAAAAAAAAAAAAAAAGAAGAAAGAAAAACCACACACAACAGCCACTAAGGCCAGGATCAGCAGCAAGTCATGGAAAAAGGCAAACTCAGATGATGAGGGCAGTGCTAAATATGAGCCGGTGATTTTCAGTGTTCAGCACAGGCACTTCATTGTCAACACCAGCACCTATGACAGCCTGCCACATGGTGGCGCTGTTTGTGTAATTTGGAGATGAGAACAACAGTTGTTTATTAGTTCACTATACATTAAAAATGATGAATACATGCCGTCCAAGTTGTTCCTACAGCTGTGGAGGCCTTGAATATTCTGAAGTCACAACTGTAGGAGTGTGATCGTTAATATTTGTGTCGTTACTGGCACTGGCTGCAATGGAGGGGCAATGGTTTGTGCAAGCTGCAGTGGCCTCCTGATGAGGGCCCTGGCACCTATTGTATTTTATTTTACAAATGAATCACTGGATGACTTGCACCTACCAAAGCTTGCATATGTGTAAGTAAAAACACAGATGACAATGGCAGAGGCCACTTAAGTGTGGAATCTCAGGAAAGTAGTCAGAATATCAGTGAAACATTAAACAACTCAAACTAAGATATAAAACAGCACGGGTCCTAAGGATGCTCATTCCATTCACAAATCCAACTCAGAGCACAGAAAAGAGTCTGCCACTAGAACCCAAATCAAACAGGCATTTGCAAAGTCAATAGGTCCGTTCATGGCAAGCCTGCATTTTTTCCAATTTTTTTCGCAAATATAAGAAAT
This sequence comes from Calotriton arnoldi, assembly GCA_963921515.1. Classification (NCBI taxonomy): domain Eukaryota; kingdom Metazoa; phylum Chordata; class Amphibia; order Caudata; family Salamandridae; genus Calotriton; species Calotriton arnoldi. The sequence continues at coordinate 1,092,768 of CAWUFW010001109.1, read as the reverse complement.
TGGCATTAAAAGTGTACAAGAAATAATAAGTAAAAATGTAGAAAAATCGAAAGCTAGCATATGTTTGAAAACATTTTTTTTTTTAAATGGTCCAGCACAAAAATTAAAAATATAAAACCTAAATTGGCCTACCTCCTCTATCTTCTAGATGGATGTACGAATGTGCAAGAACAAACGGCTGTCACTCTCAGTGAAGAGAGTCAATTGCTAAAGTGGGCTGATGCATGGCCTCATGGTGCCTCTAGGATGTGGTGGGCAGAAGCAAAATTATAGCACTGTGGTGGTCGCCACCGTATACTATTACGGATGCCAGAGTTTCCATAGGAAAAAACATTTTTTGTTTTGCTGCTTGACAAACCTTCTAAAAAAAAAAAAAAAAAAAAAAAAAGTTATCCCATCTCTTGGTGGAACGTTTTGTGGCGATTCGTCAAGCGGGGTCTGAGAAAAAGTGGTTCCAAAACACTTCTCCCCATGCAATTTCAATAGGAAATTTTAAACATTGATACAGGAAAAATGGCTGAACAGAATCACACCAAGCTAGGAAGAAACAGATTCTTACCCAGAAAGCTTGCTTTTTGTAATTTGATGTAAATCTGTTCAGCCATTTTTGAGAAATTAAAGCTACAAAAACAGAGATATCTAGACAATTGGTCCTACAGGAGCCCCACAGGACCGTAAATAAAAAAATAGAGTGATTAGATTGGTCACAAGGGTATAATTTCCCACTGTCCGTCTCCATACCATGCGACCCATTGGTACCAAGGAATCAGATTGGCTAGTAGCAACATGAAGAAAAATGTTGTGCCTGCCATTACACGACACAAGGACTCAGTCCCAGAGTCCTGAAAAATAAAATTAATAATGGTCTAAGGGGGCAAGATAGGGTTACCCTGAACCAATGGCCTTTGTGGGAGTGGGGTCTCAGATTGAAACCCCCCCTCCCCCCAGCCCAAAATGTAAATAAAATTCACCAGTTTTACCACTATGATGCACTGCTTATGACATCACATATTACATCACCGATGACATCTAAAATCTATGGTGGTACACGTTATACTTGGGTCAGTTACCGATAAATATTTGTAGAAATATGCAATCATTTAAGGAAACCTCACCCCCTTTTTTTTTTTTTTTTTTTTTAACTCTTTAGGTTGTCAGTTTGCTTAGCGGCTGGCCTGAAATTCATGAATGAATGACAGAATAGAGAGTCATTCAAAGGAAGTCCAATTTTCTGTATTTTTTCCGATTCTAAAAATAAATACAGACAGGAAACATTGTTTTCGGTCTAAATTTATCTGTAAAAATCACAAAAAATGAAAAACTGGGACGTTTCCAGGTCACAACTAAAAAGAGCAGATGTGAGGAAAGGAGAGCACAAAGCCCCAGTAATAAGGTGTGTTACAGCGGGAAATGAACTTCCAGAGCAAACCTAAGACCCATTCCCAACAGACAGCAAACAGAGAGCCTGCAACCAAACCCACAACGAAACATATGATAAAAGCGTGAAACAAATGCACAAGAAGTAAAACATCTATCAAAGAAAACATGTCTAAGCTACGTTATCCTGAGCTGCTAGAAATATGTGATTTTATTGATGCTTCATTTTCTGCATGTTTGCCAATTTACTACAAATTTGCCACATTCTCATATTGTGCAGATTTTTTAGATTTCAACATAAAATGATAGTCGCTAATGAATCAAAAATAACTAGTTTGTGAAAATGAACTGCTTTTTTTTATGTGCCAATTGCTGTATTCAAACATTCAATAGCATTGGTAAAGCCAATACATCTTACGTTGGCTGTCAGACTTTTAGCCTTGTCAATGGTCGTTTCCTTTGGCCATGGTGTTTTTGCAAAACTTTATTATTGTCAATGCTGCCAAGCTCATCTAACAGAAACATTGACTAAATGCAAAAATAGTTTTTGATTTCAGAAAGCATACATTGCCATAGTAGTCCCTGGCACGTACAGGAACTAATTTGAATGTGCTCCATGTAAAAGGCAGAATGCCATTAAACATAGTGAAGTTACCCATAACTGAAGTGGTCTGACCCGCTGCCTCATGCGCTATGCTGTGGTGGGTGGAAAAAAATGTCAGACACAATAACAGACAAATGAATGAAGTGGGCTGGCTGAAAGCCCATATAAGTAAATATATTATAAATATAATTTTAGTAAAATCAAAAGGTCTTGGCTAACACCAGATCTAAAGATTAGATAAGAATGTTGACCGGGTGGTGAATACATTTCTAGTTGATGGCATGGGGGCAGAAGGTAATGGCTTTGTCTGCATCAGGAAACAATACCTAATGTACACAAATTTAATTTTAAAAAAGATAGGAAGAATGTTCCTTTACAATTCAGTAATCCATGTTTATATCAAAGAAGGTATTATCAAAGCTGTAGTTGTTTCAAAAAGGGCACTCAAACTTTAGAAGAATCCAAAACATGTTGCAACTCTTTTTAAGGTCTGGTATCTCGAATACTATAATGCCTCCTGGTTAGTCGGAAGCTTAATAAATTATGAATGCACTAGATGTAGTGCTTCCAGAGGCCTACTAGTAAGAACACAGTACAAGCTTGAACTAGAAGACAAGTTTCAGAAAATAACTGCGATCCAATTGATACCTGACAAACATTTGTAGGTCTGGATTGACAGAGCAGATGTTGCCAGACCGTTTGCGATAAACAGAGAAAGTGCTTTAAGAACTAGTAAAGTGAAAGGGACGTACGTTATACCCACATGAGAAGCCCACTTCAGCCATTTGTTCCATTCCCCTGCAAGTGACTGCACTTTATCTCAACACCTGTACATGTCTGTCTGAAGACAGTTGCACTCCAGTGCCATTTGGCCAGTACTTCAGATTTCTAATTTCACTTTCTGTAGTTCCTCTTTCATTTCTAACCTTGTCCTTATTTTATTTTGTTTGCTCTTTGTCGAATACCTGTCAGGTACTTCGTTAGTGCTGGGCTGCTCCCATGCTGCTCATTTCACCTGCAGTAAACTCCATCCTGCAAGGACACTGCTTCTAAACTGGGAACCCATCTTAGAGTAGTATTGCTGTAGCAAATTATTATTTTACCATTTCATGATAGTCACAGCGTTTAAAAGCAACAAAGCAGCCATCATGGATCAGTGCAGCAATGATACACTATGCCATTGCAAGATGGCCACCCAGGTCAATGTTTACCGAGCGGCCAACTAACATTGTGTTGTGCATAGCTTAACATTGTTTTACTTTTCCAGGGTGGCTGACATGTTGTTTCTAAATATGGCTGCCATGTTGAAATTGTACTTATTTTTTTATTACAAGCATGTGGTCACCTCATTTGGGCAGTGACATTTTTCCTTTTATCTTCTTTTTAATTTATGTTGTGTATGTTTGTTGATCTTGTGTGTATGTTTTATTGAGGATGGGTGAGTAGGCAACTTCAAGAATGAGCTATGGGATGAATGAACAGATGCAGGAGTGCAAGGATGAGTGACATAGTGCAAGTATCATGAGTGTCTACATTCAACAGTGATTGAAGAGGTACTTTCAGTTATGAGCCACACCTACTGGCATTGCCGATGGTTAAGTATTAATAAAAGTATGTTGCTGTACTTCCATGCAAGCCAAAATCATTCATTGTTTGTAAATAATATTTTGAACAGAATCGGCTCGTTTTGTAGGGTTTTCTTTTTTAAGAAATGCTTTCTAATAATATTTGGATCTATTCTCAAAATCTTAAATGGTAATAATGATACAAAGTGCCCTGCACAATCTTTGGCCATACCAAAAAGAGAATCAACATCCTTCAAAAAACCCTCAGCATGGAGCAAGATGAAGTTCCACCAATGAGGGTGCAATCCGTCCAAACACATCCACACTGCAGGAAAAGTGGAAACACATTGGGAAGCTCAGAATCAGACAAGTACAGCCCATGCAGGAAGATCCACAGCACAGAAAGGGACAGAAGAGTGAACAAGCACTGGCAAAGCCAATAGGTCTCGGCAATGCTCAAGGTTCCTCTGGGTGTGGACACAACATTCAGCTGATGCTCGCTGTGTTATTAAAGAGTTGCAAGTCTTTATCAGGTCATATGCATCTACTACACTCTACTCAGACCAGGGCCCTGCTTTTGCCTTGAATTCTATGGAGTCCCTGAGTGTAGAGTTGCATTACTCTTCCCTCTATCATCCTGAGGGAAATTTGGTAGTGGAGAGGATGAACCATGACTTAAAGCAATCCTTAACAGCTAGAGTATTAGGTTCAGGGCATAGCTGGATCCATCACCTTTATGGGGTACAAAGAGCACTTAATAATCTCCCTAAATGAGCTCTGGGTGGCCGGACCCCATACGTGGTCCTTTTTGGCATCAAAATGCATGTTTCAGACCTTGACGGGTCAGACATCGTGGCAACAGCCAAGCCCTATGATGTAAATGAGCATTCTGTTGTCTTACAGGATTTTAACACTTCCGTGACGGCCAATCTAACAGTTGAAGACGTCTGCCTCTACCGGAATCAAGGAGCAGCCAGCCCCTTCTGGCTGGATTCCCCAAATTGAGGATCTTGTTTGTGAAAAGGTTGCAGTGAAAAAATAATTTGGCCCGTCATACTGTCCCCCGGTGCCAGTCCTTGGTATTCAAGGTACAAGTCATATTGCCACCGCTTGCTGGTTCTAAAGACAATCGTTTTGTCTCCATTGATCACATCAAGTTACATCATGTGGTTGTTTCTAAACAGTAGGCCATGAAGAGCCCTTGGTAGTTCCCCAATTCCTCTCGCTTCCATATAGGAAATTCCTCCACAGCTTGTGTGCAACATCAAACTGGTTTCACCCCAGCTGGGGCTGTGAATGAACTTCAGTTAATTCCTGATGCCGCTACAAATGCCAGCCATACGGTGGAAGTGAGCACTGTACTTGCTGCTGCGTCTCCTGCAGATGATGTTATTTATAATGATCCCCCCCTCGTGAAATCTGCCAGTTCTCTTACTACACCTGTGGCTCTTGTTTTTCAACAAACAGCTTCTGGTTATTTTGTGGGAACAGATGATTTTTCATCTGACTCTTTTGACAGCTCCATCGTTCTAGACACTTCGCCTACACTGGCCTGTGTGTTCCTTTCATGGCTGAAATACACTTGTCTGGTCCCTCCTTGGATACAGGTTTGGATAACTCTTTTATTGGTTTTTCCATTTGTTTGGATTGGATTTGTAACTGTTTTCATCTCACTAATAAATGGCCATTATCTGCGAGAGCACTGTGCCACAGAACTGATAGACGGGGTGTTCACATAAACTGAAAAGGGACCTGTCCCTTGTGAACATTTCAGCTGTCCCAGTAAATGATGGAATTGTTTGGGATAAGGTCCCCTGTGATATTTTCAGTCTTACAGAAATTCCACAGATTCCTTATGTCTTCAAGGTGTCAACGGACAATGTTATTGTGCCTGGGTTACATCCGGATGTCTGTGATGTTGACAGTGTTAACTCCATGCTCTCGGAGCCGGAATATTATACTGTTTTTGAAAGTGAAGCCTTGTATCTAAATTCTGCTAATCATGGTGAAATGTTCTGTTATTATTTACATCAAGCTAGTGTTTAACGCACACGTTTTAATTACACACAATGGGAACATTGTCAGACTCCCCCCAGAAGGGAGATCAAACACATATAGGGACAAATTCCTATATTTTTCTGGCCACAATTCAATAGACCTGAAATCTTATTTTAAACGTATCCCCACACCAGCAAAGAAATATATGCGGACATAAACTGGGCTAATATATACAGATTTGTTTGTCACACAATTAACCTTCAAAGACTATGAGTATTGGAAGAATACCATTGAAATGAAATCAATTTGGGGTACCAAACAGTGGCATGTTCAGGGAATAGACACCTTATTTAGAGCCTACTTAATTCCAACACAAATTATTTTTCTAAATTACACAGTTCAAAAGACTACTTGTCTAGGACTTGCTAAAATCAAAGACATGAATTCACCAAATATTCCTTGTATTGCCCAATTTGTTAATTGACAACATTGAACACGTTAGTGAAGAACAGCTCAATAGTATGGTGCAGAATGATACATTTAACCCCACACTTTCAGGTCTAAACTGGTGGTTGTTGTGGCCAGTCGACACAAATGGTTGTTATGCTGGTTTTTTATTCCACACCAGGGGTTAAGGCAAGCAGACCCGACCTTCGCTATTCCCAGTCTCAACACCAGGGATAGTCACCATCTATTCAGTAGGGAAATTGTGCCAACAGCGGTTGAAACATTCCACACAGACTGCAATAAAACAACATCTCTCTCTCCTGGCTGAAGACATGGATCTATCTGATTTCCTGTGTGGGTCCCAAGTCTCTGTGCTCTAAAAGATTTATTTATGCAGCTTACAATGAAATTTGGAAAATGTCACAGATGGAAGCAGCTGCACGTTTAAGACAAATTTATCAAAATTATTTGGATAAAGTACTTGCAGTTGTTGATAATAGCATTAATACGTTGTCTTCTCACATTTACAGTTTGAATAACATTGTGTTATCCGTTATTGATATTATGCAAAATGACATGTCCTTATACCATCGGCAAAGTCAGGTTACATCTATTATGCACTATTGGACATTTCAGGTCCTATAAAATGGCTGTGTGCCATGGCGTTGTTTAAATTCTATGTAGCTATTATTGTCTTTCAACTTGACACGTAAACAGAGAATCATGGCTAAAAGAGAAGCCACTTACACAGTGTTACACATTGAGAAGTTAGAACAACTGCCTGCAGCTGAAGCACCATCCGCAGTGTGGCTAATGCATGGTGTAATACCTTTGTCAATTTCAACATTCTAGTTTACATCTTGCATGAAACATTTCCCAGTAGGTAGATATGAAGCTCTGGGAGGGAGCTTTATCCACGAGTTGTGGTAACTTCCTTTTGATTACCTATGTGAACAGGCAGACAGAGAGGTATTCCTTACTGGAAATGAATGCGATTCTTCTGTCGCCCATTGACTTGTTTGTAAACACCTAACCATTCATGGATCATTTAATGCTTTGGCAGCAGATTTGGCCTGTTTTTTAAAAGGAATACCAGCCCCTTCATTCTTCGCATCATTGTTGTCACTTCCAATGGAAGTTATTTGTTGTTAAGCAACCAAGGTTGTTATGGGATGAAGGCCGAAATCCAGTATGTCCTTTCTGTTTCCCAGCTAGTGACTTGCTGCAATAACATGCTTTTCCCTCCAATGCATGAGGTTTCTGATATTTCGTTATGGCCTTCAATTCAAACTTTAAAGGCAGATTTCAACAAGCTAAGCCAACTCGAAGCCTTATTGTTTCAAAAAGATGTGGCATTAACATCTGCCCAAGAAACCTTTGAACTGCAGGTTGCAAGGCCTTCCAGTGAACTACAGTCATTTTTAAGCACAAATCTCCCACTGCATTTTGGGGAGCTTGTGCATCACATCTTTAACGCTTGCAATGCTGCCAGTATAGCGCACTTTTTTTTATTTTTTATTAAATCAATCGGGACTGGCCTAGTCATTACCTTCCAGAAAACCTTTGGAGTGAAACCAGCCTTTATACATTCTTTGTTTTTCAGTGTTTTTGTGGGCATACCCTTGGTGTTATTCCTCATTTGTGGCATTTTGGTTCTGTTTTTGCTACTTCGCAATGGATGTTCCATTCTGAAACCCACTAGTAATGGAGTTACCAACGGTCCAGCTGTGCCATGAATGCATGATACGATTTTTTGGAGTCCCTCTACTCCAGGAACTAAACTCTGACTGGTCATTGTCATTCTGACCAACTTGGTTTACCTGCGTACCACCAGTGTTCCACTGCCTGTGGTTTCCCATCGAGTGGGCACTTGATGTTTGTCTTTCGCTGCAATTCCCTGTTCCTATGGACATGACCCTGTTGAGGAGTCCGATAACGACCCATTTTCGGATTTGTCCTATGAACTTGCAGCTGCTTCAAGGTGCATGGTATGAGCTACTCCCTGCTGGGGAGATAGGTGCTTCTGGACCTGGACTTCCGAACTCCGGTTCTAATAATATGGATGCAGGAATGCAGACTACTTTCTCAGCATCTGCTGATAAAGAGGAGCAGGTCTGTTCTTTGGAGCTGTTGAATGGGGCTATTGAGGAATCATCATCGGTGGAGACTGGATCTATTCTGGATTCACTAAACATTGACCTTGTGGAAGAAATCTTGGGTGCTCCTGGCTTAATCTAATTTGACCCCCTTTTCAAAATGTTCATGTTCCATTTTTATTCTACCTATAAATTGTAATATTATGCTTATTAGCATTGCAATGACTTTGCTTGGCTTGGGATCTTTATATTTTGTTAGTCGCTAAGTTACTCTCCCGACCAAGGAGGGGATGTAATGAAGTCCCTTCTGGGCACACTACGCTTCTCCCTTAGTTTTGCATATTACATGTTTTAGACTGCCTCTGCTCTGCACAGCCACACATTATACATTTGTTTTAATGACCTTCTTTTAGAAATACACTGTGCATATTGTTTGTTTGTCAGTGATTCTTCTTGGGAGTCAGTCTGCACATTTTGTACAAGGTTGCCTGGAATACATAACATGGTGTACTGCTTTCTTTGTTCATTCAGCAACAGATCCGAACGTTTTAGACATAACACGGTAGCACACAGCGGCAGCTTTCCAACGCAGTAGTTCTTATCATATCAACTGTGTCTTGTCCCCTTGGGGGCAGAGGGGAGAATTCCGGCAGAGAGAACAATCCTGGAAAGCCTAGCATGCAGCCTTGCGTAAATGGAGTTTACACTCATGTTCGGACCACACAACTACAGACACCAGGTATGAGGTCGGTTGCCAATCCCAGAGATCAAGTATATATCCCTGTGCTCACACAGTAAGGGTAGGCCTAGACAGATAGATAATTTGCCATGGTAGGGATGTTTATTTTATACAGCCCGATAGTAATGCTAATTAATTTGTTTAGTTTCATCTGCCTAGTGATCGCAGCACATTTGCTTCATCATAGACTCTGACAGTTTCAATAAATGTATTGTAAAGTTTCCTTGCGTCTTTCTTAGGTTTACTACGGGCATGGATGAGTGAGTGAGGAAAGGTGAGGATTTGTTTCCATGGTTCCCATGGGGACTAGAGGGTCATGTTCTAGGTTGTCAAAATCACATGCTACTCTGGGAAGGTTAGGAGTTCAGATGAGGCACTGTGAGCTAACCAGGATTTGGGCCAACAGACGCTGACGTTGTAGAGAGGCTCAGTTCCTACATTCTGACGTCCTGTCATCCCAAGGCACAGCTCTGCTTTACCAGCAGAATCCCTGCAACACTTGAAAGCAAAGAAAAAAGAGCTGCACGAACCAGGAGCAGTGTAAGGAGACATGTACTTGGTCCATGTGCTGTGGGAGGCCAAACACAAGAAGAGGGCATGACGCCCGCATGCTATGATGAATGGCATCAAAGAAAATGAGAGTGACGCTGAAGTTTACCAATGGTAGGAGATGGGCAGCCTGTAAGCCCACACAAAGAACAAAACACGTCTCTTCCAGACAGTGCATGCACTTTCAAGCCGAGCAGCACATGCACTGTCTAGCCAAGACCTAAAAACAATAGATTTTGCACAGGCGAAATCTACTGGCTTTGTCAATACAGGTTGTGTTTAGAAAAGGGGAGATTAAGTGATTTGCCCGTAATCACAAAATGTGGAACTGAGGCTAAGTCTAGGGAGATGACATGGCATCCTTTCAGGAGAGGACATGTCGTAAGGGCCAGAGCCGCCATTTATGGAGCTGTAAACCGGGTTAGAGTTTCGGCTTCGGCTTAACATCCTTGATTTTTGGCAAATCACTTAACCTCGCTGTGCCTACAAAAATGAATGTGTCCTTAAGTAAAGTGACTGGTGCCAATGTAAAGTGCTCCAGTACCTTCAGGTGGGGAGAGGAGTTGGCCTAACGACTAGGGCGGTCGACCTCGAATCTGGGGAACCGGGTTCGAGTCTCGGCAATGACGCTGAACATCCTGTGATTCTGGACAAATCACTTAATCTCCCCGTGCCTAACAAAAATGAATGTGTCCTCATGTAACGCAACTGGTGCTATGTAAAGCGCTCTGATACCCGATACCTTCGGGTCAAGTTCACGCTATATAAAACTCTGTAAAAAAAAAAAAAAAAAATAAAAAAAAAAAAAAGGTGGTCTGTGACACTATATAAAACTGCATGCAAAAAAAGTAACCGGTGCTTATGTAAAGTGCTCCAATACTTTTGGGTGGTGTTGGTGCTATATAAAACTGCACAAAAAACACAAATGTGAGAAGCAGAGTCGGGGGAAGTGGGGATCTGGGGGAAGTGGGGATCTGGGGGAAGTGAGGATCTGTGCAATGGGAGTTGGCAGGCAGCGATGGGCGGGAAGTTGACAGGCAACCAACAGCAAATGTGTGCTGCCACAGGGACATCAAAGGTTTTGCCTACATTTACGGTGTCCTCTTGAGAAGTAACACGTGTTAATGTAAAGCACACCAACACCTTCGGGTGGTGTTGGTGCTATATAAAACTGGGCTGGGACGATTGACCGCGTGCAGTTGCATTCCAAACGATGAAGGTGTGAGCAACAGGAGGTGTTTGTGAAGGGGGAGAAAGTGTAAACAATATACACCCCTGCAACTAAGTGAGAGCTGGTATGTGGGCCCATGGCTCTCACTAGTCACTCTTTTTTGATGTACAAAGGTCCAGGGAGGTGATCGTTGACCTCGGTTGCCCTGATAAATTTGCCGCTACTTTTGAAAAGGCAATGAAACATGTTGGCCATCCTCAAAGTGGTTAACAACATGCTGTGTTTTTAATATTGGGCCAACTCACGCTGCGGAATAAAAAATTAGGAGTGCGTATGTGAGTTGTACCCAATTTTATTTGAGACTTCTTGGGTCTCATTCTTCTTGGGGTCCTGTTTTTCTTTTTCAATTTCTCACACCTTTCCCGCACTGGACACATTTTATTTTATATGAGAAAGTCATCGATGATGATAAGTACGTAGGCAAGCTGGTGAGAACCTGCCAGTAGCTCCTCCGGTGGTGCGCACGTGAGATTCTTTCTCATTTCCCTACACTTTTTTGCACCTTTCTGTCTTTGTGACACGTATATACTCCATTGTTGACTGGTGCTGGTTGAGTGAACCGACTGTTGACTGGTATTTCTTTCTCCCTACTGTGGGACTTTTAAATTATTAATTATCAATGCATGGGGTATTAGGTCAGAGTTCATGAAAAGAACTACTGAGTTTGGAAAAAGATAAATATATTGCCATATAAGTAATCCTACGTATTCATATATACAATTTTTTTAAATTGCCTAACAATGCCAGGTCCTTGTTGTTGGATTATATGTTGATTGGAGGGTGGCCTGGCATATAGATTCCCTCTGCAGCTCCTTGTTGGATTACATGCTATATAAAACTGCACAAAAAAATGTGAAAAGGAGAGTCGGGGGAGGAGGGGATCTGTGCAATGGAGTTCAGTGGGGCAAACAGCGATGGAGGGGAGGTGGACGGGAAACCAATCAGCAAATTCAGGCTGCACTGGGAGATTAAGTGATTTGGCCATAATCTCAAAATGTGGAACTGAGGCCGAGGCTAGGGAGACGATGTGGCATCCTCTTGGGAGAGGATGTGGCATAAGGGCTACGGCTGCCAACTATGGAGCTGGGAAACCAGATTCGAGTTTTGGCGCCGGCTTAACATACTTGATTTTGGACAAATCACTTAATCTCCCCATGCCTACAAAAATGAATGTGTGCTTGTGCAAAGAAACTAGTGCTAATGTAAAGCACTCCAATATCTTCGGGTACTGTTGGGGCTGTATAAAACTGGACAAAAAACCCCCAGAAAGAATCACATTGTTAGGCTGGTTTACAGTAGTGAACATGAGGAAATACATTACATAGGTAACCACAATAAAAGGACTACTTTTGCCATGGACACTAAGGAGCGGGCAGACCTTGATAACATCAAGACTCAGCCTGGCTCCTTTGAAGAGAATTCAAGTTAAGCAACAATGGCGCAGGAAATCACTTCATCAGTGAATGCCGAAAAAGTAAGAAAGTGTCCCGACTAGAGAAATTTGAAGAAACAGAGTCCCACCCTCTGAAATGAGAAGCAACAAGGTGAGACATTTACATTTCGTACAGGAGAAACGTGCCTATGCAATTACAGCAAAAGTTCTTTTACTTTATAAGCTCTGACATACCCTGTGATCACGCATACCTGATTCATGTGAGGTCCGATATTCCAGCTATAAACACCATTGTCGAATTACCACATATGGTGTAAAGAAGCACACACACCTAGTGCCCACACATGCAGAATATAAACAGAGACTTTGCATGTGCCAAGTAATAGCAGCCGTTCATACATGCGCCAATCAGCAAGTCAGCTATACATTAGCAGGACATTAAAAGCAGAATATCATCACTCACTAGAATGAAAGACTACAATGGAGGTTTAAAGCAGTGATGGGGGAAAGGGGTGATTTGTGGAGTGGGCAAGGAGCGGGAGGTGCGAGGGAGCAAGCAATGACTGGAGGGAGGAGGTGGGGGAAACGGAAAGCCGCAATGAAGCGAAAAGCAGTGACGGGGAGGGAGTGATCAGTGGATGGGGCCTGAGGGCAGGTGGGAGAAGACAGATCTGGTAAAAGCACAAGCACTGTGTAGAGTGCTGAAAAAGAAAGAAAAAGTAGGTTCTAAAACGGGAGCAGTGGATGTTTACAAGTACTTGGTACATGCTCTCGGGGATGGCCTAAACACAAGAAGAGGCATGACCATGCATGCCAGGGACAAATGGTGACAAAGAATACGAGAGATGATGGAGCGAGCAAATGGGAAGCATGTAGGTGGGCTGAAGTCCACAAATTAAACACAACATGTCTCTTCGAGCTGAGACCTAAAAAGGTGCCAGAAAAAGTTTCACCAAGGCAGTACCCCAAAACTAGGAAAGTAAGTCTCCCAGTCAGTCACCACATGCCTGCAGGCAAAAACTGCAATGGGATACAGTGAGCAGAGAAACAAGCATTGGCATAGCCAATAGGTCTCGCCTTTGGGACCTTATAAGTATTTAGTTATGCAGCACAATATCCTTGGTGCAACAACATCAACCGTTGCATGGCTAAACACTTATAAGGTCCCAATGTTTGTTGAAATGTGAATAAGTGGTGTTTTCTAAGTGTTACTCTGGCAGATTCCTAGGACTTCAGAATCTTGAAGCTATGTTCTGCGTTGCCTGTAAGCTCTCTGGTGTTTAAGAAGGCGCTATATATATATATATATATATATATATATATATATATATATATCAATCACGTGTGCGTTTGCAGATGCACATAAACAGATACAATTCCTTGTCCTCTGCTGATAGGTGTTAAAGAATACTGAGGTATGTAATAATTTACATTGAGGGCTGACTGTAACCTAGAACAGGACAAGTGATTGGAGTGAGCCTTGTGACTTGCAGCTTGTTGTTGTTGGTTGGGCTCGAGATTCACTAGTTTAGTTTTAGAAAGATATTTGTTAGTGCGGAAAATAATCAAGAGAAATCTGATTTTGTTATGACTGATATGTAAGCGACCCTCTAGACTCTAGAGGATGATGTTGTGCTGCACAGTGGCAAAACTGGCACTTCTGCACTGTCAAATCTCTTCTAGGTTCACTAGCTGTTCATAATTCCTCCATCCAGTGTTGAGTCCGGAAGTGTTGGGGTACAAAACTGTTTCTACTCTTGGTCGGTATCAACATAGCCTTGAAGTGAATGATGTACAGTGTGGAGTCGTTCCTGTAGCTTCCTTTGTCTCTGAAAACTTTTTGCAATTGTGCCAGGATTCTGAAAGTGGTGTGGAGGGGTAACCTATGTTTGTGGAGGAAGGTAATCCTGGAACTTGAACAATTGCCTAAAAAAAGAACAGTTGAAACCTTCCTAAAGGTAAAAACACTAAAGGGAAATGGCTAAAGTTAAACATGGAAACTCCCTAAATTTATGAGCTGCCGCCTCCCAAAAAAAAAAAAATCGACAAAGGCCATGCATTGATAGTTTTAATTTGTACTTTTGAGAAGGGAAGCTAACCTTGAAATGCGAGTGAGGGCTGTACGTTTTGCACCAAAGCTTCAAGGAGCCTAGATGGCATGACTGACCCTAAAATGAAGAGTTGGGAACCATCCGTGCATTTCAGTAGGTTGCGTGATCACTTGGCAACTGCACACGTAGATCTGGCCTTTGTCGTACTGTATGACAAATTATATATGCTACTGAACATGACTCGGGAGGGCTCTTTTGCGTAGTTGTAGCTGTTGGCAAAAGTGGGTTTGCTGTGTGGTTCGTGACTGCCTCTTTTGTAAACTTGTCCATGCCCGATTACGTGCTTAGATGCATGCAGGTTTAAGCATGATTTAGTTTCAATGTTTTAAATAAATTCGGTATGGGCTGCTATGGGCAAGAAGTTAATTTGTTTAAAAAAAAAAAAAATAAAAAAAAAAATAAAAAAATAAAAGGATTCAGGAGACTATGCTTTCTTCGGCGCATAGCTGCCGAGTTTCCCAGGTTTCTGCTTTACTAGATGGCACAGTGTAGCACGTGTGTGTATCTATATCTCAAAAACCAGGACTAAAAGTCCCAGAATTCCTTGGGGTAGCAGGACGACTGATATAACTTGTCAAGCATGGGCCTTGGAAACCTGGCTGCTATGCTGTAAGTCACTGCCTTGCCAGCAGTCTCCAATGCAAGGCTGGACCACCAAAGCTGCCTTAGTCTCGATTCTACCCGATGCCTCCTTCTCCCACCTTTCACTTTCGGTTTCTTTTACGCACCCTGGAAGGTTCTTTGTATTCCATACTTTCTCCCTTTGTCACGGTTCCCAACTTCTCCTGCCTCGCTTGCTCTGGACTCTGTTTGATGGCAGCAGTGCTCAGCGAGTGTTGATGACCCCCCCCAGCGTCGGGGGGGGGGGGGTCATAGACTGGGCCCCTAGAATTTAGCGATTGTGAGGCTGTGGCGATATCCGAATAATTGGAGATTTACAGCAATAGCCACATAATCTACCATCTGCTGCATAGTCTGCGGATTTTAACACACTTCTTTCTTGCTTAAGCGGTTCAAAAGTTAGTAAAAATGGCTGCAGCAAAACATGTTGCCATGCAGTGGAAGGCCCTTTGGAAAGGTTGACTGGTCACCTTTCTGTTGCTTATTGCTGTAGTTGGGTGTTTAAACTAGTACTAATTAGGTGCAGCTAAATGTGCTAACAAGCTTGAAAATGACAAAATAATGAAGTAACACAAGTGCAAAATGTGCTGCATAATTTACTCAACCCTGTTGCATAAGTTGGCGTTCCCTGCCGCGTAATTCCAGTGGCCCTGGTCATAGATTACACTCGTTGAATGAGGCCACTCAACTGCGCCGCTTTCTACACTTCAGAGTGCGAGGCTTTATGGGGGTACTTGTACCGCCCTTGACTTAATTGACCTTGCACTTTTAAGGTGTTGCTGTGGGCTTCCACCTGGGGAACGTGCAGGGTCTGACTGGCCTATCGGCAAATCTGAGAGTGCCCAAAGGGCTTGTGTGATAGGTCAGTGTGTGCGCCTTTATTTTGCAGTTTATAAGCTTTTATGGTCTAGTAGGTCAGGTTTTACTGTTGATTTCCTTAACATTACCACAATTATTGCCTGCAGCAAGCACAAATGCATAGTCTCCATTGTCTTGCAAAACACCTCTACAGGGGCCTTTGCAATTTCAAAACCACCCCAATTTGCAAATGTGGGCCACTTTTTAGCTACGTAATTTGCTAATAAGGCCCCTTCCTTTATTTATTTGTCCCCAGGCTTGTTTCCTGTCCCAGTCTGGCCCGACGCATAGCTTACATATAGAACTGGTTTTGAAAGCTTCGTATCCAGTAGGGCTGACTTTGGTTAGTGTTGGTGGGTTTGTACTACCAAGATTATTTCCAGTAATCTGTCAACGTTCGAATGTGGGTAATAGAATAAGCCACTATCAAAACTGATTTAATAACCATTTGAGTAGGTCTGTTAGAGTGATGCAAAACCCAGCCACTCCCCTCTAGGGGTGTAATTTGGAGGACTAAGACTGGCCCTGTACTCTACAAAAGTAAGCCTGCCTAGTTGGGTAGATTTAGGGTATTGTTACTAGAGATACGGATCGCTTTTAATGCAAGGACCTGCAACACGCAATGCTTTTTTTGGTAACTTTTGATCCATTTGAGCGGGAAACACATTTTGTTTGCAGATTTTACCAAATATGTATCGGGTGATGGATTGTATGGCAAATCCATAACTATGCGGAAAACGCCACATCTCCTAATTCCAGTGGCCCTGATTGTAGGGCGGTTAGACTTTGCCGAGGCTCGACTCATGACTTGCAGGTCACAGCTTTTGTCGGTGGCTTGAGTGATCACCCGAGGGGATTACTGGCTTGTTTCCATTGGAGGGTTTCTGACAGGTTAAGTGTCGTGCAGTGCACATCGTATGATTGTCCCGTCAAGCTTGTATTGCTTGAGTGGTAGTTACTGATCCTTGCATTGCCTCTGGTTCTTGAGGCAGAACAGTGTTTTGCCCAGGATTACACGTTTTGTACATGGGGAGGCTGGGATTAAGTGTATCGGCGTTATAGCACATCTCAGTATAGAACGGTGTAGTAAGTATTTCTGTTGACTAGATGAAATGCCCTCCCTCCCCAGCACAAAGCATTTTATCCACATTATTTTTGGTGGGTACGTACAGTTTTGGTGGAGTGCACCGGGTTGTGTTGATTACGCATCAGGCTTCGCCCTCCTTGGAAGACATTGCATTGGCCCAACCACCACCCCTGCATAGGACACCACATGCAGCACGCTGCGTGGGGGCGTCTCCTTGACAGGTGTTGACCAAGTTTGGTCTTTATTCTGCAGCAGCCCCCCACCTCGCACACACATGCATGCCCCCTACCCACAGAGGTGTGTGATGTTTGCCTCGAACACAGAATGTACTGGCACTCGCTGGCTGCCTGAACACCCGGGGGGATGGGGGGGAAATCCATTGGCATGGCAATCGGGGAGGTGGAAGGGGGCATGACTCAAGGGAAAACAAACAGGGTGGCTGCCGTGTTTTGTAACAAACAGTACGATTCCAAGACACTGTCTGCGACCGAAGCCTGTTCTAAGAAGCGCACATAAGTCCTGAAACAAATCACCCGAGCAGCTGCTATTTAAGATTTTTAATGTCCTATTTTTGCTTAGCACTCGCTTTTAGTCTAGAGACTCGCCTAAATACCTGATGCGTCCTGTCCCTTTCTAGGGCGCTGCGCGCGGAGCATGCGTCGTTGGGATCTGAAGTGTTTGCTAAATGTCCGGCTGTTCGTCGAGACGCTTGCAGCTGTTAGAAGCCCCGTTTGTTACAAACGGGACGCTGTTCTTGTCCGTCTGATTTAACCGATGCTCCTCCGTTGCTTGCCAGGGTCGTGTCCTCTGTAGTCTTTTGTTGCAAGAGCATCTTAAAACTGTTCGGTTACTGAGTTCTGTCGGTCACAGTGAGAACATCTCTGAAATTGTGTTTCTGTAGCTCTGCAAGAAGTGAACTTTGTTTGCCAAGAGAAAATCAAGAAGTACAAACTCGCGCACGCTGTTAAAACAAGCGTGCGCGCCTCGAGCAAAAAAGTGAAAAGCGTTTTCCTTGCGGGAGCGAGCGGCGCCAGGAGCGATAATTGCTACCATATGGCGCCGCTTGCTCCCGCAAGTGAATCGCCAAACGTGCACGCGTTGCCATTGAAGGCAATGGAATGCGTGCACGTTTTTGGCTGAAAAGCCGAAGCGATTCCAAAAGGTCTTTTTGCCTATGCAGCGCATGCGCGCTGCGTAGGCGAGACCTAAAAAGGACAGACTTGGAATAAGCAAAAGAGGAGCAAACTATAAATCTAAAGCAAAGCTAGGAGCAAGGTCCCCAGATAAAATGGAGCAAAGCTTTCAAAACACAATGGATAATTTTGGCCCACCCCTAAGTAGGGTCACTCAGCCTCATGTCCACCAGAAACAAGAATGGAGACAAGGCTTAAATCACATGGTTAAAAATCAAGCTGTGCCAACACCCAAGAACAACCAATTTTCTGGGGGTAATTTCCTAGCCAGCCAATAAGCACCTCCGATAAAGCAACTCAAAGGTGGGTTTGGGCGGGAGCAAGGGGAATGGGCTTGAGAAACAGCTGGAGTTCTGCACAGGGAGACAAACTGCAGATTCCCTAAGCAGATCACCCCAAGGAAACACCCAAAAGAGATCCCAAATACAGATCCATGAGCCTCCCAAAAGAGGTGAGGTCCAAAAAGTCAGCAGCACGGAACACAACAGTTAAAACCGGCAGTTGTAACTACAGTGCCACCCAGCTCACCAGACTGTGGAGCAAATCCAGGATGACAAGTCCCCATATCCCCAGAGACAGCCAGGGCCATCAATGAGCCGAGGTGCAGAGAACCTCTAACCCATCCAAACATTGTAATCAATCTACAGTAGGATATATTGTAACAATCCTAGAAAGGGGGTGGGGGGGGGACAATATCTCGGCGTTCTTAAGCGAACAGAGATCTAAGGATGAGGGGTAGAAACAGACATTAGAAATTGAATTCTTTTTCCATTAGGATTTTACCATTATAAAAATAAAAAATAATGGATTATCCTTTTAATATTCTCCGAAAATTATTTCCCTTGATGCTCTATAAACCACGCCCGCAGAGCTTTGAGGCATTTGCATCATCCTGGGTCAAGGAGCCATCAGTAAGTGAAGGTATGTAAAAGTTTGCAGAAAAGAACCTGATTTGGGGTTAAATCATTCAGAGTCACAAATAAAAAACAGTAATTGGCAAAGTCAATACGTAGAGTATTGGTAACCAGCCTTTGGGCTTCGCAAATGACTGTTTTGCCATGGTGTATGCACAACTTTATTGTGGGGGAGGCTGCTGGACCCTAGTCAATGTAAAAAAAAAAAAAAAAAAAAAAAAAGAAATAGATAAAAGCCAAAACATTTTTTTTGATCTCCAAAAGCAGGTTTCCATAGTAGTCATTTGCTCTTAAGGGAACTACTTTATATTTGGATAAATCCTTGTGCAAGGGCAGAATGCAAACTATAATACTAGGTGAGTTGCAGGCCGCCAGAAATATTTAACAAAAATTGTCTAAACACAAAAATATTCTTTGGGCTAAAAAAACACATAATACCATAGTAGTTCCTGACAATAACGGAGTCTGCTCCTTGGAAAAGAGCAGATTATTGTTACTCTCAGTGAAGTTAGACTATGGCTGAAGTGGACTGACCCATTGCCACATGCTGGAGTATGTAGTTGGTGGAAGGAAAATGTGAATGACACAAAAACAGACCAATGGATGAAGAGGGCTGGCGCAAAGCCCCAATAAATAAGTGCATTATATGTATAATTTTAGTAAAATCAAAATGGCATGGCTGACACCAAACCTAATTATGACCGCTACCAAGTGTTTGAGTCTGTCATGAAATCCCATGACAAAAAGCTAGGGAATATTTACAAACATTCACACTTTTCTTGTATGTTTGGAACCTACCAGCCTGGGCCGTGCTGAATGATTTGCAATATTTGGATCACATTCCTACGTTATCCATAAGGCACCCGTAACATAATCCTGTGAAACTTTGCACGCTGCAATGAAGCGCTGGTGCTAAACTGCAAACATCCCAAATCAAAACACAGCAGCAAAGAATATAGCCAGGGCTTTAAGTGGGATGACAAATGTGTGTGTGGAAGGGGTCACTAAAAGGGATGTGGCTTATGTAATTAAGGGCGTGGCTTAAACATGTAAACTATATTTCTGAGATTTCCATAGTATGTCTCCTGACCGGTATTTTAGTGCCTCTGAGCTTTGCGATTGCATCCAGATATACAACATAACTGACCTAAAACTAGCCAGAACTACTAGCTTCGTCATTAGTTGTTAGCGATTTAAGATAAATGAGTAACAACAAGTATTTTGTTTTCAATAATTAATATAGAAAAGGTTTCAATCTTGAAATTGCGAGTCTGAATTAATCATTAATGGGGCCTGTGAAAATGTTCACTCTATGATAGAAATGTATGCCTTTTTTCTCTCCACATCTCATCCATTTGCACATCTTACACCTCATCTCTTTCCTCTTTAGCACACCCTTTTCACTCTCTGTTGAATGCATTTCTTCGCATCGTCTTCACTTTTCCATCCACCCGAAACAAAACGTAGCCACTCACCTGTAAGCACTGAATTTTCCTTTACTTTCGCATTGTTAATATTTTAACAACTGCGTACCTTTTTCACATTTGTATAAAATCACAATGGCAACTGATGCACATGACCATTGCTCTGTGTACTCTGCAAAGCGGCCAAGGATTGGATGACCATGTATTCTGAACGCCTTTTTGACCCACTGACAACCAACAGCATAACCAGTGTGTTGGCCTTAGTGCTAGGAAGGAAATAGGCCCCTCTGGCTGATGTTTGACCTATAAAATATAGCAATAACCAGGATTCAGTGGGCCTCTCTGGACCATGGTGCCACTGCTGCTGCACCAATGGAGGCTACGCACCTGCTGACAGGCACTGCAAAAACTTGCACTGCCTCAATGCTCAACTCCAGAGCTCTCAATAGTGGCCATAACAAACACCTAGCGGTGACTCTGTCGATGTATGTGCAACACATTAGTAATGTGCTGCAGGAAAAAATACACAAACATCCTGGAAACAGCTTACTTAATCTTGCGATCCCTTAGCGTGTTAAACATGTGAAATATAAACAGAAACAAAATGGCTGACCTGGAGTACCTTAAACTGATCATTCAGAAATCGGTGTGTTTTTCTTAGGGATGTTAAGGACATGGAAGTAGGGCCCAATGGGGACCTATTTGTAATTACTACTGGGCCTGAGACCCGGCCCATTTAAAGCCCTGATTTTAGTATTTGTGTACTGTAGCGCAGCTAGTGCGCTCACTGCATGTTCTTGATGAAACCGAGACTTCTGTGCGTATGTTTGCGACACACAGATCGGTAGTGGAGAGCAGGAAACCCTGAGAACATCTTAAACACTGCTCCCATGTTTAAGCTGAGATATTGTGTTCAGCTTAAGTTGTTTACAATATAATTCTTCTTATTCACCTGCACTTCTATCAGCGTTAGTGTAACCCAGATAGTAAACTGATAACAAGACTAAGTGCATTTACCACTCGTGCAGCTAGCGCAAGATGTGCATCGAAGACCCCTGCCAGCAGGTCCCCAGCACCTATCCACATGTCAGCTTCCAGTGAGGTCCCACCCCAAGGTGGAACCTGCTTTGCTAAGTGGTAGCCTTTTGAATTCAAAGATAAAAGCAGATGTTGCTTTTACCTTTGGCTCGCTTGGTACTTGCTTTACTGCCGAAATGACGTCACTCTCAGGGAATGCAATCATGTAAAACATGGATTACCTTATCGTTTTTACATTCATTGTTCAGAATTTGATCAGCGTTTTTACCAGTAAACTTAAGCACATGAACATAGGGCCCAATGGAGACACGTTTCAATGTCCATTTTTAATTACTACCATGTCTGAGACCCAGCCCACTTAAAACCTTGAATCTAGCTGTTAGAAAAGTGCCACAAGTAAGGAAAGCACAAATGGAGAGTAAAAAACATGATTCTTTTAAGTGGATAGGTTGTAAGTGGCCCTGTCTAATGTGAGATGCCTTAATCCAGTCCTGGCTATTGAGCCAAAACTACAAGTCTCAGAATGCAAAATGTTGCTCGCTTAAAGAGCCAGGAGCGGCTGAAAGTAAGTGCCCCATATGACCGGTTTTCACTTTTTTTTTTTGCCAATTTTTATTGCTTTGCATTACAACATCACATGAGCAAGTTATAAGCGTGTGGATCTGTGCTGCAAAATCAAGTTATGCCATCCCAGTATGGTTTCTGTTGCTGCATGACATGTTTAATCCGACGGGTGTACTTGGTCCTAGGTTACAAACAAGCAAATAAACGGTAATAACAGTTAGGTCGTAACAGTCGCATTTTCAAGTTAAAAGAAAAAACTGTATTTGCTTGTCAGCCCTTAGAATGACCTGTTTCCGCTTAGCATGTAAATGTTATGGCGACAAAATGGCTCCATGTCACCTGGACCTCTTTCTGTTGTTGAACTTTGCATTTACCATATTTATCAGGTGTGTTGGTCTAACTGGCTTAAGTAAAATAAAACAAAACTACAACTCCCACAATGCACTGATATGTAAAAACAAAGTCCAGAAAATAAAGGGTGTTTTCGCTGTGACATGGAGTCATCCTGTTACCCTACCTGATGCAAACTGAAGTGCCTCTATGTTCTTTCTGTAAGTTATGGTGTATAGGCTTAGGGGGATGCAGGGTTTCTGATTGAAAACCTGGGGGCAAAGAATTCCCCCACAGCAATACAATGACCTCAAAGAGTATCAACGGTGCTCATTAGGGTGAACTTCAGTCATTCGTATATTTCATCAAAAGGGACTAGGCTGAAGGTATGTGGTAACGCAACATAATATGATCTTTGTAAAAAGAAAGATTTTTTCTTTTTGGAAAGCCCTCACCCACCAACCTAGTTGGTGGCATGCTTCATCATGGGGCCCACCTGGTGACACCGAGTGTGTCCCGGGTGTGCTTCAACGCCTGATTTACAGCGGAGCAGGTATCTTAACTGAGTGTGCAGTGAGGTGATGTGATGTGAAGACCTAGTTGGCTGTCTCGGATCTCTCATCAGAGATCCGAGACAGCCAACTAGGTCTTCATGCGGGTCCAGAGCTGTAATGCAGTTTTATCTATCAGCTAGAACCCCAGCCGGATTCTCATGAGGCACTTCCGCTAATCGCAAGTGAATGCCTTAAGAGGTAATTCCCCCCTTACACATAGTGCACCTTAGAGCGTGCCACACATCTTTGGTCTAATATACAAACCCAGTTTTAGATCTCACAACTTGCATATTTTTAGGTCCTGAGGAAAGCCAGGATACACCTAAGGCCTGGCTGAAACATGTAGACCGTTTTTGGATGTAGGAGTTCTTAACTATCACTCCACGCACATCCATTGCCTTGTTTTTATTACTGCCAGAGGCCCAAACATTAAAACAAACCCTGTGGGTAATGGGACCACTGTACAGTTTTTAAATTCACTTTCACATCACTTCACTGCACACTCAGTTAAGATACCTGCTCCGCTGTAAATCAGGCGTTGAAGCACACCAGGGACACACTCGGTGTCACCAGGTGGGCCCGATGATGAAGCATGCCACCAACTAGGTTGGTGCGCGAGGGCTTTCCAAAAAGAAAAAATCTTTTTCTTTTTACAAAGATCATACAGTGTTGCGTTATCACGTACCTTCAGCCTAGTCCCTTTTGATGATATATATTTACTTTGGGGATAAGGACTAGTTCTCTAATCCTCTCTCTCCACTTGATATTTAAATATTATTCTTCAGTCATTCGTGCCTGCTCAAAATCCCTGAGGGCTCTGCTGGCCCTGCACCCTTGCTTGGGGGAACGAATTAGGGGGCACGTGACAATCAGATGTTAACAGAGCAACTGGTAACGAGTGCATTTAATACAAACTTACAGGCTACAGATGTGGAGGGGCCAGTAGAGTACTGCGTGAAACCTACAGCAACAGAACACTTCCTAAAACTTACAAGTGCAGGTGCACAGGTGACAAAGCACTCCCTAAAGTTTAACACACAGTAGGCAAAATACTTCATGAAACAAAAAAATTAAACACATACAGTCACCCAAACAGTGCATGAATTCTAAAGTTAGAGTATATGCAGACAACAAAACACGGCATTTATCTTACAGTTCACAGAATACTGCAGCCAGCTAAAGAGTTTAAAACGCTGCATGTAATGTAACTTTTAGTCCGCCGATCACTGCGAGGAGCTAGAAGTTGCACCCGCCTGCAAACTGTCAACAAAACTCGGATTGACGCCCCAAGACGCAATCACAACAGCACACTGTGAACTTACACAGAGGATGAGACTTCTAACTCGCGTTTACCGCAGCGCCTCCGGCCTTGGCTCGGACCCTGACCCGGGCAGGTCAGACCCTACCCTGGCTCTGGGGGCCTCTCTGGCGTCCTGGGGCTGCCGTGTGTGCTCCCTCGGCGTCGCGACTGCTGGACAAGGAACAAGAATGCAAGGCGTCTCCTGGTAGAAAGGAGGGAGTGTCCTTCAGAGGTGTGCGTGTCTGCTCAAAACACAGGGTAAAGGACTGGAGGTCGGATGCAAAGAAGCAGTGGCGTCACCGGCTGTTGAATGAGGAAAAGGGTCATTGGGTGAGGGGAGGGGCTGAGGGCGTCCTTCGACCTCTCCCCACCTCCCCCCCAAACTAACGACCAGCAGCAGAGTTTTGGAATGCAGCTGCTCAGCTGAGTTTATAGGAATGCAGCCCCCCCTCCAGCCACTGCAGAGCACACGCAACGCCTCCCCCACCACACGATATACCTAGAGACAGCCATGCCACCTTTGACCGTAAGGGGTTCCACCCACAGACTAAACTCTCATGAAAATCATCCTTCACCAAACTAGAGATGGCAGACTCAGATCCCAGCAGCTCATACCTACGGCGGTTCGACTCCCTTCCCCCAAAACTCGGGCACGCACCCCACACCATCCGAGACACTCAGCCCCCACCAAGCTAGATTGATGGGAAATCGACCCTGCCAAATCAGAGCTAATATGAGTGAGTTTCGACCAACCCAGATCTGACACTCAGGACTTCTACCGACAAAGATGTCAGTGATTTGGTGCTCTCAAAAAACCAGACCACATATCAGAGACTCAGTACTCCTGCCAACCCAGATCTCAGGGACTCCACCCCAACCAACCCAGATCTCAGGACTCCCCATTAACCAAGGTATCAGAGACTCCTACTCCACCAGCCAAGATATCAAGGCCTCGCACCCCAATAAGTTAACAAAGATTTAGATCCCCTCTCCAACTAACCAGATATGAGAGACTCGGCCCCCCACAAACTCAGCTTTATGTGAAGTCAACTCAGGAATCCAGCTTTCAAGAAGTCACTGTGCACCAAGCCAGATCTCAGGGACCCAACTCCCCCAACCCAGATCTGAGAGACACTGTACTATCACCAGCCCAGATAGAAGACACACAGGACTGTTCACTAACCAACATAACAGAGACTCATAGGCCTCCCAACAAAAAACCAAAGACGCGGGCCCGACCAACCAAGATATTAGAGACTTCACCGCTACCAACCAAGATAGAAAACACCCAGACACCACCAACCGAGGTATCGGAGACCCAGACCCCAGCAAACCACATCGCAGGGACTCCATAAAACCAACCCAGACACCAGTAAATCAGACCAAATCAAACCATAAATCAGAGATCTAGCCCCACCTACCTAGATTTCAGGAACTTAACCCTATTACAGATCTACGGGCCTCCACCCTGAACGATAGCTATCATTATTGCAGCAGTTGCTGTGCCACCAAGTGAATGGGGTTGGGGGCCCTGCATCTCAATTATAACTATTTATTTACTACTCATCCATGGAGAAAGGAGACCATTTTCCTTGCTTGCCTTAGGGCCCTTGCTACACTACTGGGCTCAACCTTGCAAATCTAGTTCTCCATGAGTCAGCTCAGGTACATCAAGATCTAAGGGTCAGGCTCCCGTTCTTGAGCTGTGGGGACTCAACCCAAGCTAAATCTGCAGCTCTTTGAGTATCCTGATCTCTAGGAATTCAGCCTCCACCATCTCGGACAGTCGGCCTCTACCAATCCAGATGAACAGTCATTCGACCAGTGCAACTCCTAACTGTGGGAACACAGCAGGCACTGTCACAGACTTCCACACACCGGATCCTGGCAGTCTGTATATGTGGGAACCCAACCCATATATCTGTGAACGCAGCATCCACAGTGCCAGCTCTCAGGGCGCTCAGACCTCATGCGGCTAGACCTGCGGGAGTTCCACACTGCCAAGTCAGGGTTCGGGGGTGCATGCAGCGGACATTTTGGTTTGTACATTCCCAGTGATCAGGGAATGAGCAGCAGCAACCAATGCTGATCTGCTGGCATCCACAGATTCCACCCACACTTCAAGCACTGCTGTCCGAACTAGGAAAATGGATCAGGACCAGATGTATCAAAGGGTTTTACCCATTCTGTGTCTATGGAAAAATGTCTTCGTACATTTGGACCAGGGGGTCCTAAAAGCTCCCTTCTTCTCTCCACACTCATAGTGCCATTATTGGCAACTTCCCCCACCCACAATCAGAGCATGCATGCATAAATAAATACACAAGACAACTTTTGTTATGGGAAAATATTGCTGCAGGTTTATTCCATACAAAAGTATGCAATATGGTGGGATATCTTACGGGCGATCCAAGGGCAGGCAGCAGTACCAACTTATGCTGCCCCGCCCGCCCGCCTGATGAGCCAGCACTGTGGATTACCCAGTCAGCGCTACACCTTTTGGTGATCCTCCCCCGGATCACGTGACACATTGGTCCAATATTACTCACGCCCTTTTCAGGGCAAGATGCAAGACCAGACGGCGTGGCTGGTGGCAAAGAGGACGCCAGGAGGGTCGGGGGAGGTAAATATACCCTCCCCCACCTCGACGCACCGGATGTGACGCCCTTGGCGCGCCACGGCGAGCGGACTCTCAGCAGGAGCCCCAACCACTAGAGAGGGGTGGGCTAGTGCCCAAATGGCACTAAAGGGCCGCCCTTTTAGGGTGGCCCCCTGCGGGGGCTGCGGGCAGCCGCAAAGTTCAGCCCTGAAGGGATCTGTGCCTGTCATGCTCATGGGTGTGTGTGGAGGGGTGGTAGAGCTCTGGCAATCTCCTCCACAAACCAAGCACAGATTTAAGGGTATTCAGGAGTTTTGCCCACTATGAAAACGAAGGGTGTAAGGGGGTTAGAGTCCCTAGTTCAAGTGCTTGAGTACGAAGCCCAGGCAAAAAGCGTACTTCTGAGGTAGGGGCAGAGACCCCTCATTTTCCCGCCATCTCAGCCACGCTGCTGCTCACTATCGGAGTCTGTTCAGGCCTGGTGTACCTCGTGATGAGGCAGGCAGCACAAAGAGTGAAAAGAGGAACCTGGGTTTCCCCTTCCCTGGGCTGCGGTTAAAACAAATGTAGAAAAAACACTGCCAAGTTCCGCCTGCTTCAAGCCTGGTGCCATGCATATTTAGGACAAAGATGTAAACCTCAGAGGCAGCTTTTCAGAGAGATGGGGTTTGGCAACAATTAATGACACACTGTGATTGTTTATGAATACATAACTCTAGAGATGCTCTATTGGTGATAGTCACATTCGTGCAGGTAAAGCCACGTTCATTCAGCGTTGCAATTAAATCAGTTCGGTGCTTTCCCCCCCTTTTTTTGTTATAGTTGAGTGTTACTATTGAGGGGCTGGCGCGCTTTCAGTATGTGAAACAATGATAACAGAGCAGGGTGGATACATACGTTCAGCCTGGGCGGGGATTGTCACGCGCTGCATAATAAAAGCAGCTCAGCAGGCTCACCGTGCCCTTTTAAATTCTCAGGGCGGCTCCCAGCCAAGGGCTGCTGGTGGAATGTGTGAGAGGTGAAGTAAATCTACATTACCGTCCGCGGTGAATGGACAGCAGGAAAAACACGCTCGGCAACTATTCCAGTCAGGCAGAGCCCCTCCCTGCCCCTGAACGGCAGAACCAGAAGAGTACAGCGGCACTGTAGGGGTTGCTGTGCCTGTGACGTAGCCCACATAGCAGCCCTCAGCAAACCGCTCACCATTTTAAAACGGGTATTGAGAAAGTTACTCTTATCAATCGCGAAGTAAAATATTTTACACTACCAAGTTAGTGCTAAAAATCACACGGTAACCGAGATGACCCAAGGCACGTGTGAGAAATTTGACCAAGTCTGTTTTTTCTTTGCATTCTGGTACTTGTAGTCGTACATTTAAAATGGGGCGAGCAGACCTCGGTAGGGATGTGGAACGTATTTTTTCCTCTGTACCACTGTCAAGTGTTTTAATTTTTTTTGCAGTGTTTGAAAAAAGCCAGATAAAGGTAGGATTTCCCATGAACTGCGACAAACACCCACTTTTAGTGTCAAATCTCTCGGGGAAAAAACCTTCAAGTGCTCATGCAAACAAAGAGGGTCGCAGCTGTAACGTCGTCACAAGGGTGGAAATTACAAGTATGGGTATGAGAAGGAAACTAGGCTAGTTGAATTCTAGTCTGCTATTAGTATCCCTGCTTGCTATAGTGGCACAGGCGAGAGCAAAAAACGATGTCATGGAATGAGCCCAGAGAGAGCGCCAGCGACTGCGACAAATTCATGCATCCCGTCCATCTTTTTTTGTGCTGCTGCGGTGCCCCTGGTGTTTGCTAACACAGTAATCATGAAATGTCACAATACAAACAAGTTCCTTGCACACTGGCACAGATTTATTGGGATGAGAAATCGGTGATTTTGCTTTTTAGGTAACAGATCAATTTGCTAACATCATCTCCTTTATGATGGGAGCTTTCAAACGAGTAACTCACGTGATTAGTGACGCACCACCGACGTGGGTGTCACTGTCAGTGAATAGGAAACCCTGGGGCTTATTTACACGCCACCGGTACGTCACTTTTTCCCATATTAAAAGTGGCGCACCGGCGGCGCAAGGCTGTTGTAAATAAGCCCCCCTGTTTGTAGGAACGTAAGTCACACCATGGCCAGGGCCATTGGTGTAAGCTGTCTTAGGCTAGTGATGTTATAATATGTCATATTAACGGGGCCTTTAAAAGCACACCTCCCAAAAGATGTTTTGCACCAGTCTCTGACAGGGGCAGTGGACAGGCTAAGGGTTTTGGATAGAGCACCCAGAGCTCATTGCACATCTGAAGGAAAACTGTTGAAAAAGCACTAAACATTCTGAAATAGGCTTCGACAACTTAGCACCCTGCACCGAAAAGATTTCCTCCTATAGAGGTTTTTGCGAACAGTGTACTTATCAGGAGAAATGATCGTGCACAGCAAGGGGTGTATCTTGGTAAGTAAGATTAGAGAGGTGTGTGAGCTTCAGATTTTCCCAGCATTAATGTAAAATACATTCTACCGCAAGCAGGGTGCATGAGAGGGACTTAAGGTGCAGTGAAAAGGGAGAGGAATGCAGATTGGTAGTGGCACTAGGTGAGAGAAATGACAATCTTTTGTAAAATAGCCAACATTTTTGAAGACTTTCAAAACCGAGAGATGGAGAGTGTGTGTGCATTTTTGCCTGTGTGGATGTAAAAAGTTCTTGTGAAATCTGTCAGACACTCCACCAAACCCAACTGAAAGCACCTGTACCCATGTTTACCGAGCAATACATTTATTAGGGAGGTGTAACCACCCCCGCCCCCCCCCCTCGCCCCCTCCGCCCCCTAAGCTACGCCCCTGTGTACAGCAAAGGGACTGGTGGCCGTGGCATACATCTTCAAAGGGCCTTGTGATAATTTCTGAGTCTGCTCAAACATGTCAGAATTTTGGTATGGTTCAAGGTTGGATGGACTAACAAACTTGCTGTGATTGGAGATTTGAGTTCAGGTCTCCAAGTCCCGTTACTCTCAGACCTATGCTTTTTCGTTCTCTCTGCTGCCTTGGTGCCACCGAGTCTTCCCGAGTTCGCCCTGCATGCTGACTGCATGCTCAGGGCTGAATGGCACGGTGGCTCCCTGCTTATTGTGGCTGTGCTGAAAACGGGTCCTTTTGGTGAGTTAATGGGGGTTGTTTTCTTCGAGGGATAGAGGACCAGGGTGGCCCACTCACTCCATGTTATGATGTGCACTGTTCACAGTCCTGGGCTTTTCACTTACAAATCTTTGATGTCAGGTGTGTTGGTCCCAACAATGGATTGGCAGTCAGCAGTCAGGCATTGGCCGAACGGCCGGTGTCTCAGTGCCCTTATTGGGACGTTTTTTTCTTTCCCGGCCCACAGAGGGCACTGGACAGGGAGAGTAAAGAAGCCTCGCTGGGGGCCATGTGATATGGCCATTGAGCCATTTTCACCTCAGCCCCCCTGAGGTTCACGCAGCCCAGAAACAGGGCTCGTATTTGACACCTCGGAGGGTGGGTTTATGGTGGGGCCTTGCTGTGGGGGCCAGGTGATGTTGTGGACTTGGGCCAACTTCACCTCAGCCCCTGCCCCTATGGATGGCCCAGCAGCTGTGTTTTATGCTTAATCCCATCCCCTCCCCTTCAGGCCATTGCCCTGAGGCAATGGAGGGCTGGGAAGAGCTTGAGTAATTTAGTAATAGAAAGGGCCTGGCAGGTGCTCTGTTGCTCAGGTGATGGAGGGCTGGGGAGGGGTTGAATAGTTTAGTAAATTAAGGGGCCTTGCTGTTGTTCTATTGCTCAGGGTGTAGGCCATTGTCACCTTGGCCCCAGTGTGTATGTTTTTGTTGCTATGTGGCATCAAATGAACTTAAAAGCCACGTTGCCTTTCAGATATCAGCAAAGCAGTTGTAAAAATGCGAAAACGTAAATAAGACTAAGGGCTGCCTTTCATTCCCCAGAAACGCATGCTTAATTAACATATTGTAAATTGTATTTATATAGCGCTTACTACCCCTGACGACGAGCTGAACCGCTTTGTTATGAGCAGCAAGCTACTCTGGGACCCAAGATTAGAGGTTAATAGTAGATTGGTTCCGCAACCAGCCGCCACCAGTTCGTGTCTCCCAGGCAGTTGGGGCACTACAAGGCCCATGCATCATCGCGGCAGGAGCCGCCTACCGCCAGCCAATCAGAGCGCCTGGAGGCGCTTTAAATTGAAGCGCGGGCTTCCGCAGTGCGGGCTCCCGCAACGCCGGATGCGCGCGGTCGTGCCCGGGCCAAGGACGGGCCCGTCTGCGCCCGTCAGCGGCAGGAGGAGGCGGGGCGGGGCCAGGTCTCTTGGTTCTAGGCTCTGGTAACCTCTATGATTGAAACAGTGGACGTGTAACACCGGGGGATAAGAATTAATCTCTCCTGCTTAAGTAAGTGTGTTTCATATCTGCAACTATTTTTCTTGCAATGGCGGGGAAATTGAGACCCACGGGAGGGAAGGCGGTCACCCCAAAAGCCCTGTCAAATTCTACACTTCATTGTTTTCTTCTTCGGGCCACAGAGGCTATTGACAAAGAGATCCAGGTTACAAAACGTCGCCTGTCGGTGGGAGGGGGATCGGTGGGTCCTCTACTTGACCGACTTGCTGTGGATGACGTACAAATTGCACAACCAAGTGACTCAGCTCAGGACAATGAAGTAGCCATCAGAAGTCCCCTTGCCTCACCTGTGGCCCAGCATCATTGTTCAACTAATATAGCCACTCCGGTGTGTGAAACCGCTGCTAAAAGGAAAAAAAAAGGTCAAACATCTGGAGCCTCCACGTTACACAAGGACTACATCTAGGAAAAAGATCCAGGACCCAACTCCTGAAGTTCCTGTTGATACACCACCCCCCACAAAGTGGCCCCAATATAACTTTACCTTCCCATCCCGAGGAACTATCTGCGCAATTTACTGTGACACTTGCATCGTGTATAGAGCAAACCATTGCCAAAAACTTTTCATCTATCTTGGCTAGGCTTGATAAATTGGAGTCAAATGTGGACACAATTCACAAACTGGTTGTCGATATATCGACAGGGTTTGGGGCAAAAATGAAATTGTTGGAGGGGGGGGGGGGCAGATCATTTTAGGGGTATAAACCCTGGTGAGGGTACCTCTGCAACGGATGCTGATTCATTAACTTGTAATGTGTCGAATGGTCCGGTCAAGAATGTTACTAGTGCAGGGCCACAAAGGAAGTTAGGGCATCTTTGCACTAGACAACTGGGGAATGTAAGCCAGCCGTTAAGTAAAACTGGGCGTAGTTCCCCTCACACAATTCATACTAGGAATTTGGCAGGTGTCAATCACCAAGTACCCTGTGAAATGTTGCCTCAAAATGGTCTGACCGAGTGCGTAGATAAGACGTCTCTCCATCTTCCACCCGAGTGTTGCCCCTATGTGGCAATTCTTGTTAATGTTCCCTCGCTACAGGAAAATCAGAAAGAATCACAGGACCAGTTGAAGAACAAAGTCTGTTATTGGCTAACACAGAACACAAATTATTCAAATTCTAAGTACAATGACATTCTTTTTTTAAGGCGGGTAAGTTGGGTTGGCCCGCTACGTAAGTCCTATGCTGGAGACTGTATTATTATAAATTGCAAGTCTCCAATGCTAGCGAGCCAATTGCTTAGGTGGGGGTCAACTACAATAAGTCAGAGGTCAGGCCTAGGGGTTGACATCGTACTGCTTGGGTTCTTTTATAGGCATCTTGAATGTGGAGGTCGGAATGATCTGATCTCTAAGCCACTTATTAAGAAGCCCCTCATGAGACAGGAGTATCCCCTCCTGGAACTGAGAAATAGATTTCAACCACTGACCGACCTAGATTCCCCAGACTGACTACTTATTGTAACTACCACCTCAGAAATGACATCTGGGGAGTCACCGGACACACAGTTGGAAGAACCCTCTGAGATTCATACTAATAGTGATATTGCCCATTGTAGTTCAACATTTAAGAACTGTTACCACTTTCAACAATTAGACCCTGAGGGAGTTATGAACACCCCAGGATACATGCAGAAACCCTCGCCAGAACTTCATGATTTGAAACTCATCCTGGAATATTGCAAGTATAAAGCCCAAGCTAACTGATCCTGATTGGTGTAAGTTTGTGGATGACTTTCATGTATGCTTATTACAGGAAACCTGGGCGGTACAGCAGGTTCATTGGGTGGGGTTCACCACCTATAGTATTGAAGCCAGGCAATCCACAGCTGGCCGCCCGGCTGGTGGTCTTCTAATTTGGGTAAAAACACGCTATCCTGTAGAATTAAAATGCTAGAGCTTGGTTCAGAGGAAATTCTTGGGTTGGAACTGATCTCATTGGAAGGGAATGCTCAAGTCAGGTTATTTAATATCTATAACCGCTTTAGTAGTCCCCATAAGTTATCTGATACGATTACTACACTAACAAACTATCTTGATGTAGCTAAGGGGAACTATAAACTTATAGTTGCAGGTGATTTTAATATAACTTTCGAACCTGTAGATTATATACAGGAGTTAATAGCAGATGGAGATGAGGCCATAGGAATTGAGAAGCTTCAGATTCCCCCCATTAAGAAATGTACTAGGGTGGGCCAACAGGTTCTATCATTTACTATTACTTATGGAGTTCGAGCCTGCAACGGTCGGACTCGATCGGATATAGAAGCATGCCATACATTTAAGAGGGGAGGAACCAAGACCAGGATTGACTATTTTATGGTCGACCTCGAACTTTGGTCAAGTGTCAAATATATGGTCGTACTAATTCGGGAAGATAGCGACCATAATGCCCTGGCTCTTACGTTGTTTGGCCCAGTATTTTTATATGGTCCATCTTGGCTTAAGAGTGCCCCCGTAATCACCACAAATAATAATAAAAGAGTTAAATGGCCATTAATCCTGGCTGATTCAACCGGCCTCCCCAAAATCTATTCCGAGGTAGAGCAGATTCTCCTGGATTTGAGTAATACTGCTACCAGTATAGATAAAATAATTGCCATATTTCAGCAATTGAACACTACAATAAGACCATTTTTTTACAAACAGTGTAATAAAGATCTATTTACGCGGAAAACCACCCCATGGTTTAATAAGGCCTGTAAGAAAGCAAAAGATGACTTAATTGTGGCGGTTAAAGCAAAATCTCCTCTAGACATTAAAATTAGTAGGAAGCAGTACAAACAAGAACAAGAGAGGGCTAAAAGAGATTGGGAGTCAGGAAAATGGCGTTCACTCGTAGAGGCGTCAAAGCAAAAGAGTAGCCAACTGTTTTGGCATCTTATTTCAAAGGGGTCACCTAAAATAAAAACAGAAACAGATTTTTACCTACAGCCCCATGTATGGGAGGAGTATTTTAGGCAACTATATGCAGGTAAAAGGGTTGTCTCTGAATCAGGTCCACAAGTAAGATCCTCAGATCCTGTATTAACTGAGGATATTTTTATCTCATTAGATGAAACTACCATAGCCATAAATTCATTACAGAATGGGAAAGCCCCGGACTTAGACAAGCTCCCGGGAGACATGTATAAGACTGAGCCTGCTATATGGGGACCCTTGCTTCAAGTGGTCTTTAACGCTATTTTGTGTGGTGGTGAAATTCCGGCAACCTGGAGGGGTGCTGTAATTATCCCTATTTATAAAAAGGGGGACAAAGGGTCTCCAGCGAATTACAGGCCTATTAGCCTTATAGATGTTTCCCAAAAGATCTTTTGTAAAATAATTTTAACCAGGATACAAATCTGGATTGAGGAAAATAATGTTTTATCAAACCTGCAGGCAGGATTTAGGGCCTCCACAAGCACCATAGACCAAGTTTTCAGATTTCTTCTGTTAATATGGAAGGAAGTGACCATTAGAGGAGGTCACTTGTTTGTTGTGTTTGTGGATTTAAAAACGGCCTTCAATTCTATAGAACGTACCCAACTATGGCTTGCCCTAAGAGAACTAGGACTCCCATCATATTTATTAAATATCTTGATCCGCCTGCATCACGACACCTATGCAAAGGTCAAGTGGAATTCTGATCGTAGTCTCACAAATGATATTCCTGTGCACAAAGGTGTACGCCAAGGCTGTGTACTTGCCCCAACATTATTTACCCTATATATAAATGGGCTAATAGGAGAGCCGTATGACTGTTGTGGCGACCCTCCAAAACTAGCAGGCAGCTCAGTGCCTTGTCTGCTTTTCGCAGACGATATGCTTCTCATAGAAAGGACTCCCAAGGGGATTCAGAATATTCAGAATAAATTTGATAAAGCTTGTAAGGGCAGGGGATTGGAATAAACTGTTCAAAGACCAAATACATGACATTTAACCCCTATAAATCCCATAAAGGTAGATTAATGCTGGGTCAGCAAACATTGGAGCAGGTCAAGGCTTTTGACTACTTGGGAGTGCGAATTAGTGACAGGCTGGTTTGGTCACCACAAATTGAAAAGAGTACTCTGTCCCTCCAGCATGCTGACTGCACAATAGTTAGGAGGGCTAGGGCGTCCCCTTATTGACCGCTCTCGCCCATTCTGGAACTTCATAGGGCCAAAGGTATAGGAGCAGCCCTTTATGGGGAGGAGTTATGGGGTTTGGAAAACCTCCACGACCTAGCCCTTGTTGAAAATTAATTTATTAGGATGATCCTAAACTTACCAGTGAACACTCCCCTTCTGCCGCTTAGACTTGATCTTGGTCTTAAACCCATTAATCATTATGCTACTCTTAGGGCTCTCGTGTTCTGGATAAGGATATGGACTAGTAACACACAGGTCCCGGTGAAGGAGGCCCTGGAAGAGTTATTGATTTTACAAAAACAAACAGGACGAATCAAGTGGTTTAACAAGATCAAGGATTGGTTTCTTAAACTA
The DNA here is from genome assembly GCA_963921515.1 of Calotriton arnoldi. Lineage (NCBI taxonomy): Eukaryota > Metazoa > Chordata > Amphibia > Caudata > Salamandridae > Calotriton > Calotriton arnoldi. Next base: position 1,057,282 of record CAWUFW010001109.1, on the reverse strand, counting down.
GGGCTGGGGCGTTTGTGGGAGGACCCGGGGTCCATAACAAAAACAATGGTTCCTCTTCTTAAAAAAAGGTTTTGGGAGTATATGGACACACAAACTATCGAAGGTTATGCACATGGCACTTTGACCTCTAGTTTTATAAACATAAAAGGATGGTTTGGACTCGAAATGTTTATGGACGATATTGAACCCTCCCAGGCAAGAGCTCTGTATATCCAATTTAGATACGGAGCTCTTCCATTAAATTCTAGAAGAAGTATCTGGGAAAATGTATCTGTATCATCCGCGTGCCCTTCCTGTCATTCTTCTCCCGAGACCCTTAATCACTTTTTTTCTTTTGTCCTTCTTATATTGACTTCTGGAAAACCTGGATAATTTCAGTTTGTCGTTTATTATCGTTTACACGCCCCAGTGAAGATCTACGTATTTTTAAGTCAGACACTACAAGGTGGCTAGTGTTTGCAATCTCGAGATTTCTCCTCTTTGCCTTGTGGAAGAGATCAAAAATTATTAAAAATGTTCCTGAGAATTTGACATAAAATTGTACATTATTTGGCTGTGGGCTTACCATTTTGCTGCTAGAGATTAGAATCATGTAATGTTACTAATATATACTTGCTCAGGAACATGGAAACAAGTTCTCTTTTAAATTTATAATGTAGGATATAGACTTAAGGCAATATTTTTAATAACGCGAGATGCTGTGGCAGTCTGTTTTTAAACATAATTTTTATGATTTATTGTAATGTACATTTTAATATTTCTATGTCTTAAGTTTATGAAATGGTTTATGATGTAAATGATCATATTATTGGTCGAATAAAATATATATATATAGTAGATTAGTAATCTTTTTTTCTTTGTGCATTAGTTGCATATCTTTGCTGTTGTACTGTACAGCGCTGAGGTCTTCTTGTCCAGACCTGTACCAGCGACATCAAAGATGTGCACATCATGACCGGAGACATTGCTGTACTGTCCTGCAACATCTGCATCTACAAAGGCTGCTTCCGGGAGCTACAATACACTCCAAGTATTGCAGGGGTAAAGAGACACGTTCCAGGTGCACCCCATGAGAGCACTATTCTGGGCTGCAGTGCTGTCTGTACAGATATCATGAAGGGATATGTACTAGGAAAGCAGTAGTGTTTTGTACCTGCCATTTCATCCACATGGGAAGGATGAAAAGTTTAGTGGACTCCAGGTTCCAACCTCTGCAAAGGGTGTTTAATGCACTGAGCAATCGTCTGAAGTGAGGAGGCTGAAGAGGTGAACGGGTGGAAGAAAAAATTAAATAAATAAATCTGTAAATAAAAAGAAATGAAATTCAATGTAGTGTGAAGCGCTTTTTATAAGTTTGAACAGCTGTTGGCAATTGCTTCCACTCTCTCCTAAATAAATGAATAAAAGTTCATGGGGTGCAGCAGAGGTGGGTGGGTGGAGTAGGAGGGAGAAAGCAACAGGTAGTGTGTGAGGGGAGATGACAAACTAAAAATAAACAAGAAGCTTCCAAAGACACCCCCTCACAGCGGTATGAACTATGGAAATAAGAAATACCATAAGGGACCTGTAGAGCACCTAAACGCTGCCAGCTTTCTCAAAACCATAAGCTGTGTGCATGTTTTTCACACTTCTTCATCCATCACACTTCTAAGTGCTCTATCCATAACAAGATAACCTCACCTCAGTGACCATCACGCTTGACAAGGAAACACTTCCCACAATGGATCAAAAGGAAAACAAAATCCTTCTGCCCACACAGTGTAGAGTGCTATCAATGTAGGCAAGTGCTTCAGTGCCCCCACGGGTAGTAAGCGTTATATAAATGTTCAAATACAATACAAAAAAAGCTTAGAGGGTAGTGCACTTTTTGCCTGCGTTCTAGGTTTAACAAGAAAGTCAGATATTAAAAACCTGCTGGCATGGGTCATGACACCCACAACCTTTTATTGAGCAATAAAAGACAGCTGTAAATAAGGCGCAATGGGCCTTTTAAACTCGAGGGAACCGGTGCCATTACACTGCTGCGTCAATGATAGCTACCTACTTTCTGCAGAACTAAGAGCTGAGAATGACAGTGAATTACCCAAGGGTGGGCTTCACGATCCTTCACTCTGTGTATCCTTAGACTGGGGTATGAAATAGTCTCCAGGAAGGGGGAAGGCGGAGAGAGAGGTATTGCCGGTGTCTGGTTGAGGGAAGGTCTGTAGGATGGAAGATGAGGAGAGTGGTCCAGAAAGAGGTTTGGTGGTAGACCAATTTAGCCTGTGTGAGAGACGAGAAAGACTCCAGAAAAGAGGGGGAAGGGTGGTATGTGGTAGGGTTCAGGAAAGACTACTGGTCAGGGTCTGAATGAGGGACAGGGGGCAGAGAGAGGCCTGGACAAATATGTGTATGGTTTGTGTATGAATGCCTAGCTTGTGAATTGCCTAAGTAGTATGTGTTTCAAATGTGCATTTGTAGGAGACTGGCTTAGTATATGGTGCACATTTATTTAAGTGGAGCACCCTGCACTAATCCAGACAACCCTTATGGTGATTTTAATGGTCTTAGAAAACCTAAGAAAGCTCTCTAAGTGGTAGCTGTGGAGAGCAGCCTTTAGGCTTAGTCCAGAAAGAGTGTGTAGCAGCTTGTTTTACCAGTACTAATCATATAGTGTAGGTTAAGTGAACAAGAGCCACACAGTGTAGTTATAAAAATATCTATTTATTATAAACACTCACTAACCCATTGCAATATCTCTTTCCCGGAGATATAATCCCAATACACACAATACGCAGTAATAGAACACTTAAGTAGCACAAATACACAGTGGTCTCCAGGGGGAGACCAAACCATATACTAATAAAGTGGAATGCGACCCACGACCTAAGTCAAGACTGCACCCAGATTACTTAGAAAAGCTACGGACTCAAGGAACAACCCAAGGTAAGTACCCAGGAACCCCATGGAGGCCGTGTGCAGAGTGGAAACACGACCAATACAAGTCAATGGGGAAGTCGCGGTTGCAGTTTTCAAGAAGAAGGACCCTTTACAGAGGACACTGAAGAAACCCTGTGGAAGATGGAAGGTTGGAGAGTCACCCCACCCATGGATACCCCGGGCACCAGGATACCTACACCAGGGAAGCCGGGTGGATAGGTGCGAATTGATGTCGGAAACCGCCGTAGACCACAATGGAGGACTTCAGTAAAGATGCCGCTGGCGAAGAAGCTGAAAGAGTCCGGTGGAATCCAAGGGTGGATTCAGAAAGAAAGGTACCTACAAGCAGAGGGGACAGAGTCCATGCCACTCGGGAGTGACTAGGAGGCACTGAAGACGCATGCCCACCGATGTTGGGAGATGCAGGAGAGTTGATGGTGACCTTGGAGCTGTAGTTGTGCGGACCAGGCAACGTTGTGGAAGACCAGGAGCCATTCACGAGCTGTCTCACATCGGATGTAAAGAGCCAGGGGGATCGGTGTCCAGCGGGAGCACGAACAAGCCTTGGCAGTGGCAACAAATGTGACAGACAAAAAAGGTGCATTGTCGGAACCAGCAAGGTCCAAGGGACTCACCAAGTGCAGGTGAGTCAGAGTAGGCCCCGAGCAAACAGGGAAGCCCACTGGAGCCAAAGAAGACCTTCGAGAGGACCCACGAGCCAAAGGCACAGGAGTCGCAAGAGGACCTGGAGCAGCTCACCAATGATGGAGCCCACGGTGCAGAGGATGTTGAGATGACAAAGATCTTGATAGCAGGAGATGCTTGAGGCTAGAGCTTCTTGGAACCCGAAGATCTCTGGAGAAGAGAGTCAATAAGTCTTGGCAACGGCAAGTCGACGCATTGCACAGGGGTACTGCTCCAGTGGTTTCAACGAGTGTTGGACTTGGCCCTTTTTGCAGGGTCATCCCTGAACTTTTTGCCTTCCTCCTAGAATTTTTTCTGACCTGGTGTTGGTGGTTTTAGGACTCTGGGCACTTTATCACTGCTGTCCAGTGTAAAGTGCATGTGCTCTCTATGGTAAAGCATGGTAAGATTGGAGTACACCTGTTTGGCTAATTTAATTTACCTATCAGTCCCCAGTAATGTGGTATCTCATATACCCGGGGCCAGTATATTAAATGCTACTGGTGGGCTTGCAGCGCTAATTGCGCCACCCACCAAAGTAGCCTTTCAAAGCTGTCTCAGGCCTCTGCCATTGCAGGGCCTGCGCGCGCAGTTTACTGCCGCTGTGATGTGGCACATAAAGTGGGTGCCACGTCTGTGACCCCCCTTTTACTACATGTCAGTCACCCCTAAGGTAGGCCCTAACTAGCGCTATGGGCAGGGTGCATTGTAGGTAAATGGTAGGATATGTGCCTTAACTGTGTGACATGTCCTGGTAGTGACAAACAGCCATTTTGGTTTCTCACTGCTGTGAGGCTGCCCTCTCATAGGAATGCATTGGGGATTCCCTGATAAGTGTTTCAGTGGTAATTCCTGATATGAGAGGAGCAGCATGGTCAAGTTTGGTATGTTTGGAATAGTAATAATAAATGCTGCGTAATGGTGTTCGCAGATTTATTATCACTATTTTAGAAATGCCACTTTTAGAAGTTGGCATTTCTGTGTGCTATGTGTCTTTGTGCCTGCCTGATGTGTATTGCATGTCTGGCTCTGGAGTGACAGGGGCTGGTGAGGTGTGTGGCTCCAGAGGGGCTGGGTGAGTCAGCCCTAGGCTGAATAGGCAGATCTGCATTTGGAGTAGTGGGAGGAGTAGCCCCTGACCCTGAATAGGTCTGTGCCTGCCTTGTACAATGCTGGCTCTGCCCTCCTGTGGTGTGTCTGGGGCCAGGACCTACACTGACAAAGAGGGTGTTGAGCACTGTATACAAATGTTGGAGTGCCCCCAGAACTGGTTTGGATCGGGCGCAGAGCCCTAAGAACAAAGACATAGCTAGTATAAATATTGGGGCTGTGACCCCATGTAAAAGGTACCTGTTTGGAGCTGTGTACTGCTTGGTGCTTATTTGGTGCCGGCAGGCTGCTGGTCTGCCAGGAGGAACCGCCGCTGGGGATTGACCTGCTGCCCTGCTTGGCAGCTGAGGGGTCTGCTGGCTGTCTTGGAGCCCCAGCGTGCTGGCCTGCCTGTCCTCTTCTGGAGAAGAAGTGCTGCCTGCTCCCTGCTGTGGTTAGCAGGTGTGAGCACCTTGCGAGCACTGCGTATTTTTGTTGAGCCCTGGTCCTGGGCTTGGAGGCGCTGCAGGATTCCCGTGTACCGGAGCCCCTGGTGTGGGCTCGTGTGTAGCAGCACGTGAGGAGTGCTGGACCTTTTCATTGTCTCCAGGCCAGGCGCGTTTCAAACGTGCTGGAAAGCTGATCTGCCCAGAGGTGTGGACCCTTGAGCGGCGCAGCACGTGATCGGCGCTGTTTTGTTGATTTCCTGAGCCCAAGACGGAGGCTCCAACTTTGCCAAATAGAGGGGGTGGCAGGAGCGGCGGAGACTTCGCTTCATTGAGCTGCGGCGTCCCGAAAGTCAGGCCGTTGCCTGGTTGTGGGTGGGGCTACGCCGGGCCGCGCTCCACGCAAGAAAGAGGAAGTCAGGCATCGTCAGCCTGTTTGAGGGCGGGGCTCCCGTGTGATCGAGGAGAGCCCCGCGTGTGGTGACGGCGATCGTGGCACCCCGAAGGAGGACTGGAGCCTCGCGGGCTCCTTTCTGCCACCCGCCGATGCAGTGATACGAGGAGAGAAGCCCCGGTGAGTGGGGCTCACAGAGCATTGCTTAAGCCAGCAATTTTCCCAGCTGCACCGCCAGATTGCGGGCAGCTGCAACGACAGGAGCATTTCTGTATTTTATTAAGGGCAAGGGGAGAGGCACCCCCGGTGCATCACGCACGTTGTCTTCGCTGCAGAGGCAGCTAGAGGAGCACTAGTAGTGCCTACGCCATTTGGTCACGCAGCTGCACCGCCTGATTGTGGGCAGCTGCAACGTTGAGGGGGCATTGTTTTGCGTCTCAGGAGAGACAGGGGTGAGTCGCACCCTAGCCCCCCATTTCTGCTGCCGGCCTGTTGGGCCAGCAGCCTGCTGCAGTGGCAGCCTAGAGCCCTGACTTGTGATGGGCATAGGGCATTACGGGGAAGTCCCAGACGGGCCCCCCGAGGAAGGCCAGTGGGTCTGTGAGCACCTGGTGTGCTGGTAGGGCGCAAGGCCCTAAGGTGATGTATGCACCTGGGAGTGTTACTGAGGTGCCTTGATAAAATGATTTATGCATACTGTGATTTATGCCTAATGTGATTTATGCAAAGTGTCTGTATCAGTAGTTAATGGTTGTTTACTACTTACCTGTACTAATGGTTCTGACAGTGGCCCGATTGGCCCTGTCCTGTATATAATCCCCTGCAAAGTATAACCTAGTGCCAGGTGGCACAGTGTACATTTGTGATTATGATCTAATGTGTTTCATGGATAATACAAAGGCTATTTTTACATAACCTTGTGTGGAGTTTCTTTTGTGGTGTGCCTAGTGTGTCGCTGCTGTGTGTGTGTTGCGCAAACGCTTTACACATTGCCTCTGGGATAAGCCTGACTGCACGTGCCAAGCTACCAAGGGGGTGAGAAGGGGTTATCTTCAGCGTGTAACTCCCATGCCCTGACTAGAGTGGTGGCGATATTATAAACAAAATTGAAGGTATGCCTTACAACCCCAATACTGACATTCTGGTAACACTTGACATTGAGGCGTTGTACACCAACATCCCTCAGTGTCAGGAGTTACAGGCGGTGGCGTCTCTCCTTCAACGATCCCCAGGAGCTAGACCTGACGGCTTCATCTTGGAGTGTTTGGAAATAGTTCTTATGAATAACTTTTTTGATTTCAACGGTCTTGTTTATCAACAAGTCAAGGGCACCAGTATGCGGGCATCCTGTGCGCCGAGCATAGCGAACACCTACATGGGTGAATGGGAGTTGAAAAATGTCTTCAATGAAACAGCTCCTTTTATGAAAACGTTTGTACATGAAAGTGTTTCATCGATGACATTTTCTTTATATGGAAAGGGGATGTTGCAACTCTGCATGAATATATCCTTTGGCTTAATGCCAGCGATAGCAATCTAAAGTTCACTGCCAAATTTAGCCCGGATCAGGTTGAATTCTTGGACATCCTGATTTTTGGAGCAAACAACACATTACAAGTTAGTCTATTTAGAAAGCCCACAGCTAAGAACACCATATTACTATATCAGAGCTTTCACCCCACCTGTCAGAAAGATTCGATCCCCTTTGGGGAATTTCTACGTGTGCGTCGTAATTGTACCAATATGGATGATTTTCACAAACATGGAGATGCATTAAAGAAACGTCTGCTAGACCGTGGTTACCCACACCGGCTAGTAAGACATGCATTTAAGAGGGCTAAATATTACAATCGTGATGCCCTATTACAAGGTACTCACCGTACACCGCAAGATCAGGTGACATGTGTTATCAACCACTCTCCACTAAACTATAAAATCAAGAATGTGATTAATAAGAATTGGAAGATTCTGAACACCAATGAAAATGAACCACAACTACAACCACCGTTGGTGGCGTATAGGAGAAATCGCAATTTGAGAGATATATTGGTGCATACAAGACCTCAATTGCCCAAGACACAGTACCAGACCACTATCACAGGATTACCTTTAGTGCTAGGTAATCACAAATGTGGGTCATGCCACGCTTGTGATTCGCCTTAGTCACGGACTCTCTGACATATAAAAGCAAAAATATAAAGCTGAGAGACCTTACTAACTGCAGGAGCCATAACATCATATACATACTACTGTGCCCATGTGGCTTAGCCTACATTGGAGAAACAGGGCGTGAATTCCGCACGAGATTTAGCGAGCATAAATCTGCCATTCGGACACGAAAGGTAACGGCCCCTTTAGTTCAGCATTTCCTAGATAAGCAACACTCTGAAAAGGATCTGAGGTGGTGCATTCTAGAGAAAGTGAAGTGTCAGGCAGGCTTACTTGTAGAAACCACTCACAAAAGAAGGGAAACATTTTGGATTTTCAACTTGAATAGTGTAAAGGAAGGACTTAATGAAGATATAGTTTGGAATGTCACCAATACTCGATAATCCATCCTTCAACAATCTTCAATTTGATCATCATTTCACACGCCCCATATATGTTGCAGGATTCCATTCTGTTTCCACATATGTGGTTCCTATTGGAACCGCACATATCTTGGATCTCTTCGATTGCACGAAAAAAACATTATTGTTACTATTCTTTGCGGGTACCGTTCTTGTCTCATAGTCTGGCTACCACATATGGTGACAAATGGGTTTCTTTATTCCATATTATGGAGTGGCATTCTTGCATTTTAGCATCCAGTATAGACACTAATATCAGTTTATGACTAGACTATTTTTATCCTGTGTTATGTTATACATCTTATTGTTCTTGGTCTTTTTTTATATTTCTCTTGTAGTATGAGTTTTTTTTAGTCCACTCTAAGATGGCACCCATGTCTTGCCTATCTGACTCACATCACCCCTAGTAATTCATGTGATATCCACTTGTCCACGCGCTTTGACGTGGCGGTACTCTGCTAGAGTTTTTCGATCATGTGTTAACGTCATCTACCCGGCTGGGTATTTTGATAGCTCAATACAACTCTATAGCCTCTTGGTTAGGCTATCAAACTAATTGACATTTCTGTTCAGTTTCAGAGCTGGTAATCCCTTCTCTTGCCACAGGTTAAATAAACCAGTACTACTACATCATTATGACCGTACTTTTATTTTTGGCACCACATTTCTCGGTTTCATTTCAATATTCCTATTGAATGCGAGCGCAACAGTTTATTCTAAGATGGCGCTCATGTTTTGCATTTTGGTCTTATCTCGGTTTTAGTGTACCTCACGTGACGACTAATTGGCCACGCCGCATGACCAGGTGGTCCCTATTTATAGGGTTTTGTTGGCGTTCACCGTCATCTACCCGGCTGGGGGATCGGTGGTCCACGTATTTTCGTACACTACATTGTTCCGGTAAGCATTTCTGCACACGTATCATCTCGTAAATATAACCAAGGGCCAATTTCTTTTTTTTTTTTTTCTTGGCCGGCAGCAGTCCTGTTAGTACCTATAAGAACTGTAGTATCCATTACTCTGCATAGGGAACAGCTTTGACTTGGTGATCCCTGGCTGCCAATTTATCTGTTAGTTATTTTGTATATCAAGCGTCCTTTATGTTTTCCGTTTTTATGCTTTCTGTTGTGCACATTAACAGTTATCGTTGAGATACGTACCGAGGTTATAAATTAGTCGACCTCGATATCTTGGCATATTCTGTCTTTGGTCAGGGCCGTGTCAACATACAGGTCTTCTCACATAATATTCTATTGTATAGAGTGTAAATGTTACGCTATAACTTATTTGGTTTTTTATTACACGAAGTTCTTTTTTTCATAGATTCATTTCGGCATTTGCCTGTAGGAGAATGTCATTTTAATCCAACAAGTGAAGATTTGTTTGGCTCAGTGTAACTTACGGCCACGTGAGATTGGAAATAAACACACCAGCATAAGCGTTCCGCTTTATTAAATTAGGTGTGTATACAATCGGGTCTTTTATACAGTCACATCACCGTTTTCCCCTCCTACAGGGATTAACGCACATGTATATTTTTTTCTTCAGAAAACTGAGTCCCGTCGGGATATTTCTGTTAAAACACGACTTTTCTACCTACGGGACACTATAGGAAAGTGTTCCAGGTAAGGCTCCATCAGTCGCCCCTATTGACATTTCTGTTATTTTTGTAATTGTTCACCACTTAAGGATTCGTTACTCTTCCCCTTGACAGGTCATGCATTATTATTAAAGGTCGTGGCTGTACATTTTGATAGCAGTCCAGTGGCCATCTCTTCTGAAAACATAGTGTTACTGATATAGTTTGTAAGTATCCTTGAGTATGCACTATATACTGAGACAGGGCACACATGTTGATTCAGGGGACCGTCACTGCTGTGTCTTCTCTTATTTCTTGTCTGAGGTATTCCTGGCTCCATTTCGTGAATTACAGTTGATTGGTGCACCATTTTTCTTATGAATTCCTTTTTCTCTTTCTAACAAATAGTGTCTCTCACCTTTTCACAATACTTCCCACGGTAAGTATGGGGAGTCATATACTTCTGCTGTGTGATTTTCACAGGGTGTGGTTTTCTGGCTTTGGTCTCTGTCGATAGTTGTTTAAGTGACACTATATGTTTATTTATAATTAAGGTCCAATTGATTTGTATATTTCCTTGTATGTGCTCATAACATATGCTATTTATACTTTTTTAGGTTCCCCTGGGTGTTTTGTGATTCTTTTGGGTATCTGGAAAGGTCCTGAGGAAGGTGGCCTTACTACCTCTTATATGCCACCGAAACGCGCATCGACCTAGAGTGTTCAGATCCTGTTGAACATATTCATCATACTTGGTCGTGGAGATCTTGCAATCTATTGTCTCCCCTTTATCCAGATGTGTTTGCTTGTGAATGTTGTATGAGTCTGTATGAGTCTGGATGATTTTTGTGTCTTTCTTTGTATGTATAATTGTTTTTTTTCCGGGGGTTATTTGCTCAACAGTGTATTGTATTTATTCCTGAATTCTATGTGGGAATACTGTTGACTTTTATGTACATATATATAAAAAAGTTTTAAGAAAAAAAGAGAGAAGAAAACAATGAAAACTTTTGATACATATATCTCAAATGCAAAAAGAAGTTAAATAAACAACTATGATAAAATTAATGTTGCTAGTCTTGTTGAGATGATTACATTGTTGTTGAGCCCCTGCTGAATTCAGCTTTATTGTGATGAAAGAAATATAGGTCTTGAGGGAGTTCTTTATTGTATGCTTTGTCCTTCCCCTCTTCTCCCTGACCTCAAATGATTTTTATTTAGAGGGGGTCCCCAGTCTTGCATTAGAGTGGTGGTTTCTGCCTGGCTTAGGCGCTTGCCCTAGCCAACCAGAAATCCCATTTCTAACAACGAGGGATACTGACTTCAAACTTGCTGTGAAGATAGTGCAGGCATCAAGGGTGTTGCAGAACCACCACTTGTGTTACTGAACCTTTCGGAGTCCATGGGATCTCAGGAACAGCAGACCGGTCAGCTTCGCTGCGGTGCCTGCAGATGCAGGGGAGTGACTCCTTCACTCCAAGGGAGATTCCTTCGGGTGTCTTGGATGCCCACAGGCCTGGAGAAAAATCTGTATGGAGCACAGGCACTGCCCACGCAGAAGACTGGCAGGATGACAAGACCAGGAGCAGCAGGAGTCTTCCAGTTGCAGTCTCGGTTCCCAAAGCAAAGCCCAATGAAGTCCAAAGTGCCCAGATGGTTGAAGATGAAGTGGTGTAGGATCTGAATCTTGTCCCACGACGAATTTAAAGAACCACCCACAGGTAAGCCCTTAAGCACCCTAAAGAAAGGGTTGGAACGATTCAGGGGTCCCTTCCAGAGGAGGGGCTGGACAGGGGGGAGGAAACTCCCATGTCCTTTGTCCAGTTTCGCACCAGAGCGGGAGCCAACGGATCCCTGAGCTGGTTTGAAGTGGACTATGCAAGGAGGGCACCAAATGTGCCCTTCAAGCATACTGAGTGGCGCTGGCAAGGGCCCCCACCCTGGCCCAATACACTAAGTCTTGTCTGGGAGGTGGTCACACCTCCCTGTGACAGGATACCTATTGTTCTGCCTTCCCCTGCTCGAGCTTGGCTCATCAGCAGGAGGGCAGAATCGTGTCTCTGGTCGGCAGCAGCAATGTTGTGCTGTCCGGGTCTAGAAGACTGGTACCAGGAGCACTGAGGGCCTCCCGGCAGAGCTTTACAGTGCATGTACACCGTTTATGGTGTGGGGGTATGATTCCAACATGTTTGATACCAAACATGATAGTGTTCGTTACAGCCAGTTTAGAGATGGTCATCGCGTAATGACGCATGGCCACTCTATGTATCGTAATGGCTTATGCACTTACAATCCGGGAGAATGGACTCCGAAGGCTGTAGGGGTGTCCTGCTCATGCAGGGGCATCTTCACACTTAGAACCGATCACCCTGCCTTATGGATTGAAAGGCCTGCTTTAGGGGTGAGTTATAGGTTTTAAGTGCAGTGACCTCAGATATAGGGAAACTTATATCTGTCGTAAGTGGTGCTAGCACCAGCTTACACAGGCTGCAATGGCAGGTCTCTAGTTACAGTTTGAGTGGTCTCCTATGGGTGGCATAAAACATGCCTCAGCCCAAAAAGGGGACCCCTGGTGTACCTATACCCTGGGTACCTTAGTACCATATACTAGGGACTGATGTCCAATCTTGGATGTACCTAAGTACTTACAATACCAATGTAGGGGAGAAAGCACAGAGACTGGGGTCCTGATTAGCAGGATCCCAGTGAGACTAGTCAGAAACCGCATAGCATCAGGCAAAAAGTGGGGGTAACCATAAAAGCAGATCCTACTTTCCTACAACTATTATTATGGATTTTATTTTACCAATTTTTTGCACAATTAAATTGATTCATTTGTGTGCCAGTCAACCTTTTAGCTCTATTTTAAAGGCCTCATCCATAATGCAGACAAGGAACTTGTTTCTTCATATGCCAGGATTATTAATTAGTAACGTTTGGTTAGTTTTTAGCTGTAGTCTGTAGTTCATTCTGACTGGAATCTGTTTTAAGTCCAAGGCTGGAATGTGACAACATGTGTGTGTATGTTGATTTCAGGATATGTTTAAGACTTTGTGTAATGTGCTCCCTTAAAAGAGAACTGTTTGAGCCACATTCTAAGCTAGGCCATGCTCGAGGCCTAAGCAAAAATTGCAAACTTGACACTTCTTTCTCTGTGCAGCAAGATTGCCTTTTCTAGCATGTTTAGTATATATGTCTTTTTTCCTGCCTTACTATGTTTTTCATGGTAATTGCCATTCATAGAGGAGATTTTCTGCAAGATAATTGCCTCAGGTTTGTTTAAGGGCTCAGGCCCCCTTATGCCCAAACACATGGCTCTCTTCTGCCTGCAAAAGGAGGGCCATCTGGTATTGCACAACTTTTTCTGGTTGGCTATGTTTTGTTATCATGCAAGTGGCCCACAGAATTTGCTTCAGATTTGGTGCTACAGCATGTGTCTTACACATGGAGGAGCATGTGAAGAATAGTGAGAGATTGTTACACAGATAGAATATCTAAACCAATATCACTAGTTGTCTGCATGTCACTTGAGCCATGATTCTAAGAACAGAGGGTATTTATTGCCTCTTCTGAATTCTGTGTGACATTTGAAACAATTCTCTTCTACAGGTTTGCATGTATTTTTCTATGACTATAAAGTATTACCTACATCTCTTACACTCATTACATTATCTATCTACCTATACCTCTTTCTATAGCTATGTTCCTTTTCTTCTGGCTACCTGATCTTTCCGTCTTTACCTTATGCCTCTACCCATCACACCTATCATAACCTGATTTGTAGTTCTACTTCACCTCTCTCAATATACTGTCTCTTTACCTCTCTGTTCACCTCCTGTTTTCCACCAGCCCGAGTTGGTACTACCCAGCGGAACTGGGGATCACTGTCTAACTAGAGTAGTGCACACAAAGAAAGAGGGGAGGTAGGACAAGGCGGCGAAAGGTACTTACGTTCAGGGAAAAGTGCAAAATTTGTGAGGGAGCTAGATTTAATTTCTTTTGAGTGTTTTGCAAAATATTTTTATGGCTGATATGCAAAATGTATTTCTTTACTGTTTGTCATTAGATATTCTATTCTCCAAGGAAAAGGTTTAGAGCTACTCTTCCTCTTACGTTTGTTATTACATGTTCTACTCCCAGAGATTCCAATCTTACCCTTTCCCCTTGACTTTGTACTAGATAACTGATTTATGTGATGATCAGAGTCAAGGACAAAGCTGGTTGGGAAAGAGTATCTAACTACATTGTGCAGGGTGTTAAGACTGCAAGTAAATATTCAGTTTTCAGAACTGTAGTGCTCCTGGTCTTTACCAATGTTACTGGCTCTATAAGCTTTAAAATGCTTAATTTACCAAACATTTCTCTACAAATGAGCCCTTTGAGAGTAACCAAATGGTGTTTCATGAAAGTGCACGCCCCGGGAATTTGGGCCACTTTTTTGGCAGTGCCCATGCCAAATTGTGGTCCTATTAGTTCAATTGAAGTAAACCAAAACTACAGCACCCAGAATGCATTAGGTTGTAACTCGCAAGCCCAGGACTAAAAACAGTGTCTGTGATGACATGGAGTGAGGTGGCCACCCAAGAGCGAAGAGAGAATTTGCTTTCTATTTGGCTGGTCAGAGCACATTTTCGTGGTATGGCACAGCTCAGCCGTCTGACTGGTTTTATGGAAAAAGGTGGGCACATATGCTGTGCATTCATTGTTCTGTTCTGCAAATGGTTTAGTTCACCAACAAGAGAGGGGACTTCTTTAAAATGGTTTGCTTCACATAGTTTTCGGTTCAGCACAATGTACTTGCTCTGATGAGATGAAGCTTATAGGAATCCCATGTTGCCCCATGTCAGGAGTGAGCAGCTCACCCAGTTTAATTTTTTCAAGCTCTCCAGGTTTGGATACATTTTAGTACACTGAATGAAAGTAAAATGCAGTAACAGTACAATTCATTATGTTTCAAAGTACTGCACAGCAAGAGCTCCAGAGATTCAATTTCTTCTCTGAGACTTGTAGTCCTGAATTGTAAAAATGTGCAAGCCAAACATCAAATACCAAAATGCAAATGAAAAAAAAAATGGATTTGGGAAAACTACTCACGCCTGAGAACACGAGAGCTCTGCAGCAATCAGTCAGTTTCAAGAGGTAATGTTCAACTTCATGAGACCAAATTTACATGTGACACATGTAGCCAGTGCTCATGATGGAGCAAGGTAAACGAGAACATTTTGAACCCCCTAATATTAACGTTAATAATTAATACAATTGTTTGTTTCAATGAATAACCAACAACATATGTTTTCCTTATAAGTGTTCTTGGTAACATGCAGTATCTGTGCAAACTAATCTACTTACAAATGTTAACGTAAATAACGATAACATAATGATTGGCGTACTAATTAGAATAATATTGCATGATTTGTGCTACATAGTAAATTGTATGGTGGCAAAAGAAAGTGGTTGGTAAGTAAGAAATAGCTTTATATGTTGCTTTTGCCATGTAACACCTAACTGGGGTACGTAGAATGACGGCAGGGAAACGAAAAGGTTTATTTTCTTTATTCTTAACTATTATCTGTTTGTTTCTATGATAGTTCGTTCAAGCCTGCTAGGCCGTGCTGTAAAAATGGCTGCCGAGACAAATAAGCTTAAATGCGCAAGCGCAAGATGGCTTCCGAGCGGAAGAAAAAGCTGTGAACAAATACATCACGTGGGTGCTTCCAAAGCCTAGGATGGAAGAGGGATCAAGGTTGTGATGACCTTTTTACCCAAACGTGTGCCAAGGGGGACTCAGCGAAAGAGTGTGAGAACCAGAAGCGTATCCGTGAATTGACAATGAACTGTTTAAAATAAAGTATCGGAAAGAAGATACAGAGAAAGAATGTCAATTGGATTGGTAATGTCCTGAAACCGTGAGAAAGGACAAAATTATAAACATTTTTCGGAACTGGTTTGAGCAAGGAGGGCAATGAGGAGATGTTTGCCACCCCTCCAATGGACCAATTAGCGTGAATCTCGCACCCAAAAATGAAACATTTATGTTTAGTAAGCTAGTATTAGGGTATAAGAGGACCTACTCTTAAGTAGGAGGAGCGCTGCTTTTTTACATATTTTTATTGAGCACAGGACGCTGACGCTGGAGAAGCCGATGCTATTTTCCATAGGCCTTTATATTTTTAATACGATTAATCTTTTACTCTAAATTCTGATTAAGAAAGAACGAGATTGTGGCGGAAAACCTGTATAGGTGGTCCGTCAAGGAGGCCTGTTTAGCAGAACAGACAGTCAGTTTTTGGGAGTTCTATGCTGAGATCTGAATTTAACTGCTGTGACGAACTTTATTTTTCCATCTAAAAGGGTATGCATTGCAATTTCAATTTATTCCTTATAATGATAATAAATGTATTGATCTGATTAATAAAACTGATTTATTCATGCTTATAAAATTTAGATAAACTATATTCTAATTAAATTTACGAGTCTGTGGTTCTTTAGCTCAATAATAAATGTAAATGTTTAATAAGAATTTAAAGTGATTGAGCTGGTCTTAATCACCATCTACTGATTCCTACTAGTTGGTCCATCGACCAATGAGCGGAATACCTGAGAAGTTTGAATTTTATCATGTCGATTTAAAAATGTATCCCGTCTCCTTACAACAAATCATTAACTTTTTCTCTTAAGTAAAGGCGGATGAGTTCCAGGGAATATATGAGAGAGTGAATGTTTATGCGGTGTTATGGGCCCCACCGTCATATTGGTATAGTTGTTAAGAGGAATGTTTTTCAATCTGGATGTCAATGCCTAGAAGAGAAGAAATTTTATTGATAGCGCTGGATCAGATTTCTTGGTAGCAGAGTTATGGTTACTATAGATTAGTTTGGTGATTATTGATTATTGATGATTGATTATTTCATGTCTAACACTTCATGTTGAATTGTATTATGTTATATGTAAGTCGAAAATTTTGAAGCTTCCGGGAAGTAGGAAGTGGACATTTTATTGATAGCGCTGGATCAGATTTCTTGGTAGCAGAGTTATGGTTACTATAGATTAGTTTGGTGATTATTGATTATTGATGATTGATTATTTCATGTCTAACACTTCATGTTGAATTGTATTATGTTATATGTAAGTCGAAAATTTTGAAGCTTCCGGGAAGTAGGAAGTGGACACGTGTGGCAAAAGAAGTCACACGGAATAGTGCATTGTCTGAATTTCACATTGGTGATAACACAGGTTGTGTTATGATAGGGAACATTTTCCGTATAAAAGGTGTATGAGTGAAATAGCAACTGGTTTTCTTGTGAAACTCTGGCCTTAATTCTCAGGAGTGGTGTAGTCTCCACATATGTTTTATCCCCAGAGAAACGGGTTTACCCCTTGCTTGAAAGAAGGGTAAGGTAGAGGGAAGTGCTACACTTATCGAACGAAACTGTATTCTTGCGAAATAGAGTAAAACTGTCACTTTTGTTTAGCGAAATCAGACAATGGAAATGTGTTTTTAATGTCGTAACTAACCAAGAACAGTTGAAAATAAATTGCCGATAAATTTTGTAAAGGAGGGGTCAGGAGCAGAACTGACGTCGACAAAGAGCCGCGCTGGAATTGGTCAGTGCACTGGTTATACTGAAGACGCCCTGATTGGTGCGTTGGTGTGAGACGCGCTAGGATAGGTTAGATAAGCAGTGACGTAGAAGCTTAGGATTGGTGCGTTGGTGTGAGACGCGCTAGGATAGGTTGGATAAGCAGTGACGTAGTAGCTTAGGATTGGTGTGTTGGTGTGAGACGCGCTGTGATAGGTCCAAATAGCACATAGAGAAAAGAGTTGAGTTACGAGTTTTTGCAAAAGGAAAGAAATCGTGAAATATGGCTTACTTTGAGTATGGTAGAGAGAAAACGTCGTGGATGGCGAAAATTAAGAACTTCTTTAAGAAAGACAAAAAGGTAGTGACTAGAGAGGGACAAGTAATTCCTCCGCCGAAAACACCAGCTTCGCATATGATGCTGAAATACGGTTATCATACTTGCATATGGTTAGAAAATTGGACCAAATATACTCAAAATGATGGAGTATTAGCCTTTCCAGAGAATGGTTCATTTAGTGTAGCTGTACTTCGGAATTTGAGAGAGAAAATGACAAAGCTTGAGCCTAAACCTAGACCAACACAGTTTGAAGCGTTAAGTGAATGGGAAGATGAGATGTATGAACGAGAAAGATACAGAGGAGTAAAGAATCATGATTTTGTACCTGGAAGGCTGTGGGGAGTGAATCATGAGGACAGAATAAAGCGTTGGAGATATGCTAATATGACAGGAGGTTTGTTTCCAGCCTTTACAGTTGAAGAGGAGGCAAGGAGAAAGTGTACAGAGAAAAAGAAACATATAGTTACCGAAAGATACAGGTATGGTGGTAGCGAGACAGAGGATGAATTGCTGGAAGATATTTTAAACCGAAACCCACCTCCATACCAACAGAATTCTGCAGTGGTGACACCTAATGCACCGCCAATGGAAACTGGGAGGAATAAAAGTCCAGAACGAAGATATGAAATAAATAGATCAAAAGAACAGTTGAAAACCCCACAAAGCGAAAAGGTTGAAAGTGACAATGCAACCGAATTAGCCAAAACTACGAGAGAATTGACTGAGAAAATAAGAGAGTTAACCATGAATATGGAAGCTGTAACTGTACCAGTAACAATAGGTCCAGTAATACCAGTTTTTGAGAACCAAAAAATAGATGAACATTCTTTAGTCATTCCTATGAATTCAAATTTACAAAGAATGAAAAAAGGGATGGAACTAGAAAATGAGAGAGCAAGAAATTTGGTCAGTTCATATAGACCAAGCCCACCTACTAATTTGACAACAAATGAGAGTGCGTTAGGGAGGATTCCTATGGGAACTGAATCTGCATCAGAAACACCAGAGAGGAGTAGAAATTGGGTAGAATTAAATAGTACACCTGTAGGTCCAACTCCAGATGAATTAAATGAATGGATGAAAACCCTGCAAAAGAAAGAGACAGAACCAAAACCATTGGACGTAATTAGGCTAAAAATAGATATGGAAGAGTTAATTTTAGGGACTATTGGCACAGAAAAATTGAAAACATATCAGGATGACGAGATTATGTTCTTGTGTAAGAGCATTACTTGGAGAGCTAGAAATTTGCATGACAAATTAGAAGAGATAGCGAATGAACTAGGGGAAACGACCTTAACAACGCGGTCAAAACACCGCAGTACATTTAGATCGCTGCTTTTACAACGCAAGTCGTTACCACGACTTGCACTGGAGGGCGCTCTAGACTAAGGAATAGTGTGATTTACTATTCCAACACCTTCCCTACTGAACGTAGGCTGGAGTTGGAATAGTAAATCATACTATTCCTAAATCCAGCGCCCTACAGCGTAAGTCGTGGTAACGACTTGCGTTGTAAAAACAGCGATGTAATGTACCGCGATCTAAATTATCGTGTTGTTACATCATACATCCATGAACTAGGAGTAGAATTTGTAAAGGTGAGAAGCTTGCAGAAACCATATAGGGTAGATTTTTGTGAGAAAGATATAGAAAATTTGAACACATCAGGACGGTTAACCCAAATAAAAGAATTGATTGTTTTGTTGAGAAAATGGGGTGATGTGGACAGATGGAGAAGCAGGTGGACTAAAAAGAATGAAAAAACGACCGATAAAGCGTCTTTGGCTTTTGCGGTGACAGACAAGGAATCAATTGTAAGAGAGTATCCGATGAGAGAAACTCCAGGAGGTAGTTATGTACATGTCCCCTGGTCCAGACAAGATATACTGTCATTTACTAATGACTTCCCAAAATTAAGAGAAAAACCTGTAGAATGGTATAGACAAGTGGAAAGGTTTGTCAAGGTTTCAAAGGTGTTGTGGGTAGATTTGGATGGATTATTTGACATTGTAGTACCAGCTGATTTATGGACAGAGTGTAAAATTACCATTGATTGGCCAACTGTAGAATACCCAAGAGACGCAAAAACAGGAGCGCCAGGACCAGAAGTTATGAGGAAATATGACCAAGTTATTACCTTTTTGAAAAATAAAATTCCAGCCAAAGAAACGGATTGGGTAAAAATTGATAGAACCACGCAGGAGAGTAAGGAATCTGTACATGCCTATTACGAAAGGCTACTTTTGGTTTTTAAACAGTATAGTGGCTATGAGACTTTAAATGAAAAAGACATGAGTCATTTTGTATATAGATTTGTTTATGGGATAAAGCCAGAAATAAGTGAAATGATCAAACAGCATATGATCTGCTGGCAAAACAGCATCGTAGATGAAGTGTTGAGGTATGCTAAATATTGCAGTGATGACATTGAGTGTAGACAACGTAAATTAAAAGAGAAAGCGATGTGGGCACAAGTGAAAGTTGCAGAAAAACAAGAAGCTCAACTGAATAATCTGGTTAATGAGGCAGGACAAACTAAATCCAAACCGAATATAGGTAAAGGCAAAGGCCAAATGAGTATAGAAGAGGCAAAGAAAAAGTGGCCATGCCACAACTGCGGAAAGTTAGGGCATTGGAGAAACGAGTGTAAATTCCCTCCAAAAGCTAATGCGGAAAATCAATCATTAAATCCACAGGTGCAGAGTGAGGTGAGTTACCAACAGCTGCAGCAACCACAGGTAGTTACTCAGCAGAGTCAGGTGCCTCAACCACCACTTCCCAAGAGTGTAAATCCACAGAGATACAGTGCAGAGACAGGATTCTACAGAGGAGAGCAGGTAACACAATTGCCGCGTGCAGCTGCAATATCGCAGTATTGGTTACGACAGGATGGGAATGAGTCGGATGAAAGTTTATGACGGTGCCTAGGAGAGGAGGAAGAGTGCGTGCTTGGCGCAACTCTAGAGGTAGATCAAGCAGGTCCATTTGTGGATGGAGAAGTGAATGGTGCAAATGTAACATTCCTTGTGGACACTGGAGCTACCCGTTCTACTGTTAGATCAGTGGAAATTCCAAACCTTCCTCTCTCAGGTGAACATATCCAAGTCGTTGGTGTCTCAAACCAGCAAATTAAGGCGCCTCTTACCAAATTAGTAGAGGTAAAGATTGGACCATTCAGAGAATTGCACCGATTTGTGGTGTGTGATTGCAGTCCTGTGAATTTACTAGGACGCGATCTACTTTGCAAAATGAATTGCACCATCTATTGTACTCCGGATGGGATTGCATTTCAGACCCCGATGAAGATGTACTGTATAAAATGACAATGGTAAATTTAGAGTCAGAAGTGAATGATTTATTTCCTGTGTTTGATGTAGAGAAAATCCCAATTGAGTTGAAAGAAACAGTGAAACAGGAGGTGTGGGATTTTACGGGCGAAGATATAGGGTTAATGAAAGGAGTAGACCCTGTTAAAATTTCTGTTAAAGCAGGAACAAGTTACCCAAATACTCCACAGTATAAATTGACGCCAGAAATAATTGAAGGAATAACACCTGTAATAAATAAAATGATTGAACAAGGAATTTTGAGAGAAATAATGAGCAGTCCATGTAATTCGCCTATAATGGGACTGAAAAAGCTGAACGGAACATATAGAATAGTACAAGATTTAAGAAAGGTCAATAAAATCGTTGTTCCTTGTTGTCCAATTGTACCAAACCCTGCTGTAATTCTGTATCAGATTCCACGTGAAGCGGAATGGTACACTGTCATTGATTTGTGCCATGCATTTTTCTCTATCCCATTACATTCAGATAGCCAGCCATTATTTGCATTCAGGTTCGGAGAGCGTATTTTGGCATGGTGCCGAATTCCTCAGGGGTATACAGAAAGCCCCTCGATCATTAATCAGATTCTAAAGAAATCATTGGAAGATTTAAAAATGCCCGAAAAATCTGTGATGGTTCAGTATATTGATGATCTATTGGTGGCATCAAAAACAAAAGAAGCATGTGTTACTGACACAATTGCTTTGCTGAACCATTTAGCAAAAGGAGGACATAAAGTATCCCCATCAAAATTACAGTTTTGTCAACAGGAGGTCCAATACTTAGGTCATAAGATTGAAAAGGGAGTGCGAAAAGTAACGACTGAGAGAATAAAAATAATTCAAGGAATGAGAGCTCCAATGACACAAAAAGAGGTAAGAATGTTCCTGGGAATGGTTGGATATTGTCGACAATGGATAAGTGGATTTTCATTAATTGCAAAACCATTACAGCGGTTGACAAAAAAGGATGTTAAAGATCCTTTTGAATTGAATGATGAAGAAATGAAGGCGTTTAGAGAATTAAAAACGAAACTATGTGAAGCTCCGGCACTGGGAATGCCTGACTATGAAAAATATTTTGAGCTGTATTGTAGTGAGAGAGATGGGTGCGCGCTTTCAGTCTTAGTGCAAAGACATGGAAACATGAAAAGACCTATTGCATATTTTTCAGCTGTTTTAGACCCAGTAGCAAAATCGTTGCCTGGATGTCTGAAAGCAGTAGCTGCTACTTGTGTGAGTCTGGAACAGAGTGAAGGCATTGTGATGGGTTATCCATTGAGAGTATATGTTCCTCATTCTGTGGAAATTCTTTTGACAAGAACCAAAACTCAATACATGACACATAGTCGGCTGACTAGGTAAGAAAAAGTGATTTTAAGTGCAGACAATGTAACCATTAACAGATGCACAAATGTAAATCCTTCGACATCATTGCCGGATGAAGAGAGTATGATAAATATGATGAAGTTGACCATGATTGCTTGAATGTACTCGAGTATTGTACAAAACCAAGGCCGGACATTAGAGATGAGCCTTTAAAAGAATCAGATTATGTATTGTTTGTGGATGGCTCATGTTTGAGAACGAGTGAAGGAGCTTTGAGTGCGGCGTATGCAGTATGTACAGTAGCTGCCATAATGGAAGCATCTTGTTTGAGAGGAATACGTTCTGCCCAAGTGGCTGAACTAGTTGCTTTAATTCAGGCATGCAAATTGGGAAAGAATGTCCGAATCACAGTAATCACGGATAGCCAATATGGCTTCGGAGTGGTTCATGATTTTGGGCAGATCTGGTCCCAAAGAGGTTTCTTGACATCTGCAGGGACTCCAATTAGAAATGGTGAGTTTGTGAAAAAGTTGCTTGAGGCGATACAGCTGCCTAAACAGATTGCGGTGGTAAAGTGCAATGCACACAAAAATGGGGAAGACTACATAACTGTGGGCAACAAATTTGCCGATGAAATAGCTCAGTATTGGGCCAAAAATGTAGTCTCATTGAACCGAGGCAGGGAAAGAGAGCATGTTTCGTGTCCTTTGCTTTTTACTAACCCTGTCGAGACATGGGATGAGGTGAGACAATTACAGGAAGCAGCAGATGATGAAGAAAAAGATAGCTGGATAAAAGCAGGATGCAGGAAAAGGGAGGAAAATGATGTTTGGGTTTACAGAGACGAAAGACCAGTTATGCCTGATAGCATGATTTCTGACATGGCACGGATGTACCATGGACAAGCTCATATTGGAAGGGATGCAATGATCAGACTTTTAGGCAAACCTGGTATAACCCAAAATTCAGAGCCATAGCTGAGAGTCTTTGTCAAAGATGTCTTATCTGCCAACAGATAAACCCAGGAAGGAAGACAGTAGTGAGTCTAGGAACAATAGGACGAGAGGGAGGTCCTTTCACAAGGATGCAGATGGACTTTATAGAAATGCCCCCAAGCAATAGACTAAGATATGTTCTTGTAGTCGTCTGTTTGTTTTCTCGTTGGGTGGAAGCCTACCCGACCAGAAGGAATGATAGAATTACAGTAGCAAAACTCATGCTGAGAGAATTCATTCCAAGGTATGGTTTTCCAGTAACGATTGAAACAGATAGAGGAACACATTTTCAGAACGAATTAATTCAATTGATATGTGAAGCACTTGGTATTAAACAGAAACTGCATTGTGCATACAGACCAGAGGCTTCTGGAGTAGTAGAACAAGTGAATGGAACAATAAAGAACAGGTTAGGGAAAATGTGTCAAGCCACAGGACTCAAATGGCCAGATGCTTTGCCATTGGTCTTAATGCCTATCAGAAGCATACCTGAAAGTAAGACAGGTCAGAGTCCCCACGAAATAATCATGGGACGAGCAATGAGACAAGCACATGCACCTGTCAACAAACTGCTGACTATAACTGATGATCTCGTGTTGGATTATTGCAAAGGATTAGCTGATGTGGTACGTTCTGTGTTTCATCAGGTTGGACCGGATGCGACCACTCTTGAAAGAAAACCAGCTCATGATTTGAATCCAGGAGACTGGGTCCGCATAAAAGTCCACAGGAGAAGAAACTGTTTGGTTCCCCGCTGGGACCAACCACGACAAGTGATCCTGGTGACAACAACTGCAGTCAAATGTGCAGGAGTGAAACACTGGGTACATGCAAGCCACACCATCAGAGTTCCAGATCCTGAAGCTCGACCTGTAAGTCGACATCTGGAAATATCTGATACCAGTTCAGCATCCGATGCAGGGTTCCAAACAGGGTTCCAGAACTTGAAGATCGACCTGAAAGTCGACATCTGGAAGAACCAAGTACAAGTTCAGCAACAGGAGGAGAAAATGAAATAGCAAAGGTTCCAGAACTTGAAGATCGACCTGTAAGTCGACATCTGGAAATATCAGACACCAGTTCAGCACCTGATACAGATCACTCAGATTGTGATAAAAATCTGAAAAAGGATTGGAAAATTGATATCATAAACGAAGAAACTGAGCAAAGAGACAGCAATAGTGAGCAACCAAGTACAAGCTATGGTAAAGATCCTTCAGAAATTATTCTAATAGATGAAGAAGGGATAGTTTCAAATAGAAAGATAGAAGAATCGGAAGAATCCCGAGGCGCAATAAGGACAGACCGGCGAATAAAGGAACAGGGAAATATAGAAACAGATAGAGAGATCGACGCGAAGTCGGAAGAACCTCGAGGAGGGATAGAAGTAGGTGATCAAAGAAGAAAAACACAAGATGGATCAGAACGACAGCGGGGGGAACATGGCGGTCGCTAGTTAGAGCGGTCGCGGACTCTCTCGGCACTCTGGGCGGTTACCTTCGGTTTTCCAGGATGTAGCCGTTGTTGTTCGACGGTTTCGATTGCCGGGTGCAGTTGCGGGAGAATGCGACGGATTTATGTTGGCTGATATTACTCGCTTTTCCGTTTTTGTTTGGTGCTTTTTCTGTGGCCGGTGTAGAAACACCAGCTGAAAGCCGCGGTGGCAGCGGTAGTAGCGGAGTCCGCCGAGAGGCGGGAACTGGGCGGAGGCTGCGCTACGGGTCGCCAGAGGCCGGTTAGCAGCAGCAAGGATTAGTTATCGGGGAAACAGAAGCTTCCTTCCTGCCTCTGCTGTTTTCAGGCCAGAAGCAGAATGGGAGAGGGAGCAGAGGAGCAGCACTGGAAAAACGCAGGTAAAATAAGGCTACCCTCAATGACCCCGACAAGAGGGAAGAAAAAGGGGGCAGGGAGGGAAAGTAATCTTAAAGAGCTGCAGCCCTCGGGAAATCTTGGGGACTTAGAAAATTTTAAGCCAAATAGATATACTTTAAGAAGCAGGGGTCTCTGGGAACAGGATTTGTCCCCCGTGGAAGTTCCGTTTGTAGAAACTACTTTTCCAACTATAATTTCGCATCAAAAGACTTCAACTTCTTGCCTCCTAAAACCTGGTTCGACTCCTCAAAAGAAAAAGTTGTTAGTGGAAAAATTACAATCAACAGAAGGGAAGAAAGTTGCTAAAAATAAACAAACAAAATTAACAAAATCGACCAGTTCACATATTACTCCCTCTCTCCGCACATATTTCAAGGTGCAGGCACAGGCACAGCCACAAAATACTGCTGCCCACACTACCGCAATTCTGGAGGGCAGTATAAATTCCATCTATAAACCTCAAGGTAATCCAGGTGACTCCATAAATAGACCAACAAATATAGGAGCAATGGAGACCAGAAATGACTCCATACTATTGGATAATAGATTCTCTCTTTTAACAGAACTTGAGCTTGCACCTTCACCAGGCTTATCGAATAATACTTCGGCTCAGGTAACATTAAATCCTGGTCTAGATACCACACAGAGTTTACCACTCGTGCAGGAAGAGGTGCAGGAAGAGGTTCTGAAGAGTCAAGACATAGATACTAGTCCTCAGAAGCAGCTCTCCACTGAATCCTTGTTATCCACCCTAATATCTGAAATGAGAGAAAAATTTGCCGTATCGGAGAGTAATCAGCATAAGATCCAAGGGGTATGCGAAACTCTCGAGCTTAAAGTAAATGATATTTTGGGAAGAGTGGAAGTAGTGGAAGCAACAGTAGAAGATCTCTCAAAACAAGTGGAAAAAAATACATCAGAAATCTTAAAATTAAATCAAAAAGAAAGAGTATTGACTGACAAACTTGAAAGTTTAGAAAACAATGCAAGAAGAAATAATATTAGGATTCTGAATATTCCAGAAGATCTCGAGGGGGAGATATAAGATCCTTTGTTATTAATCTCCTTAATGAGTTAAATCCAGAATTTGATATACAGTTCTTGGAAAACGACGTTCAAAGAATACATCGAGACCCCTTTACCAAAAGATCTGGAAAAAAAACTCCTAGGAAAATTCTAGTAAATTTTAAAACTTATAAAGTAAAAGAAAAAATCTTGGTGGAGGGCCTTAAAAAAGGAGTTTATAATAAAGGAGAATGGTCCTTTCGGATTAGATCCGATATTTCACGCACTACACAGGATAGGCAGTGGGAGTTGGGAAAATATATACAAGAGTTGAAGAGTCTGGGTGCAACTGCAAAACTCCAATTCCCCGCCTCCCTAAAGGTGATGTGGAAAAACAATATGTATAACTTTAGGGATCCTGCTGAAGTCAACTCCTGGATTGAACAAATTAAAGGCACATCCAACTGAAATTGATTTTTTTCCATTTACCCGCCCAGAAAGAGAGAGAGAGAGTCCGAATGGAGGTACTCCAGAATACCTCAAGTATTGAGGGAGGGTTCCCCAGGGTGGGTAGGGTTGGGTAGTTCGCAAAATAAAAATAAAAATAAAAAATACAAAACACAAGGGTTGTTTTTAGGCACAGGGTGGGGGAGCATGAGGGAGAAAAAAGGAAAAAAAAGGTCCTCATTTATGAAAGAAATTACTGAAATCAAAGTTTTCTTTTTGAAGAGAGTAATAAGAAGTATTTCTAAACAATCCATTTTCCCATGACAGATTCAGGTAGATTAAAAAATTTAAACATTCTATCCTGGAATGTGAATGGGCTTAGGTTTTCCCAAGAAGAAGAAACATTTTAGAATATCTGCGTCTTGGGAAATATGATGTGATGATTATACAGGAATCACATCTTTGTAAGGAAGATTGGGCGGGGATTCTCCAGAATCAAAAATGGATAGAACATTGTGTTTACACAACTCAGACTGTTCCCACGAAAGGAGTAGCTATTATTTTAAAAAAAACTTTACAAGCAATTTTAGGAAATGTCATAGTAGATCCGCATGGAAGATGGATAATTACTAGGGTAAAAATTGACAACTTTTGGTTTACGTTTGTGGGATACTACGGTCCTAATCTGGATGACCCGACTCACTTACAATCCTTGTTTCTCCATTTAATTGACGTAAATGATCCCATCATAATGGGAGGGGATTTTAATGTAGTGTTGGATCCAAGGTATGACTCAACGTCTAAAAGAGCTGCAGGGGCCACACAAAATACACGAAAAATCCTGAAACAATTGATGTCAGACATGAGTCTTCTAGACGTATGGGGAATGAAGAGATTTGACTCGCGGGCACTAGGGGGAAACTTCACTTTCCACAATAAAAAATGTGGTCATCGATCAAGAATCGATTTTTTTCTGGTTGACCATAATACCAGTAAAAATGTGGTAAAAATTATCCATCTCCCAGAACATTTATCAGATCATTCAGCTGTTTTTTTGGAAATTGTTTTACCAAAGAGCTATCCGCCACGTAGATGGACATTAAATCGCTCTATACTTTCTGAAACATCAGTTATTGATAAGTTAAAACAAGATACAAATGAATTCTTCTTATTTAATATAAACTCTGCACCTCCTCATATAGTCTGGGATACCTATAAGGCCTTCTTGAGAGGCCTACTCACATCTCTATCAATAGCCCAAAATAAAAAACTAGGGGAGGAAATTAAAGCATTAGAGGCAACTATACACTTAAACCAGGCACTATTAGAACACGCCCCGAATGATGTAAATAATATACAAAAACTCTCCATAGCCAAAAATGAGCTAGTGGTATATCTAGAGGCAATAATTAAAAGGAAATGGGAAGCAGGTAAATTATTTCACCATGAATATGGAGAGGGGTGCGGTAATTTTCTTGCTTGGAAAGCCAAGAAGGACCATTCCAGAAATTTAGTGAGAGATCTTAAGTGCCCAATATCCGGTAGAATTATTACAGAGGATACAGAGATTGAGGAGGCATTTGCTCTTTTTTTCCAAGATCTCTACACGGAAGATTTAACCCCGAGTAAAGAACTCATTGAAAACTTTTTCACAGGTTTGCATTTCCCCGTACTCTCTGACCTTGACAGAGACAAATTGAGCAATCCAATTACTATAGAAGAAGTTTTACATATTATTAAAGCTTTGAAGAAAGGAAAAGCTGCTGGTCCCGATGCCATCCCGAATGAATTATACAATATTCTCATAGAAGAGTTAGCTCCAATTTTGCTCCAACTTTTTAATTCAGCTTTTGTATCTGCCCAGGATCTCCCCCAGTCTTGGAATGAAGCCACTATTACCATTATCCTGAAACCAAACAAAAACCCACGGGCCTGCGAATCGTATAGACCTATCTCTCTTTTGAACAGTGATTACAAAATTTATACTCAGATCCTAACAAAAAGATTAGATAAGGTAGCAGGGTTAATAATTCATCCGGATCAGAAGGGATTTATGAAGGGGAGGCAGCTTCATGAACTAACCCATGATCTAATTGGTGCAATTGATCTCGCGAATTTATATGAGACTCCTTTGGCAATTATGACTTTCGATGCTGCAACGGCCTTTGATAGGGTCAATTGGTCCTATCTACTTCAAGTGATCCAACGTTTTAACTTAGGAGAAACTTATTTAGCAGCAGTGAGGGCTCTCTATAAAGATCCTTCTGCCAGGGTATTGGTTAATGGTAACTTAACAGAACAAATAAAAATTTCTAGAGGTACTAGACAAGGATGTCCCCTTTCGCCCCTCCTGTTCAATTTGTATATTGAACCCTTAGCATGCAAACTTAGAGCTTGTCAGGGCATCTTCTCTTTTAAATGTGATGGCTGGGAAAAGAAGTTAGGCTTATACGCCGATGACCTTAAGATTTTGACTGGGGATCCTGAGCGATCACTTTCTGAGATTTGGAAGCATTTGGAGAATTTTGGGAGGGTATCTGGCTATTCAATTAATCAGCAGAAGACAGAGCTGATGACATGGAATAGCCACTTTAAGAGTGATCTTTTAAAACATCAAATAAGATATCTAGGGGTACAAATAGTAAATAACATAGATAAGATAGCACAGGTAAATTTTGATAAAATAACCGCTAGCGTGAGACAACAGCTACAGGCATGGGAGTCCCTTCCACTTTCCATTCTGGGTAGATCTAACCTCCTCAAAATGTCAATTCTACCTAAGTGTACTTTCCTATTTGATTCTATACCACTAGAATTCTTGAAAATTTGGTTTAGGAAAGTGCAAGGACTTTTCTCTTCTTTTATTTGGGGCAGGAAAAAACCAAGAATCTCTCAAAGGAAGCTTAGGAGAAAAAAACTCATGGAGGTATTGCTACCCCGGACCTCTACATATATTACTGTGCCTTCCACTTGAAAAATTCATGCCAACTTCTAAAAGATAGCTCGGCTTTCTCACCACTCTTTAAGGCCTTAACTATGACATATAGGAACCAAGCAGATTTCTTTCTTTTAAAGTTTGGACATCCCAAATTTAAAAAAAAAGTTAGACTGAAGATTCTTTTAGCTGCTACTAGAGTTTGGTCGCAGATAAGGATAATGTTGCATATACCTTACTATAACGATGAAACACCATTATGGGATTCCCCAGGCACTCCAATATGTTTATTGGACGCACTTGCACTCCCGCTTCGTAAATCAGAGATACTTAAGTGGGGGCAATTAATTGTGGACAATGAGCTGATTCCTTGGCAATGCCTTACCGATTTATCAAACAATACGGTTTCAAAATTTAAATACTATCAGATTTTGAGTTGGAAAAAATCGTTAGGAAAAGAGATGGAGGGAAATAGAGATTTGGTACATAGGATATCCACAAGATCTACAACGCGGAAAGAGGTGGCAGCATGGTACTGGTTGATAATAGAGACCGAGGAGGATACCCGGAACCCATTTACAGAAAGTTGGAAGAAGGACCTGCCGGACGAGGATCTCGAAACGTTGGGGCAAGAATCTATGTCTATACTATGGTCATATGTGAAAGCTGCGCCCTTAAAGAGAAACCATCTTTTCACTATCCATAAAGCATACTGGACGCCGCTGAAACTGTCAAAGATGGGGAATGGTGTGACAAAGAAGTGCCCGAAATGCGACGAGAACAACGTGAATGAGCTACATATGTTCTGGCAGTGTCCTTCAATCCAGCTTTTTTGGAATCATGTGGGTAAGATCATTTCTGATATTATGGGTAGAGAAATCGAGTTAACCGGTACCTCAGTTATTTTTGGGGTGATTCCAGATGGTTCAGAAAACCATACTCTTTCTAAAAATCAGAAGGTGCTTTTTTTTGTTTTAATACTTATGGCACGAAGGGAGATTTGTATAAAATGGATTCTTCCCTTTCCCCCTATTAAAATTGAATGGATTGGCTCAGTACAAAAAATCGCCCAACTTGACCGTGCAAATAAGCGGGTTAAAAAAACAAAATTTTGGGATATTTGGGATAATTGGTTTTTGATTTATATTTCTGGTCTTTCTTAGAATACTATTTGCATCACCCTCTCTTATAGGTTTTTAATTCACTGGCATTTTGTTTAGGAGGGTTATGTAAGAAATACAATTTAAGAAACTCAATGGTCCAATGATTTCAAACTTGCTCTACTGGCCGTCATGAGGGTGGCCTGGTTAATGCCAGACCACACTGGCTAGTAAAAGTATAGAGGCCATGGTCAATACAGTGAGGCTTTTCAGATAGTAAACCCCGGGGTAAAAGTTACTCATCCTCTGTTATGGAGTGACCGGGTGTTCTTCTGTTGCTTTTTGTTTTGACTGGCTTTATTTTCTTTGAAATCAGAGCAATCTTTCGTAAAATGAGGACTAAAAAAAAAAAAAAAAAAAGAAGGATCAGAACTAGATGAAGGAAGTGAAATCATAAAGTTCAAGTTAAGAGGCAATGAAGAAAGGTCTGAAACAGATTCAGAAGAGAGTGGAGAAGAAAGAAAACAGAAATTAGAAACAAGAAAGTGAACTTGGAGAGCAGAAAGAGAAGAAAAAGAAAGTGAACCGAAAAGGCCGAGAAAAGGAGATAATTGGCCCCACAAAGTTAAAAGATTGAGATACAAGATCATAAACCTAAATGGAAATAATGCAGAACAAGTAAATGAAATAACAAGTCAAAAGGAACAAGAAAAACAAGGTGGAAAACAATTGCAGAAAACAAAAAGAGTAAAGAAAGCAAATCTGAAATATAAATCACCTGAATGACTATACATTGCGTTGACTGATATCAAAGAAGAAGAGAACACTCACGAGAACCCTGAACAAAGTTACAACCTAATGGGTGAAGGTGAAGTGCAACAAGTTTAAAGAAATTCGAAAGAGAATTTTCTACCAGACTGGACAAAAACCCTGAATAAGACAAGAAAGAGTTCTGAAAAGAACTAAAGAAAGTACCAAACGAGACAAAGTGAGAACGTAGGGTGGCTAAGACGTCATTCCTGAGGTGTGGTGACACATTTTCTGTACATATTATATATATAGACAATAGAACAAGATGGTAGATACTAAAAATAGAACATGTAGATGTGAGTTCTTACGTAGATGGTGTAAGATGTGCTTCTTTTGTACAGGATTATTAATGTTCGTATGGTTTATCTTAGCAATCACCATTCCAATTAGATTAGCTGTAGAAGAAACGCCCATGTTAGAGAATAACACAGAGAAGGATAAGGAAGCTAACCTGCAGAAAACAGCCATATTAGAAGATAGTGCAGAATTGCATAAAGATAGATCAATAACTGATTTTTCTAAAAATGTTTTCACAAAATTATTATATGAATATGTAGAAACGATGGATGTGAGAGATTGTTATGTTTGTATGCAATTGCCTGCGTCTGTTGCAGAAGGTGTGACCTACCATCACCTTCCCTTGACGTATGGAATAACATGTAGTGTTTTAGCTAGTCTATTTTATAGAACAGGAAGATTAGAATATTATTATACTGACATAGATAAGATTTTTGCAAAAATTCCTATAATATCTGAATTGAACAAGGTGAAAGAGGCAAAGATATTTGGAGAATTTTTCTTAGAAAATAAAGTTCTAACATCAGATGACATAGTTAAACACAACCTTACCTGTGAGTTAAGGAAGGAGGAAAAGGTGTTTTTAGAAATGGTTGAAAACAGAAGAGTAAAATTTCAAAGAAAAGTAATAGAAGAGGAGACAAAAACACCTCTTTGGGCATTTGAAGAAGAAAATAATGATAAGAAAAGGACAAATGCAGCTATGACTTTGGACTGGCCTCAACAGGGAAAGTTGTGCATTAGTAGAAATAGAACAAGGTATGATAACTATTTTGTGGGTTCCAGTGATTGTCAAGACAATTATAACATTTTAGGAGGTTGGGGATTCAAAGGGGGAAAAGATCCAATATTTCCTGGGATCTATTATATTTGCGGAAACAGAGCTTATTACAGGTTGCCGGACCATTGGTATGGGACGTGCTACTTAGGCCTGGTCTTTCCAAAGATTTTTCATGTAGATAGAGAAGAAAAAGGAACACACGAGATGGGTAAAACATTCACACGTAGAAAAAGGGAAAGTTTTCAGAAAAAGTGGGTGATATTTTTGGAGCATTGATACCAGCAGTGGGAATATCTTTGAATGCATTTAAAATTCGGAAGTTATCCACAGTAGTAGATCGTTTATCTACAGATACTGCTGGAGGGTTCTTGATGGTAAATACCGAGATGGTTGCCATGAGAGCTATGGTGATGCAAAATCGACTTGCCCTTGACATTCTTTTGGCAAAAGAGGGTGGAGTCTGTGGAATGCTGAAAGTCCAACATTGTTGCACTTACATTCCAGATAAAAGTGAAAATATACAAAAGTATATAAAGAATATTACAAATTTTCACAAAGAGCTTGTTCCACTGGAGGTTGAAAATGCCTGGGAGAAACTTGGTAAGAGTTTTTCCTCAGCATCGAAATGGTTCACTAAAATAAGTAGTTTTACTATAGGGAAAGTTATGATATCTGCAACAGTAATAATCTTAGTAGTATTATTTGTGAGATTTGTTATTATATGTATCAAAAGGAGAAAAAGACAAAACAAAATAGAAAGAGAAAATAAGATAAATAAAGAAAGAGAGCGAGAATTAGGTGAAATAGAGCTGGAAGAACTGAAAGAAAGCATGTATAAGAAAACAAAAGACAAGATGAAAGGGATACAGTTGTGTAAGACTAACAAAGAAGCAAATGGACAAGAAATATGCTATCTGACAAATTTGTGTAACATGAGTTTTTGTGGTGATATTAAAAATCACCAAAGGGGGGAGTTGATGGAGCAAGGTAAACGAGAAAATTTTGAACCCCCTAATATTAACGTTAATAATTAATACAATTGTTCGTTTCAATGAATAACCAACAACATATGTTTTCCTTATAAGTGTTCTTGGTAACATGCAGTATCTGTGCAAACTAATCTACTTACAAATGTTAACGTAAATAACGATAACATAATGATTGGCGTACTAATTAGAATAATATTGCATGATTTGTGCTACATAGTAAATTGTATGGTGGCAAAAGAAAGTGGTTGGTAAGTAAGAAATAGCTTTATATGTTGCTTTTGCTAGGTAACACCTAACTGGGGTACGTAGAATGACGGGAGGGAAAACGAAAAGGCGTATTTTCTTTATTCTTAACTATTATCTGTTTGTTTCTATGATAGTTCGTTCAAGCCTGCTAGGCCGTGCTGTAAAAATGGCTGCCGAGACAAATAAGCTTAAATGCGCAAGCGCAAGATGGCTTCCGAGCGGAAGAAAAAGCTGTGAACAAATACATCACGTGGGTGCTTCCAAAGCCTAGGATGGAAGAGGGATCAAGGTTGTGATGACCTTTTTACCCAAACGTGTGCCAAGGGGGACTCAGCGAAAGAGTGTGAGAACCAGAAGTGTATCCGTGAATTGACAATGAACTGTTTAAAATAAAGTATCGGAAAGAAGATACAGAGAAAGAATGTCAATTGGATTGGTAATGTCCTGAAACCGTGAGAAAGGACAAAATTATAAACATTTTTCGGAACTGGTTTGAGCAAGGAGGGCAATGAGGAGATGTTTGCCACCCCTCCAATGGACCAATTAGCGTGAATCTCGCCCCCAAAAATGAAACATTTATGTTTAGTAAACTAGTATTAGGGTATAAGAGGACCTACTCTTAAGTAGGAGGAGCGCTGCTTTTTTACATATTTTTATTGAGCACAGGACGCTGACGCTGGAGAAGCCGCTGCTATTTTCCATAGGCCTTTATATTTTTAATACGATTAATCTTTTACTCTAAATTCTGATTAAGAAAGAACGAGATTGTGGCGGAAAACCTGTATAGGTGGTCCGTCGAGGAGGCCTGTTTAGCAGAACAGACAGTCAGTTTTTGGGAGTTCTATGCTGAGATCTGAATTTAACTGCTGTGACGAACTTTATTTTTCCATCTAAAAAGGTATGCATTGCAATTTCAATTTATTCCTTATAATGATAATAAATGTATTGATCTGATTAATAAAACTGATTTATTCATGCTTATAAAATTTAGATAAACTATATTCTAATTAAATTTACGAGTCTGTGTTTCTTTAGCTCAATAATAAATGTAAATGTTTAATAAGAATTTAAAGTGATTGAGCTGGTCTTAATCACCATCTACTGAGTCCTACTAGTTGGTCCATCGACCAATGAGCGGAATACCTGAGAAGTTTGAATCTTATCATGTCGATTTAAAAAGGTATCCCGTCTCCTTCCAGCAAATCATTAACTTTTTCTCCTAAGTAAAGGCGGATGAGTTCCAGGGAATATATGAGAGAGTGAATGTTTATGCGGTGTATGGGCCCCACCGTCATATTGGTATAGTTGTGAAGAGGAATGTTTTTCAACCTGGATGTCAATGCCTAGAGGAGAAGAAATTTTATTGATAGCGCTGGATCACTCACTTTTTGGCAGATTTAGTTTTGAAGGCACAGCATTGTCAGCCCTATAACTTGGAATGAGGAGAAGAAGCTACACGTCCCAATACGCAAACCGATTTTGCTGAGAAAACTGAACTTTACACAGATCTCACTTTTTAGCAGCTATTTATCAATTTGTGGAATGATGTTGCACCGATATCCATCCCCTGAATTTATAACATAAGACTGCATTTTTGAAAACTTCTTAAAATAATAAATCAGCCATCGGCCGATCGTCACTGGCGGTCACTGTAGCACAAAAAACACAGAGCTTTGCATTGGCGGTCGTCACAGGTGGCAGATTCTCGGAGCGGATGGGCTTATTCATGGTCACGAAGAGCCCAAAGCGTCAAGATTTTAACCTTTTTTTACAGAGGAGTGCACTCTGATGCCAGCCAAGGGTCCAGAACCTGGGGAAGCACTGTTTGTGGATCAGTGAGTCACTCTAGCAGAGGCCAGCATGGCTCATGCAGGTTCAGTTGCAGGTCTGATCAGCTGGGCAGATCGCTGGAGCTTGGTAAGTCCCTGTAGCTCACACAGGAGGTCAGCCAGCTAGCCCTTGGAGCTACTCTGGTGCTCCTGAGTTAAAGGAGCAGGTCCAGCCTTCCTTCCGAAGGCAGCAGGGCATTCCTTCCAGCAGCAGGATAGCCCTTCTTCTGAATTTTCCACAGGTCCAGAAGAGATCTGTTGAGTGACTCAGGAGGTCCAATATTTATGCCTGGTACAGGCTTTGAAGTTGGGGGATTCCCTAGGTTACCCTCACACCTGGTTCTGAAAAGTTCTTCCCTTCCCTTGTCAAGGTTCCAAGTAATCTGAGTTATAAAAGACTGGTGTAGGGTACCTTTATGTGTGCTGGAAGCAGCCCTTTGAAATATAAGTGTGGCAGATATCCGTTCTTCCCCAACCATCCTGCTATCACCTAGTCACCCTTTGTTACATTGTCTATGAGGAATACATAAAGGCCAACTGCCAAACTATTCACAGTCATGTGACACAGGCAGTAGGCACTAAATGGCTGGGGCAAGAAAATGCCAGCTTTCTAAAAAAAGGCATTTTCAGAACTGTGACCTAATATCCGACTTTAGCATTAAACCGGATTTAAAAATACAATTCATTTGAGAGCAAATATCATTGTCCTATATCCTCTCAAACCTAAGTTATCGCTTATTAAGTGTAATAAGGTAACCCAATGTTATCCTGTGGGAGAGTTAGGCCTTGCAACAGTGAATCACTACTTAAGGAGTTTTTTCACTACTAAGACTTGTAAAACGTAAACCCACCTGTCCTACTTTTTAAATACAATGCACCTGCCCTATGAGCCTCTAGGGCCTACCTTAGGACTGACATAGCTGTATTACAAAGGAAGGCTTCGCAAAAGGTTTATGTTTCTAGGTCAAAATGGCAGTTTAAAGTTTTCACTACAAGCTGCAGTGGCAGGCCTGAGACATGTTTTGAAAGGCTACTTTAGTAGGTGGCACTATGAGTGCTGCAGGCCCGCTACTAGTATTTAATTTACAGGCCATGGGTATATGGAGAAACATTTACAAAGGACTTACAAGTAAATTAAATGCACCAATTAGGCGTAGACCAATTGTACCATGTTTTAGGGAGAGACCACAAACACTTTGTGCACTTTACCCCTTCTAACCAGTGCTAGAGTCCTAAAGCCAAAAAAAACAACTTCAGCCAAATAGGAGGCGTCAAGGCAAAAAATGTGGTGGACTACCACCCAATGGTATAAGGGATATGTTATTGACAAACTTGTTTATTTTGTTACTTGTGTCAGGTATATAAGTGCAGCACTCCTGAATGCATAACATGCATCAGACTCTGCTGATCTAAAGTATCTAAAGTAAGCCTGTTATGCAAAACCATTGCACTCATTGTTATAAGCTCAAAATTAATAGCAGTTAAAGCTCCAGCGATATTAGTAGCAAGGCGATCCATCAAGGTATGAATAGATCAAGGGGGATTGAATGCACTCTCAGGGGTGGTATCTACAGACTAGTGTCTCCTCAGGCAGCACTTCATGATGTTTTTTAAAAGGACGCTCATCCACTGTAGTAATTTTTATTGATATGCTTCCTCGTAGAGTCCTCACCCAGTTACAAGAAGGTATTTGGGTGGGCTCAACCATGAAAATTCAAGGGAGCTCTTGATGTTATTTTGAGGGATCTTTGTCTCAAATTGCCTTGGGGTGTTCAAAAAATCTTATGTAATTTACTGACTGTACCCCTGGCATGATTAAAGACAAGAGGCAATGTTATTGGAACAGAGATGTACTCCCACATCTAGGGTCTACATTTTTCAGCCTAAATACGCCTTAACTGGTTGGTTGGCATTCATCAGGAGCAATATTTTGAAGATCCCTATTTGTGATCCTCTTTGGATTTTTTCTTAAGTTTGTGCACCTTACTCAGTGTCACAACACTCTCAATCATACACTTATACCACCATGCTATACCTTTTCTTTATCTGTCCTCCTTAGGTACTTCTTCATTTTTAAATTGATTTCTGTGCTTAAGAAAACCCATTGTCAATGGTGGTAATTACCACAGTTACTCTATTCTTTGTTTACTGTGGTGCACCTTGTGAGCACTGCAAATCAAATGTAATTTTTGTGGAACAACCTATGTTTACCACTCATGCACTGAATCAAATAATGCTCGAAGAGCGCGTTCTCTAAAAATATCTATATCTGTATGTTGCATTCAGAGTGAAGGCAATTTTTAATGCATATTCATCATGCGAGTGTCAGAATGCAGCAACTCCTCACACACATACTTGATTAATTCCTTACGGTTGGCCCATTAGGGACATGGGTGCTGGTAGACAGCTTTCTAATCTTGAGATCGTTCAAAACTGTACCCACAGAGGATATGATAGTGACAAAACTACTGCTTTTGAAGCATTACATACAGCTCTTCCATGAATCACTGTCCCTTTACCATCTATCTCATCTACATAATACACCTTAGGAAACACTAAAGCTAAATAACAGCTGACAATTAGGCCCAGGCAGAATTTTAATTCTGCGAGCAGAATTAGAAAATGTTGGTGGCTCCGTGTTACTCTTGTAACATGGAATTCCTGCTAAAATCCACCAAGTGCAGTGTGGCAGAATCTTTTCCTGGTCAAGCAACAAGATGACCATAGGAACAACACAAGACTTCAGAATACAAGCTGGTGAGCGCAAGTGAGATTTGGCACCCCTAGCATGATTTTTGGTTGTTAGGAGGACTTCCTGTGAGATTTTACAAACGCAGGAACTTGTGGTCCAAGGGTGGCTTCCCGAGTAGATTTTCTACTGGACCGGCAGAAAAATCATTTCGAAAATTGTTTTTCGAGTAGGCTTTCTACTCCAATGGATGGTCCAGGTAGTTTTTTGCTTAGTGCAAAATGCTTTTGTTTTTATTGTACTTAATTTTTTAACAGGAAGGAAGTGCCACACAGACTCCAAGTTTCTCTTACTGTCCAGAACGCTCCTCCCGCTGCTTTGTCATCCCTTGGCCACTTTTCATTTGGATTTGGAGGGAAAGGACCACTCTTTATCTGCAATCCCTCATGCATACATACCATTGGATATTACGTTTTTTGTGAGAAAGCAAGTTATCATTTGTATGCATAAATAGTATGGATAATGTGCATCTATCATCATGTTTTCATCAGAACATAATACATTGAATTTGGTCAGATGCATCCTTGAATAAATTATGTAATCCTTGGTAATTCATTGAGTAATTTTTCCTGCACAATCAGGCTGATGTAATGCGCAAAACACAGGACCCTGAAATATCCACCATCTGCCAATACCTTGACTATGTTACTGCCACAGCCCATGGCAACAAATCCAATTCCGAGACCTCTGGGTTGAAGCCATTTAAACACCTTATTGTTAAACTTTACAGCTGTATGTGATTTCTCTAAGCAAACATTGCTACTGTTGCATGCTGCTGAATGCCCTTAAAACTTTCTTCAGTGCTGAGACCTGCAAAATGCTGTTGCCTAACCCCCTCAAAAGAGCTCCAGTGTGCAGTGATACTGCAGTCAGTTGCTTAACAACATGTCCACATGTCTGTCATCAGGTGGATAGTCTGAACAGCACTCATGCTGCAATTGGTTGGCCAAGCTAAGCAGCAATCATGATGGAGTACAGGAACAGCAGCTGTGACAAAATAGGTCCGGCTGGGAACCTTCCATTTCGAGCAGATGGTCGCCACAAGTTCTAAAAATCTCACTCCTTCCACACAAAAAAATGGGAAGTGCTCCAGTGCTAACATTTTAGCCAGCTTCGCTGGGTGGTTTAGTTCATAGAGCCTCTCCTGGCTAAACATGCCTATGATAGTAGCTCAGGATTTTTTTTCTTTTATTGTGCCACTGATAGGCGACTTTTGGAGAAAACCAAGAGGTGGTAGACTGAATGTGCATCTTGCAGGGATCATTGTAATTCATTTTAAAAATTGGTTTGTGATGTTTGGGGCCCGGGGGTGATTGTGCCTGAATGCTTGGCTATAACATTTCACTATAATCACTTACTTGGTCCTTTCTTTCCCTTTTTTTTTTTTTTTAATAGGTTATATTGAGACCAGTCAGTTTAATTAAGTTTATTTACCAAAACTACACAAAATGCTCAAATTATTTTACTTTTCTTGTTTATCAACACTACAGGACTATCTTGTTCAGTTCGTGAGTCGGGACGGGACTACCACAACAGACAGAAGAAGTAAGTTAGGAACAGTGCCTATCTACTTCAATGGGAAACAACATGACTCAAAAAGGCCCACTCCTGTATACTGGAGAGAGGTGTGTTGATTAGGAAAATGCAGAGTAGCCGCTCCAGTGTCAAACACAAATTAAGTGGTTGTGATCTGGGGGGAAATATCACTGGACACATGTCACATGATGGACGCACACTGCTAAATGTTACTGACATTTGTGAGATTGATCAGCCAGGTACATACAGCTACTTCTATGGGATCGGTGGTAAGAGATTGTTCTCACTTCTCAGTTAATCACACATGACTGCACCAGCCTATGCTCTGCCCTAAGATGTTCCTCATCCACCATGAAGTTTACTGTGATGCTACAACATTGACATTTACTTTTTGTCATTCTACAGGCTTGCTCTTCTTCTGCATGAAAGCTCCATAACACTCCTGCCCCCTGGACCGTTCAGCCCTGCACACAACAGAGAAGAAGAATGCAGATGCACCGTCCATTCTGGCATTTATATACAGTATCATTTTTCTTTTCTTAACAATAGCAATTTTGAGAACTGTGTGTGTCCTCCATATTGTGCATTTTTCAACCCAAGGTAACATAACAATTAGAGCTGAGGAACTGTTTGCATTTGGTAACTGAACTGTCATCTTCCTTCCACAACGAGTATGATGTGCTGCTCATTGATTGGATGAATGTTGTGTTTGTGTTTGTCTCACCTTTCCCAAACTCCCCCTTTCCATCCATTCATGAGACCCTAGCCCTCTTCCCTCAGGTTGTGTGATATATTGAGTTGTGACTTAATAATTTACACCATAAATGGATCACACACTTGGTGGGGCGGATGTGG
This sequence comes from Calotriton arnoldi, assembly GCA_963921515.1. Lineage (NCBI taxonomy): Eukaryota > Metazoa > Chordata > Amphibia > Caudata > Salamandridae > Calotriton > Calotriton arnoldi. The sequence goes on along the minus strand of CAWUFW010001109.1, from coordinate 1,016,575 downwards.
TTATAGCGACCCCCAACTGCTACAGAATTTTCTTAACTAAACAGCCCTTGCCAGCCCTACTAACCACCCAGGCATGAAAGGGACATCACCATAGTGCAGAGTCTTAAAACCAGGTCTGTCCAAGGATAGGTAGTACTAGTTTGCACTATGGCCTGATTCCCAAAGGTAAAGTTACACTTTTGGTGTAAGTTTACTCTTGCAGCGAAAATTCACTTACAGTAGGTAACTTTATAGGCAGTAACTTTATGACTGTGACTAACTAGTAGTAACTTATTTTAAAATATTAGGAGTTACTTCTTGCAAAGTTACTACTCATAAATTTACTGATGGAAAAGTTACTAATCATAAACTTACAATGTATGAGTAAAGTAACACCAAAAGTGTAACGTTACTTTTGTGAATCAGGTTCTGTGATGCTTACACAATCTATGCGACATGGATTAGTCTTCCCCTGAGCCCTGAATTTCATGTTTTTGTAAGTTTAGTTTGAATTTTTTAAATAAATTAAATATTAGCTCCCCAGATTGCTTGCTAGTTATTATTTGACCTTTTTTTCATGGTGGTGTCCGTCTTGGATTATCCACTAACTCTGTGCTTTTATTCAGTCTAGTTGCCTGTGATGGGTAATCCTTCTGAATAATCCGGCAGTTGGAGTGCACTTCGCAAGCATCCTTCGGAATACATAGGACCTCGTTTTGTAATGGCTTTGGGGTTGGCGCTAGCCCACTACCACCAGCATGAAGAAGGCCCTTCGGGAAACCCTGCAATAAGGTTTGTGAAGATTGAAAGAGGTAGCAGACATTGCTTAATCTATTCAGTTAAGAAGTTAAGAACTTAGTACTGAAGTTGTTCTCGGAAAGGAAAGATTGTGATTTTTGTGTATGTTGTTGACAGACCCCATTAGTAGTCAACAGTTACAGAGGGTAGGACAAGGGCAGTAACTAGTACACAAGTATCACTGATAGGTGATAGGTAACAATAAAGGCAAACATATAATCAGTTTTCCGTTCCCACTATGGTAGCAGGGTATACTGGACGTCAGGAAGAGGCAAGTGACCTACTAAAGAATAAATACATGGTAAGGGACGTCAGGTAGGGAAAGTCCAGGGGAAAAGTGGATGCACAGTATGTTACAATTTCAGAGGGCAGTTTCTCATCTCGCTCTCCTCATTAAACCATAATGCTAAACAAACTAGCAAAGCAAACACTGGTACTAAAGATAAATAAAGGCTCTTTTATTTTACACATAGGAAACTCACTCTCTCCATCCACAACAGGCCCACATCCCTCCCCAAGCAAACCCCCCAAAATGTCCAAAAGATGTATATATGTACCTTTCCCCAACTCCCCTTCCCACCCTCACCTGCCACAGTAGTCCTTCCCACTGAAAAAAATACCAGGACAGTTTATAATAGTAAGTCCCAGAGGGCATCGAGGTCCTGCCGTCCTGCCTCAACCTGGCCATCCCTCGGGCCAGGTTCCACTGTCCCTGCCTGATGTGAGTCAGCTCACCCACAATGTGGCAGAGGAGGTGGTGATTAGATGATGATTGGTAGACGGGGGCTTCTGGTTGTCCGGGTGGCAGCTGTCCTCCTGGACCACCGGTTGCAGGGGGTGGCATTGCCAGGTTGGAGGTGGGCCGGGCAGGTGGACCAAAGAAGTAGAGGCCCTTGCCTCCTCATCCTCCTCCTCAATGACCACCAGCCTGTGATACTTGTCAGCTATGGCCTCCAACTTCTGGCACCACAGCTGGACGTGTTTGATGCCCTTCAGCAGCAGGAGTAGTTAAATCAAGAAATAAAAAAAAAACAACTATGTGCAATGCTCAGTGCAAACACTTGTTTATACTGTATTGGCACAGTAGCAGAACATTGCTAGCCCCCTATGGCCATTGGAATTTATGATGTGATTGGTCACATGGCCAAGTTTTTCACGAACATGCAATAGCACTGACTGCAAGGAATGAAGCCAGACCACCAACATAATGAAAACCACTGGTAACCAGCTCACTGCATTCCTGAATCAACTCCGGGAACGGGATACATCCCTGTACCCACTGCTTATGGACCATCTGACACCACCTGTGCACCAATTTAGATTGTGCCAACATGTATTTCCCCTAATCTGTTTTCTGTTTCACCTCCAAGTCATCACTGCAATACTTCACATTGTGCAGCTTTTTGTCCAAAGACTTTGACTGCCAATAAATCACATGCTCCTGTAGGAGGGAGTTAATAACCGGGTGCAAACTAAGAACAACCTGTGGCAAGAAACCACTAAGATTTTCCCTTTCTGTTTTTTTACGACACTATGCTGTCTCAAAACTTGCATCAACCTCTCATAATAAGCATGCACAGACTCTTTGGACTCTTAGGTAGTTCTGGTTATTTTTTGCCAGTCAAACTCTTTCTGCATAACTTTCGTTTTATATAAAAATAGGAGAGGGCACATAAGTCTGAGCGTTTCTCAGCAGTTCAGTATGTGGCCAAGCTACAGCACCTTGCATTGTGCCCACAAATCATTGGGCTCCATAATACCCAAGAAGTCATTTAAGGTCGCCAAAGCACTTTCAAAATTGTCGAAAACCTCTCCAATCGAATGTATCATAGGCCAGGATTCTCCTGCAATTTTGGAAACATGCATTTCTCTCAATGGATATACTCTGACCTCCATATCACTCTTAGTAGTTTCCACTTCTAGTCCATCTGTATCATCCTTCTGTTTTCTATTTCCTTTCCTTTTTGACCATTGATCCTTTTGATTTTGGTGTTTTCCCACTTTCTGATGCATCCTACTAATGCCCTAACGTAGTTTCAAACCTTGTATCCTCATGTTCTTTACAGTTTCTTTATTCATGAACATTCTGAAATTCTTCTTTAATGGCTGAATTTTATTCAAATCAACTCCAAACTCTATAGCCAGCTCCTCTAACCTTTTGTGAATTTCACAAGCCTGTCTCACAGATTCCATACTCAAAAACTTCATTCTACCCATGTATGAATCCTAATTCAAGATTTCGCTTGGCAAGCTCCTCAAATTCTGCCCTTAGTCTTAACACATCCAATTCTCTATGAGATGTCTCCTTTTCTTGAATTTGCAACTCTGGATATGCCTCAGCACCCATATCTTGTAGATTTTAAAGGAGGGTCTCCTCCTGTACGAGGTTGTGCTCTCAAATCTAGGGTAGTACCAGTATCAGATGTTCTAAGGTGAGTGGTGACCACAGATGCACCTGGCATGGTAATGGTAACAGTTGCACTAATGGCTCTTAATAATGGATCTGTAGTGACAAGGGATAAACCACCCTCTGGGGAACACTGATCAACAGGTGCGCTTGCACCTGTACCCATGTTTCTTCCTCCTCCTATTGCTCCTAATAGTGGCTGTTGGTTTCCTGCAACCTGATGAACAGCATTGTATGGAGGTGGTCTAGAAGTCAGCAAATCATCCCAAAAGTCATTATCTGTGTCACTATCACTCTCATCCTTTTTCTCTTCAGCCCCCCTCCCTTTTTTGATTTATTCCTCCCTTCCCTTTGCTATCATAGGATACATCCCTAAGCCCTCAATCACATTTCCTCTCCATTCCTGCTGCTGCACGTCTCACTTTGCCTCCATCCAGCTAAGGACCTTCTTCCCCCTCGAGTTTTATCATTTTTCTTCTCTTTGGCAAGTGCCACACATTCCCATGTATTCAAAGTCTTACATTGATCAGGTTTTGGTGGGGGCTTTATTTCATACAACACTCACCATAGGCTCTTGTAAGAAATTGGATTATTTGTTGAGAGGGATGGAAGCCACACTCAGGCAACAACCACAATCCTCGTCAGGGCGAACCACAAAAGTCACTAAATTAACTTGTGCTTAACTCTCTCGTAGCTTGGCATAGAAGCAATCAGGTTTAACATAGAAGCAATGTGTAAAGTATTTATGCTGCACACAAACAGTAATAATGTGAAAACACAACACAAGAAAAATCCCAAACGAGTTTGGGAAAATAGAGTCAATTCTATTAAATAAAACGATACCAGAAAGACAAAAATCCAATTAGTGGAACCAAATATATTGAATTTTAAAGGTTTTAGTGAAAATAGCACCATGAATCAGAATATGTCAGTCACAGTTATCTGGTCACACAGGAGTGAGTGAAAGTCTCAAGTTCAGGCTGACTGTGATAGAGTGCTGAGGGATACAGAGACCAGGTTAGTCTTGTTGAACAGTTACCTTCTCAAGTCTTGCACAAAGAGTTCTACACGCACTGGAGTAGGCAGCGATGAGGAGGCTTGTTGTATAAAGAGAGGGTGGATTGTCACAGATGGTTGCTACTGTAGCACAAAGAGTCAGTCGTCACTGGAGCTTTGCATTGGTTGATCATCGTGGACGGTCATTGTTGACACAAAGTGCAGGTCTTGCATTGCCGGTCATCAATGATGATCGCTGTTGGTGCGAAGAGCAGGTCTGTAGGAAAGTGCCCTTTTTTGACATGGTTGCCCCCACTTTCTGCCTGGTACATGATGTGATTTGGACTGAAAGTGCACTGGGTTCCTGCCAACCAGGTCCTCAATGCCAAAGCTGTTTCCCAAAACTGTGCAAATGTTCACCCAATTGGCAAAACCTTTAGCACCCTCTGTAAGTCCCTAGTAAATGGTACCTCGGGCCTGAGGTACTAAAGAAGGTCCCTAAGGGCTGCAGCACAAATTGTGCCACCCTAAGAGACCTCTCACCAAACAAAAACACGACTGCCATTGCCGGCTGGGTGTCTTGGTGCAGACAAAAGTGAAAACATGACCTGTCCCACATCCCTGTGTGCCATGTCCCCTAACACTGCATATTATATTTGTAAGTCACCCCTAAAGCAGGCCTGACAGCCCTAAGGCATGGTGCTTAGTTTTATATGTGAGGACATATCTGCATGATCAGAAATGCCCCTGTGCTGGTCAGTCCTATTACTGCCAGTGCAAGTGACCAGGGAAGCCAACTTAAACCATGTATTGGACACTGGTGAAAATGAGTACCCCAGATACATGATGGCTTCACTGAAAATAGGGATGTTTGGTACCAAACATCTCGTCTTGATAAATCCACACTGATGCCAGTGTTGGATTTATCGAAACATGCACTTAGTGGGTACCCTAAATGTGTCCACTGAAAACCTACCAGCCTCTGGTGTGTTTGCTGACTGGATTCTGCCAGTTTGCCAGTCAAGACAAGTTTTTGACAAGTTTTTGACCCCATTGGGTGAGAGACTTTTGCTCTCAGGAGATCAGGAACAAAAGCCTGTCTGGGAAGATAGTGTAACACCCGCTCCCACAGGATGACCTGCTGATTAGCCTCCTTGGGCTGCCGAACTTCAAAGGAGCTGCCGCCTTTGGAATGTGAATCTGGCTTCCCTCACAGGAGATGAAGCCTCCCCCCTGTCTAGAGCCCACTTGGCACCTGGACAGGTGGGAAAATTAGCTAGTCAGGTAGGCGTGCTACCCCCAGACTAGTTCCTCCCCTAAGTAGGGCTAACTGCGAGGTGAACATGAAATTTCAGAGGTAGCCATCTTTGTGATGGCATACCTAGGAATTCTGGGACAGGGTTTTGCCCACTTCCCACAGGAAGTGGTCATATAGGCGGCATAGTGACCCCAAGGGTCAGTAGCCCATTGCCTACTTCCCTAAGCTCTCCAAACACCCCTAAATTCAGTATTTAAGGGAGTCCCTTGCACCAGAGAGGCCAATCCTGATGATCTAAGAAAAGAGAGGACACCGAAGAGCTGCAAAAGCAGAAGAGGAGAGAAGAAGCAGATGACCTGGTACCAGCCCCGCCAGCCTTTCTGCATTTCTTAAAACCGAGCCAAAGTTGACTTGTCCTGCAGCTGTTGGCTCCAGAACCTTGGGACAGCTGCCTGCCTTCGATAAAGACAAAGACCTCCTGTGAACAGCGAACCTGTCCTGAAGAAACTCCATAAGAGAAGACTCTGAGGGCTCCGGAAACACCAAAACCCGACACCCAAAGTCACCACTGCACCCGTCGCCTCTGGCCCAAGTTAAAGTGGTCCACTGGTGTCAACAAGGTCCCCCAGCCCTCTAGAGCTTGTGTCCATCGTGGTTTCACCTGTCCTGGACTCCCCCACTTCGCCTGCAGCCTCTGCACGCAGGCCCCCGCAACGCGACTGCTCCGCTAAGGAAAAAACAGACGCCTGAGGACACCCCTGCACCCGTCGCCCCTGGGCCTTGTCGAAGAGGACCTGAGGTGTCCCCACATCGCTTATCTTGAACCCCCTTGCTGGTTCAGCCCGACTGGCCCCTGGCCATAGCCTGAAGCCTCTTTTCGCAGTGACAAATCTCAGTTGAAATACATTGGCTCCTGACGCTGTTTTGCACCCTGCACCCAGCCGCCCTCATGCCGCTGTTCTGTTGGTACTGCCTTGGACCTCGCCTTAACTCCTGGAGATTGGTCTTGTAAGTTGCTGTACTATACCTGTTTGCATAACTTGTTCTTCCTTCCATAGGATAACATTGCAGAACTTAGAAATTGCAGAGTCCACTTTTTAAAGTGAAAAAAAATTATATTTCAAAATGTACTTTCCTGAATGATTTTTCTCTGATGTCTAAACATATATAAAGATACTTGCTGTTTTTATAAATTAGTGTGGATCTCCTTCTTGAGTCATGTTGTAATTAATTAATCATTGTGTGTATTTGCGAGTGTCTTACGCTCCTCTGAGTTAAGCCTAAGGCTGCTCGATAACACTACCCCCCAACAGAGCACTTTGGGATTGCATAGCAAGCCCTGTCCATTAGTAAGGGAACCCCATGACTCTTTACACTATATCAGATTATTGATATATCACATAAAGAGCCAGCTTTCCACAAGGCCTCACCGGGGCTTTGCCTTGCTGGTCGACACAGGCACTAGAGTTTTGGCATGAAAGGGAAATTAGTATGTGCAAGGAGCCCAAACTTCTGGATTTTCATCTTTGACTTCAGGAAGAGCTCTCACTGATGCCAGACAGGGGTCCAGGACATTAACCTCTTGGGGAATCAGGACTCACTCCAGAAGAGGCTAGCAGCAGAGTTAAGGAGGTCCAGTTGCTGCTGGGTAGATGTAGGGAGGCATCTGTTGTGTCCTTGTTGCTCCTACATACAATACATAAAAATACGCAGGAGTTCAGCCAACTGACCATTGCAGTCACTTGGGTAGCCTGGGATCAATGCAAGAAGGTCCACTTGTCTTCTTCAGACAGAAAGGCAGTCCTTCAAGCAGCAAGGCAGTACTTCTGGCTGCAGGACAGTCTTCTGAATCTTCCACAGTTCCAGGAGTGTTCTGATGAGTGATTCTGAAGGTCCTCTTTTTTTATATCTAATACCAGCCTTTGTGAGGGAGAATTATAAGGACTTACCCCCTAAACTGGTTACGGTCAGTTCTTCTCCTTCCACTGGTCCTGGCTCCAAACTGTCTAGTATGACAAAGGCAAGGGCAGGCCTGGTGTTATCCCCATGCAGCGTGCCAGGAAGTCTTCCTACCATCAGTAAACAGGGCAAACTATACATTGTCTGGGCCCAATGTACATTTATTTGAGGGGTGGGTGGGGGCATTAAAAGGCCCATGCAGCTGGAAACTCTTAGGAAGGCCTCAAAAGCTTTAGGGCAAGAAAGTGCCAACTTAAGTGGCATTCTCCAAAGTATTATCTAAAATCCAACCTTACCATTGAGGAGGATTTTAAATTACAGTGCAGTTTGAGTGTAAACAGCATCTCTGTATCTGCTTCCAATCTGATTTTAGCACTTATTAGGTGCAATGGGGCAACCTAGTTAGCTGTGGGAGAGATAGGCCTTAATACAATAGCGAAAAACAAATTTAGGAGTTTTTCACTGCTAGGACACGTAAAACGTAAGCACACGTCCTACTTTTTAAATATCATGCACCCTGCCCTAGAGGTGCTTAGAGCCTACCTTATGGGTGACTTATAAGTGTTAACAAGGAAGGTTGGGCCTGGCAAAAGGTTTATTTTGACAGGTCAAAATGGCAGATTAAAACTGCACTACAGGCTGCAGTGGCAGGCCTGAGACCTTTTTTAAGAGGCTGTTTTAGTGGCTCACACAATGAGTGCTGCGGCCCGCTAGCAGCATTCAATTTATAGTCCCTGAGTACATACAGTGCCATATGCTAGGGACTTCCAAACAAATGAAATACTCCAATCAGGTGTTGGCCAATTTTACCATGTTTTTAAGGGAGAGCCCAAGCACTTTACTGCTGGTTAGTAGGAAATAAGTTCACAGTCGTAAAAGCCAACAAAAGCAGCTTCTACAAAACAAGGCAGAAGAAGGCAAAAATCTGAAGTGACCCTGAGGAAAGGGTCTGGCTCAACAGTTCTCTGCTATTCTCAAATGAAACGTACCATGTGGGGGTAATTGCAAACACCCTTCATTCACTGTGATATTATTCCATTGTTTGATAAAAATACAAGTGTGTAACCTGATCTTGGTAGTCATATAATTTGCGGTTGTTCCATCTGGAGGGGCCTCCATAACCTCACCGACAGATATTCTCACATTATTTCTAAAAATAGGTCTTATTTTCTTAAATAATTTCATCTTTGCTCCTTAGACAATGCAACAGGGAAACTGTAAACTCCAAATTGAAATAATTAGCAGATTCCATCAAATCACAATACAATACTCAACAACACAAGCATCTAATCCAAGCGAGGCCCCACTGAACTGACCACTCACAGCATAACACCCAATGATGTAAGGACAAATACCAGGGTGGCACTCACGCTGACCAACCAATCCCAGTCGACCCCTTATGATGTAACTCGCAGAACCTTACAGCGGCTCCCACTCCTCACCAATCATTTTTTCATAAGCAAATGCCCCCCCTCCCCAAAAGGTGGGGATGGGGGCATTTTGTCTATGAATAATAGTCGTGCTTTAAGACGAGAGTTAATATCAATGTGTTTTCTTGTTCCAGGAGTAGACAAGTACTGCACTCATGACGTAATGATATGGAAATCATTTAAACACCCTACCTACACAAATCTAGTAGTCAGGCTACGGAATCTACCGCCCCAACACTGTGCTCTTGAAGATATGACGCAGCATTCTCAGTTTCTGATCTTTTCAGCATTAACCCTTTTATTGTAGGTATCTGCATAATATTACATGAATACGATAATGATTATTGACAATGCCTGGTGCACTAGGAGACCATCAATTAATAACATTCTTTCTAAACACCTTACACACATTTGCTCTATTACCGGAGGAGGCCTTTCTCACTTTCACCATCAGCCTTTTAACAGCGTCCACAAGCGAGTCTCATATCAAGGACAGTTTGAACTTTATCCAAAGGTTACCACTTGTAGCGTACTCCATCAGACTGTGCAAGCTACACAGAGTGCTGCAGTGTCACCTAGTAGCCAGTTTGACTATCGCAGTCGTCTGGATTTAACGTCGTCCAAACAGGTAGCGAGAAATGCAGGAAATACCACATCACACTAGCCATTGGTTATTTATTGCCTCTTTCTCTTTCGGGTGTACAAGGGGTTGGCCTGCGATTTTAGGATTTGAGTTCCTGTTTGACCTGGCACTTCTTTCTGCCATGTATAATCTCATAATTGGAATAAGGGAATAAAATATAATACCCACTCCTCAATCGATGGGCCTTAAACAGTTAGTTGTCAACACTTTCAGACCATTCTTTTTCCTGAGTCACTTACTTTGTGATGTTCTAACACCACAGGTACCACATATTACACTAATACTACATGCAAGAAGTTTCAGTAAGGGCCTGGATACACTGGAACCCAGAACCAAAATCAGTTCATTAATAAAAAACACAGTATTTATATACCCAGAGACGAGTGATTAACATTTAATGATTTGTAGCTTTGGCTGTTATTTTTACTTGGCATGTTTTCTTCTGTTTCTTTATCTTCCCACCATGGGGGCTTTCTTTTTACTTATATCGCAGTGAGAAGGGTGGTGTATTGATGGTTAAATGGTAAACTGTATGGTGTTTGTGTGCATAAATATATGTATATGTGTATGTATATATATATATATTTTTTTTTTTCCACTGAAATATACAAAGGATACAGGGACACTATAGTTAGGCTCAGATTTCACTCGTACAAAACCAGCGAAATCCAGAAGTTATAGTTACCTAAGCTAACAATAACTTACCCCCGCGCAATATACTGCTTACGACCTCACATATTACAGCACTCATGACATGATCAGTGACATCACTGATGACATCATCCTGTGACTGTAAGTGTTTCATAAATTTTTCTGAGACTTAAAGATATATAGTAAGCTACAGCATAAGTTAAATTGCTATTGTTGCTGCACTAGAAAATAGTCATACTATTTCTAACCTATCTAATCTGAGTGGCTGTGTGACTATATGTATTAGTTTGTGAGTGGATGTCTGAGTGGCTGTATGGGTATGTGAGTGGGTGCCTCAGTTGCTGTAAGGATGTGTTAGTTATTATGCAAGTAGCTGTATGGGTGAGTAAGTGGCTGTGTGAGTGACTGCATAGATGAGTGAGGGGCGTGTGGGTGGCTGTATGGGCGAGTGAGTCGGTGTGTGAGTGGTTGTGATGGAGCAGGGGTTGGAGAAAATAAAACCTGCTCGGATTAATTCCTCAGTAACATTTACTAACTGTGTGCGGTGAAACTAACATGCAAAAACACGAAAACACGGGGAAATGCTTATGCGCATGTGTGCACTAATGCGTGGACTAATGCATGAAAAACTAGGCGGCATTCACGTTCTGCTTGAAATTTAAAATAATAATAAAGCTGCTTTTTGTGCGTTAATGCTTTAATAGACGAATAACGTGGGATAGTGCAAATGGTGGGTGATGAAACAGTGAGAATTATATTTCATGAAATTAATAATGTCTGTGTTTTATTCATCTTAGTGAAGCTTGCATGGGCTTACATCGTTACGTGTCGAGTTAAGGGTTAAAAGAGGAAAATATTAAATAAACCGAAAATTCAGCTTCTGAGAGAAAGAATGGAAGAAGGCAATGTTGACAACCTACGAGAACCATTCTATGTCTGCCAAGTAACGGAAGGATGGCCGTGAGATCATGAACAAATGGGCAAACTTCTTCCGCGGAAGCTGCAGAGGCGGAAAATAAAATGTAGAGTTTTGAAACATATTACAAATCGAAGGAAGCTGTATTCATGAAACGTGGATTACGTATTGTTGAAAATGTAAAACAATGAATGCTGTGAAACCATGGACGTGACTATGATGGTGTGATAGAATACCCCCTAAATTGACCAATGAGAGACCAAGATTCTGACAATGTTGCTACAATGGTGGGATGGACATGTAGGTTTTTAGAGTATAACTGGGGTGTCTGGGGGGTGTTATGTTAGCTCGTGAGCTCATGCCTTTGAAGAAGCTAGAGAGGGGAGATCGTCGCTGTCCGTCGGTTTGCTGTATGCAGATAGAGGCCTACCTGTTTCCTGTTCCTGTCTTATTCTTTGTTCCCTGAACTTTATCGGGGAACCCCCATCTATTCCCATGGCCAGGGGGTAGATTTTCCACTAAATTACTTAGGTTAGTATAGCTAAACCTGTATTTTGCATAAATATTTGCAAAAGTATTTTTGTCTCTGAAACTTATGTCTCTTCATCTGTCCACTCCTTCATTGCAAATCTATTCATTGTGATTTGAGTTTGATATCTTTTGCTTTGACATATGTTCTCTCTCTGTGATTTATTCTTTGTTTGCCTAGTAAAACTGTACATGATGAGCATTTACCTTCACATTATTTACGATAAATATTATTCTGAGTTTGTGCTTTATTTAGTAGAATAGATCAATAGTTAGTTTCTAATTATTACCATCAACTCTTCAACCAATGGTCCAACGACCAGAGGAAAGAGAGTTGATTACAGGTTCAATTATGTATCTAGTGTGTTAGGATGAGCCTGTAAATTTGTGAACAACTGATTTAACGTTAAACTAGAAACAGCGCAACAGGGATTTATGTGTTGGGTGTGTGAGTATGGGCCAGTGTTTGTGTTTTATCGATTATCGATCCCTGATTGGCGCTGGATCAGTTTTTGGTAGCAGAGGACGGTTTATTATTGATTAGTTTGGTAATGATTATTGATTATTTGTTCTTTAACATGAAAAGTTAGTGTTTTGTTCTATGTTGTCTTGAAGTACGGGTACGGAGTTACCTGAGATCCCGGGATAATGTTATTTAGCCTGAAGTAGGCAGAAGAAGAGTGTGGATAAAGTATCACACTGCAGAAGTACTTTGTCTGTTGTCGTAATACTCAACGGCAAGAGGCTGTTAGTGTTATATTAGGGAGTATTTCGTTTGACAGTAGATTTTGTTTGAAATAGCGAAGGGTCCACTTCCGAAACTCTGGCCTTACATCCCCAAAGGAGTACCAAGACCTCTTTCCATGTGATAGTCCTCTTCCGAAACTTTGGCTAGTATCCCTAGAGGAGTAATAAGTCCTCCTGCAGCTTGTTTGGGTGTAGAATAGCGCTGGTCGTTATTTTCCTTGAAGTGAAAGAATATTTCTTTTTGAAGTGAAGACTATCTCTTTATTTAGTGGAACAGATAAAGTAGCATTGTTTTATGTTTGTTTTCTAACAAGTTTGTTGAGAAAAGTATAGAAAAACATTGCCGTATTATTTTGTAAAGGGAGGGTCAGTAGAAGGAGTAATACTGACGTCACAAAAAGCCGCGCTGGCATTGGTCAGGCCGCTGGCGTTCAAAGTGCTGTGATTGGTTGATTACTGTGAACCGCGCTGGTATTGGTCAAGTTACTGATTACGTAGGAATGTTCTGATTGGTTGGTTAGTGTGAGTCACGCTGGTATTGGACGGTTGTTAGCAAATAGAATAAGCAGAAGTACGAAGAGTTTGTTGTTTGTTTATTGAATTGTATTTTAGCGAGAAGGGTTGGGAAAAATGAAGCTGATTAATAAGGTAAATAGTTTCTTTAAAAAGGACAAACCAATAGTTACGAGAGAGGGAATTCTTATTCCGCCACCAAGAACGCCTGCTTCTTTTATGATGTTGGAATGTGGTTACCATATGTGTACTTGGTTAGAGAATTGGGTGAAATACACAGAAGGTGATAGTGTTTTAGCTTTTCCGGAGCATGGTACATTTAATGTAAGGATTCTACAGAATCTGAGAGAACGAATGAATTCTCTAGAACCTAGACCTAGATCTACTCAGTATGAAGCACTTGTGGAATGGGAATATGAGGTATATGAGCGAGAGAAGTATAGGGGTGGAAGAAGATACAGAAATATTATGACTAGATATCCTTTTGAAAGTAGGGGAGAAAGAATGAAAAGATGGAGGAGAACGGTTGTGACAGAGGGTCTGTATCCAGTTTTAGTTGCTGAAGAAGCAACGGGAGGCAAATGTAAAGAAAAGAAGAATAATGTAGAGACATCAAGGATATATTTTGTCCCAAGTGATTCTGAGGATGAGTTGTTAGATGACATTTTGACTAAAAGACCTCCACCTTATCAAGAGAACTCAAGTGAAGCAGTCCCAAATTCACCATTAATGGGAACCCCACTAATTCCGCAGTCCCAGTAGTTACTAGAGAAGTACAAGAGAGTGAAATGGATATGTTGAATACGGCAGAGAGGAGTTGACTCAGAAAATTAATCAGTTGAATTTGAATGCGGAAGCATTAACAGTACCAGTAACAATTGGACCTATAGTTCCATTGTATGGAGAGAAACAGAATATATCAAGAGCACATGCGTTGACAGTTCCAATAAATAGAGACAGGAATAAAGTGGTGAGAATAGTTCATCAGGCTGAACAAGCTGAAACAAGTACTTCATTAATTGATCTGCCAGTTTGTGAGATGTTAACTGAAACCCCTAAGAGAAGTGCGCAAATGGATCCAAGGAGATTAGTGCAGAATGTTACTCCGGTATCAGGAGTTCAATGGGACCCTCACCAGATGAATTAGATGACTGGATAAGGGGAATGGAAAAGCGAAAACCTCAACCACAGAGTATAGATGTGAGTAAACTGAGAGTGGATTTGGAAGAAATTATTATTGGTACAATAAGTCCAGACAGATTGAGTAATTATCGAGATGAAGAGTTGTTATTCTTGTGCAAAAATATTACTTGGAAAGCGAGAAATCTTCATGAAAAGTTGACAGAGGCTGCTTGTGAATATGGAGTAGACATAGATAAGTCAAAAGTGTTACAGAAAACATATAGACTGGATTTTACTGAAAAGGATTTATAGAGTTTGAATGTGTCTGGCAAAAGATTGCAAATAAAAGAATTGATGAATATCTTGAAGAAATGGGGAGATGTAGGATGGTGGAAAGGTAGATGGGCGAAAAAGAAAGAAGAAATGAATGCCAATAAAAATGCGTCTTTATTTCCACTGAGAGAATCAGAACAGGCTGAAAGGGTGTGTCCAATGAGAGAAGTTCCGGGTGGTGGATATGTTCACGTTCCTTGGACAAGACAGGATATATTATCTTTTACTCATGACTTCCCTGGGTTGAGGGAAAAACCAGTTGAATGGTACAAACAAGTAGAGAGGTTTGTGAAGGTTTCAAAAGTTTTGTTGAAAGATCTGGATGGTTTATTTGAGATTGTTGTTCCAGCAGATTTATGGACAGAGTGTAAGATTACTGTTAATTGGCTTAAAGAAGAATATCCTAGAGATCCGAAAACAGGTGCACCTTCAGATGAGGTGATGAGGAAATATCATCAGGTAATTACATACCTGAAGGGAAAAATTTCTCTGAAAGAAACAGATTGGGTTAAAATTGACAGAACAACTCAAGATCCAAAGGATTCAGTACATGCTTATTATGGAAGGTTGTTGCAGGTGTTCAAACAGTATAGTAAGTTTGAGAATATTGGAGATAAAGGTATGGGACATTTTGTGTATCGTTCTGTATTTGGATTAAAACCAGAAATTAGTAACATGATTCAGCAACATTTGATTTGTTGGCAGAGTAAAACGGTTGATGAGATACTGAGGTATGCAAAGTATTGTAGTGATGATATTGAATCGAGGCATAAGAAGCTAAAAGAGAAAATGATGTGGCACAAGTAAAGGTAGCAGAACAGCAAGAAGGAAATAGATGTTCCCAAACAGATTTTCAGATGAGAGGTCAGAATCAGAATAATCAAGTAATGAGTGGTGGTAGAGGTAGAGGTAAAATGAATAAAGATTAAATGAAAAGGAAATATCCTTGTCATGCGTGCGGAAAATTTGGGCATTGGAAGAACGAGTGTAGATCTGCTCAGAAAAATAATGGGATGAATCAAAATTTAAATTCACAGATGCAGAATGAGGTGGTTGTGAATCAACAACAGCAACAGCAGCAGCAGCAGCAGCAGCAGCAGCAGATAGTTACTCCACAGTTACAGGTACCACAAGATCCTATGCCAAATAATGTGAATGCTCAAGTGCAGAGATACAGTGCGAACACTGGATTTCACGCAGGTGAACAAATTGGTAAGAATCAAAATGTGCAAATGATTCCGCAATTCTTGTTGCAGTGCAATGAGAGTGATTCAGACTCATCTCAATGACTGTGCCTGAGGGGGGAGGAAGAGTGCGTGCTTGGCGCAACTCTAGAGGTAGATCAGTCAGGTCCATTTGTTGATGGAAAAGTGGAAGGTAATGATATTACATTCCAAGTGGACACTGGTGCTACCCGTTCTACTGTGAGAGCAGCAGAAATTCCAAACCTACCCCTCTCGGGAGAAACTATTCAAGTCGCAGGAGTTTCCAATAAGCACATCAAAACCTCAATAACAAAGCCAATAGAAGTTCATATTGGAAGATTCAGAGACATGCATCAGTTTGTGGTATGTGATACGAGTCCGGTAAACCTTTTAGGGAGAGATTTACTGTGCAAATGAATTGCACAATTTATTGTACACCAGATGGTATTGCTTTCCAAACACCAGATGAGGATGTTGCGTTTAAAATGATGTTAGCGAAGCAAGGGACATAAGTGGATGAACTGTTTTCACTTCTTACTGAAGAAGATTTGCCTGCAGAGTTGAGAAATACAGTAAGATCTGATGTATGGGATTTCTCAGGAAAAGAAATTGGTCTGATGAAAGGTGTGGATCCTATTCAGGTTACGGTGAAACCGGGTGCAACATTTCCAAACACACCTCAATACAAAATGAGTCCTGAGATAACAGCAGGAGTTATTCCTGTGATTGATCAAATGATTGAGCAAGGTATTTTGAGAGAAATATTAAGCAGTCCTTGTAATTCACCTATTATGGGAATTAAGAAGCCAAGCGGAAAATATAGGATAGTACAAGATTTACGAAAAATAAATAAGATTGTAGTACCCTGTTGTCCAATACTGCCAAATCCAGCAGTGATTCTATATCAAATTCCCTGTGATGCAGAATGGTACACAGTAATTGATCTGTGTCAGGCATTTTTCTCGATTCCCTTACATCCGGATAGCCAGTATTTGTTTGCATTCCGGTTCGGAGACCGTGTTTTGGCATGGTGCCGAGTTCTCCATGGGTACACAGAGAGTCCATCGATTTTTAATCAGATTTTGAAAAAATGTCTGGAGACTTTGATTATGCCAGAAAAATCGGTTTTGGTTCAATATATTGATGACCTATTGGTGGCATCAAAAACACGAGAGGCATGTGTGACAGATACAATTGCCTTACTGAATCATCTGGCAGAAGGGGGACACAAAGTGTCACCAGCAAAATTACAGTTTTGTAAACAAGAGGTCCAATATTTGGGACACAAAATAGAGAAAGGAGTGAGAAAGGTGACACCAGAAAGGATCAGTCTAATTCAACAAATGAGTCCTCCTAAAACTCAGAAGGAAGTGCGAATGTTCTTGGGAATGGTTGGATACTATAAACAGTGGATCAATGGTTTTTCACTGATTGTGAAGCCTCTACAGAGGTTGACACACAAGGATGTGACTGATCCGATTGAATTGGATGATTAAAGCATGAATGCTTTTATTGAGTTACGAGACAGTCTTTGTCGAGCACCTGCATTGGGAATGCCAGATTATAAAAAGGATTTTGTGTTGTACTGTTGTGAGAGAGATGGGTGTGCACTTTCAGTTTTAACTCAGAGACATGGAATGGCACGACGTCCAGTGACATATTTGTTTGCTACTTTGGATTCAGTGGCTGCAGCGTTACCAGGTTGTTTGAAAGCAATAGCTGCTACTTGTGTGAGCTTGGAACAGAGTGAAGCGATTGTGATGGGACATCCAGTTAAAGTATATGTGCCACACTCAGTTGAGATTCTTTTGACAAGAACAAGTACACAGCATATGACCTATAGTCGGCTGACTAGGTATGAAAGAGTAATATTAGGTGCTGAAAATGTGACTGTGGTGAGATGTACGACAATAAATCCGGCAACATTGTTGCCTAGTCCATTTTGTGAGGAAGTAAGAGACGAAGCAGATTACGATTGTTTGGATGTGACAGATTTGTGCACGAAACCTAGGCCAGACATTAAGGATACCCATTAGAAGAAACAGATAGCGTGATGTTTGTTGATGGATCTTGTCTGAGAAATGAAAAAGGCGAATTGAGTTCTGCTTATGCAGTATGTACAGTGGCTGCAGTTCTGGAAGCATACTGCACAAATTGCTGAGCTCATAGCTCTGATTAGAGCATGCAAAATTGGCAAAAATTTGAAAGTAACCATATTTACGGACAGTCAATATGGTTTTGGGGTGGTTCACGATTTCGGACAGTTATGGATGCAAAGGAGATTTCTGACTTCTTCAGGTTCTCCTATCAGAAATAGCAAAAATGTGAAAGATTTATTGGATGCTTTGCAATTGCCCAAGAAAATTGCAGTAGTCAAATGTTCTGCACATAAGTCAGGAAATGATTATGTGACAAGCGGCAACAGATACGCTGATCAAGTAGCGCGTTTCTGTGCACAAAATTCAATTGTGATAAACAGAGGGGTGGAGAAGAAAAATACTAATTGCCACCTGATGTTTTCCTCCTGGGAAACTTGGGATGAGATTAGACAGTTACAAGAAGAGGCAAGTGATGAGGAAAAGGAAAATTGGAAAAAATCAGGCTGCAAGAAGAGAGCAGAAGAAGAAGTTTGGGTTTATATAGATGAAAGACCAATTATGCCAGATTCTTTACTATCCCAAATGGCAAGGGTATACCATGGAATTGCACATGTTGGAAGAGATGCAATGATTAGGCTCTTCAAGCAGTCATGGTATAACCCTAAATTCAGAGTCATTGGAGAGAGTTTATGCCAAAGGTGTGCTATATGTCAGCAGCAAAATCCAGGCAGAAAGACAGTTGTGAGTTGGGGACGAATTGGAAAAGCAACAGGACCATTTACGAGGCTCCAGCTCGATTTCATCGAGCTTCCCCCATGTAACGGACTAAAATATGTGTTAGTTGTTGCTTGCTTGTTTTCTCGTTGGGTAGAAGCTTATCCAACAAGAAGGAATGATAGTTTGACTGTTGCGAAGCTGCTTCTAAGAGAACTGATTCCAAGGTTCGGTTTTCCAGTCACTTTCGAGACAGATAGGGGATCTCATTTTAATAATGAGATAATTTGGATGATCTGTGCAGCACTACAGATTGAGCAGAAGCTGAATTGTGCCTATCGACCAGAAGCATCTGGAGTGGTTGAGCAAATTAATGGCTCTATAAAATCTAGACTGGGAAAAGTATGTGCATCCACAACACTGAAGTGGCCGGACGCTTTACCCCTGGTATTGATGAGTCTTAGAAGTATCCCAGATAAAAAGACTGGATTGAGTCCTCATGAAGTACTGATGGGAAGAGCAATGAGACAAGCGATTGTACCAGCAAACAAACTGATGAATATTTCTTATGATCTAGTGCTTGATTATTGCAAAGCATTGGCTGATCTGGTGCGTTCTGTGTCTCATCAGGCTGGAAAAATTGCAACCACAACACAGCCAGATCAAGCACATGATCTGAGTCCAGGAGAGTGGGTTCTTGTCAAGAAACACGTGAGGAAGTCGTGTTTAGAACCCATGGACCTTACCAAATTATTTTGGTAACAACAACAGCAGTTTAGTGTGGTGGCTTTCCAAACTGGATCCACGCAAGTCATACCAGAAGAGTCCCAAGTCCACTTGAAAAAGAAGGTGAGCAGCAACTGGTGAATAAAAATAAGAAACCAGAAGCTGAAGGTTGTGAAGCTAAAGAATCTAGAGTGACAGATTCTGACAAGCAAAATGATGATGAACAACCAAGCACAAGTCGAGTAGAGTGGGCACCAGCTACTGGGTCTCGTAAGACCTCTGTTGAGCAAGTAGAAAAGGAAGTTACAGAAGATCAAGAGCAAGTTCAACAAAGAAAGGGACTAAATAAAAGAGCCTGTGAACCAGAAAGAAAAGGTGAAGAAGTGGTTCAAGCTAAGAGAACGAAAAAGGGTGACAATTGGCCAAGTGGAGAAAAAAGACTGAAATACACTCGTGAAAAGAGAAGACCAGAACAAATAAATGAAGTATCAAGTCAGACTGAACAAGAAGAATCAGATGAAGAATAAGTACGAAGAGATTAAGAGTCCCAAGCAGGAAATACAGAGCTCCTGAATGGACATATGTTATTTTGGAAGAAATTGAAAGCACAGACCAAATTGAAAGAGAAGCTGGTACTGGTACTGAGCAAATTGATGAAAGCAAATAGAGACCGCCTTAAAAGAGAACGGTGAAAAAAAAAAAAATTAAGGTGCAACAAAATTCAGTGAAAATATTTGGGAAGTTGCAGATGATCTGAAGAAGACTCTTTTTAAAAAATAAAAAAAGCGGGGGGTAAAGAAGAAGCTTTCTTCTCGAAGTGTTGGATACGCTATTTTTCCGGTGTTTTTTTGGACAAGTTTGTCAAAATTTTTAGAAAGTTGTTAGGATTTTCTTAGATTTTTATTTTTTTTATAGTATACAAAATGGCAGAAGATATAGTGCCTGGAAATCAAGAACCTAGTTTTAAGCGTAGATGTATCAAAGCTTACTTATGTAGTGTCTTGCTATTAATGTTAATATGGTTAATATTAACTATCTTTGTACCTATTCTAATGGTAACTAATATCAAGAATAATACTAATAATGTGATTAGTGAAAGAATGGACCCTGTTACTAAAGAAACCCCTAAAACTAACAATGATCAGGTTGATGATAGCATTTATCATCATGATAAATCAATTAGTGATTTCTCGTTAAATGTTTTTACAAAATTGCTGTATGAATATGTAGACACAATGGATGTGAGAGATTGTTACGTGTGCATGCAATTACCTTCGTCTGTCTCAGAGGGGGTGACTTATCATCACCTTCCTTTAACATTTGGCATATCATGTAGTGTAGTAACTAGTCTCTTCTACGTGACGGGGAAGTTACAGTATTATTATTCAAACATGGATTTAGTGTTTTCAGAAATTCCTATTAGAAAGGATATGAATAAGGTGTATAGTGATAGAAATGCGGGATACATGGGAGAATTTTTCCATATTACACAGACAATAGATATAGTATATGCTCACAGAAATAATCTAACATGTAGTTTGCGGGCTGAAGAAAAAGAATTCATTAGCACGGTGGAAGATAGAAGGCAGGATTTTCAAAGGAAAGCTGCTGAACAGAAGTCACATGTACCACCATGGGCTTTTAGAGAGGGAAATTATAAGAAAGGCGAGATTTACGCTGCAATGTCTCTGGATTGGTATCATAAAGGGAAACTTTGCTTACTTAGAATAAAAACTGACTATAATAATTATTTCATTGGTACTAGTGAATGTGAACACACTTTTCTGATAACTGGTGGATGGGGATTAAAAGGTGGACTGATCCTGTATTTCCAGGAATTTGTTATGTGTGTGGTAAGAATGCTTACTATAGGTTGCCAGCACACTGGTATGGTAGTTGTTACTTTGGGATCGTATTTCCTAAAGTTTACCACGTAGATAGAAATAATAATATCAATGAAATAAAGCATGGACTAACACGTAAAAAGAGAGCAAGCTTTTCAGAAATAATTGGTGATATTTTTGGTGCACTGATACCCTCAGTTGGAGTCGTTCTAAATTGGCATAAAATTCGGAAATTGTCCACAGTGGTTGATCGTTTATCAACAGACACTGCTGGTGGGTTTTTGATGATTGATACTGAAATGGTTGCAATTAGATCAATGGTTTTGCAAAATCGACTTGCCCTGGATATTTTATTGGCAAAAGAGGGTGGAGTCTGTGGCATGTTGAAAATTCAACACTGCTGTACTTATATCCCTGACAAAAGTAAAAGTCTTGAGGGGTATGTAAAGAATATTACTAAATTACATGAAGATTTGACCCAACTGGAGGTTGATGGTGTTTGGTAGAAACTTGGTAAGAGTTTTTCCTCTGTAGGTAAATGGTTTTCTACATTTGGAAGTAGTTTATTAGGAAAAATACTAATACCAATTATTTCAATAGCGGTAGTGACTTTATTAATAATGATGGCATATAAATGTTGCAAGTGTAGATGTGGAAAGAAGGAGATGACAGAAACAGACAATAAACGTAGAGCTAGGAAAAGAAGAAGAGAAGAAATAGAACTAGAGGATATGAGAGGAAATTACTACGAAATGATGAAAGATTTAGATGAGAAAATGGCAAAACGAGAAAAGAGTACAATCCTTTAGATAAAAATAAAGGTGGCAATTAGTATGATGGGGATTTTTGTGATGGCTCAAAAATGTCATCAAAGGGGGGAATTGATGGAGCAGGGGTTTGAGAAAATAAAACCTGATCGGATTAATTCCTCAGTAACATTTACTAACTGTGTGCGGTGAAACTAACATGCAAAAACACGAAAACACGGGGAAATGCTTATGCGCATGCGTGCACTAATGCATGGACTAATGCATGAAAAACTAGGCCGCATTCATGTTCTGCTTGAAATGTAAAATAATAATAAAGCTGCGTTTTGTGCGTTAATGCTTTAATAGACGAATAACGTGGGATAGTGCAAATGGTGGGTGGTAAAACAGTGAGAATTATATTTCATGAAATTAATAATGTCTGTGTTTTATTCATCGTAGTGAAGCTTGCATGGTCTATCATCGTTACGTGACGAGTTAAGGGTTAAAAGAGGAAAATAATAAATAAACCGAAAAATCAGCTTCTGAGAGAAAGAATGGAAGAAGGCAATGTTGACGACCTTCGAGAACCATTGTATGTCTGCCAAGTAACGGAAGGATGGCCGTGAGATCATGAACAAATGTGCAAACTTCTTCCGTGGAAGCTGCAGAGACGGACAATAAAATGTAGAGTTTTGAAACATGTTACAAATCGAAGGAAGCTGTATTCATGAAATGTGGATTACGTATTGTTCAAATAGTAAAACAATGAATGATGTGAAACCATGGACTTGACTATGGTGGTGTGATAGAACACCCCCTAAATTGACCAATGAGAGACTAAGATTCTGAAAATGTTGCTACAATGGTGGGATGGACATGTAGGTTTTTAGAGTCTAACTGGGGTGTCTGGGGGGTGTTATGTTAGCTCGTGAGCTCGTGCCTTTGAAGAAGCTAGAGAGGGTAGATCGTCGCTGTCCGTCAGTTTGCTATATGCAGATAGAGGCCTACCTGTTTCCTGTTCCTGTCCTATTCTTTGTTCCCTGAACTTTATCGGGGAACCCCATCTATTCCCATGGCCAGGGGGTAGATTTTCCACTACATTACTTAGGTTAGTATAGCTAAACCTTTATTTTGCATAAATATTTGAAAAAAATTTTTGTCTCTGAAACTTATGTCTCTTCATCTATCCACCCCTTCATTGCAATTCTATTCATTGTTGTTAGACTTGGCATCTTTTGGCGTGTTTCCCCTGACTTTTTGCTTTCTGACCTCCCGGTTTTGACTCTGTTTTTGCTGGTGTAATGATTCTGCGCACTTTCCTCACTGCGGTCCAGTGGGAAAGTGCAAGTGCTCCTGTATAAAATGTGTTATGGATTAGTGTTTCCATGATTGGCCTATTTGGTTTATGTGTCAGTCCCTTGTAAAGTGCACTGCGAGTGCCAGGGCCGATAGACCAAATGCTGTTAGTGGGCTGCAGCACTGGATTGTGCCACCCACGCAAACAGCCCGTAAAGTGTAACTCGGGCCTGCCAACGCAGAGCCTGTGCGCAGCCTGGGGCTGCCATGACGACTTGGCAAGTGCACACACTTGCAAGTCCCTAAACCTTCCCTTTGCTACATGTTAGTCACCCCTAAGGTAGGCCCAAGGTACCCCTGTGGGCACGGTGCGGTGTATGCGAAAGGTAGGACATGCCCGGGTGTGTGCGGCATGTCCTGATAGTGAATTACAGCCTAGTTCGTTTTTCACTATTGCAAGGCTACCTGTTCCCCCTAGGCCAGAACGGGCAGTTTTGATTATTACAGCTTATAATCCTAACTGACCCCGGGAACAATGTAGAAATTCGAGTTTAGTATGCCTGGACTCAGAATGATAAAATGCATCTTTTGGTGAAGTTGGTTTTAACATTCTGTGTTTGAAAATACCACTTTTAGAAAGTGGGTATTTTTTTGTCTAACCATCCAAGCCTGCCTCTGCGAGGTTGTGTATTCCTTGTCTGGAGTGTGAGTGACAGGGGCTGGGGGATGCCAGGAGACAGGGTGAGTCAGCACAGGGCTGAATAGCAAGATCTACATGTAGATGGGTGGGAGGGTCGCACCTGGGCCCTGAATAGGACAGTGCCTTCCCTCCACAATGCTGGCTCCACCTCCTGTGGTGCGTCTGATGTCCCTGGCCTACTCACTGAAAGAAGGGACGGAGACTTGTCAACAAAGTGCTCCAGAACTGGTTTGGACTAGGCAAAGGCCTCTCTGCCTTCAGAGAACAAAGGAATTTGGGATATAAATATTGGGGCCCTGACCCCATTTAGATCTCGCTGGAATCAAGGAACCTGCCAAGACGAAGAGCTGGAAGAGCTGCCAGGAGGAGTAATGCCCCTTTGCTGTGTTGTTGCTTTGTTGGGTTGGCCTGCAGTTGCTGCTTCTGTCTTGGGCAGTGAAAGAACTGGACTGAACTTTCTACAAACTTGTGCTGAGTATCTCCAAGGGCCTGGAACCGAGCTGGCCTCCTGTTAAGAAGTCTCAGGGACTGCAAAGACTTCACAAGCCTCTGGGTACCGCTTCTGGAACGCTGTTTCAGTTGCCACAGAGGAAGGGAACTGCAACCGACTCCGTCAACCGAATCCATCCCTGGCCGGTGACCTGTTTGCACCGCAGACCGCATCGCCCCGCTTCGCATCGCAACCCTGGTCTCACCGTGGCGACGTCCGACGCCGCCAACATCGAGCCGCTGCTTGCACCGTGACCTGTGGGCACCGCAGTTCGCATCGCATCGCTTCACTGAACCAACCGGACCCGACCGACGAGGTCGCTGCAACTGGCTCAAGAGTCGTGACCGCACCGCATTTGGGGCACCGCTCGCACGTCTGCGACGCACCGCTCCGACTCGCACCGCTGTCCGACGCCAGCTCCCGCACTCCGGCTAGGTCGCCTGCATCGCAACCTGTCAGCACCGCATCGAGCATCGTCTCACCCTGCATCGCACGCCTTGGACTCACCGACTCCGTCTGCACGACGCTCATCGAGCCGCTGCCTGCACCGCATCGAGGGACACCGCACCTTGCATCGCTCCGTCTTGCACCGCAACCGCGACGAACGCCGACCGGCTCGTACACTCCGTACCAGCCACAACGAGAAAGGTACTGTAACCGAGTCTGTTCACGACTCTGCTGGCCCGTATCGACGCGGTCGGCTGGAACTGTTAGACTCTGTGGTTTTCAGCATCACGGTAGGCTCGGACGGAGCTACCGACTCGTACGAACTTTGCTTTTGTGCTATTCCTGCAAAGAAGAAGTTAACGTATCAAGTATTCATTCGTAAAGTATAGTATTGTGGATTTTTGTCGTAATTGGTCTTGTCTTGAGTATATAAAATATTGGTTATTTTTCTAAACTGGTGTGGTGTCCGTTTGTAGTGCTTACACTGTATTACTGTTGGTTATGTGCAAATGCTTTACACACTGCCTCTGAATTAAGCCTAACTGCTCGTGCCAAGCTACCACGAGGGTGAGCAGGGGTTACTTCACGAGTGTAACACCCTTACCCTGACTAGGAAGAAGGGTCCCTACTTGGACAAAGGTGCAAGCCCTTGCCAACTAGAGATCCCATTTCTAACATTGGTTGTCAGCGGTGAGGATAGGACTTGTGTTTGCACTTGACTTACAGTGATTGGTGTGCACTACTACCATATCGCAGACCTTTACGTACCACATACTGGTTCTTTTTCTTTTGGCCTATTTTTGATCTTGCCAGTTTTCAACTCATGACTTTTGTCATGCCTGAATCAATTGCATCATCCGTTGCATCTCTGGAAGTTATCTTTGAGGAGGACAGGTTGGAATCCTACGCCGTAAAGGAGTTACGAGCGATTTGTAAAAACCTGAAAGTCCAAATTAAAGGCCTCACAAGGAAGGAGGAGCTACAGAAGGCGCTGAGGGCCTGGGTAGCAGCCAGACATGCCACTGGGCAGCCTGGTAATCTCGGTGAGGAGGTGGAGGAGCCTATTTCCAGGGTGGATGTGCTTTTGGGTAGGGGGGAACCCGCCAGGTCAGGCAGCAGCAGTCTGTCCCCAGAGGAGCTGGAGGACAGGCGGGAGGCAAGGCAGTTTGAGCTGCAGAAGCTCAGGCTGGAGAGTGAGCGGGAGGAGAAGAGATTGGCCATAGAGGAGAGGAAGATGCTCTTAGAGCATGAGAGAGAACTGAAGGAGCTAGAACTTAGGAGTAAGTCCGGCTCAGATGGTGGCAGCAATTCGTCCAGAAAAGCAGACAGGATTGTGCACATTCCCAAGAACGTAGGCAAGGAGTTCAAGAAGGGGGATGACATACAAAGGTGGTTTCAGGGTTATGAGGCAGCCATACACATGAATGGGGTCCCTGAGGAGAATTGGGGAGCAGGATTGTGGCCACTTTTCCCTGAAGAAGCAAGGGATGCTCTGATAGCTTTGGGTAAGGGGTATCACCTCACCTATGCTGACATGAAGGATGCCCTTCTCACGAAGTATGGTCTTACTCCTGAAAAGTACAGGGATCAGTTCAGGTCCAGTAAGAAGTCTGATGCCAACACTTGGTTGGAATGTGTGGATGTGTTCTGCAGGTCGCTGGATGGTTGGGTGAAGGGCAGTAGTGTAACAGATTTTCAGGGGCTCTACAACTTGATTGCATGGGAGCACTTGTCTAGTCTATGTTTTGCAGATCTGCGCCAGCACCTAGTTGATAGTAAGCTAACTGACCCCAGGAAGCTTGCTAAGGAAGCGGACCGCTGGGTGAGTACCAGGGTCCACAAGAAAGCGTTTGGGGAGACTCAGCCAAAGGTGGGCAGGGTCCCCAGCAGAAAGGTGGGGGGACAAGGGTAAAGCACAGGAGTTCTCTAAAGGGCCCCAAACTAGTACCCAGGGTAAAGGTTCCCAGCCCCCCGGTGATAAGAAGAAAGGGGTCTCTACAGGGAAGCCTGTTGAGACCGGCCCCCGCAAGTGTTATGCATGTGACCAGGTAGGTCACTTTAAGGGGGACCCCAAGTGCCCGAAGGGGACACAGCCGCCCACCGGTGGACAATCCAAAGTGTTGGCTAGTGTAGCGCTTGGGGAGGAGGGGTGCCCACAGGAGGGTGGGGATCCCGCAGAAATGACCCTTGTCTCACTAGGGGACAGTGAGATGGTCCCAGGAAACCAGGTGCCCCCTAACACAAAGAAATATAGCATCTGGGTGACCATTAATGGGAACAGGGTAGAGGCTCTCAGAGATACTGGAGCCAGTGTGACCTCAGTCCGGTGTCACCTGGTGTCTGAGAAGCAAGTAGTCCCAGGAGCATTCCACCAAGTAGTTGCTGTCGACAACTCAGAGCGCCAATGTATGGTGGCGCAGGTTCCCTTTGAATGGGGGGGGTCTCAGGTCCCTTGAGGGTGGTTGTGAGCCCTACCATGCCTGTAGATTGTCTGCTAGGAAACGACCTGGAGCAGTCCTTATGGAAGGAGGTTGAGCTCAGGTCTCACTTGGAGATGCTTGGGTTGCCAGAGTGGGCATGCGTGTCTACTCGGTCAATGGCAGCCAGAAAGGGTGATCAAAAGGACTTGGAGCCTGAAACAGTGGCCCAAGTCCCTGCCAAGAGAAAGGGCAGGGGGCGCGGGAAACCGGCCCCCGAAGTTCCCACGGACCGGGAGGAGGCGGACCTCGAGGGGACGCCCCGGTGCCTACAGGGGAGCAGGTAGCCGAACTGGGAGACATCTCTGAGCTGACCCATTGGCAGCAAGAAGGGGGTCCCACCAGGAGGAGTTCTGCAGGGAGCAGAACGAGTGCCCTACTCTGGAGGGTCTGCGGCGGCAGGCTGCAGACCAGGCAGCTGGTAATCAGTCCGGGTCACATCTGATCTACTGGGAGAGTGGTCTCCTATACAGTGAGCCTAAGGTTGCTGAGCCTGGGTCAGCCCGCGTGCTGGTGGTACCCCAGCGCTTCAGGACCTTCCTACTGGGTCTGGCTCATGACGTGCCTTTGGCAGGACATTTGGGGCATGACAAGACCTTTGACAGGCTTGTCACCCACTTCTTTTGGCCCCAAATGCGAAGGCAGTCAGATGCACACTGTAGGTCTTGCCAAACTTGCCAGGCAAGTGGTAAGAGTGGGAGGAAGGTCAAAGCTCCTCTCCAACCTTTTCCTGTTGTTGGAACACCCTTTCAAAGGGTAGGGATGGATATTGTGGGGCCACTGGATCCCAAGACAGCCATGGGCAACAGGTACATCCTGGTCTTGGTGGACCATGCCACCCGGTACCCCGAGGCAATCCCTCTCAGGACAACGACGGCGCCAGTGGTGGGCCGGGCGTTAATGGGGATCTTTTCCCGTGTGGGATTCCCCAGAGAGGTGGTTTCTGATAGGGGGACCAATTTCATATCGAAGTATACGACATCCCTGTGGAAGGAGTGTGGTGTAACCTACAAGTTCACCACTCCTTACCACTCCACAAGGAAACGGTCTGGTGGAGAGATTCAACCAGACCTTGAAAGGCATGATCAAGGGTCTAACAGAACCCATGAGGCGTAAGTGGGACGTCCTCTTGCCATGCCTACTCTTTGCATACAGGGAAGTGCCTCAGAAGTCTCTTGGGTACAGCCCCTTTGAGCTCCTGTATGGCCACCCTGTCAGAGGACCTCTGAGTTTGGTAAGGAAGGCTGGGAGGCAGCTCCCAGGAAAACTCCCCAGGATGTATTTAGCTACATGCTGGCCTTTAGAAACCAAACTGCCCGCTTCAGGAAACTCGCTCAGGCGAACCTAGAAGCAAGCCAGGAAGAAATGAAGAGATGGTATGACCAGAACGCCACTCTGGTCGAATTTCAACCTGGGCAAAAAGTGTGGGTCATGGCCCCAGTGGCACCTTGTGCCTTACAGGACAGGTGGACTGGGCCATATGAGGTAAAGGAGCGCAAAAGTGACGTCACCTACCTGGTGGATTTGCAGGCTCCAAGGAACCCGTTGAGGGTCCTTCACGTGAACCGCCTCAAGCCCCACTTCGAGAGGTCCGAAGTGAGTATGCTCTTGGCGACAGATGATGGGGTGGAAGAGGAGAGTGAGCCTCTCCCTGACCTCCTGTCTACCAAGGAGCATGATGGGTCAGTAGAGGGTGTGATCCTCTCCCCTACTCTGACTCAGGAGCAGCAGGGGGACTGTCGCCAGTTGTTGGGACAGTTCGCCCCACTGTTCTCTCTGACCCCCGGTGTAACTCACTGGTGTACCCATGACGTGGACACTGGTGACAGCCATCCTGTGAAGCACAAGATTTACAGGTTGACTGACCGGGTCAGAGCCAGCATCAAGGAGGAGGTCTCTAAGATGTTGGCGTTAGGGGTGATTGAGCCCTCCCACAGTCCTTGGGCCAGCCCAGTGGTCTTGGTCCCAAAGGCTGCGGCGCCCGGTGCCACTCCAGAACTCCGGTTTTGTGTGGACTACCGTGGGCTCAATGCCGTCACCAGGACTGACGCGCACCCCATCCACAGAGCTGATGAGCTCATTGATCGGTTGGGAGCTGCCCGGTTC
This sequence comes from Calotriton arnoldi, assembly GCA_963921515.1. Classification (NCBI taxonomy): domain Eukaryota; kingdom Metazoa; phylum Chordata; class Amphibia; order Caudata; family Salamandridae; genus Calotriton; species Calotriton arnoldi. The sequence goes on along the minus strand of CAWUFW010001109.1, from coordinate 987,442 downwards.
CTCAGCACGTTTGATTTGACGTCTGGGTACTGGCAGATTGCCTTAACCGATGGGGCCAAGGAGAGATCAGCATTCTCAACCCCAGAAGGTCATTACCAATTCCGGGTGATGCCCTTTGGGTTGAAGAATGCCCCTGCCACCTTTCAGAGGTTGGTCAATCAGGTGTTGGCTGGGCTGGAGGATTTCAGTGCCGCCTACCTGGATGACATTGCTGTGTTCAGTTCCAGCTGGGAAGAACATTTACAGCACCTTGAGAAAGTGTTGAGGGCTCTGCAAGGTGCAGGCCTCACGATCAAGGCCAGTAAGTGCCAGATCGGGCAGGGTTCTGTGGTGTACTTGGGGCACCAGGTAGGAAGCGGCCAGGTGGCGCCCTACAACCCAAGATTGACACCATTCTGGCTTGGGAGCCCCCAAGACCCAGACAGAGGTGAGAGCCTTCTTAGGTCTCACCGGTTACTATAGGAGATTTGTTAAGGGCTATGGCACCATTGTTGCCCCCTTAACAGAGCTGACCTCTAAGAGGCAGCCCAGGAAAGTGATCTGGACTGAGTCCTGCCAGAAAGCTTTTGATGCCCTGAAGGCAGCCATGTGCACGGCGCCCGTGCTCAAGGCACCTGACTTCTCCAAAGAATTTGTCGTGCAGACTGACGCTTCAGAGCATGGTGTGGGAGCGGTGCTCTCACAACTGAACGAAGAGGGCCTGGATCAGCCTGTAGTCTTCCTTAGCAGGAGACTACTTCCCAGGGAACAGAGGTGGAGTGCCATAGAAAGGGAAGCTTTTGCTGTGGTCTGGGCACTGAAGAAGTTGAGACCATACCTGTTTGGGGCTCACTTCCGGGTTCAGACAGACCACAGGCCCCTCAGATGGTTGATGCAAATGAGGGGTGAGAATCCAAAACTGCTGAGGTGGTCCATCTCCCTACAGGGAATGGACTTTACGGTGGAACACCGTCCTGGTACAGAACACGCCAACGCAGATGGTCTGTCCAGGTTCTTCCGCCTTAGTGAAGAGAACTCCCATGGGGTTGGGTAGTTCTCCCTACTTTCAGCTGGAGGGGACATGTGTTAGACTTGGCATCTTTTGGCGTGTTTCCCCTGACTTTTGCTTTCTGACCTCCCGGTTTTGACTCTGTTTTTGCTGGTGTAATGATTCTGCGCACTTTCCTCACTGCGGTCCAGTGGGAAAGTGCAAGTGCTCCTGTATAAAATGTGTTATGGATTAGTGTTTCCATGATTGGCCTATTTGGTTTATGTGTCAGTCCCTTGTAAAGTGCACTGCGAGTGCCAGGGCCGATAGACCAAATGTTGTTGGTGGGCTGCAGCACTGGATTGTGCCACCCACACAAACAGCCCGTAAAGTGTAACTCGGGCCTGCCAACGCAGAGCCTGTGCGCAGCCTGGGGCTGCCATGACGACTTGGCAAGTGCACACACTTGCAAGTCCCTAAACCTTCCCTTTGCTACATGTTAGTCACCCCTAAGGTAGGCCCAAGGTACCCCTGTGGGCACGGTGCGGTGTATGCGAAAGGTAGGACATGCCCGGGTGTGTGCGGCATGTCCTGATAGTGAATTACAGCCTAGTTCGTTTTTCACTATTGCAAGGCTACCTGTTCCCCTAGTCCAGAACGGGCAGTTTTGATTATTACAGCTTATAATCCTAACTGACCCCGGGAACATGGTAGAAATTCGAGTTTAGTATGCCTGGACTCAGAATGATAAAATGCATCTTTTGGTGAAGTTGGTTTTAACATTCTGTGTTTGAAAATACCACTTTTAGAAAGTGGGTATTTTCTTGTCTAACCATCCAAGCCTGCCTCTGCGAGGTTGTGTATTCCTTGTCTGGAGTGTGAGTGACAGGGGCTGGGGGATGCCAGGAGACAGGGTGAGTCAGCACAGGGCTGAATAGCAAGATCTACATGTAGATGGGTGGGAGGGTCGCACCTGGGCCCTGAATAGGACAGTGCATTCCCTCCACAATGCTGGCTCCACCTCCTGTGGTGCGTCTGATGTCCCTGGCCTACTCACTGAAAGAAGGGACGGAGACTTGTCAACAAAGTGCTCCAGAACTGGTTTGGACTAGGCAAAGGTCTCTCTGCCTTCAGAGAACAAAGGAATTTGGGATATAAATATTGGGGCCCTGACCCCATGAATTTAGATCTCGCTGGAATCAAGGAACCTGCCAAGACGAAGAGCTGGAAGAGCTGCCAGGAGGAGTACTGCCCCTTTGCTGTGTTGTTGCTTTGTTGGGTTGGCCTGCAGTTGCTGCTTCTGTCTTGGGCAGTGAAAGAACTGGACTGAACTTTCTACAAACTTGTGCTGAGTATCTCCAAGGGCCTGGAACCGAGCTGGCCTCCTGTTAAGAAGTCTCAGGGACTGCAAAGACTTCACAAGCCTCTGGGTACCGCTTCTGGAACGCTGTTTCAGTTGCCACAGAGGAAGGGAACTGCAACCGACTCCGTCAACCGAATCCATCCCTGGCCGGTGACCTGTTTGCACCGCAGACCGCATCGCCCCGCTTCGCATCGCAACCCTGGTCTCACCGTGGGCGACGTCCGACGCCGCCAACATAGAGCCGCTGCTTGCACCGTGACCTGTGGGCACCGCAGTTCGCATCGCATCGCTTCACTGTACCAACCGGACCCGACCGACGAGGTCGCTGCAACTGGCTCAAGAGTCGTGACCGCACCGCATTTGGGGCACCGCTCGCACGTCTGCGACGCACCGCTCCGACTCGCACCGCTGTCCGACGCCAGCTCCCGCACTCCGGCTAGGTCGCCTGCATCGCAACCTGTCAGCACCGCATCGAGCATCGTCTCACCCTGCATCGCACGCCTTGGACTCACCGACTCCGTCTGCACGACGCTCATCGAGCCGCTGCCTGCACCGCATCGAGGGACACCGCACCTTGCATCGCTCCGTCTTGCACCGCAACCGCGACGAACGGCGACCGGCTCGTACACTCCGTACCAGCCACAACGAGAAAGGTACTGTAACCGAGTCTGTTCACGACTCTGCTGGCCCGTATCGACGCGGTCGGCTGGAACTGTTAGACTCTGTGGTTTTCAGCATCACGGTAGGCTCGGACGGAGCTACCGACTCGTACGAACTTTGCTTTTGTGCTATTCCTGCAAAGAAGAAGTTAACGTATCAAGTATTCATTCGTAAAGTATAGTATTGTGGATTTTTGTCGTAATTGGTCTTGTCTTGAGTATATAAAATATTGGTTATTTTTCTAAACTGGTGTGGTGTCCGTTTGTAGTGCTTACACTGTATTACTGTTGGTTATGTGCAAATGCTTTACACACTGCCTCTGAATTAAGCCTGACTGCTCGTGCCAAGCTACCATGAGGGTGAGCAGGGGTTACTTCACGAGTGTAACACCCTTACCCTGACTAGGAAGAAGGGTCCCTACTTGGACAAAGGTGCAAGCCCTTGCCAACTAGAGATCCCATTTCTAACAATTGTGATTTGAGTTTGATATCTTTTTGCTTTGACAAATGTTCTCTCTCTGTGATTTATTCTTTGTTTGCCTAGTAAAACTGTACATGATGAGCATTTACCTTCACATTATTTGCGATAAATATTATTAACCTTATTCTGAGTTTGTGCTTTATTTAGTAGAATAGATCAATAGTTAGTTTCTAATTATTACCATCAACTCTTCAACTAATGGTCCATCGACCAGAGGAAAGAGAGTTGACTACAGGTTCAATTATGTATCTAGTGTGTTAGAATGAGGCTGTAAATTTGTGAACAACTGATTTAACGTTAAACTAGAAACAGCGCAACAGGGATTTATGTGTTGGGTGTATGATTATGGGCCAGTGTTTGTGTTTTATCGATTATCGATCCCTGATTGGAGCTGGATCAGTTGTATGGGAGAGTGAGTAGCTTTTTTAGTATGTGTATAGGTGCGTGTGTGTGTAAGTGGCTGTATGGGAGACTGAATGTTTGTGTGAGTGGTTGTAAGGGTGTGTGAGTGGCTGTATGGATGTGTGAATGGGTATGCAACTGGTTCTGTAGGAATGTGAATGGTTGAATGGCTGAGTGTGAGACTGTGTCAGTAGCTGTAAGAGTAAGGGAGTGGGTGTGTGACTAGCTGTATTGGTGAGTGAGTGGCAGTGTGAATAGCTGTATGGGTGAATGTGGGGGTGTTGTGAGTGCCTGTATGGGTGAGTGAGTGGCTATGTGAGTTTCTGTATGGGTGATTGAGTGGGTGTGTGAGTGGCATTATGAGTGAATGGATGTGTGAGTGGCTCTATGGATGAGTGATTGGTTGTGTGGGTACTGGTATGGGCCTGTGAATGGGTATGTGAGGGGTTATGTGGGATTGGGTGTATGAGAAGGTCTATGGGGGTGTGAGTGGGTGTGTTAGTGGTTCTGTGGATGATGTCATCAGTGATGTCACTGACCATGTCATGAGTGATGTAATATGTGAGGTCCTAAGCAGTGCATTGCGGGGGCGTAAATTTTAGTTCGCTCAGGTAACTATAACAGCTGAATTTCACTGGTTTTGTATGAGTGAAATCTGAGCCTAAATATAACATCTCTGTAACCTTTGCTTTTTTCAGTGAATTTCTAAGGTTTTTAATTCTATTTCCTAACTAGTGGAGAAAGGGGACAGGGCCTCCCATGAGCTTTCAGCAATCCTGCTGTGTGGGACTTACTGGAGGTAACAGGAGGGGTTCTTGGCCCCCAAGGACCCTCAGCATGCGAGGGGACTTCATCCCTCAACCAGTAGTGCACCGGGAGGCATGTTTGCAGAGTGGTGAAGAAAGGGGGCAGGGCCTCCCATGAGCTCAGAATTTCTGTAGGTAACAAGAGGGGTTGTTGGCCCCCAAGGACCCTCAGCATCCATGGGGACATCATCCCCCGGGGCCCGGCCTTTTAACATTTTAAATAGGGAAGTGGGGCTGCACAGACACCCTCCTATGGCTGATTGTGGCCCCAGGGACCCCAACACCCGGAGCTGGCATTTAAAAAAAAATGTATTTTTATTAGGGGAGGGGACTGCGTGGCCCCCTCCCAGGGCAAATTTTGGCGGGTGACCCGATCCCCGGGGCTCAGCCATTACACTACGGGGAGGGGGGTGAGTGACGCCCCCTCCATGGGCCAATTTTGGCCTGGGGACCCCATTCCCCAGGGCCCGGTCTATTTATTCTGGGTGCCCCCAGGGCACCCAGTGACCTCCTTTGGGGACCACGGGGGAGCCTCAAGGCCCCCATGGTCCCTGCTGGCTCCCTGCTTCTATGGGAGGCTGCATTGCTCTGACAGCAGCAGCTGCCCATGCAGGTAAGAGCGTTGGGGGCGGTGGGGCCGGGCGGGGAGGGGATTTCGACAGACGACCACGAGGGCAAATTAATCATTTAATTTTCCCTTGTGGTCATCTGTCGAATCCCCCCCCAACCTGGCTCCACCGCACCACCACTCTTACCTGCACGGGACTCTGCTGCTGGCAGATGGGGGCTGCTGAAAGTCAGCACCATGACTGTTAGAGCAATGTTTTTATCTGTTTCCCTACACGCATATTTGCATGCAGGTAAACAGATGAAAACTCCACTTTCTGCAAGCCGGAGTGGTTTGACAGCCCCGGCTTGCAGAAAGCAAACAGCTACCTCCTGAGGTTGGGTACATCGGAAGGTAGCAGGACCCCGCATTTTGGGGTGGCGGTTCTCAGAGCCATTAATGGCTCCATGAGGGGGCTGCGCGGCACCCTCCAATGTTTATATAAGCCCCTGGGAGGTGATGGCCTCCGGGGCTGGGAGTCCACGACGGACCCCCTTTATATATTTTGCATTATTTGCTCCTGAGAGGTGGCAGTCCCACGGGGAGCTGGTGGGCCCAGTGGGCCAGCCCACACAAATATTATACAGTACCCTGGGGAGGTGGCAATCCTCTGAGCTGAGGGGGGTGCATGCGGGCCCCCCTGAATTTATTTGACATTGTTTGCCCTGGGGAGGTAGCGGTCCCCAGGGGGTGGGTGGGCCCCGCAGGCCTGCATACATATTATACAGTGCTCTGGGGAGGTGGTGGTCCCAGGGGCTGCGGGGTGGCTGTGCAGGCTTGCCCGCATACATAATATGCAGTGCCCACGGGAGGTTGCGTTCCCTGAGACTTATATAAGCCCGAGGAGGGGGGACCTGTGCGCACCCCTCCTTTATATAATTGCTCATGCCCCCAGGGCCTGGCCCACCCGGGGCTAAACATTAGAGAAGCGCGGGAGCACGCACTTCTTTTTAAAACAATTCTGCAGGAGCCACGGATCCAGCGCGAATCCTGCTAATTTTTTTTTTTTTTTAATGCTTTTTTGCCCTGCGAGGTCCCTGCGTGGCCCCCCAAGAGGCCTAGCGGGGGCAGTGTAGGAGTACACTGCCCCCTTCTTTTTTTTTGTGGGTCTTGGCTCAAGCCAAGTCCCAAGATGGCTGCCATCAGTTCCTGGCTCAAGTGTTGGCAGCCAATCACATCGTAGCACAGCGACTGTAGGATCCTCTGAGTATCCGTATCCCTATATATACAAATTTGGATTTCCCTTAATATTTCAAAAACTACTGAACGGATTTACACCAAATCAGAAAAGGCACTTCTCTGAAACAATATCTACATTTCCACCATATTTAGTGTAATTCCATTCAGCGGTTTGGGCTGTAGTTGTGTCTAAAATTCTTATGAGAATTAACATGGGGAAAATGCGTTTTGGGACAACCCTCATTTTTCACGGCCGCCTCTAGATGGATCACCCCAAAACGTTCAAGACAGCAGCTGAAGTGAGTGCCATACTAGTTTTTAAAATTTTGTGAAGATTCGTCAAACGGTGCCGAAGTTATTGGCAAAACAAAAAACACTTTTCATATGAAAACTAGGTCCTAACTATAACTACCTACTGGCGACCGCCAGTATGTAATATATATATATAGCTTAGTGAATGCTAGATATCTGTTTGTGAAGCGTTCATGAATCACATGTCATGTAGGGAGCTTTATTAGCTGTTCAGAGTGCAATAAATTGTTACAGGTATGCTTATGGCGAACTACAGAAGGGCTCTGGGTCGGTTGGGGTGGTAGAAACAGGGGCTCCTCTTACTTAGTGAGATTGGTTAGTGTGACTTTGAGATTTCCCAATCCAACACAGCCATGAGCGCAGCTGAAAAAGATGAATCTACTAGGTACAGCCTGTTTAAACCCAGAAAACAAATGATAGAAGGTGGGGACTAGGTGGGAGATACTAAATACCTCAACTGGTACTCTCTAGCCCAAAACATGAGATCACTGGACAGCCCTCATAGTTCCGATTCAATAAATGTGAGAACGCTGAAACCTGTTAACTGCAAGTTCCTGTCTTATAGATAAGACAAGGAGCAGTGTTGGCATCTGAAATCGTCATTTTCAATAACTGCTGTACTAGTAGCAAATCTGTGCATATGTTCATACTATTGATAGCTATTTGCTTTCTGCTTCTCCTATTACCATGCACTCATCCCTCAAAATGCTTGCTAGAAAAGTGAAACTTATGAACATGTGACCAATTCTACAAACTTCTTAAACTGGCTATAAATGTGTGTGCTGTCTTTAGTCTGGGAGCTTGGTTATTTGGCCAATGCCGTGGACTTCCTGCTCAAGTTTTCTGAGATTCACAATTTTTTATTAAAAGCATTTGCAGAATCAACTAAAAGCTGAACTCTAAAGTTTCTTTTGGTATCCCCTTCAATGCATCCTTAAATTCAAAGGTTTCTGAAAAGTGTGTAGGGCTTTCTGAGTCCTGATACGGGATAAATAAAGATGGTATGCGCATCACGCAAACTTGGCACAAAATCTCCACTCTGTCCACTAGCATGGACCTTTTTCTCGAACTGAGGCTAAAATCACAAATTCAATAGCATTTCTCTGACAGTGAAGCAGATTTTGCCCAACAGTAACGACGTCAGGCGTCAGTTTGCAAACCATGAAAGCAATTTGTAAAGTTACAATATCAAATAAATTAGACATAAAACAGTAGTCACCTGAATACAGCATGTATTATTATAATCCAGGTGATTCAAATTGGCAAAAAAAAGTACATCCTATTAAAGACAACATATGCAAATTAAGATAAATTCTAATTCAATACAGGGAAAATCTCTACTGCTGATCTAATATTGTGGGTAAATTGGGAAATTTTAGAAGCAGCAGGTATCAGCAAATATAGCATTGAAAGAAGAACCTAATGAAGGTTCTGATTAGAATGAGGAGGACTGTGCTTGTTCTCGAGAATAACTCTATGAGTAGGAAAATAAGGAGCATTGGTCTCAAGAGGGAAGGGCCGTCCGGCTGCAAAGGTCGACAGAGGCAAACCCGAACTAATTAAATTCGCTTCAAGCAGTTAAAACATGAATTTCATCCAAATGCTAATTTCTACAGGTTGCCACCAAGTAAGAACCAATCAAAAATCAGTGTTCTCGCTGTACTTGGGGTCGGACTCCTTCTCACGAATAATACAATGCAAACTTCTTCCATTGTCTCAGCCCTCATGATATCACACAAGGAATTATTCACCTCCTCTGCCTCCCATCCTGTGCAGATGCAAAGAAAGCTCATTAAATGAATCGGCTCTGAGGTGCGTTATGAAAAAGAGAATTATGCACCACAAGCAGAAATGTGTTTTACTTTCCAAAATGGAGGCAGGCGCTTCGGCCCACTCTGTCGATGTTAAGATGCGTATACTCTATCTATATTTAAACAAACAAACAAACAAACATATAAACCATTAATTTCACTAAATCTAAGTGCAAAATAACATGTGCACATGTGTAAGTAATCGTTATGTGTGTTACAGGTTAAATTTCATTCAGCGCAAATATATAAAGGTGGCATTGCCAGTTGCAAAGAACTTCTATTTGGAACACTTTGCCACTTACCCTCTAGAAAGAACAGAATCTTCTGAGGTTCAGGAATACCTAAAAAGTTTTGACCTTAATGTTGTTGACATCTATTAGACAGTGACTGGTTTAAACTTAAAATTCTATTTAAAAGCACTAAGACGTTTTTGATGTAGGATGTGCATTGCTAATCCCACAAATACAGCAATAGAAACAGGCTTTTTGCAAGAGAAGTCAGTATTACATTTTAAGGAAATTGAAATAAAATAAATACACAGTTGCCAAGTGTAGATTTGAAAGTTAAGATTCTGTTGCTAAAGATAGATAGCTAGAAATTGGGCCTGAGACGAAATGACTGTCAGCATTACCCCTACTTTCACAAAGACCCAGGGAAAAACTCAGTAGGTAAGGGACAAGAACTGATGGTCACATATGTACCATTTGTAATGACCAATTCTAATTATTTGCACCAAGATCATTGTTATTTTTATATCAAAGTGCAAAAGCACTCACAAAGATTGGCTAATGGAGAAGTGCTAAGAGGCAGCCAGCATCGATTACTACGAAACATCACAATGTCTTCCATTTTGTTGCACCCTTCCAGTATAATTTAATATTTTCACCTTCTTTTGGGTAAAAACATTGCTATGAGAGCACTGTTTTGTCACACTTTTGACACTGTGACCTCTGACCCTGCAGCAAGTGAGGCAGTATCCGTCTGCAAGATGGTAAAATGAAAGAGAAAGAAAATTGAATATAAATAAATAGCTATAGTGATGAGTGACTGACAACTCTCAACACAAGTGCAGCACTCAGAAAATATTAGAGATCACTGTGCAAGAAATGGAAGACGAAGAAAATTACTCTTAACACAGAAGGGGCAAAAATCAGAACAGCATCAGAAGGCAGTCACATCAGTAGACTGGTTACATTAAAACGTGTTCAAGGAAAATACGTTAAGGTTAGTTATGGTAGTATTTTTCAATATAGTAATTCTGCAAATGTTTGTGGGTACAGCCACTGTAGAATGAGATTCCAAACAGAAACTTTCCATTGCAGCGTCTCTGGGAGGGCAGGAACACAGCTGGTGTTGCGTGTCAGGTGGTGGAGGGGACTCGCACACTTCAGTGAAATAAAGCCGAGGGCCTTATCACCCCCACTGTGACACTTCAGCCCGTGATTGTAGGTCCCGAGGCTCTTGGTACCACTGTGCCTCTTTAGAAGTGGAGCTGCAGTATTTGTTCCCTGGTGAAGTTGATCCAAAGATGTTCAGGTTATTTGCTGCCTGTGAAGCAGATGCAAATATCCACAGCATCTCTGGGAGTCAAATGGGGGAAACACGGGTGAGATACAGCAACGTGGAGTGCATTGGGTAGATGGCGGAAGCTATACTGAGGGTGGGGAGCCGCCATCACAGAGGAGGGGATGGGGAAGCAACATGGGCCATGGGTAGGGAGGCAAACTAACTGTGAGAGAGCAACATGGGGAACAAAAGTAAACAGACATGAGAGCATCGGGAGAGGGTGGGGGGGAGCAACACACTGACAAGAGAGAGAGAGAGTGCAACACAGAGCATGAGGGGGAAGAGAAACACACTAGGGAGACAGCTGGAAAACACATGCACTCTGATGTAAATGTAAATCTGTAAAGCACAAACTACTCACCCTTACGGGTCTCAAAGCGCTGGGGGCCGTCGTGGAAATTAAGTGAGCTATTGCCCGGAGTCACTTGGTGCTGAGCTGCCGCCGGATCCGGGGATCAAACCATGAGCCCTGTGCTCCGATGTCAGCTACCCTGGCCGCTGCACCACACCTCTCCACTGGAGTGTTTAAACAAAATGTGGCACCTTAAAAATGCACATTGGAAGGACACAAGCAATGCCTCCACTCTCCAGCGCAGGAAAAACACAAGAAGAGGAAAGAAAGCCAAACAAATAAGAAACAAGAAACTGAGTCACAATGAAGCCAATCAATGGTAAGCAATGGGTGGACTCGAAGGCCAGTGTAAGCTAACAATATTTCTCTCAACAGACAGTGCATGCACTGTCTTGAAGCCAAGAGCTAATAACCAAAGATAACCTCTTCTCTTAGGGGTGATAGAAAGGGAACAGTAGTTTTATATGTAAATAGCTTCTTTTCATCAGTTACGTAGAGCTATCCAGTCTCAATAAGTGTTAATCACTTTCCTTAAGTGTGTGGGGACAAGAAGATGGTTGGGGGTCATCAAAACAAACACTCCAAAAGGTTCCATTTGGCATGCACCTGTGGCTAAAGTGCTGTTGATTCCAGAAAAAAAAGCAGTAGTCTCTAGCAGACCCAATGCCATGGCCCTAGACCAAACCACCAAATTGATAATGCATTTAATAGGGGTTGCAGATGAGACCCCAATGAAGCTATGCCACTGAGCAGTAGGTGGTCCCATGTCTGATCACTGAGTCTCTGTTGGTAATAGTCAGCAATTTTATTTCTGTTAATACAAATGACTGTTTAAACTGATTAAATCCGTAAATATTTCATAGTCTTAAAAGCAAAACATTTTAAGTAACATAAATACTCCATGGCATTTAAACCATTCTGATGTCCTATACGAGTATGTTGGCTTTTGACATCCAAAATCACTAATAGATAAACTGTACCCAATCGGATGTTATAAAGCCTTTTCAAAAAGTCTTTTACAACTTTTATGTATGAAAACAAATGTTTAATTATAGGTGATATAAAGTAATCAACACATTTCTCTAATGTCACTCATGGAGATCACTACTTGCAATAATTAGCCTATTGCATGGAATCTTGCCTTGCTTATGAATTCTAGGGAGAAAATATATCACTGATACTATGGGATATTGTACTTTAGTAAGCTTTATGAGAAATTTGAATTTTGGTTGAGGGGGGTGAAACCCTACTCAAGCAACAGCCTCAATCTTCGTTAGGTTGAACCACAAAAAGTCACTAAGTTTACCTGTGCTTAACCCTCTGGTAGCCTAGCACTATAGCAGTCAGGTTTAACTTAGAAGCAATGTGAAAAGTATGTGCTGCAGCACACAAAGTTTCATAAAGTGAAAACACAACATGAGAAAAATCCCACACCAATTTAGAAAAATAGAGTGAATTTTAATACTATATTTGATACCTCAACAAAAATTCAACAGTAGAACTGCAGTAAGGCAAGTTTGAAGATTTAGGTAAACATAGGGAGTAAAAGCACAAAGTGCCTACTGTGGTTATTTGGTTACGCTGTATTGGGACAAAGTCACAAGTTCAGGCTAACTGCCATGGAGCACAATCCGGATACAGGGACCAAGTTCGCCCGCTGAGATTTGAACCTTATGTCCTTGATGCGAGTTGTTGCATCGCATTACAGAAATAAGGATGAACCGCTGGGCCGGTTCTGAGACGTGATGCAGGGCCCTGTGTCGAATTGAGTCACACAGCGTCGGTTTCAATGAGGGTCTGCGAAGGCTGCAATGCAAGTGCTTGCATTGAATTGCTTCATGCCACTTCTGTTCTGATGAGGAACTGCGAGGGCTGCATCGAGTTAGGGAGTAAGCACAACCATTTTAGCACTGGTTAGCAGTGGTAAAGTGCACAGAGTACTAAGGCCAACAAAAACAAATTCAGGAAACTAGTAGGGGTGAAGGCAAAACATTCGGGTAAAGACCACCCTAAGGCTGACAGATCTAGAATGTGCCCCCCTCCCAGGTGAAAGTGGGGAAAACTACCCAACCTTTCAGCAGTTCTCATCACTAAGGTTGAAAAACCTGGAGAGACCATCAGCACTGGAGTGGTCTCCCCCAGGACTGTGTTCCACCATAAAGTCCATGCCCTGTAGGGAGATGAACCACTTCAACAATTTGGGATTCTCACCCATGAGCATGAGCTATCTGAGGAGCCTGCGGTCTGTCTGAACTCTGAAGTGAGTCCCAAACAGGTATGATCTCAGCTTCTTCAGTGCCCAGACCACAGCAAAAGCTTTCTTCTCTTCAATTGCACTCTACCTCTTTTCCCTGGGAAGTAACCTACTACTGGTGAAGGCTACAGGTTGGTCTTGGCTCTCATAGTTAAATGGGATACCACAGCCCCTATGCCATGCTCTGAGGTATCAGTCTGTACATGAATTCTTTGGAAAAGCCAATGACCTTGAGTACAGGGGCTGTATACAAGGCCTGTTTGAGGGTGGCAAAGGCTTTCAGTCAGGTCTCTGTCCAGCTCACCTTCTTGGGCTGCATCTTAGAAGTCAGCTCAGTTAAGGGGGCAACAATGGTGCCATAGACCTTAACAAATCTCCTTTACTACCCAGTGAGGCCCAGGAAGGCTCTAACTTCTGGATGAGTTTTGGGGTGTTCCAGGACTGTATAGTCTCTATTTTGGCATGGTAGTTCGGGCTGGACTGCTCCTATTGGGTGCAGAGTCAAGACTGATTTGCATATCGCTGGGTGCAAACTGGAATGGCATGGTGAGCAAAAAAATGAAGTTTCCAGTCTAGGGAGGACCTGGCCTGGCAGTTCGGGCTGGACTGCTCCCATTGGGTGCAGGGTCAAAACTGATTTGCATATGGATGGTCCAAACTGGAATAGCATGGTGAGCAGAAAAACGATGGATTTAGGCCCAGATCTATGTACTGGGGTATATTTATGATATTGTTCAGCATTCTGTCCATCAATTGTTCTTTTTGCATTTGTCACCCAGAGTGGGACGGGTATGCCCAGACGTGGGTTCCGTGCTCTCCATGCCACTGGAGTCAAGCTATCCTGGCTGATGAGGGGTGAAACCCCGAAACCGGTCCTAGGATGCTTGTTTCCAGTCCAGGGAGGACATGGCCTGGCAGTTCGGGCTGGACTGCTCCCATTAGGTGCAGGGTCAAGACTGATTTGCATATGGCTGGGTCCAAACTGGAATTGCATGGTGAGCTAAAAAACTATGGATTTAGGCCTAGATCTCTGTACTGGGGTGAATGTATGATATTGTTCTGCATTCTGTCCATCAATTGTTCTTTTGGCCTTGATAGTAAGGCCTGCCTGTTGCAAACATTGAAGTACTTCCTGGAGGTGGTCCTCCCAGCTGCTACTGTAGACAGCTATGTAATCTAAATAAGCAGAACTGAAGGCCTCCATCCCGGATTGGACCTTGTTCACCAATCTCTGCAAAGTGACAGGGGCATTCTTGAGTGCAAAGGGCATCAACCTAAATTGGAAGTGGCCCTCTGGAGTAGAGAATGCTGACCTCTCTTTTGCACCCTCAGTTAGGGCAATCTGCCAGTATCCTGAAATGAGGTCAAAAGTGCTCAAGAACCTTGCAGCCTTCATCCTGTTAATGAGCTCATCAGCTTGGTGGATGGGGTGTGCATACATCTCAGTGACTGAATTGAGCCCCTGTAGTCCACAAAGAATCTGAGTTGTGGGGCAGTGCCCAGTGGAATCGCTTTAGGGACCAGCACCACTGGGCTGGACCAGGGACTACTGGAGTGCTCTATCACTGCTAACTCAAGCATTTTGGAATCTTCCTCCTTAATGCTGGCCCTCACTTTACCTGACAACCTGTAAATCTTGTTCTTAATGGGCATACTGTATCCTATATCTGTCATTGGTACACAGGTGTGTAAGCCTAAGATTGAGGGAGACCAGGGAGACAAACTGTCCCAACAATTTGCAACAGTCCCTCTGCTGTTCTGGGGTCAGGGTAGGGTAGAGGTTGACACCTTCCACTGACTCACCTTTCTCTTTGGAGGATAGGAGGTCAGGTAAAGGCTTACTCTCCTCATCCACTCCACCGTCTGTCACCAAGAGCACGGCGACCTCAGACCTCACACAGAGTGGTTTCAGGCAGTATAGAGTGCCCTTAAGGGGTTTCTGCATGTCTTGAGGTCCGCCATTTAGGTGCTCCCCTTTCTCTCCTTTCCTCATAAGGCCCTGTGCAATGGTTTTGGAGGGCCCTGGGCTCAACTGGCTCCATCACCCACACTTCCTCTTCCTCCTCCTTCTCCTCCTCCTGCGTGCTGGCTTCTAAGTTCTCAGAAACCTATTCTAGAATTATTGCATCTGGTTTCTGAGGAAAGCATGAAGCTAACTACATCTTGTGGCTTCTTGTGAGCTTGCTTCCACCCCTTCTTGCCAGACTAAGAGGTTCCATAAAAAGATGTCCATAGAGGAGTTAAAATTGGCTAAACCCAACTCCCATACAGCAACAGATGCAACATTCTAAAACTAAACCACTGTCAATTTGTTTTTAAGGTCAGGGCTAGCATATGTCCAGTAGTTATCATCCAAGGGTCCACCTAGGGCAGTCCAAATAAGGATATTGGAACCCTCACTCTCTTATGTGACATGCTTCATCATTGGGTCCTGCCCCTATGCTCGGCGGGCACTGCAATACCTAGCAGGCCGTACTATCCCCCAAAAAGGGGGGAGACACTTTGGTGAGAGATCTTTTCACTGCGGAATGTCGTGATCAGTGCACAAGTGAAGTGACTGGTGAGTGTGGTACTTGATATTTGCACAGGTTAAAATTGGCTTAAGATTCCCTAGTGCACATACAAAACCCAGCTCCCTTCTGTGGTACCTCCCTGTAGGCAAAAAGTAGTCAGGGTAAGAGGATGTCCCACTTCCACATCATGGGCTCAGGTAGGTCCATAATCATGCCCGTCAGATTCTTGTTGAATCTTTTAACCAGCCCATTGATTTGAGGAAGATAGGGTATGGAGAACTTATAGGCTACCCTACACTCATCCTACATCGACTTCATGTAGGCTGACATGAACCTTGTGTCCCTGTCGGAGAACACTTCATTGGGGAAACTCACTGAGGTAAAAATCCCCATCAGAGCCCTAGCCACTGCAGGTGCAGTTACATATTTCAGAGGGTATCTGGGTACTAGATACCTCTGGGTATCTAGTTGCATGGCCCACCAAATCCAGGATAAACCTGTTGCCTAAGGCAATTTTGGGGTCCAAGGGTCCAATGAGGTTGATGCCCACCCTTTCAAAGGGCAAGTGATTTGGGGACCATTAAGCTTTTTCCCCATTTTCTCACTGGCCTGGCAGGTGGCACAGGTCCTGCAGAATGTATCTGAGGTTGTCTTCATCCGGGGACAATATAAGTGGGAGACAAGACTTGTAAATGTCTTGTCCTGCCCCAAGTGTCCTGCCAGGGGTATATCATTAGACAGTCTCAGTAGGTTGGCCTTGTAACACTGTGGCACCACCAGCACATGTGTTGCCTCATTCACAGGTGCCTTAGGCTCACTACATAGGAAGTCATTCTCCCACTAGTTGAGGTGATCTCCACAGGTGTCACCAGCTGCCTAAGGTTCAGCTTACCACCTCAAGCCCTCTTCAGTTGGGTGCCTTACAAAACTCTTCCCTGGTGGGCCCACCCTCATCTTGCCATCCAGCAAGGTCTGGGAGGTCTCCTAGGGCAACAGTGTCCTCCTTAGTAGTAGGCTCTAGGGCAGTCTTCTCCAGCTCCCTATCCACTAGATGCATGGGAGTTTTGGGGGCTGGCTTCCTGTGACCCCGGCCCTTCCTGTTCTTGTCAGCTGCCGTGGCCATTTTTCCAGGCTTCCTTGAATCCCCTCCTAGGCAGACACAGACCATGTGGTCCTGTAGACCCATTCAGGCAATCCTAACAGCCCCAGGTATGACCTGAGCTCCACTTTCTTCAGGCAGTGTTCTCTAAGCCATTGTCTAACTGACAATCTGCCGGCATGGCAGGCTCACAGCTATGTTAAGAGAACCTGACACCCCTCCACTACACTCAAAGGCAACCAGAGCCACAGGATAGTGACTCTCAAAGAAGTGTGCTACTACAGGTATCACCTGCTCTGAGGACACCGGATGATACATTACTGTAGTCATACTGGCTCCTGTGTCCCTCAGAGCCTCCACCCTCTGCCCATTGATGGTGACCCACTGCCTGTGCTTTGAAGTATTGGAAGGCATGTGGACTTTGGGCACCATTTACTTGTAACCTCGGCTGTCCCCCCCATATTAACTGGACCATCTCCTCCCCATGCCCTACACTGACCAACCCTGGGGTATGCCCACCAGTGAGGGGCTGTTCCCTTTTGGGGCACATGGGTCCTCTTTTGCTTGTCCAAACCTGTAACACTCATAGGACTTAGGGACAAACTTTCCATTGTTCTTTTCTCCAACCCCATTTTTCTTGTGGTTGGATTAGGGTTGGGTCCCTTTCCCCTGTGAACTATTTTGAAGTCCTTGAAGGACTCCTTTTTATTTTTATTCCCCCCCTTTCTTCTTGTGGAAGCCATGATCACTCTTTTGGAAGTCCTCCCTCTCATCCTCTGCTGTGTCTAATAACCGGTGGGCCTCCTCATAGGCCCTGAAAGCTTTTTGAAGCTCCTCCTTTTTGCAGCTTCTTTTGGATGTAAGCCTCCTCTCTTTGCAGAATCATCTGACCTCAGCTACAGTGTAGCTCTGCAGGTTGCTGAGCTCAAACTCCATACTTGCAGGCAGAGTCACAGGCACAGAGAGTCCGGAAGAATGGAGGTGAATTTGGAAAAAGCTAAAAACAGCAAATCAAGCAGAATTTAAGAATATGGTATCAAATTGTTTATAATGGAAATTTTTGTGTTACACGAATCACTGTGTGGCACTGCACAAACACAAACACTAGATCCCACAACTGAGCACCAATGTGAGAAATTGGGATGTTGGTTAGGAGTTTGAAACCGTACTACTCAAGCAACAGCCACAATACTCGTTGGGGTGAACCACGAAAAGTCACTAACCTGTGCTTAACCTTCTGATAGCTTAGCAGAAAAACAGTCAGGCTTAACGTAGATGCAATATGTAAAGTAGATAATGCAGCACACAAACAGCAATAACGTGAAAACACAACACAGGAAAAATACCACACCTATTTAGAAAAATAGAGTACATTTTAATAAATTATTTGATACCAAAACTGCAAAAAATCTAATCTATCAGTAGGACCAGCGTTATGCAAGTTCAAAGATTCAGATAAAAATAGTGCCTAAAAGCACAAAGTGCCAAATGGGGTAATCTGGTCACGCCGGACCAGGACAAAGTCACAAGTTCAGGCCGGCTAAGCTGGAGCACGGGACAGATACAGGGACCAAGTTGGACTGGCTAAGAATTGTGCCTTATGTCCTATGCGTCTGTCTGTGTTGGTTTCGAGATGCCATACGCGGTCTTGCATCAAGTTGCGTCATACAGCATTGGTACTGATGAGGAGCTGTGAGGGCTGTGTAGAGTTGCATTGCACTGTGTTGTGTTGGGATGATGACCACAGCTTGGCTGACACAGCCTCTTTAGCCCCACTTCCAAGGATCCAGGACTGGGGCACCACTTGGTGGGGGACCAACTGCAGGTAGAGTCCAGGTCCTGGGCTCAAGGTGCAGGTCCAGCCCTTCTTCCTCAGGCCTCTGGGCCACAGGGCAGTCCTTCCTGCAGCAGAGCAGCTCTTCTTCTGAGTCTTCCGCAAGTGCAGAAGGGATGGGAAGGGTGGGTCTGAGGCTCCTATTTCTATAGAGTGCTCCCTTTGAAGTGGGAGAATCTTCTGGAGGCTTCCTCCTACCGAAGTGTCTAGGATTTCCTGCCTCCCTGCCATGGTCCTAGTTTGTCTGCAGGCACAATAGGCTAGTGTGAAGTTCTTTGTGTGCAAGCTGAAGTACAAGTGGGGCTGTGCACAGCTCTGTCCCCCATCCCGCCTGAGATGGCCCATCCTGGCACACCTAGCGCCTTTATTATGTGGGTGTCTGGGAGGAATACACAAAGCCAATTGTCAACTACACATAGTCATGTGACCCAGGAACAGGCTGCATGCACCAAATGGTTAGGACACAAAATTGCCAACATTCTAAAAGTGTCATTTTGAGAATTGTGACTTAAAATACAACTTTATCATTAAAGAGGATTTTAAATTACAATTCATTAGACACCAAACATGACTTTCCTCCCTGTTCCCACTCAAACGTTAGCACTTATTAAATGTAATAATGTAACCCACTGTTACCCTATGGAAGAGGTAGGTCTCCCAGTAGTTAAAAATGATTTTGTGAGGTTTTTTTACTACCAGACCATGTAAAACTTAAAAGTACATATCTAAATAAGTAAATTCAATATGCCAATCGAGTGTAAGCCAATTTTACCATATTTTAGGGAGTGAGCACAAGCACATTATCAGTGGTAAAGTACACAGAGTCCTAAAGCCAACAAAAAACGAATTAAAAAAATAGTAGGGGTGATGGCAAAAGTTTGTGGAACCACCACCCTAAGGCTGACTGGTCTAACAAGCATCTTTTTCTATCTTCCAATAAATCTTTAAGTTGACAATTTCCAAGAACCATTCATTCACCTTAACTATTCCATTCAGAAATGACCCGACTGCCCCAACCTATGCAAAAATATATTTTCTCTCTTCGAAATTCAGTTATAGTTTCACTAGATAATGAATCAAAGCATTCATGTCCTTTGTGATTTCTAGAATGCCTTTTAACTGATCAATGCATTGCCACACAGATCTGGGAAAAGGTGGACTACTCTACCATATAAGCACTTTCTTGCAAATCGGTGATTGCAGTAGAGCCTCACAATTGTCAGTGGTGTTTAAAACCACTATGACAGTCTGTGAAGAATTGGTTCAGACCCACTTAAACCTCTCCTAAATTTTATGATTCTGAACCACCTGGTTTTAGACCTCTAATGTGAGTCAATCTCAATAACTGAATCTCTCTCACTGCAAGCTTCTATAAAATGGTTTTGAGTGCTAACTGCTAGGGCTTATCTTTTAAAATAAGGTATGCTGCTGTGGTAAGATGTTTTGCTCTGGTTACACATGAATGCATGTGCACACGCGTGTGGGATGAGCTAGTGGGACTATTGTCTCACTCAGCCTGATATCTGCATACAGGTAGCCTGTCAGATAAGACTGTGAATACATTGTTTATACCATAGGGAGGCCTTGTAATTTAAAAAGGTATCCAAAAAGAAACATTCCCATTTTTTCACTATAATATGAGTCTATAGTTATTTACTGTGTGTCTGTAGTACTTTACTGTATTCAGTCTGCAGGTAAAAGCTTCCCAAAGTATTAACTTCACATTGGTTCAACCTCGAGAAAAGATCAGTCTCTTTTCCTAGGTTTTAAAAGGCCCAGTGGCCAAATATATTATCAATTTGCCCACACTGGCACTACTTCATATACTTTGGGTGTTGCAATATTTTCCTGATTCAGACCTTAATGAAAGTCAGGCTTTGAACTACCTTGCTGAACCAAGATATTCACCATGCTTGTCAGAATGTAAATCAAAGCCTTCTTCAAACAACAGGCCCATTTGGCAGGGATTAGCTTTCTCGTGGTGGAGGAAGAGGGTGGGGGAGGACTCTTCATGGCTAATTAACTCACACTTACTGACAATCCTGGACATGCCCTTCTCACAGAAATAAAGGGAGGCAGTGAGACCTCTGTTACCATCCATGGGAGGGGGTCTCATTTAAAGATTTAGAGGGAAGGCACATGTTTATCTATCAGTTGGGTGCAAAGCTACAGGCTCTGTGGGAGCCGTGACTGGCAAAAACTTGAATTTGCTATCTTGAAAAATCTTAGCATACTATACAGGGGATGGATCAGGGATGAAGGGATGATGTGGAATGTATGGACTGTGCTGAGTCATCCCCCTCCCCCCCCCCCTTGTAGAGCTCTCCACCTCCATTTTCAAACCTCTGCACAGGAGACTAATCCAGAGGGAAGAAAAGGAAACCTACTGAGGCAGGAGAGCTGACTAGCTTTCTGATGTAGCCTTGCCTGGAGAGCAGTGTATTTATATTTTTGGACTCTGAGGGGCAGATTTACAAGGCCCTTGCGCCACTTTTGCGTCACTTTTCCCATGTTAAAAATGACGCAAAAGTGGCGCAAGGGCCTTGTAAATAAGCCCCTCATTTCTATAGTCAATAGCATTGTCCTCCCCACTTCCTCTGGGGGACAACAGGAGTGAACTTGCTGGGAACCTTGAATCAGATGGTTCATTTAATTTCTCTAGAGTGGTCCTGTGGTGGGTACTTATGGAGGGGGACCCCTTAACTTCTACTGTACCAATTGGCACCCTGCAAATGACCAGGATGCCGCAGAGTGAAGATTAGCAGTGTAGGAGATTATCAGGAGCCCAGACAGAAGAACAGGTCCTGGGTTCTGCACTTCTCCCTGCTGCTAGAAGGTGGCAGCTGGGTGTTGGACCTGAAAAAGAGCCTTAAACATCGGACTAAGGAGATAAAGGAATAGGAGGGCAGGCCCTGAGCTCTTCCTCATCAAAGGGAGAAAAGTTGAAAACAAGATTCAGAAATATCTATAATTTGGAGGCCAATGAGGCCTAAGCAGGCGTGAGATATAGTGCTATTTTTCTCCCTTGCTCATTTAGCGAATGGTCTGTAGGGTTGCCAGTGCTGCCAGATGGAACAGAGCTAAACTGATGTCCTTAGGGAAGGCCAGTGCCCCAGGGGCAGTGCCTAACATTGAGCAACATGTGCATTCTGCTTTCAGATTCTCCCCAGGGAGGGTCAGTGCTCTGGGAGATGAGGTGTTCCTCAAGGCAGGGGAGACCTTGGGACATGGAGAGTGGCCCTGACCGAGAGGTGATTTCCTGGGCTACACAGGCCTTGTTGCTCTCTCTGCCTAGGACAGGGCGAGCAACAACAGCTTCTTCTGCCATCTGCCTTATTGCTGATGGTGGGAAATGGTGGGCAGCCGGTTCCCTCACTGTCTCCAGGCAGAGTGCTGAGAGGATGCGAGTTGGCCTTGCTACATGGACTTCTGCACTGGTGCCCCACATGAGGGGAAGGGGCACAGGCTTTAGAGTTGGAAAACGTTGTGCTACAAATGCCACATAAAAAAATGGCAAAAGGAAAGGCTGCATTAAAAGGTCTATCCACGGGCTATGAGATAGTCTAAAGGGTTAGCCCTATAAGGTCTTGACACAATTTTCATATTTGTCATGTGGTGCCCCAGGAGGGCATTCTGTATATATTTGTTAATTTGTGCATATTTGTTAGTAGTGTGAGTAATAAAGTACTTTTTCCTTTTATAAGAGAAAGCACTGCCTGGGAAGCAAATTACTGAGTGTTTGTTGCGTTGATGAGTTCTGTGTGTCTAACCCACAGCACCACTACTAAGTAAGCCTTTAATTGCTCAGCTTTGCTACCGCGAGAGTCAAGTGCTAAAAAAAGGGTATCTTGGTTCCAAGTTGGGTGTCTGCATTACAGGGTCTCCAAGACAGCGGCGGTGAAAGACCCTAATTGTTACGACTGGGGCATGGTAACACCTGCCTGCCCTGGGATCCTCCGACCCAGATTCTTACACTGCCCCACCTGAGTTAGCACCTTCTCATCTACCTCTTGGGGAGGTCTCTGCACCTTATGCCCTATAGGTTGATCCTCATTTCGTTGATGCTCCAGAATTGTCTGCAACATTTTCAACATAATTGCAATTAGTGGTTGTGCTAAAATTGACAAAGTAACACCCAACACCCTCATCTTGACTTTCCTCCTCAGATTGTCTAATATTTCAAACCTCTAATCCAGTTTTAAAGGGTAAACAGCCTTTAAAACTGGATGCGCATACCATTACTTCGCAAGCGTTACTACGCTTGCGATGTTACAACGCGTACCATTAGTACGCAAGTTGTTACATCGCAAGCGTTGTTACAACGCATGCGTTGTAAAGGTATGCGCTATCCACATCGTTGTTTGGAAGGAGCTTCCGTTTCCAAACAACGACGTGCAGATCTGTCGTCGCTGGAAGCCTCTGGAAGCCGGAGAAGAGAGGAACCACGGAGGAGAGAGAGGTAAATGTAGTTTTTTTGTGTCGTGCAGGGGTAATCTTTTAGGTTGTAGGGTTGTGTTTGAGTAGTGTAGGGTCGTGCTGGGGCTAGTGTTTTAGGGTTTAGGGTAGTGATGTGGTGTATGTGTAGTGTAGGGTAGTGTTTTAGGGTTTAGGGTAGTGTTGGGGGGTCGTGCATGGTAGTGTTTCAGTGTAGGGAAGGGACTGGGGGTAGGGGCAGGGTCGTGCTGGGGGTAGTGTTTTAGGGTTTAGGGTAGTGTTGTGGTGTTAGTGTAGTGTAGGGTAATGTATTAGGGTTTAGGGTAGTGTCGGGGTGTAGTGCAGGGTAGTGCTTGGGTGTAGGAACGGGACTGGGGGTCGGGGGAGGGTTGTGCAGGGGGTAATGTTTTAGGGTTTAGGGTAGTGTTGTGGTGTTTGTGTAGTGTTAGGAGTCCTAACTTTACTACTACTAAATGCCTTCTGTGAATACCAAAAGTAGTAAGTTTAGGATTTTATCTCAGATTAGTTCTGTGAATCGGCCCGTAGTCTTTACTGTGCTCACCGCCATTTCAATAATGTTGGTTTTCCAATCAAGGTCTTCATTTAAGGTGTCGATTCAATGGTGCAATGATTGTTCACCCTTAATCAGGCCATTGTATTAGGAAGGATCCTGCTCTCCTTCTTTGTGTCTCTCTTTGTGGGCACTGGCACACTTCTTGCAGACTTCTTCTTTAGTCCACTTTTTGTCAGCTATTGCGCATGAACCCACCCTGGCAGAGATCTGCACCATTGGCAGGTGTAAGGGAAATAGATTCAAAGAAATGAGGCCAGCTGAAGGTGAACTCTCCTTGATTCTGCGTAATCTCTTGTCCTGAAGTTTAATACAGTGGGCAGCTTTGAGCTGCTGTGAATGAGAGGGATCCAGATCCAGACAAGGCAGGCATGGCCACGGTCAGCAGTTAGAGAGCATCATCCGTGGCTGCGCAGGTACTGCCTCCTCCAGCATACTCCTCACCTGGATGTAGCAATTCCATTGACTGTTTGGTTCATTTATGTGCACAACCGCCAGTAATCACCCCCATTGCATCTCCTAAACACCACATGCCTCTTGGCTCCACCCGGCTCGCCCCCTAGGCAGTGAAGATTAGTAGGATGGGCCTGGCTAGCCACTGCCACCACTGTCAGATGCCGCATGCAATGCGCTCACCGCACACTCATCTGGGGAGAAGAAAATACAGCTCACCCATCAATAGAAGCCAAATGCACATGATCAAATAGCAGAGGAGGCACCACCCATTCCCATCAACTTAATCCAGCGTCCTCCATTCTCCCGGGCCCAAGCACCAGAGTGTTTGGCAGGAATGCAGAGACAACAGGGCAATCTTGGGCCTCGGTTTGCCACACCTCCACCTTCCACATTTTTAAGGAACTTCTCTCTCTATTCCCATCTCTTCTCCTGTCTTTCCAATCTGAACTCTTGGATGCACTCTTAATTTCACTCTATAAATATTTCCAGTTTGTAAATTGCCTTTCCCCTTTGTCTGACTACCCTCTGACATCCATGCTTTCTCCTCTTCCGCCTACCAGCGGTCTGCTTGCAAACTGAATATCACATGTGATTCATCTGTCTCTACAGATCTCTCTTCCTACCTATTTAATTTTAGTTACTTGAAAAAATATGAAATCTATCCCTTCTGCTCAACTGGCTCCTGTCTATTTTCTTGCTCCCTGGAAATTATTTAACCTCTACCGCACGGTACATTAACAGCCTTCCATGCCACTCTCATCTGTCCTCTTTGCTCCATCTTTAGGGGCTATCCATTCTGAGTGTGACTGCCTATGCATCACCATTCTTTCCCTTCACATACCACGAAGTAAAGTCCCTGAGATTTGTAAAAAAATGCAAGTCTTTGAAGACTGAAAATAAAAAATCTAGCAGTACAGTACATATGTTTGGACTCCACACCACCACTTCCTTCCCTTCATCTCTTTGTCACCCGCATCAACCAGTACACTCCACCCTCAGCTAGGGCCCTCCTTGGTTACTAGTCTTGCTTAAAGATCAATATTGCCCTCACCTTACCATCACTGGTACCCACAGTTGGTTGTGTTCTTTCCTGAAAGACCTCAACCAAACCAATTGAACCTGTTGCTGGGCAGGGCTATCTGTCCCTCAGGTCCTTCTTGAGGGGGTGCCAGCAGCGCCTGCCTCACCAGATAAAGTTACCTCTGCACCGAGTAATCTGAGCTTGTTGAAGTTCCTTTCATGTGAAGTGTTGTTGAGGGAATCTAAGAACAATGGGATCCAATGTTTATATTCATGATTAGTTTCACCGCCATCTGGTGCACTGCTGCTACCAACAAGATGTTTGCAGCAAAGAGGATCTGTGGGAGCTTGATCTGGAATCCTCCGTGATCGGGTGGAGCCACTGGGACCAACTACGTAGAGCTAGAGATTAACAGGACACATACAGTGAAGAGTTTCTCAGCAGAATATGAAGCTATATTAAGGAACTCTAATGGAAGTGGATCAACAGAGGAAATATGAAAACACAAAAAGGTTTTCAAAGTTCACGAGTTAAATAGAGTTCAGGCCTACCTGACCTTGAATGTCATTTTACCTGGTCACCGTGATCTTGTGCACTTCAGCCTGGACGTCCCACTGGAGAACCTAATACACCAATTTCAAAGAGGCGATGCAGTCTTTCCTGAAATAAACTTGTCACATTTGTTCGCCTAACAGTTTTCAGAAGGGTGAGGACTCACCATGAACTCATCCTAAACAAGTTCATTTTCTTTACTGCCTCAAAGATGGACATATCAAATCCTTCGCAAGCCATTCAGTGTGACAAGAGGGTGAGTTCACAATATAGATACGAGCCTATGCCACCACCTACCCTTGAGCCTATGACTAAGTGGGTTCTTTAGGAAGAGAGAATACGGTTACAAAGAGTATTGTCGTCCAGAAGCAGAGCAAAAGGAAGAGTTCTCCTGTTTCTCAGGTTCAGTCACTGAGCTCAGCTGCCTTTGGATTCTATGCTGGTCACTTCAGGGCAAATTACCTCCCAACTCTCTCCTGAGGTGCACTACTCTTGCAGACTTCACTCATTTGGGGAACTTCCCACTACCATCATTATGTCGTAGATGAATAGAGTAAACTGCAATAAATAAAACAAGACCAAAATGACACAAATCTAATCAGTAGAAGCGGAATTATCGAATTTTAAAGATTTAATTGAAAATAACACCAATAAAGCACCAACTGTGGATATATGGACGTACCGGACCGGAACAAAGTCACAAGTTTGGGCTGACCATGATGGAGAGCGGGCATGCTACAGGGACCCAGTTAGGCCCGATGAACAAGAGTACCTTAAATTAAATCCTAGTTGCAGAGTGTTGCAAGGCCCTGCGCGCCAGGGGATGCATCTGGCAGTGGAGGTTTGATGCAGCTGCAAGGTCAATGCAAAGTCCTTGCTCTGGAAGAACCCTCAAAGCAGGAGCAATGCACCAGTTCTGTTTGGGCTTGCAACGCGCAGCAGAGGTGATGGGCCGTTTCTGCTAGGTCCACAAATGGGCTGGCAGAGCACCTTCAGGCCCCTTTCCAAGAGTCTAGGACTGGGGTGGCACCACTTGATAGAGTGGGACTCACAATTGCAGAGTCTAGGTGCTTTTTACAAGAGGCTAGCCATTGAAGACACTCTAGTGATCCTTGGTTCACGTTACAGGACCAGTCCTTCCCATCCAGGCAAGAGGGCAGTAGGTCAGCACAGCAGGTAGTAGTCCTTCAGGGCAGCAGTCCAGCAGACTAGCAGTCCTTTCAGCAGCACAGTAGCCCTTGTTCCTGGCAGAGTATCCACAGGTCCAGAAGTGTACTGACGAGTTGGTGTCTGAGGTCCAATATTTATACCTGGTGACTCCTTTGAAATGGGAAATGGTTCTAGAGGTTCTCCTTTGTAGTGCACGTTTCCTGCCTTCCCTGCCCTGGCTCCAGACCAGATACAGGGGATATGCACACAGCCTATTCATGTGTAAGTGGGGCTGTGCCTATCTCCGCCCTCCCATCCTGCCAGTGATGGCCCATCCAGGTACTCCTAAGCTCTCTTCTACGTGGCTGTCTAGGAGGAAAACACAAAGACCAACTGCCAAATACACCCAGTCATGTGACCCATAGACAGGCTGCAAGGACTAAATGGCTAATGCAGGAAAATGCCAAATTTCTAAAAGTGGCATTTTCAAAATTGTAATCAAAAATTCAACGTTACCATAGGAGAGGATTTTTTTACCTGTTCCAATTTGGAAGTTACAGCTTATTAAATATAATAAGGTAACTCCAGTGTTCACGTTTGGGAGAAGGAGTCCTTGCAGTAGTGTAAAAAAATGACTTTAGGAGTTTTTCACAACCAGGACATGTAAAACTTAAAATTATGCTCTACTTTTTAAATACATTGCACCCTGCCCTGTGGGCTGTTTATGGCTCACAGTAGGGTTCACTTATATGTATTAAAGGCAGTTTTGAGTCTGGCAAAATGTTAATTTTCGAAATGGCAGTTTAAAACTGCATACATAGGCTGCAATGGCAGGCCTGAGACATGTTTAAGAGGGTTATAGTCACTTATACACATGGTGTGAATTACTGTGTGAATCTGCTGTCCAGATAATAGCAGGGTACATTATGGAAATTTCACACAAATGTGTAATAAGATCTTCAAATTGCTCCACCACTTCTGTAATCCTATGATCAAAAATGTTATCATAATAGTTAATAAGTAAAAAAAGAAATGAACTACTACACGATAGGGAAAAGACTTGACACCATTTAGAGGTATTGATAACTTCTGCCTTTGCAAAGGATGTTTTTTAACTAAGATTAGTACAGCTAAACCACCCTTTCCCCTCCTTAATGAAGATAGAATTGCCGGTAAGCAGGAGGAGGTAAACCCATCAACTACAAAATTCTCCACCAACCAAGTTTCCTGACAGAGGACAAGGTCGTATGATGAGACTAGGCTAATCCAGTCTGCATTGTTTAACTTCGTTCTTCTGACACCTGCAAGGTTCCAAGTCAAAATTTTTAACTCCCTCCAGCCAAAGGCATAATAAGGTGCAACAGGGCTTCTAGGACTATCATGTAAGATGTGGCCTCTCAACAGAAAACTTCCTTAGGAGGTGTAGGGGAGAGTGGCGTTACATCCCCAGGATGAAATAGGTGGGATGTTGAAACAGCCCCATGATTACAGGGGGGAAGTCAATCCTTATTAGTCAAGGAGTCCAACCGGGCAAAATGATTTGTTACCTGGACATTAAACATATGGCTGTGGGGCTGGGGAAGGGAGATGCTAGGGGTATGAAACAAGGATTTTGGATGATAGAAAAAGCCCAGTGAATGGGCCTTAATCTTTCTATGCAATTTTAACAAATAATGCAAACAGTTTAACAGGCCTCTCCCAACCTCAGGATTTTTAAAGTTAGTCACCACACAATCCCTTCTTGAATGGTTTTGATCATACAAAATACAAATGTACAACAATGACAAATCCGTGTCAAATAGTTAAACCTGTAAACGGTTAAAAACAAACGGTGTTTTTTTTCTAGTACAGAGAAGGAAACTGTGTGTTCCCATTGTGGTAGTAAGACACTTATAAACCTTGCCCTGCAGCTAATGAAACATGTTTTAAGTGTAATAGAAGAGGGCATTATGCCCGTGTGTATAGGGTGAACAATTTTAAGAAGACTTTTTTTTAAAAACTGTAGGAACAGTTCTTGAAGGGTATTAGGAACGCGATGATCGTGAGAGATATGTTTTGATGATTCAGAGCATGAAGATAGTAAAGATGACTGTGTGGTGATCAAACAAGTAGGGAAAAGGAAGCCACCCTATTGTGAAATTCGTCTGAATGGACATAAAGTTTACATTATGGCGGACTCTGGTTCGCCTTATAAATTATTGGGTGAGGAAGGATTCAAAAATCTTCATCATGAAGTGTTGGAGAAGTTGCCTATTAGGTCGTTTTCTTATGGGGGCAAAAGGCTGGAGGTTGTTGGAAAATTTTCAGCGAAAGAATCTGATAATAATCCTACTCAGGCTGATCGGTTTTTGGTGAAGAATGGGTCTAAAGTATTGGGTTCGGATGATCAAAGTGAACTTAATATAGTTCTTGATCCTAATCACCCTGACATGGTTGTAACAAAAAATAAATAATTAGCTTCATGCTTGAATGCTGTTACATGGGAAGAGGATGTAGAGAGAGAAAGATGGATTCAGGAGTATGATGAGGTATTTTGTGATAGTCTGGGATACTTGCCAGGTTTAAGCATCATATTATTTTGAAACAAATGCTGTTCCAGTGGTACATAAACCTCATAAAGGGCCTCTATATCTTAGACAAGAATTGAAGGAAGAACTTGACAAATTGTGTTCCAGGTCCATTATTGAGCCCATAGAAGGGTCTGAGTGGTGCTATCCAATCGTGTTGGCACGTAAAGCAGATAGGTCTTTGTATCTATATGTGGATCTTCGCGATCTTAATCGCAATATTTGGGTGGATCGTCAACCTCTACCACATATCAATTCAACATACACTGAAAGGTGCTGCAGTTTTTACATCTTTAGATATGTCTGCAGCATGTCATCAAGTTGAGTTACATCAGGATTCGAAATACCTTACTTCATTTGTGACACCGGAAGGTGCTTATCGCTTTATGCACATGCCATTTGGGTTTGCTTCGGCATCCTCTATGTTCCAAATAGTAGTAAATCTCTTGTTTAGAGGAATTGATGGAGTAAAGTGTTTCCAGGATAATATTTTGATTTAACGGCAGGGACAAAAGTGAGCATGATATGAGGCCAGTGTAAGTGCTGAACATATTGAAAAAGAGTGGAATGACACTTAGAAAAGACAAATGTAAGTTTGCTCAAAAGGGTTTTGATTATTTAGGTCATCATGTATTTACCAGTGGTGTGCAACTTCAATGAAACATTTTAAATGCCATCAAGGATGCAACGCCACCTAAAGATAAGGATCAGTTAAAATCTTTTTCAGGGGTTGTAGAGTTCCATGCTAGGTTTGTGCCACAATTTGCAAGTAGAATGGCTGTTTCGTGTGATATGTTAAAAAAAAAAAGTGAAGTACTTATGGTCTTATGAGTGTGAAGTGGCATTTAATCAAATGAAAAAAATATTGTTTCAGCCGAACCGTTGTTTTGACACCAAGGATGTTAGCATTTTAATTACTGATGCTAGCAATGTCAGTTTGGGGGCAATAATGTTGCAGAGGAGCTCGAATGGAAGTGAAGAAATTATTGTCTTTGCATCAAGAGTCTTTTGGGGGAAGGGGGTGGCAGATCCACTTACGCCACTATTGAAAAGGAAGAACTGGCCATGCGTTGAGTTGTGGAACATTTTTAGAACTTTTTGTAAGGGAAATTAATTCAGTTTGATTGTCAATCACAAGCCATTAGTGGATTTATTTTGCACTCTTGAAGGTGGAAGGGCTACTTCCTGCATTTCCAAGTGGTAGTATCGGATGCAGGCATTTTAATATAAATTAGAACATATTTTAGGCGAGAGGAATTTTGTGCTGGATTGTTCGTCTACATTGCCCGTGCAATAGGAAGATGGTGATGGTGGGGTTAAAGTGGAGCATATGGAAATTTTATGTATGATGAACAGTGTGAGTGAAATTTGGACAGTGCATTGTGTAAGGATGAGTGGTTGCAAACATTAAGGGAAGATGACATTTTAAGCGAAGTCATGCAAATTGTTGTGCCAGGTTGGCTAAAAACAAAAAATATTCAGGAAGAGGTTGTTCCATTTGCTGAAGGTGCAGAGGAGCTGTATGTGGTTGATGATATACTAAGACCAGGAGGATTGTTGATTGTACCTAAATGTTGGCAGAAGAAAATACATACCATTACACATTGTGGTCATGGAGGCATTAGGGCATTAAAGCTAAAGGTAAAGGAAGATGTTTGGTGGCCGGGACTGGATGGACTGGCAGAATATTTTGTTGAAGACTGTAATGCTTGTGCTCTTAGTGACAAGACTCAAATTACAGTGCCATCTCCGGTTGTGTCTGTGGTACCTCCATATATGCCATGAAGTAAGTTGGCTCTGGATATCACAGGTCCATTTGGGGTTGTGGGAGGTATTCCTAAATTTGCTCTACTGCTCATTGATTATTTATCATGATGGCCTGAAATAAGGATGGTTGAGAATGTATCTACTTCTTTTGTCATAGATGTTTTGAGTGACCTGTTTTCTAGGGAAGGTTACCTGGCGGAGTTAGTTACTGACAATGGCATGCAGTTGGTGTCAGCAGAGATGGTGAATTTCCTTCAGCTATATAAGAACATCTCTCTATCATCCCAGGAGTAATGGTTTGGTGGAGAGAGTCAATCAAGTACTAGAGGACCAGTTACAATTAGCTTTAGTAAACAATATTTTGAAACAGGTAATTAAATACATGTGGGCATATAGGACTACCTCGAGTAGTGTGACTGGGGTGTCACATTTTACCCTCATGAGAGGAAGAGTTGCTGGTGCTAGTTTGAACAGGGAATGGATGGCTAGGAAATTGGCGAAAAGAGATGTTGTAGGAACGTTTTTGGTTGTGAAGAAGGCATTGTCTGGGAAGGCGAGTGATGAATGTGTTAACAGGAAAATGATAGTGAAGGTGGTAGATTGGGTCAGAATTAAGAGACAGGTCAGCGGGAGAAAATGTTTTCCATGCCTAAGAAAGTCATTAAAGTGCCAGACCATGTCATTGTGGTCGATGGTGGAAAAGTGTAGAATAAGAGCATGATTTCCATAATTCCTTTCGGAAAACTTCAGTGGTGCATTTCACATTGTATTTATGGTGGAGGAGCTGATGGTCAAACTGTGATTCAGAGTGATGATGTGGGTTCTGATGTGGTTACTGATGATGGTGTTATTGGAGATAGAGTGGATGGAGGTATTTGGTGCAAAGGGAGTACCTCGTGCAAGAAGGATACCTCAGCCAAGGATATTTCCACCAGGGTGAGGAGGTCACCTGTATGCTATAAGGATTATGTAATGGGTTAACTATTAGCCTTGATGAATATCTGCATTTTATGTGATCCACATTGTAAATTCAAACTTGAGTTGTTTTGTATGTGTGTGTAAGAAAGCAGACTTTTTGCAGGTTTCCCCCAACTGTTTGCCCCCATTTTGAATACTAGATGCTGGTTTTCTCCTCTAAATGTGCACTGGAGCCTGCTAACCAAGCACCAGTAATTCACACAACAAAGAAAAGGGACTCTATTAAAAAACTAATGAAGTGGGTAAACAGAGGAGAGGTGTAAAGCAGGGCACACATTGTGTATGTAAAACTGCCCTCACACACAGCAAGCTGTGTCATGCTTCATCATAGGGCCTGCTAACACACCTCCGCGCTAGCCAACGCTGGAGGTGGAGCAATAGGGAGGGGGAAGACAAACAACATGAAAAAAGAGACGAAATAGTGAGGGATCAAAAAAGTGAAAAAATAATGGCAGAATAAATTGATAAAACTGGTAACAGTGTATCCCTGCTATACCTTTAATACTGGGTACACTGTCCAGGTGCAAGAGATGGTCTAATCCAGACCCGTGGATGGTGGTAATGGCTTCTCATTAACAGAGCCCTACCCCTCCACTCTGCTGAGATGTCGACATGTTTCAGCCGGCACGTAATAATACCCCGGCTTTCTTAGGACTTCCACCTGATCAATCCCAAAAAAGGCTGCTGTCCCTACCTCCTTAAGATCCAGGGGTGAGGAAAAAGGGCACCATGTTCAGTGCAAACTCTGGAATATAGTATGGTAGAGCCCTTTGCTCTCCATGAGGAACCTGCAAGAAATAAAATCAAGAAAAAACAAGAAAAGTGAAGTGCAGGGTGAAATAGTGTTGTGCCCAGTCTAAAAAGCCCAACATAAAAATGTGAGCCAAACATCCCTCTTGAAAATCACATACACATTCAAAATCCATAAGTTGTGTAAACCCAAACACACACTCCACAGTTCATCTTGTTCCACTGCTGGCAATAAAACACTGTCATTAGCGTAATATACTACCCCTAGAACACTTGGTAGGTGTGCCTTAGTGAACTGGTAGTGGAGGCAGCATACAACGCTATTATACTATCATGGTATGCGGTTTAGCAAGCGTCTATGCACGAATAGGTATATTACTCATATACTCATAAATGCATTAACTCTTCATTCGGAGACAAACATCCATCCAGCCCCATTACTAGTCTCTTACCGAGTTTACCAAAAAGTCAAACTGGAACTGGCGGAGGGGTGCGAATAGCTCCCTGTAGTCACACACTATGGTACAACAGGGTAAATTAAAAAGAAAACACACAAAGCAACATGAGAAAGGTGGAAAAGGTGGCAGGAAAATAACTGCCAAAAATAGAAAACAAAACTGAATAAACGCGGTTCAGCCGCTCTGTTTTTTGTCTTTTGTCTTTTGTCAAGGCCAGTGGCCCTCTCTATCTGCGAGGACCGAGGAATTGAATAAAATAGTCTTAGGTAGAAAAGAATATCAAAGGAGAATAGATATGTCCAAACCTACGAGACATACGGTTCGTGTTCCCCGTAAACTCAATCAGGCTATAGAATGAATGAATAAGGGAGAAAACTGCCAGCACCCATGGATCTCTTCCATGGCAGGATAAGTATAGCAAAACAAACGTCAAATGGCTACACAGGAACCCATAATGGGTAAACTTACTTCGTCAAGGTGAGCTAATGTGCAATTCCAACCCGCACTCCCGACACCGTGAAGATTATCATGTCCCGTTTCCCTAAGCCTTATCAAAGGAAAATCCAACGGTCCCGCCCTGCGTGCGTCACCACGCAGCGCGTACCCACGTAGCATCAGCACTCAGGGTGGACGGGGGACAGAAAGAAACTAGACCGTCAACCAGCAACATGCCGGCGGTTGGGAGAACGTGCCCAGGAGTCTGCGCAGGAGTCGCCCCTGTATTATCCTACAAGTAGTCTAAAGTTAAACTCCTGATATGCCTGATGGCACTTTCAAAGGGGAGACACGATTCAAATATATATACACACATAAACACACCCAAAGAAAGGGAACCGTAGGAATGATCTAAACAAAGACCACAGTCCAAAGGGAAAATCCACGCGACGTATCCTACGTGGGGGGTCCTTTAGTCGAATGGATCTAACTGTCCGCCAAAAATTACATTGGTTCCTCATATAGAATAACAATATAACAATATGACAATTTGCTGCATGATAACCCCATGGTGGCTCGGACAGATGAGCAGATGGTAACCAGCTGCGCCCATTCTAAAGTTGATACCTGTCCACACACCGTAAAGGGCAAAGGTGTTTAGAATATAGGCAGGTAGAGAGAGGGAACAAGGGGAATAGCAGTACTCGTTAGTTCAAGCTATTCCACGGGATCTCATCATTAAGTCCCCGAATGTGACTCTGTAACCCATTTCTGTTCCCTAATAAAAAGTGCTCTTTCTGGCCTATTGTGTGTCATGTCAATGTGTGGTTTATCAATCACTGTCCAGAAGAAATCCTCAGCCGAGTGATTTCTCTCTTTAAAATGGGTAGTAAGACGACTGACGGATCTCTGACATCTAAAAGTGGACCTATGCTCCATGATCCTGACCTTAACCTTCCTCGTGGTCATACCTATGTAGATAAGTTCACATGAACATTTGATTAAGTAAATGACATACGTAGAGTTACAATTCGTATGTTTCCTTTGTTCCCACGGGCGGGGTAGGCCAATGTCTATAGTTTTGGTATTGGCGGTCAGGTGGCAGACATCACAGGAACCACATTTAGTGTGACCCGTAACAGGGGGTAGGATCCCAGGGAGAGTGCTATGGGCCGTGCTGTTGGCTGCAGGTGTGAAGGGCCTGGGTCTTGTGTGCACAACAAGGTCCTTAATATTGTGACTCCTCTTATAAGAGAAAAGCGGTTTGTCCAGATTCAGCCCGTTGGAGTTAAGGATTCTCCAGTGACGAGTGACAATCTTTTGGATATGATTAGAGGCTGTATTAAAAGTAGTCACACAAATGGGCCTATCAGTCGGTTGCTTAGTAACTGTCTCCAGTAGGACTTCTCGTTGGCAATTAGCCGCCCTCTTATTTGCTCTCTTCACAATCCTTAGGGGATAGTTCCTTTGTATAAGTTTGTTATGTAAAATACGGGCTTCTGATCTAAATTCAACCGTATCTGAACAGTTCCGGCGTAGTCGTAGGAACTGTCCAACTGGAAGATTCTCCCTAAGGGATCTCGGGTGGAAACTCTTGAACGACAACAAACCGTTCCTATCCGTAGGTTTATGGAACATTTTAGTTTCCAACCCTCCCCCTTGGGGAACAATGGTGAGATCCAGGAAGGGCAAGCTGTCTTTAGAAATGGTAGAGGTAAAAAATAGTAAGGGGTTCCGGCTGTTGAGCCACAGTAGGAAATCATCAATGGATTGCCTATCACCCTCCCAGATGAGGAAAACGTCGTCAATATAACGACGCCAGGTTTTAACATTGTTCGTCCAGATGTTATTCGTGGCGTAGATGTATTGGTCCTCAAAAGCTGACATATAAAGTCCTGCCAGACTCGGGGCAAAACGCTGCCCATGGACGTACCATGTGACTGAAGATAGTAAGTTCCCTGGAACTCGAAAAAGTTCCTGGTGAGGGCAATTTCAGCCAAATTCAGAATGAAAGGTCTCGGTGTACTATGTATCCAATCCTCGGAATAGATGATTTCCTCCACAACCCGTAAAGTTTCCATCTGTGGGATGTTAGTGTACAAAGACTCCACATCCAAGCCCACCAAAAATTCCTTATCAGGGTCGAAGGGTAAATCCCTCAATAAGACCAGAACTTCCGTTGTGTCTTTGAGATAGGCCCGTCTGGACTGCACAATAGGTTTGAAAAAGAAATCACAGAACTGTGATAGAGGTTCCAATAGCGATCCCATGCCCGACACTATGGGTCTCCCCGGTGGTGGTCGTGTAGGTTTGTGCACTTTGGGGAGTATGTAAAAATAAGGGGTCACAGGGTCTGATTGACAAAGGAAAACCCCTTCCTTCTCGGTGATCCACTCATTTTGTACTGCTTCCTCCACAGCAGACGTGATCTCTCTCCTGATCTCCTCGGTAGGGTCCTCTCTAAGGATGGTGTAGTTCCTTCTATCGGCCAGGAGTCTTAAACATTCTGTCTCGTAGGCAGTCTTGTCCAGTACCACGATTGCTCCCCCTTATCCGCTGGTTTGATCACCAACTCCTGGTTGTTCCTCAGTGCCTCTAGAGCCTTCATTTCAATATTGGAAAGGTTCTTGTAAGGTGAGCGATGTTGAACTACCCACGTTTCTACCTCCTTGACTACTGCCTGCTCAAAAGCCTCCACCTCCACTGGCAGGCTGCCCAATCCAGGGGTGAACTTAGATTTCGGTCGGAAATCAGTATCCCCTTCGGACATAGGACGTTCCTCCTGATTTCCAAAAAGACCCTAAGTCTGATATTCCGAAAAAAGATGCAAGTTCCTGGCGAATCTTAAAGATATCTGGTAAATAGGTTGGGACAAACCCTAGGCCTTTATTCAGGAGTGTCAATTGGGTGTCAGTGAGTACAGTATCAGAAAGGTTCATCACTAGAGAGGTCATTCCCTGCTCGTGCCCGGTGACTGATCCCTCCCCATGCTCCTGGTGACCCTCTGTTCCAGATCTTCCCACTGTACTCCCCCCACCGCTCCCTTCTGTTTGCCCCTGCCTCGGCCTCGACCTCTCCCCAAAAAAGGAGTAGGTGCTTGGGGAAAGAGTTGAGCGGGGCCGCCCTGCATCCCTTGAAAATGTTGTTGGTACATAGGGGGCCAGCCAAAGTTCACGGTGTCGAGAGTGCGGGTTGGAATTGCACATTAGCTCACCTTGACGAAGTAAGTTTACCCATTATGGGTTCCTGTGTAGCCATTTGACGTTTGTTTTGCTATACTTATCCTGCCATGGAAGAGATCCATGGGTGCTGGCAGTTTTCTCCCTTATTCATTCATTCTATAGCCTGATTGAGTTTACGGGGAACACGAACCGTATGTCTCGTAGGTTTGGACATATCTATTCTCCTTTGATATTCTTTTCTACCTAAGACTATTTTACTCAATTCCTCGGCCCTCGCAGATAGAGAGGGCCACTGGCCTTGACAAAAGACAAAAGACAAAAAACAGAGCGGCTGAACCGCGTTTATTCAGTTTTGTTTTCTGTTTTTGGCAGTTATTTTCCTGCCACCTTTTCCACCTTTCTCATGTTGCTTTGTGTGTTTTCTTTTTAATTTACCCTGTTGTACCATAGTGTGTGACTACAGGGAGCTATTCGCACCCCTCCGCCAGTTCCAGTTTGACTTTTTGGTAAACTCGGTAAGAGACTAGTAATGGGGCTGGATGGATGTTTGTCTCCGAATGAAGAGTTAATGCATTTATGAGTATATGAGTAATATACCTATTCGTGCATAGACGCTTGCTAAACCGCATACCATGATAGTATAATAGCGTTGTATGCTGCCTCCACTAACAGTTCACTAAGGCACACCTACCAAGTGTTCTAGGGGTAGTATATTATGCTAATGACAGTGTTTTATTGCCAGTAGTGGAACAAGATGAACTGTGGAGTGTGTGTTTGGGTTTACACAACTTATGGATTTTGAATGTGTATGTGATTTTCAAGAGGGATGTTTGGCTCACATTTTTATGTTGGGCTTTTTAGACTGGGCACAACACTATTTCACCCTGCACTTCACTTTTCTTGTTTTTTCTTGATTTTATTTCCTGCAGGTTCCTCATGGAGAGCAAAGGGCTCTACCATACTATATTCCAGAGTTTGCACTGAACATGGTGCCCTTTTTCCTCACCCCTGGATCTTAAGGAGGTAGGGACAGCAGCCTTTTTTGGGATTGATCAGGTGGAAGTCCTGAAGAAAGCTGGGGTATTATTACGTGCCGGCTGAAACATGTCGACATCTCAGCAGAGTGGAGGGTAGGGCTCTGTTAATGAGAAGCTATTACCACCATCCACGGGTCTGGATTAGACCATCTCTTGCACCTGGACAGTGTACCCAGTATTAAAGGGATAGCAGGGATACACTGTTACCAGTTTTATCAATTTATTCTGCCATTATTTTTTCACTTTTTTGATCCCTCACTATTTTGTCTCTTCTTTCATGTTGTTTGTCTTCCCCCTCCCTATTGCTCCACCTCCAGCGTTGGCTAGCGCGGAGGTGTGTTAGCAGGCCCTATGATGAAGCATGACACAGCTTGCTGTGTGTGAGGGCAGTTTTACATACACAGTGTGTGCCCTGCTTTACACCTCTCCTCTGTTTACCCACTTCATTAGTTTTTTAATAGAGTCCCTTTTCTTTGTTGTGTGAATTAATGCTTTGTAGGAGGGCGATTTGGGACTATTTACTCTTACCTCTCTTTCTGTGGTTGTGTATTTAGAGCGGCCGCTGAGCCGCAGAGGACGTTTTTATATTAACCCCTGTTTGTGCGACACTTATTCAGGCTACTATCCATGCGCACTTTCAGTGTGGAACTATGACAACTGAACAGGGTTTAGCTTACGGGGACGATGCAGCGGCAGACATCCTTGCAGGTCCTTCACTTTTAGGAGACACATCCATTAACCAAGCCCTGACTCAAGGGGAGGGCTGGGATACCCTTTTAGAATTGAAAAGGTCCCATGCAAAGACCATTCTCCATGGGGCTATTTTAACCGAATACTTGAGAGGCAATGCGGCACCCAGAGGCCTTTTGGTCTCAAATGAACCACTCATATTCTTGGATGATCCCATTTTCCGGAGAGACTGGTCACTCATAGCCTGGAAGTGTACTAGGGATTGGCTGATCCTGATTATTAACACGGCTAAAAGGACAGCTGATGCCCTGTACATTAAGATCCAGGCTAATGAGCAGGGAATTAAGACCAGTATTCTTTTGGCTACTTTTAAGAAGAAATTGGAGGAAACCAATACAGAGATTGGGGAGTACAAAGACTACTTGTTAAGGTCAAAAGTAGACAAGCTGCAGAAAGACCTAAAAAAGTTTTCAAGGGAGAAAGTGTACCCCTACATTACTGACGATTATGTCCAGAAAAACATGGATGATATGAAAAAGGGCCAGAGTAGGGACTACAGGGCGTCTGACAGATCGGGTTCCAGCTCAGGAAGCGAGGACAGTGACTATGTCAGGAGACCAAGAAGGAGAGGCAGAGGAAGGGGTTTTTGGGGGCCCCGCACCGCCCTCAATTTAATCCGATTTTTCCTAATTTCCCTAATAACAACTTTGGCTGGCCCCCTATGTACCAACAACATTTTCAAGGGATGCAGGGCGGCCCCGCTCAACTCTTTCCCCAAGCACCTACTCCTTTTTTGGGGAGAGGTCGAGGCCGAGGCAGGGGCAAAGAGAAGGGAGCGGTGGGGGGAGTACAGTGGGAAGATCTGGAACAGAGGGTCACCAGGAGCATGGGAAGGGATCAGTCCCCGGGCACGAGCAGGGAATGACCTCTCTAGTGATGAACCTTTCTGATACTGTACTCACTGACACCCAATTGACACTCCTGAATAAAGGCCTAGGGTTTGTCCCAACCTATTTACCAGATATCTTTAAGATTCGCCAGGAACTTGCATCTTTTTTTCGGAATATCAGACTTAGGGTCTTTTTTGGAAATCAGGAGGAACGTCCTATGTCCGAAGGGGATACTGATTTCCGACCGAAATCTAAGTTCACCCCTGGATTGGGCAGCCTGCCAGTGGAGGTGGAGGCTTTTGAGCAGGCAGTAGTCAAGGAGGTAGAAACGTGGGTAGTTCAACATCGCTCACCTTACAAGAACCTTTCCAATATTGAAATGAAGGCTCTAGAGGCACTGAGGAACAACCAGGAGTTGGTGATCAAACCAGCGGATAAGGGGGGAGCAATCGTGGTACTGGACAAGACTGCCTACGAGACAAAATGTTTAAGACTCCTGGCCGATAGAAGGAA
Organism: Calotriton arnoldi; assembly: GCA_963921515.1. NCBI lineage: Eukaryota > Metazoa > Chordata > Amphibia > Caudata > Salamandridae > Calotriton > Calotriton arnoldi. The sequence continues at coordinate 947,787 of CAWUFW010001109.1, read as the reverse complement.
CTACACCATCCTTAGAGAGGACCCTACCGAGGAGATCAGGAGAGAGATCACGTCTGCTGTGGAGGAAGCAGTACAAAATGAGTGGATCACCGAGAAGGAAGGGGTTTTCCTTTGTCAATCAGACCCTGTGACCCCTTATTTTTACATACTCCCCAAAGTGCACAAACCTACACGACCACCACTGGGGAGACCCATAGTATCGGGCATGGGATCGCTATTGGAACCTCTATCACAGTTCTGTGATTTCTTTTTCAAACCCATTGTACAGTCCAGACGGGCCTATCTCAAAGACACAACGGAAGTTCTGGTCTTATTGAGGGATTTACCCTTCGACCCTGATAAGGAATTTTTGGTGGGCTTGGATGTGGAGTCTTTGTACACTAACATCCCACAGATGGAAACTTTACGGGTTGTGGAGGAAATCATCTATTCCGAGGATTGGATACATAGTACACCGAGACCTTTCATTCTGAATTTGGCTGAAATTGCCCTCACCAGGAACTTTTTCGAGTTCCAGGGAACTTACTATCTTCAGTCACATGGTACGTCCATGGGCAGCGTTTTTGCCCCGAGTCTGGCAGGACTTTATATGTCAGCTTTTGAGGACCAATACATCTATGCCACGAATAACATCTGGATGAACAATGTTAAAACCTGGCGTCGTTATATTGACGACGTTTTCCTCATCTGGGAGGGTGATAGGCAATCCATTGATGATTTCCTACTGTGGCTCAACAGCCGGAACCCCTTACTATTTTTTACCTCTACCATTTCTAAAGACAGCTTGCCCTTCCTGGATCTCACCATTGTTCCCCAAGGGGGAGGGTTGGAAACTAAAATGTTCCATAAACCTACGGATAGGAACGGTTTGTTGTCGTTCAAGAGTTTCCACCCGAGATCCCTTAGGGAGAATCTTCCAGTTGGACAGTTCCTACGACTACGCCGGAACTGTTCAGATACGGTTGAATTTAGATCAGAAGCCCGTATTTTACATAACAAACTTATACAAAGGAACTATCCCCAAAGGATTGTGAAGAGAGCAAATAAGAGGGCGGCTAATTGCCAACGAGAAGTCCTACTGGAGACAGTTACTAAGCAACCGACTGATAGGCCCATTTGTGTGACTACTTTTAATACAGCCTCTAATCACATCCAAAAGATTGTCACTCGTCACTGGAGAATCCTTAACTCCAACGGGCTGAATCTGGACGAACCGCTTTTCTCTTATAAGAGGAGTCACAATATTAAGGACCTTGTTGTGCACACAAGACCCAGGCCCTTCACACCTGCAGCCAACAGCATGGCCCATAGCACTCTCCCTGGGATCCTACCCCCTGTTACGGGTCACACTAAATGTGGTTCCTGTGATGTCTGCCACCTGACCGCCAATACCAAAACTATAGACATTGGCCTACCCCACCCGTGGGAACAAAGGAAACATACGAATTGTAACTCTACGTATGTCATTTACTTAATCAAATGTTCATGTGAACTTATCTACATAGGTATGACCACGAGGAAGGTTAAGGTCAGGATCATGGAGCATAGGTCCACTTTTAGATGTCAGAGATCCGTCAGTCGTCTTACTACCCATTTTAAAGAGAGAAATCACTCGGCTGAGGATTTCTTCTGGACAGTGATTGATAAACCACACATTGACATGACACACAATAGGCCAGAAAGAGCACTTTTTTATTAGGGAACAGAAATGGGTGTATAGGTTACGGAGTCACATTCGGGGACTTAATGATGAGATCCCGTGGAATAGCTTGAACTAACGAGTACTGCTATTCCCCTTGTTCCCTCTCTCTACCTGCCTATATTCTAAACACCTTTGCCCTTTATGGTGTGTGGACAGGTATCAACTTTAGAATGGGCGCAGCTGGTTACCATCTGCTCATCTGTCCGAGCCACCATGGGGTTATCATGCAGCAAATTGTCATATTGTTATATTGTTATCCTATATGAGGAACCAATGTAATTTTTGGCTGACAGTTAGATCCATTCGACTTAAGGACCCCCCACGTAGGATACGTCGCGTGGATTTTCCCTTTGGACTGTGGTCTTTGTTTAGATCATTCCTACGGTTCCCTTTCTTTGGGTGTGTGTATGTGTGTATATATATTTGAATTGTGTCTCCCCTTTGAAAGTGCCATCAGGCATATCAGGAGTTTAACTTTAGACTACTTGTAGGATAATACAGGGGCGACTCCTGCGCAGACTCCTGGGCACGTTCTCCCGACCGCCGGCATGTTGCTGGTTGACGGTCTAGTTTCTTTCTGTCCCCCGTCCACTCTGAGCGCTGATGCTACGTGGGTACGCGCTGCGTGGTGACGCACGCAGGGCGGGACCGTTGGATTTTCCTTTGATAAGGCTTAGGGAAACGGGACATGATAATCTTCACGGTGTCGGGAGTGCGGGTTGGAATTGCACATTAGCTCACCTTGACGAAGTAAGTTTACCCATTATGGGTTCCTGTGTAGCCATTTGACGTTTGTTTTGCTATACTTATCCTGCCATGGAAGAGATCCGTGGGTGCTGGCAGTTTTCTCCCTTATTCATTCATTCTATAGCCTGATTGAGTTTACGGGGAACACGAACCGTATGTCTCGTAGGTTTGGACATATCTATTCTCCTTTGATATTCTTTTCTACCTAAGACTATTTTACTCAATTCCTCAGTCCTCGCAGATAGAGAGGGCCACTGGCCTTGACAAAAGACAAAAAACAGAGCGGCTGAACCGCGTTTATTCAGTTTTGTTTTCTATTTTTGGCAGTTATTTTCCTGCCACCTTTTCCACCTTTCTCATGTTGCTTTGTGTGTTTTCTTTTTAATTTACCCTGTTGTACCATAGTGTGTGACTACAGGGAGCTATTCGCACCCCTCCGCCAGTTCCAGTTTGACTTTTTGGTAAACTCGGTAAGAGACTAGTAATGGGGCTGGATGGATGTTTGTCTCCGAATGAAGAGTTAATGCATTTATGAGTATATGAGTAATATACCTATTCGTGCATAGACGCTTGCAAAACCGCATACCATGATAGTATAATAGCGTTGTATGCTGCCTCCACTACCAGTTCACTAAGGCACACCTACCAAGTGTTCTAGGGGTATTATATTACGCTAATGACAGTGTTTTATTGCCAGTAGTGGAACAAGATGAACTGTGGAGTGTGTGTTTGGGTTTACACAACTTATGGATTTTGAATGTGTATGTGATTTTCAAGAGGGATGTTTGGCTCACATTTTTATGTTGGGCTTTTTAGACTGGGCACAACACTATTTCACCCTGCACTTCACTTTTCTTGTTTTTTCTTGATTTTAATTCCTGCAGGTTCCTCATGGAGAGCAAAGGGCTCTACCATACTATATTCCAGAGTTTGCACTGAACATGGTGCCCTTTTTCCTCACCCCTGGATCTTAAGGAGGTAGGGACAGCAGCCTTTTTTGGGATTGATCAGGTGGAAGTCCTGAAGAAAGCTGGGGTATTATTACGTGCCGGCTGAAACATGTCGACATCTCAGCAGAGTGGAGGGGTAGGGCTCTGTTAATGAGAAGCCATTACCACCATCCACGGGTCTGGATTAGACCATCTCTTGCACCTGGACAGTGTACCCAGTATTAAAGGTATAGCAGGGATACACTGTTACCAGTTTTATCAATTTATTCTGCCATTATTTTTTCACTTTTTTGATACCTCACTATTTTGTCTCTTCTTTCATGTTGTTTGTCTTCCCCCTCCCTATTGCTCCACCTCCAGCGTTGGCTAGCGCGGAGGTGTGTTAGCAGGCCCTATGATGAAGCATGACACAGCTTGCTGTGTGTGAGGGCAGTTTTACATACACAGTGTGTGCCCTGCTTTACACCTCTCCTCTGTTTACCCACTTCATTAGTTTTTTAATAGAGTCCCTTTTCTTTGTTGTGTGAATTAATGCTTTGTAGGAGGGCGATTTGGGACTATTTACTCTTACCTCTCTTTCTGTGGTTGTGTATTTAGAGCGGCCGCTGAGCCGCAGAGGACGTTTTTATATTAACCCCTGTTTGTGCGACACTTATTCAGGCTACTATCCATGCGCACTTTCAGTGTGGAACTATGACAACTGAACAGGGTTTAGCTTACGGGGACGATGCAGCGGCAGACATCCTTGCAGGTCCTTCACTTTTAGGAGACACATCCATTAACCAAGCCCTGACTCAAGGGGAGGGCTGGGATACCCTTTTAGAATTGAAAAGGTCCCATGCAAAGACCATTCTCCATGGGGCTATTTTAACCGAATACTTGAGAGGCAATGCGGCACCCAGAGGCCTTTTGGTCTCAAATGAACCACTCATATTCTTGGATGATCCCATTTTCCGGAGAGACTGGTCACTCATAGCCTGGAAGTGTACTAGGGATTGGCTGATCCTGATTATTAACACGGCTAAAAGGACAGCTGATGCCCTGTACATTAAGATCCAGGCTAATGAGCAGGGAATTAAGACCAGTATTCTTTTGGCTACTTTTAAGAAGAAATTGGAGGAAACCAATACAGAGATTGGGGAGTACAAAGACTACTTGTTAAGGTCAAAAGTAGACAAGCTGCAGAAAGACCTAAAAAAGTTTTCAAGGGAGAAAGTGTACCCCTACATTACTGACGATTATGTCCAGAAAAACATGGATGATATGAAAAAGGGCCAGAGTAGGGACTACAGGGCGTCTGACAGATCGGGTTCCAGCTCAGGAAGCGAGGACAGTGACTATGTCAGGAGACCAAGAAGGAGAGGCAGAGGAAGGGGTTTTTTTGGGGGGCCCCCGCACCGCCCTCAATTTAATCCGATTTTTCCTAATTTCCCTAATAACAACTTTGGCTGGCCCCCTATGTACCAACAACATTTTCAAGGGATGCAGGGCGGCCCCGCTCAACTCTTTCCCCAAGCACCTACTCCTTTTTTGGGGAGAGGTCGAGGCCGAGGCAGGGGCAAAGAGAAGGGAGCGGTGGGGGGAGTACAGTGGGAAGATCTGGAACAGAGGGTCACCAGGAGCATGGGGAGGGATCAGTCCCCGGGCACGAGCAGGGCATGACCTCTCTAGTGATGAACCTTTCTGATACTGTACTCACTGACACCCAATTGACACTCCTGAATAAAGGCCTAGGGTTTGTCCCAACCTATTTACCAGATATCTTTAAGATTCGCCAGGAACTTGCATCTTTTTTTCGGAATATCAGACTTAGGGTCTTTTTGGAAATCAGGAGGAACGTCCTATGTCCGAAGGGGATACTGATTTCCGACCGAAATCTAAGTTCACCCCTGGATTGGGCAGCCTGCCAGTGGAGGTGGAGGCTTTTGAGCAGGCAGTAGTCAAGGAGGTAGAAACGTGGGTAGTTCAACATCGCTCACCTTACAAGAACCTTTCCAATATTGAAATGAAGGCTCTAGAGGCACTGAGGAACAACCAGGAGTTGGTGATCAAACCAGCGGATAAGGGGGGAGCAATCGTGGTACTGGACAAGACTGCCTACGAGACAGAATGTTTAAGACTCCTGGCCGATAGAAGGAACTACACCATCCTTAGAGAGGACCCTACCGAGGAGATCAGGAGAGAGATCACGTCTGCTGTGGAGGAAGCAGTACAAAATGAGTGGATCACCGAGAAGGAAGGGGTTTTCCTTTGTCAATCAGACCCTGTGACCCCTTATTTTTACATACTCCCCAAAGTGCACAAACCTACACGACCACCACTGGGGAGACCCATAGTATCGGGCATGGGATCGCTATTGGAACCTCTATCACAGTTCTGTGATTTCTTTTTCTTGATTTTATTTCCTGCAGGTTCCTCATGGAGAGCAAAGGGCTCTACCATACTATATTCCAGAGTTTGCACTGAACATGGTGCCCTTTTTCCTCACCCCTGGATCTTAAGGAGGTAGGGACAGCAGCCTTTTTGGGATTGATCAGGTGGAAGTCCTGAAGAAAGCCGGGGTATTATTACGTGCCGGCTGAAACATGTCGACATCTCAGCAGAGTGGAGGGGTAGGGCTCTGTTAATGAGAAGCCATTACCACCATCCACGGGTCTGGATTAGACCATCTCTTGCACCTGGACAGTGTACCCAGTATTAAAGGTATAGCAGGGATACACTGTTACCAGTTTTATCAATTTATTCTGCCATTATTTTTTCACTTTTTTGATCCCTCACTATTTCGTCTCTTCTTTCATGTTGTTTGTCTTCCCCCTCCCTATTGCTCCACCTCCAGCGTTGGCTAGCGCGGAGGTGTGTTAGCAGGCCCTATGATGAAGCATGACACAGCTTGCTGTGTGTGAGGGCAGTTTTACATACACAGTGTGGGCCCTGCTTTACACCTCTCCTCTGTTTACCCACTTCATTAGTTTTTTAATAGAGTCCCTTTTCTTTGTTGTGTGAATTAATGCTTTGTAGGAGGGCAATTTGGGACTATTTCCTCTTACCTCTCTTTCTGCGGTTGTGAACCAGTGCCAGTACTATTTCACTAAATATGATGTATGTGAATTGGCAACCCCAATTGGTAAGGAATTTAACCCTCTTATAAGACCCTGGTAAATAGTACCAGTGGTACAAAGGGTATGGGAGTTAAAGGGGTCACCAGGTGTGTCACACTGAGTGACCCAAGTAAACTGAAGACGACAGCAGGCCTGCCATTGCAGACTGCAGGAGCAGTGCAAATTGCTCCAACTTGACTTTGCCCTCACCATGTGTGGCAAAGTCAAAGTACTATTTTTAATATATACCAGTCTCCCCTAAAGAAGGCCTCCTGAGCCCAAAAGGCAGGGTGCATTATATTAAAGGTGAGGACATATAAGTGCCAGCTTATATGTCCCAATAGTAGCCTTTTCCATTAAATGCCTACTATAAGTGATCAGCGATACATAGGATAAGATGGGCTGGCAACCAGGCACCCCTGAGGTTGTCACCTACATTATGGTACCACTGAAATATGCCATTTTTGGTATCAAGCAATGTGCCGCACCACCCCTGACATGATTCTTGTGCCAGAGTCAATGGGGCATGCACCCAAGTGGCAGAATAGAGGGTTCTGGGTAGAAGAGGTGACATACACCCCCCCGGATGTGGTCACCTAAGGGGCAGATTAGCCGCTGGGGCTAGTAGTCCATTGGCCATTTGCACCCACACACCTAACGGCTCTAAATCTAGGATTTAAGGGGCACCCCTGGCACCAGAACTTCAGTTCTGATTCAAATTGCAATAGTGGACACAGCAGAGACCCGAGTCTGCGACAACAGGACCTGCACAAAACAAAGGGATGCTACTCTGTTCCTGTGGCAACCATCCTGATACTGCATGACTGAGATTGTCCCGGACCAAAGACCGGTTCCCCCAGACAGAAGGACCCCTTTGAGCGCCAAAGGCAACTCCAGACTCCCTTGGCCTAGTGGAACTAGTCCCCTGGATCCACAGGTAAAAGCAATGTCCTGGAACCAAAGAATCACTGGTGATCGAGCCCTCGGAGGAATCGCCCAAAAGTAGATAGTCCCTGATCTCCAGATGTCGAAATAACGTCCTGCTTACCTTACGGTTGCCAAAGCTTGTTGGTGGCTAGTCCAGCAACCACCACCTTTATTCAACGCTGCAACATGAGGGAACTCCAAAGCACCTTTAACCGATCACAGCAGTGGCCCTGTTTTCAACTTTTTATACCCGTTTCCCATCCAGCAATGTCTGAGTGGTAAAACCAGCTATCCCTGGCTCCCGCTTCAGCACCAAGGAAAGCCAGGACAACTTTGCACCCGGGCCTCTCGAGGTAGGTAAAATCAAACTCACTGTCGCGGCTTGGTCCTGGGATGTGCAGCACCTTAACCCCCAGTGGGTTCTATGCAACATGACCTACAAGTGACCGATTGTCAGTAGTGCTTTTCACCATTGACAGCAATGCTGAAGTTTTGCAGTATTGATTTCCACTGATTTATTTTTGCTTCTAAAATCCATAACTGCAGTTATACTTATCCAATTGACTTCATTTTGGTGTCTAAATGTATATAAACATCTGCTTTATATTTATAAAATGGTGTCAATTTTGTTTCAAGTCGTGTCAATTACTTATCATCCATGTTGGTACTCTGAAATGCTTAACACATGTTCCTCTAGTAAAGCCTGACTGCTCTTTGCCACACTACCAGGATTTAGTTAAGGATTTATTGTAAATCCAAGCTTCGTCTTTGGGGCATTGTGAAAGTATTACATAGTGAACCCTAACCAGCCTTACTAAATAATACTTTACTTTCCTACATTTGGTGCTACAGTGGTGGGATCCTGATCTTGTGTTTCGCAGTGACACTTGGTCATAAGTGATTTTCAGGGACCTGTGTAGACCCCCATTCCAATAGTAAAACAAAAGACTTAGAAAGTTAGGCGAAAGTTTTACATTTTTAATTTTTTTTTTAAAAAAGGTTTCATTTTCAGGTAAAAGGTTAGGCACAATGGAGACTGGCAAGAATCTCGACCTGTGTGTCATCCCATCCCTAAAGATCAATGATCTAAGGGTTTTGTGCAAAGTTAAGAGCATTAGCTATAGGGTAACAGCTAGATAGGAGGACCTTGAGAAGGCCTTCATCTCCTATGAGAAAGAGAAACTAGAGAGGGAGGGCCATTCATCAGAAGAAGACCCTGAAGAGGGTGAGGATGATTCCCAGATTGAAGATGGTGGGGAAGAAGATGAAGACTAAAACTCTCCACCCTTTCTCAGATCCCCTTCACCAGTGAGAAGTGACACCCACTATTGGTAAGGTGGTAGCAAGCCTTGAGGAAGAGCTTGATCTCCTCTCGAAAAGAAGAGAAAAAAATTGAACTAAAGGAAAGAAGGTTAATCCTTAAAGAAAGAAGGGTCAAGATGGGCTAGAAGCAGAAAGGTAATGGTGGCAGCAACTGTAATCGGGAAACGAGGAAGTTTAGTGATGATATTGACAAATGGTTTGCAGCCTTTGAGAGGGCCTGCAAAATGAGAAGCATAGGTCACCAGCACTGTGGGAGTTATTCTCAGATAAGACAAAGATAGAATTCTGACCCCTTAATGAGGATGTGGCTGAGTCCTATCATCATATGAAGGAGACCTTGATAGAAGGATTTGGGCTTGCCACAGGGAAATACAAATTGAAGTTTAGGGACACCCATAAAGGTCAAAACCAGACATGAGTGGGCTTTTTGAATTCTTCAGTCAAATCATGAGAAGGCTGTAAAAAAGGCAATGAGGTGGACACTTATGATGGGTTATTTAAGTTAATTATGAAAGAGCACATTTTGAGTAATTGAACCACAGACAAGTTAAACCAGCATCAGGTAGATTCAGAGCTTTCTAGCTCTAGAGAGTTGGGCAAGAGTGCTGATGAGTGGGTTAGGACAAGAGTGCCCAAGAAAACCCAGGGAGGTTACCTCAAGAAAGGGGGGTTAGACCCACAAAAGGGAAAGGAGGGAGGTGGTAAGTCCACCAAAGAGACACCCTCAGAACCTCACAACCCTAAAATTAAGGAGATCCAGACCCACCCTGCCTCTGGGAAGCAGAAGAAGGGGGGCTCAGGGCAAGAAAAAACTCTTAAATAATAGGCTGTGATTTGACTGACAACAGGGAGGGCACTACAGAAGAGATGTAGGCTGCCCCAAAAGGAAGGTTAGCACTGGGCTAGCCAGTGTAGCCTTTGGAGAAGACACCTCAGATCAGTAGGTCCTCATAGCATTTTACTGGGAGGAGGGTCCTTATGGTAAGCTGGTGAATCCTGCGGGTAATAGTAAACACGTCCACTCCATACAGGTGAATTGATACCCCACCACAGCCCTGAGAGACACAGGAGCCAGTCATACCTTAGTGGTTGACTTGTTAGAGTCCCAAGATCAGTATGTGCCAGGAGAAGCAAGAAGAGTAATGGTGGTCCCAGGGGAGGTCACAACCAGACCTGTAGCCTTAGTGCCCCACGAGGGAGGGGATACCCTTAACTGGCATAGGGTGGTAGTTAGTCCTAACCTCCCCCTAGATTGTATCCTAGGCAATGACCTCCCAGAGGTTGGTCTGTTCACAGAGGGGGAAGTCGCCCATGGCTCCGCCCAACCCAAGGATCCTGGAGATACTGTCCTTAATGTTAGGAGACTTAGGCCCCAGGTGAAAGGGATAAAGGTAGGAAAGTTAGGCCACTCTTAGCAAGAGACCATGGAAGCCAAGGACATTCCACCCAGTTAGGGAGAACCCCATAGTTGGCACTGGTGAGGCCTCTCCTGGCACCCAAGAAGTATACAAGAGTCAGGCAACTGCTCAGAACCTGCTCTGTCACCCCTGAACTGACAGAAGGAGGAGTGGAAGCAGGGTGTCTTCCACCAGAGGTGGCAACCCCAACTCTGAACAACCAGGGAGGCTCCAAGAACCCACAGTTACTCATCCACCTGTCAGTGGAGAGCTCAGGATGTGGTTCTGGACACTGACAGCTATCAGCAGCCTCTGTTGAGTGCTAGCCTTCAAAGCAGCACTGTACCTGGAATGGGAGGAAGACCACGTGGCCAGAAGTAAATTAGGCCACTTGACCCTGTTGGTCATGGTGGGGTTGCTCAAGTGTTGGGTGACCTCTGTGGGTCAGCTGGCTGTTGCCATGGCTAAGATAGGGTTAAAAGAGGTGGGCACCTCACTACTCAAAACAAGAGGAGAAGGGTAAAAACACAGCTTTAGTTAAGGTCCAGTTTAATTTGGGTCTTGTTACTGTTGAGGTGGGTCAACCGTCCAGAAGGAGTGACCTTGACAGAAGGATGTAAGTCAGAGTTGGCCTGCAATAGGTTGTCCAGTTTTCCCTACATCCTTCTTTGCAGGACAAGTCAGGAAAACTCACCCAGAGTGGGATTGAGTCTACCGGACGTGTTAGCTGGGGGGAGGGGGATTGTGTAAGAAAACAGGGATTTGCAAGTGTCACCCAAATCTTTTCCCCCATTTGGACTACTAGATGCTAATTTTCAACTCTGAAAGTGCACTGAAGACTGCTAACCAGGCCCCAGGGCTATCTCACTAAGTAGGATGTATGTGAACTGGCAACCACAATTGGCAAGGAATTTAATCCTCTTATTAGTCCCTGAGAAGTTGTTCCAGTGGTACCCAAGGCATGGGAGTTAAAGGGGTCACCAAGGCCAGAAGCACTGATTGTGCCACCCTGAGTGACCCAAGTAAACAGATGGCAGCAGGCCTTCCATTGCAGACTGCAGGAGCAGTGCAAATTGCTCCAACTCGACTTTCTCCTCACCATGTGCGGAAAGGTCAAATCACTTTTTAGGTCTCGCCTACGCAGCGCGCATGCGCTGCATAGGCAAAAAGACCTTTTGGAATCGCTTCGGCTTTTCAGCCAAAAATGTGCACGCGTTCCATTGCCTTCAATGGCAACGCGTGCACGTTTGGCGATTCACTTGCGGGAGCGAGCGGCGCCATATGGTAGCAATTATCGCTCCTGGCGCCGCTCGCTCCCGCAAGGGAATCGTGCAGGCCCCCTCCTCTCTCCCCCTGCTGCCGCGCGAGGCGCCCGCGCTTGTTTTGCTTGCATTAGGGCGGTGGCACCTGCGCGTCGACACTGGTCATGCCCTGAGTTGAGGGCTTCCGCTTCCGGACTGGGTCCGAGCTCCTTACACCAGAATAAACGCAGCTTTCATGGACCGAGGAGCCTCTTTCAGGTTATACAATTAAATATACAAGATAAAGTACGGACAGCCGCAGACTAGACTGTGTGTATAGAGTATACAGCGGGCTTGTGCCATTGTTCTGCCGTCGTGGCGCTTTAATCCCCGCATTTAATGGTTTCCCACATGAACCAATAGTAACAACCTGTTAGGCCGCATTTATTACACTTCAGCTAAGCAATGAGATGCGCTGCCCGTCTCTGGGGGTCTGTTTATCTCTGATGTGGCTACATTTTAAGGCCTCTTGCCGGTCCTGTCAGTAGGCCCTGCCTCCTCTTCTTCCTGGCCAGCCTCCTCCCGCGTCCCTGCACACCTGTCTTGTCTCCTCCTGTTGACATTGAGCTGTCAGCCCGTCTGCCTGGCACGGGGCTGGCACCGAAGCATGACGACAATGGCGGAACCCGCGCTGCCTGCCTGTGCGTACATCACCCTTACCGCCCTCCGAAAACGGCTGTATGAAGTGGGGCCAGGCAAACCGTAGTGATGAAGTAACGGTCCTTGAAGAGGCCCCGGTGACTCGCAGCGCTAAACTCCTTCAGCAAGTCTCAATGATAAAGAAGCGTAATCAAGTGGTTACATGTTCATTCCTCAGCAGAGCCACTCTGTGGGTCCCTAGAGGACGGACTACACCCCACCCCTGGCTAGCTTTAGCCACAAATGAGTCTCAGTAATCCCCACGCTTATCAAGAGACAGGTGGAGGGTTGTGGGGGTGTCCCCGTCTGCCCCATGGTATATTCCAGGAGTGTGACCCTTACACAGCGCATCTCAGTCTGCAGCCACACCGCCACCTGCTATTTCCGTAGTGTCACCTGCACACAGCTCTCCCAATGCACCCCCGTCCCGACCAGCAGCACCCCCTGCTCATCCCAACATAGCTCTGCTGAGGCTCCAATCTCCACCTAAAGCACGTCTTGTTGTCCCAGGAGTGTGATCCACTCTGCCGGTGCACCTCTGCTGGGATGGCGTGAGTGACCCCACCCTGGTACAATTAGCCCCCGAGATGCGCCGACTTAACTATGACCTGCACGTTGCATATAGCACTCTGGGACAGGGGCTGTACCCACTGAGTTTCCTGTCCGGGACTAGACCCGGGATGAAGGGCCTGTGTGCCCAGTGTGTTTGTGTGCTTGTGGTATCAGTGTCACAGCCTGTTCCTTTACACAGTTTGCTGGAGAATCTGTTTTCTATGTTTATACTTGTGTCTGTGTCACACGTCTATCAGGGAACCCCGTACATGCTTATGTGTTTTCAAGCCTCTGCGTTCTCTTTATCATCAACAGGCTTTTACTGCAAAACACGGCACTTTGTTCTTGCAATCCAACAACGCATAAACACAACGCACTTTCTTCTCGTGAGACAAGGGTGTTTGCAGAATGCAGCTGACTCTCATCCTCTCAGGATTTTGTCTGTGCCTGCTGTCTGCATGTTATGGGGAGGTCGCTATATGTGAGTATTTTTAAGTGCTTGCCTTATGTGAACTGCACGTATTGGACGTAAGCACGTTTGCTGTCTCAGTGGTGTGGTGTGGCTTCTATTTGTATACACTTGGTATGATTTCATGTTCGATGTGTCCTTCCTGTTCATTTGTTTCATGTGTATTATTTGTATGTCTGGTGTATCAATCTTTATTTTTTTGTGTGTATGTATTAGGTGTGCATATGTTAGTTACTTTTATATCCGTTTGAGTGCGTTTGCTTGATCTGATCTAAACGTGTGCATTGTTTTTCTACTGTGCGCATGTAGGGTTTGCGTAATTGAGTGTCAGTAGTGTGTGCATCTGAGGATGTATCACTGGTATATCGATATTGTGTGCACTCAAGTATGAGCTTCGTGTATCCTAGGGACGTTTGCGAGTCTATCGTTGGCATTTTGGCTGTGTGCATCCGAGTGTGTCTTCTTTGCAATATTTGAGAATGTTTGCCTATTCGTACTCGTGTGTGATGGGGTGGCGTCTGTTCATGTGTATTCTATCTTTTTGTATGCCTGTAACTGTGGTTGTGTTTGATGTAATGCATAGAGTGTATCATAGTAGCTGGTTGTGTTGCACTGGGTAATTGTGCATGTTTATTTCTCTAGTTTCAAATACTCATGTGTAAGAGTGGTTCCATTTCTGGAGGCGAGTCTGATTGCACTTGTGACGGTTTTGTGTATGCTTTTATGCAAATATGCCTGCGATAGTGGCTTGTGCATACATAAGCCTATAATGTTTGTATGTGCTTCCTCATGGTTTGTGTAGATGAGTGGGTGCGGATTCATTTACACGCGCATAAGTATGCCAATACTAGTATATTTTGGGTACGCAAGGGCCTTTGTATGCGTATATCTTTGTATACATTGCCTACGTATTTACAGCTATTGTTCTTACGTGGTGTTGTCCAGATGTGCAAAACCACCACTCCGATTGTTTATGCCCCCTCAAAAAAAAGCTTTAACAAACAACCATTGGAATAGGCAGAAACAAGTTGCCAGCATTGCAAGAACAAAAAAAACTGAGGACATTTTTAATTGTAAATACTTTTTTAATATGGTCGTTCAGTTGAACATAATGCCTTCTTGGTCATAAATAAGGTAACAAAAATGCTTCTGACACTTTTTTATTAAAACTTTTCAGCATGCTGCACAGCAGCCACACTTCTCTACAGCACAGCTTAAAGACATTGGCAAAGTCAATAGCTCTGGCTAAACACTTATGAGGCCCCAAAGGCGAGACCTATTGGCTATGCCAATGCTTGTTTTAATATATGCCAGTCACCCCTAAGGAAGGCATCCTGAGCCGCCCAGGAGGCAGGGTGCATTATATTAAAGGTGAGAACACGTAAGTACAAGCTTATATGTCCCTATAGTGGCCTTTTCCATTAAATGTCTACCATAAGTGATCAGCGGTCCATAGGATAACATAGGCTGGTAACCGGGCACCCCGTGGTTGCCAGTTCCATTATGGTACTGCCAAAATATGTCATATTCAGTATAAAACAACGTGCTTCACCACACCTGAGATGATTCTTGTGTCAGAGTCAATGGGACATGCACCCAAGTAGCAGAACAAAGGGTTCTGGGTAGAAAAGGTGACACAGCAGACCTCTCAGGGGCAGATTAGCCGCTGGAGCTAGTAGTCCATTGGCCACTTGCATGCTCACCCCTAACAGCCCTAAATCTAGGATTTAAGGGGCAATCTTGGCACCAGAACCTCAGTTCTGATTCGAATTGCAACAGTGGAGACAGAAGAGACCCGAATCTGCTACAACAGGACCTGCACAAAAAAAGGCATGACACTCTGCACCTGTGGCAACCATCCTTATACTGCATGGCCGCAACTCATCCCGGACCAAATACCAGTTTCCCCAGAGAGGAGAAGCCATTTGGTCGCCAAAGGCACCTCCAGACTCCCTTGGACTAGTGGCAGTAGTCCCCTGCAGCCTGCAAATAAAAACAATGTCCCGGAACCAAAGAATCTCTGGACATCAGGCCCTCCAAGGGATCGCACAGAAGTAGATGGTCTAGTGCATTGTGGGAAACATAGTCCGGACCTCCAGCAAGTTTCAGGTGGCTACCATTTTCCCTAGGACCTCCGGACATCGAAAAAACATCTTGCTGGCCTTACTGCTGCCAAGGCATGTTGGTGACCGGTCCAGCAACCACAACCTTCATGAGACGCTGCAACATGAGGGAACTCTGCAGCACCTTCAAATGGCCACAACAGTGGCCCCGTTGTTGGCTTTTTGCACCCGTTGCCCTGCCAGCACTGTCTAAGTAGTAAAACA
Organism: Calotriton arnoldi; assembly: GCA_963921515.1. Lineage (NCBI taxonomy): Eukaryota > Metazoa > Chordata > Amphibia > Caudata > Salamandridae > Calotriton > Calotriton arnoldi. The sequence continues at coordinate 932,355 of CAWUFW010001109.1, read as the reverse complement.
AGCTCCCATTGACTCCACTTTAGCACCAACGACAGCTAAGACAATTCTGCATCCAGACCTCTCGAGCCAGGTAAAATCAAACTGACTGTTGTGGCTTGGTCCTGGGACCTACATCACTTTCACCCCCAGTGGGTTTCACACAACTAGACCTGCAAGTGACTGATTGTCACTAGTGCTTTTTACCATTGACTGCAATGCCAAAGTTTTGCAGTATTGATTTGCACTGATTTACTTTTGCTTTTAAAATCCATAACTGCAGCTATACTTATCCAATTGACTTCATATTGGAGTCTAAATTTATATATTAATCTGCTTTATTTTTTTTAATTGGTGTCAGATTTCTTTCAAGGCGTGTCAATTACTTATCATCCTTGTTGGTACTCTGAAGTGCTTAACACATGTTCTTCTAGTAAAGCCTGACTGCTCTTTGCCACTCTACCAGTACAGAGCTAAGAATTTATTATTGTGAGTTCAAGGACCATCTTTGAGGCATTGTGAGAGTATTACATAGTAAAGCCTAACCAGCCTTACTATATAATACTCCACTTTCCTACAGTGCTTAAGTGGGTTGGAGTTTTATTGTCATGTTTAGTTTATTGTATTCTTCTGTTAATGAGTTAATTACTAACCTTAATCCCTTAACTGCTGGTCCTTGTACCCCTCCCCCTTTCCTCGTACTGAGCCCTTTTTGGCTATTTGGGGTAGTTTGGGCATAGGGCTCCATAATATTTTTTCCACATAAGGTATCCACACCAAATTTGCATCCCTTTTTATAACATCAGGGGGATTCTAAAGGTACCCAGGGTTTGTGGGTTCCTCTTGAGGGAACTGAGGAAACTAGGCAAAATATAGCAAAATTTTGAGTTTTGGGGGGAAAGTAGGAAAAAAGTGTTCCAGATCAAAGTGCATGTTTTTCCCCCCTAAAAACGGCATCAACAAATGATTAGCTGTTTTAAAGTCACCATCATCACAGGTTTCATGAACATGCAGAGCTGAATTAAAAAAACGACGTTTTTACCACAGATCTGGCATTTTTCAAAGAGGTAGCTCATTCTTCCTATTTCCTGAGCTCTTAACCTACTTCCAGTTTGTAACAAAAACCAGTATGAAACCAAAGAGTGATCCAGGAAAGCTATAGATTTCGGAAAAGTAGGCAAAATTTAGATTTCAGCAAGGGGTCATATGTGTAGATCCCTCAAGGCTTTCCCAAAAAAACGAACATTTGAAAGAAAGAAATATTGTAAATAAGTAGGAAAAAACAGCCATTTGTGACTATGTTTTTTTATCTGTAACTTATTGTCATAATGGCTGATTTACAAAAGCTATATACCATTATGTCTGCTAGACCCTTCTGGTTGCAGAATTATGTAGGGTTTGTAGGTTCTTCAAGGTACCCAGAGCCAACAGCTGAGCTGTACCGTACAATGGGTTTTAATTTTGTACCGAGTATAAACCAATTCATATGGTGAAATATGTACAGTGAAAAATAGGTATCAAAGAAACACTTATGTACTTCTAAAATAAGCAAAAGATATGGAGTTTAGGAGCAGCGCTTATTTGTACATCTCTGAATTTGTGGGTATCCGTACAAGCATATGATTTAAAGGGTATTTTTTGAAATGTCTTCTTTCTTACATACTGGCTTATATTTGGATGGTACAAATGCAGCAAAATCCAATTTGTAATAATAAATGTTCTACTATTCTATACTCCCACATTTCTCAGATAAAAATGGAACCTCACTTGTGTGGGTAGGCCTAGTGCCCACAACAGGAAAAGGCCCGAAACACAACATGGATACTGTAGTATATTGTAAAGTACATAACAGTGGATGTGCGTGCTGTGTAGTCTCCAAGGTACAGTGTTATGGTGCAATATAGAATGTAGAACTTAGAAGTTAAAGGGGATCAGAGACAACTTGTCAGTTGCTTTGGCAGTTGCTCCTGGTTTCCGTAGGGTGAGGTGCCATCATTAAATACTCTTTAACTTACTATCAACAAGCTGTTGGAGTCACTCTATTTTGGTGTGGTGACTTCACTTTACACAGGTCACGATTGTTGGGATCTTTTTAAAAGATTTTAAAAGTGAAGGCACCTTGACCCAGTACTTTGGAAAAAGGAAATGGTGACTTAAGCTGAGTGGCTGGAGCGGGAGCACTGCGGCAGAAAGGAGAGGCTTGTTTGAGTTCTGCAGCAGGAAAGGGTGCACTGCTGCAGTAAGGAGAGGCTTGCTGCGTCGTCGTTTGGAACTGAGAGCACTCAGCGAAAGCACTGTTTGGAGGTGCAGTTAGGTCGCATTACAGGCCGTTAGAAGATTGAGAGGTTTCCAGTGGTAAGGTACTGTGACATTGGGCTATTTGCTGGCAAGGGAGATTGCCGGTAGAAACAGCCCTGCTTGTTAACATTGTAAGCACTATCTCCCATGGAAAAGCCCGTCGTTTTACGTGCAACATGCAGCCATCTTGGGTGATTGGGGAGCAAGCTATTTTAAGTATTGCACAGCCATTTTAAGTGATTGGGAGCATCGTCTGTCATTGTGACAGGCACAACTTTTAGAAACATATTCTATGGTACTTCAGCAGAGGTATCTGCATTTGCCTGCGAGTGCTAGTGTTATACAGCGCTTTGCCTGTCACGGTGACAGGCACACCTTCATCGATCTATTAGCCTTGGTGCGCTAGTGTAATACAGTGGGTTACCAGTGCTTTGCTTGTCACGGTGACAGGCACATCTTCATTGTTATTTCAACATCCAAAGCAAATTTGTCAGCAAGCACAGTTTTCAAAAAGAAAACCGTGAGTTTTCTTCTTAAAATATTTAAGATTCCAGAAATGTTTTATTTGCATATGATGGAGACAACAGAAAGTACTTTCTGGGCACAGATAGTGCTCTGTGTCGTTTTGGTGAAAACCACCTTTGAATCAGAAAAATGCAGCACAAGTGCAGTAAGGTATAAATCATGGTATTCGGCAAGTAAAGGAAAGCAGCAGAGTGGCAGATTGTGATCCAGACACGGTGACAGGCACACCTTATTATCAAGAACCTGATGCTTCAAGTCTGACTTTCAAGCATTTTATCAAAGTCTGACTCTTCTAGTCTGGTTTTTGCTGTCATCCACTATTGTTAATTTTATTTATTTATTTTTTCTTCTCTCTTTCAAAGGTGGTACACTTTGTACTGTACATACGATTCATTTTCAAGTACAACAATATGCAGAATGTAAAGCCGCCACTGTTCTTCTCGAGTAGCCTTGGGGAACCCACAGTAAAATGGAGCAAGTGGAAAAAAATGTTTGGGTATTATGCTAAGATGTGTGGAATGACTCTTACTGCAAAAAAGAAGAGAATATGTTCCCTGGTGATGTATTGTCTGGGGAGGAGAAGGCCAGGAAGTTCTGGAACATTTACCCGAATAAAATAAAGTTGAACAGGAAGAACTGAGTGAATATGAGGCATGTATTCTTAACCTTGATCAACACTACTTACCTAGGGTGAGCACGTTTCTTGAAAGGCCCCATTTTGGGTTGAGAGAGCAGGGCAAAGATGAGACTGTGGAGGAGTGTGTGACACATCTTAGAAAACTAGCATTTACCTGCAAGTTTGGGGGAAATATAGAGGAGAGGATTCGAGATAATAATAATAATAATCCATACTTGTAAAGCACAAACATATCACCCCTTAAGGTTTCAAGGCACTGGGGGCCATCAGGGAGATTAAGTGAGCTATTGCCCAGAGTCACATGATGCTGACCTGTGCTGCCACCGGTGCCGGGGATCGAACCGTGAGCCCCGCGCTACGGAGTCAGCCACTCTGGGTGTTGCGCCACACCTCAGATAAGTTGATACTTAGGTGTGGATGTGATCAAATCAGGGTGGAACTTTGCCCCAAAGATGAACCGCCTTTAGAAGAAATCATTTTGGTTGCAAAAAGAGTTGAGCACATGATGAAATGTGTATCTGAATTAAAAATGGAGTAAAACAAAGAAAGTACATACTGACAAAGTAGAAAAAAATTGTGTGTGAGGTGAAAAGTAAGTTGGGCATAAAAGAAGATTGAGTGAAGGAAGTTTAGTGGTGAGTTTTTTCGGTGTGGAAGGAGTGGACACATGGCCAATTCAAGAATTTGTCCAGCATGGAATGTAATGTATCATAACTGTGGTAGGGAAGGTCATTTTAGTAAGTGTTGTAGGGAAAAAACAAAGCAGGGTCAGAGTAAGGACAGAGAGACAGTCACCCATGAAGTAGTTTTCCAAATAGGCAATTCACAAGGAGAACACCGTAACAGAGAAGTGAAGATTGATGGATTTAAGGTAAACATGAAATTTGATTTGTGTTCTCACTTGACCATCATTTCAAACAAAACATACATGCAGTGGTTTGTTGAGAAGAATAAATTTCGTTCTATGAACATAAGGCCAGGTGGGTATGTGGGTCAACCCATAAACATGAATGGCCATTTTGGGGCATGCATTGAGCTAGAGGATAGATTTGAACTTGGGAAAATGCATGTCTCTAAGAAAGGTGATGACTTAATTGGATGGCATCATCAACTCTTATTAAGTGTTACACTCAACCCAAATGCTGAACTCCAGATACAAATTCAAGAGGTAGAAGCAAGTTCAATAGATTCTGTGTCAGAATTTTCACACTTTTTAGTGAAGGAATAGGATGTTTGAAGGGTTACAGGCATCAGAAAAGACTAAAAGAGAGGCTGTACTTGTGGCAGCCAAAGTGATGCACATTCCAGCTGCAAAAAGAATTGAATAAGTTGATTGAACAGGAGATAATATTACCGGTTTAAGCAACAGAGTGGTTAGCACCCATAGTCATGGCTAAAAAAGGAAATGGAGGTATTAGGCTTTGTATTGATTTGAGAGCATTGAACAGGGAAGTCGTAGTTGACAGGTTTCCACTTCCTAATATTGACGAAATCATGTCAACCCTGGTAGGAGCAAAGTATTTTATGACACTCGATCATACCTCTGCATATCTCCAGGTGGAGTTAATTGAAACATCTAAGGAATTGACTTAATTCATCACCCAAATGGGTGCTTTCAAATTTAGATGGTTGCCATTTAGATTGGTGTCTGCAGCATCTGTCTTCCAGAGGGTGATGGCTTCAGTATCAAATGGAGTTGAGGTAGTGGAATGTTACCAGGATGATTTGTTGATTTATGGGTGTAACATGTCTGAATATAATGCCAGGGTAAGACAGGTTTTACAGAGACTATTGGATGCTGGTTTGACACTAAAACAAGAGAAGTATAAGTTTTTAGTAAAAGAGGTCAACTATTTAGGTCACTTATTCTGTGGAGAGGTGTGGCACTGAAAAAGGAGTTGGTGGACACCATAGTAGCTCTAACATAACCATCATCAAAGGAGGAAATAGTATCTTTCTTGGAATGGTAGAGTATTATAGTACATTCATTGAAAAAGTGTCGGATAAGTCTGTACATTTAAGAAGTCTGCTGATAAGGAATAATGAGTTTGTGTGGTCTACGGAGTGCCAATAAGAATTTTTTAATTTATAGGAAGAGTTAAGAAAAGCTTTGGGTGACTCCTAGGGTGAGTGAGAACAGAGGAGAAAACTGTCCCAGTAACTGGCGACAGTCACTCTGCTGCTCTAGGGTCAGAGAACGGGTAAGGATCACTTCTTCTACTGGCACCATCCTCCTCTTTGGCAGACAGAAGGTCGGTGAGAGGTTCACTCTCCTCTTCCACTCCATCATCTGTAGCCAAAAACATGGTTAACTCGGACCTCTCAAAGTGTGATTTGAGGTGGTTCACATGTAGGACCCTCAAGGGGTTCCTAGGAGTCTGCAAGTCCACCAGGTAGGTGAGATCACTCTTGCGCTCCTTCACCTCAAATGTCCCTGTCCACTTGTCCTGTAGGGTGCAGGGCCCCACTGGGGCCATGACCCACACTTTCAGGCCGGGTTGAAACTCAACCACAGTGGTATTCTGGTCATACCAGCATTTCATGTCTTCCTGGCTTGCTTTCTGGTTCGCATGAGTGAGTTTCCTGAAGCGGGCAATCTGAATTCTGAAGGTCAGCATATAACTGAATACATCCTGGGGAGGCTTCCTAGGAACTTGCTCCCAGCCTTCTTTCACCAAACTGATATGTCCTCTCACAGGGTGCACATACAGCAGCTAAAGAGGCTAAAGCCAACCCCCATCTGTGGTACCCCCCTCTATGCAAAGAGAAGGCATGGTAAGAAGACGTCCCACTTACGCCTCATGGAGCCTGACAGGCCCTCAATCATGCCTTTCAGGGTTCGGTTGAATCTCTCAACCAACTCATTACCTTGGGGGTAGTAAGGAGTGGTGAATTTGTAGTTCACCCCCCACTCCTTCAATGAGGCCTTTATGTACATGGACATAAAGTTGGTACCCGGTCAGATACCACCTTCTTGGGTAAACCCACTCGGATAAAGATCCCCATCAGTGCCCGAGCAACGACGGGCACCATCACTGTCCATAGAGGGATAGCTTCTGGGTACCGGGTGGCATGGTCCACTGAGAACAGGATGAACCTGTTGCCCATGGCTGTCTTGGGGTCCAGAGGCCCCACTATGTCAAGGGGTGCTCATGACAAGGGATGGTTGGAGGGAGCCTTACATCTCCCCCACTTTTGCCACTTGCTTGGCAAGTCTGGCAGGACCTACAAAAGGTATCAGACTTCTTTCTCATTTGGGGCCAATAAAAGTGGGTGACAAGTTTGTCAAAGGTCTTGCCCTGCCCCAAATGTCCTGCCAGAGGTACATCATGAGCCAAATCCAGTAGGAAGATTCTGAAGCGCAGGGGTACCACCAGCACACGGGCTGCCCGAGGCTTAGCAACCTTAGGCTAACGGCTGCACTAATAGGGTTAATGAAAATGTGCACTTTATGTTGATTCATATTATAAAGTTACATTTTGGTTGTTATTTTGTATTCATCATGTTTTGAATATGCGTAATTGGATTGGGGTGTTATTGTTATGTTTTTTGGATTATTTTGTGTTATTAGTGTGTAAGGGGGATAAGTGTGGAGACTGTGTGTGCTTGCTCCTTGTGAAATTTCATATTACTATGACCAGGTTCACTGGAATTATGCATCAGGAGAGGACCAAATTATGACACAAGGTTGACTAAATTATGCAGCAGAATGCAACACATTTTTTCATAGTATTACTTCATTATCTTTTTCATTTGTAAGCACGGTAATACTGTCTAGCCAAACATTTCACCTCCTTAGTACCAGCTTAGCAATCAAATGCAGAATAAGCAACTGAAAGATGACCAGTCAGCCTTTACGCAGGCCCTTCAACTGTGTGCCAACACGTATGTCCAAATTGATCCCTTTGCGCTGTCAGATATATACTACATGTGCCACATAAATCTACCATCTGCTGCATAATCTGCCAATAGTAGACTTATGTGGCATATGCAGTATATCTAATATATATATATATATATATATATATATATATATATATCCAAAAACGCACGAAGCTCCTTCTGGAGTGCAGGGACCCAAGGAAGGTGGCGTACACGCCGGCAGAGCGTACCGGCAATAATAACCTCAAAACAAAAGTCCAATGAAGTACGCTCTCAGGATAGGAAGCAGGACACAAGTGTAGTTAATCCAAGTTTATTCCACAACGCGTTTTGGCTGTAAACAGCCTTGATCACGTGAAAAGAACACACAGACTACGGTAGCTGATAAAGTTTTCACGAGTACAAACACTAGAAATCAAAAGAGGACATGTCAGAGGACAGAAACTTGGCGGCCATGATGGAACAGTAAAATAATACAATACCATCTCCTTTGCATATCAACAATTAAAGAATATAGCCGCATACAAAAAATTATATATTTATAATCAAAGCAAAATATGCGCACATACTCATGCAGAGTCACAATTCATGTTAGAATACGCGTCTATGCTCTGGCTCCAGCCCATAGTCACGCTAATCAAAACGACAAATTCGAAGGGGCTATGCCGCTTACCAATTATCCTCAATCTACCTACATGATCGACATATTAGTTTAATATAGTTTTTTGGTCGAACCAAATGAGCTAAAGTGCAAGTGCCCTGGCATAATACAGTGGCTCATAATAAATCACGTGATGTAATGACGAAGCCACTAAATTCAACATCCATAGGTAGCAAAACAGTGATCATGCGACTATGCTCACGATACTTCAGTGGTCTATGCTTCAAAAAATGTTCACAGGCCTCCAGACCCTGCTGATGATCAATTATGGTATAAAGGGAATGTACATCAAGGACAATGATAAAATAGTCCGGATTCCATGTCAGATTTTCCATTTTGCACAGAAAATCCTTCGTGTCCCTTATGTAGCTAGGTAATTGTGTGACAAAATTCCTCAAAAAATTATCGACATATTTAGAAATATGTTCGGTGACACTCCCTATAGATGACACAATAGGTATAGGCTTTGTTGACAAGAGGATTCTTGCCATTTTTTGCAGCTTCCTCCTTGCAAGGTGTGCATCAGAAGTATGTTTTTAATGGATCTTCATATTTGTTATGTGATAATGTTTGTTTAACATTATGTTACTTGGTTTTAACCTATATAATTTTCTTTTGTTTTTGTTGCAGGCGGAAAGGAAGGGGCCCATTCACTGGTACAGACCTACACGGGCAACCTACCCTTTTCATTCTCCTCCTTTTTCACTGATTACTTCCCTTGTCACTTTTCACTTTTGTAAATTTGAGATGTTACGGTAGTTGATGAATGTCAAATGCACGAGTTTGTTTTGCTACCTATGGATGTTGAATTTAGTGGCTTCGTCATTACATCACGTGATTTATTATGAGCCACTGTATTATGCCAGGGCACTTGCCCTTTAGCTCATTTGGTTCGACCAAAAAACTATATTAAACTAATATGTCGATCATGTAGGTAGATTGAGGATAATTGGTAAGCGGCATAGCCCCTTCGAATTTGTCGTTTTGATTAGCGTGACTATGGGCTGGAGCCAGAGCATAGACGCGTATTCTAACATGAATTGTGACTCTGCATGAGTATGTGCGCATATTTTGCTTTGATTATAAATGTATAATTTTTTGTATGCGGCTATATTCTTTAATTGTTGATATGCAAAGGAGATGGTATTGTATTATTTTACTGTTCCATCATGGCCGCCAAGTTTCTGTCCTCTGACATGTCCTCTTTTGATTTCTAGTGTTTGTACTCGTGAAAACTTTATCAGCTACCGTAGTCTGTGTGTTCTTTTCACGTGATCAAGGCTGTTTACAGCCGAAACGCGTTGTGGAATAAACTTGGATTAACTACACTTGTGTCCTGCTTCCTATCCTGAGAGCGTACTTCATTGGACTTTTGTTTTGAGATATATATATATATATATATATATATCACTGAAAAAACCATAGGTTTCAGGGACGTTATAGTTAGAAATTAGCATTTAAAAATCCATTGAAATTCACGGAAAAAACCATAGGTTTTACAGACGTTATAGTTAGAAATTAGCATTTAAAAAACCTTTGAAATTCACTGAAAAAACCATAGGGGCCTGATTCACAGAACTAACTTACGTCAAAAACGTAAAGTTAGTTCTTTTTGGTATTCACAGAATACACTTACTCATTTTGGTATTCACAGAATGAACTTACTCATTTCGGTATTCACAGAAGTTAGTAGTCCTAACTTTAGGACTCCTAAATGCCTTCTGTGAATACCGAAAGTCTTAAAGTTAGGATTTTTCTCAGTTAGGACTCCTAACTTTACTACTCCTAAACTGAGAAAAATCCTAACTTTAAGATTTTCGGTATTCACAGAAGGCATTTAGGAGTCCTAAAGTTAGGACTACTAACTTCTGTGAATACCGAAATGAGTACGTTCATTCTGTGAATACCAAAATGAGTAAGTGTATTCCGTGAATACCAAAAGTACTAACTTTACGTTTTTGACGTAAGTTAGTTCTATGAATCAGGCCCTAGGTTTCAGGGGCGTAGTTAGCTGGACATTTCACTCGTACAAAACCATAGAAATTCCACTGTTATAGTTAGTTCAGCTAACTATAACTCGCGCCCCGCAATGCACTGCTCATGACGTCACATATTACATCATTCATGGCATGGTCAGTGACATCACTGATGACATCACTGATGACATCTGAAATGACATCACTGATGACATCATCCACGTGAAAATCTGATGCACCTCCTCACAGTCTAATATAACCTTTAATACACCCACTGTAAAATACAGACTACCATTTTCGAAACCATCGAGACACCAATACCAGTTACTACATACGCACTCTTTGATTCCTAGGTCTACACACACATCCACTCATTCACCCATACATTCACTTATACATGCAGTTACTCATCAATACAACTCTATGATATGCACTCATACACCTATTCAGACACTCACACACCGCCACTCATCCATGGAGTTACTCTCACACCTAGTCAGTCATGCAAAGAATCAATCACACTCCCATTTACTCACCTATACAGTTATACACACACCACCTCCCTAATTCATACAGATACTAATGCATAATTACTCTCTTATATAATCACTGATACAAGTACACACTCATCCATACAGCCACTCTCACAATCACTCACTCTCACATATACTCATTTATATACAGCATCACTCACATATACTGCCTTTTACATATGTAGTTACTCACACATGTACCACTGAGACATCCATTCACTCACCAACACACCCATACACACACTCACCCACCCATACAGCTGTTTCCACATGCACTCTTGAACCCATACACCCAGTGAATCAACCACTCACACATCAATGCACAGAGTCACACACCTCCAACCCACCCACACACACACTCAGTCTCCCATACAAATACTCAGGCAAACAATCAATAACCCATATAAACACTCATGTAGCTACTGACCAACCCATGTAGCAGCTTACACAACAACAGACAGACTGATACACACATTCACACAGTTTAGTCACTAACCCATGCATTCAGTAAGACACGTTTAATCACTCACTTATACAATCAGTCACACACCTGTAAAATACCCCATCCAGACACTTATACACCCACTCATTCTTCAATACACCTAAGAATATATGTAAAACATATTTAAAAATTACAGAAACACACAGTCACTGGATGATGTCATCAGTGATGTCATTTCAGATGTCATCAGTGATGTCACTGACCATGCCATGAATGATGTAATATGTGACGTCATGAGCAGTGCATTGCGGGGGCGCGAGTTATAGTTAGCTGAACTAAGTATAACAGTGGAATTTCTATGGTTTTGTATGAGTGAAATGTCCAGCTAACTATAACGCCCCTGAAACCTATGGTTTTTTCAGTGAATTTCAAAGGTTTTTTAAATGCTAATTTCTAACTATAACGTCTCTAAAACCTATGGTTTTTTCAGTGAATATATATATATATACATATACATATGTATATATATATATAATATACAAAAAGAGTTGCCTCTAGGTGGGATGCACTCCCAGGTCGAAATTACGCCAAAGCAAGGGCACACGCCATGAACAAAGTCCTTTTCTGGTTACCTGCCAGACGCGTTTCGGGCCAACGCCCTCTTCAGTGGCAGACCATGTGACGTGCCGGCATGCGGCAACCACCAGTAAATCCCCGTAATAATTATGCTCAGGTGAAACACCTGAAGCAATGCTTCCTGGGACTGGTGGTTCAGTAAAACCCAAGTGGGTCGCCGCCAGCACTCACATTCAAAAATGTCTTTAAAGGATTGCCGATGTTCGCGCCGGCACCCCTGCATATAACAGGCACCTCCTGTTCCACAGTTAGCTGCCCCAATAAAGCAGCCGCGGACCCGCAAGTGTTTTGCGGTGGTGCAATCCCGCGACCAGGCAGGCCGCTGTACAAAATACAAAAAGAGTGGCCTCTAGGTGGGATGCACTCCCAGGTCGAAATTACGCCAAAGCAAGGGCACACGCCATGAACAAAGTCCTTTTCTGGTTACCTGCCAGACGCGTTTCGGGCCAACGCCCTCTTCAGTGGCAGACCATGTGACGTGCCGGCATGCGGCAACCACCAGTAAATCCCCGTAATAATTATGCTCAGGTGAAACACCTGAAGCAATGCTTCCTGGGACTGGTGGTTCAGTAAAACCCAAGTGGGTCGCCGCCGGCACTCACATTCAAAAATGTCTTTAAAGGATTGCCGATGTTCGCGCCGGCACCCCTGCATATAACAGGCACCTCCTGTTCCACAGTTAGCTGCCCCAATAAAGCAGCCGCGGACCCGCAAGTGTTTTGCGGTGGTGCAATCCCGCGACCAGGCAGGCCGCTGTACAAAATACAAAAAGAGTGGCCTCTAGGTGGGATGCACTCCCAGGTGGAAATTACGCCAAAGCAAGGGCACACGCCATGAACAAAGTCCTTTTCTGGTTACCTGCCAGACGCGTTTCGGGCCAACGCCCTCTTCAGTGGCAGACCGCGGGACGTGCCGGCATGCGGCAACCATATATATACATCTATCCCTCATGACTTAGGCCTTAAAGCATGTAAACATTTCCTAAAAGAAAGATCAATCTCATACCTTCTACACACAGAGATGTTAATTGAGATGATGTCTATCTGTTTAAAACAGAATTACTTTCTCTTTGATGATAAGGTCTATAAGCAGACTCTCGGAACTTCAATGGGGACCTGCTTTGCTCCTTGCTTTGCGGGTCTCTATTTGGGGTTCTGGGAAGAGAAAATAGTTAAGGAACTGCCAGTGTACAAGGAGAAGGTAGCAATGTGGGTCCGTTATATTGACGACATTTTCTGTGTGTGGAAGGGGACTGAAGATGAAGCTGATGAGTTTGTGAAGGCACTAAATGAGAATAGCTATAATTTACATTTTACCAGCAATTGGTCTAAAGAGTCAACTGAGTTTCTTGATCTTAAACTAACAGTACTGGGAGAAAAAATTGAAAGTGTCCTTTTCAGAAAAATTACTGCTGGCAATAGCTTATTGCATGCGAGGAGTTCGCACCCAAGGGCTCTTGTCAGTAGTATACCTCTGGGGGAATTACTGCGAGCCAAACGGAACTGCAGTACAATGGAGAGTTTTAAGTTTAAAGAAAAAAGAATGATTGAAAGATTTTTAGAGAGAGGGTTCGCACAATCGGTCATCGATAAGGCTAGAAGAGAGGTGGAGAAAAGAACAAGGAAATCCTTACTAGCAGTAGAGGAGAAAGACAGTGAAGTGGCAAACTCACAAGACAAGATTCGGTTTATAACTACGTTCAGCAGACAAGCCCCAGAGGTACGCAAAAGTTTGAACAGATTTTGGCCAGCATTACGAACAGATAAAGATTTAGCAGAAAATTTAGAAGTGTTCCCTCAGATAACTTTTAAAAAGGCTAAATCATTAAAAGACACTCTGTGCAGGACAGTAGAATCAGGCATCGTAAGAAGTACAGTGACGCAGGGTTTTTACACTTGCAGAAGCTGTAAGGCCTGCAACAACAGTAAAAACAGAAAAGAATGCATTTTGTCACCCAATTGCAAACCATTCAAAATTGTTAAACATACTTCATGCACTACTGAATATGCAGTATATGCACTGTTCTGTCCTTGTCAGAAGGTGTATATAGGGAGCACCATACACAAAGCGAAGATACGAATATTAGAACATCTGCGCGCAATAAAGAATGCAGATAAACAATATCCAGTTGCGCGGCATTTTCAGAGTCACCATAGCCAAAACAGCAATTTATTGAGCTTTTGTGTATTGGATACAGTGAAAACTGATGTAAGAGGAGGAAACAGAGTGCAAAGTCTGCGCCGGTTAGAGTCAAAATTGATTATACAGTATGGAACAGTGGTGCCGATAGGCCATAACATTGATGAAGAACTTGCAGTACACCTGGGGTGAAGGGAACAATAAGTAGTAAAAAGCCGTGAGGAGACATAAGTGGTCCAGTCGGGTTCTGAGTGTAATTCTCTCCCTTTATTTTTGTAAAAAGATTTTTAAAGTATTTTGATGATGTTAAGTAAATTGTGTATGAATTATGTCAATACCAATGCTGATGAGTCAGTTGTAGACAAGTTGTCAATGTGGTTGTGTGTGGTTTTTGTTAATAGGAAATATGGGTGATTCACATTTTTTAATACAATGTTTTGTGTTTTATTTTCTTTCTTTTTAGATTTGAGTCTGCGGTTACCACAAAGAGAGTAAAAATATCTTTTTTTATAACAAAAATATAGTTTGTTATGAAGTTGTTAAGAATTGAGTGATGCAATGAGAGAGTAAGTGCCTTTAAAATCTGAAGTGAGAGCAGAACGCAGACATTAAGAGATAGTGTTACAGTAATGATGAGGTATTAAATACAGCAACCAATATGCCCAATTGGGCAGGAATGAGCACTAACGTGAATATATTGAAACGATTCTGTAAAGACCTTAAAACATTAAAAATATTGAACATGCCCACTTGGGCGGTGATAACATGATTGAGGTAGTGGATGAAATGTTTTAGAGGTGCAGTAATGAAGCACTGAATAGGGATGTATAAGTCAATGATAACAGCGAGGCTGTGTCACAGGCACAAATCTGTGTTTGTTTTCAATAAAGTTGGATACGAAGGAAATGAATTAGGTCACATGAAATGCTAAAATACAGCAGTAAATGTTGTTAATGTATTTCTAAACATATATATTATTTTTTGTGTTAATGACTAATGTTATAACCGCAAGTGATATTTATTTGACATTTATAAGTAGGAGTGAAGAAACTCCGTATTGTGTGAAGTCTTTTTTTCATGTTTGTTTTGAATCACGTGGTTATTTAAAGGAATCTGAGACACAGCAATGGCACTCGTGATCAAGGGACTTGGTCCCGAAACGCGTCGAGAGGTGTCTTGAATCTGCCAAATAAATAATTTTGCTGAAAGCTTTGGTGTCCGCGGCTGCTGTGTTGGCAAATTCAGCGTAGAATTGTGTATATATATATATATATATATATATATATATATATATATATATATATATATATATATATATATATATATATATATATATATGTATATATATATTCACTGAAAAAACCATAGGTTTTAGGGACAGTTTTAGTTACTTGGACATTGCACTCGTACAAAACCCGTGAAATTCCCCCGTTATAGTTAGTTCAGCTAACTATAACTCGCGCCCATCAATGCACTGCTGATGACGTCACATATTACATCACTCATGACATGGTCAGTGACATCACTGATGACATCACTGATGACATCTCAAATGACATCACTGATGACATCATCCAGTGACTGTGTGTTTCTGTAAAGTTTAAATATTTTTAATATATATAGGAAAAGACGTATTGAAGAATGAGTGGGTGTGTAAGTGTCTGTATGGATGATTTAGTAGGTGCGTGACTGACTCTATAAGTGAGTGATTTAACGTATCTTACTGAATGCATGGGTTAGTGACTAAACTGGGTGAATGTCTGTATCCGTCTGTCTGTTGCTGTGTAAGTGGCTGCATGTGTTTGTGAATAGCTAAATGAGTGTCTATATGAGTTATTGAATGCTTGTCTGAGTATCTGTATGGGTGCCTGAGTGTTTGTGTGGGAGGGGTGTGTGCAACTCTGTGCATAGATGTGTGAGTGGGTGATTCACTGGGTGGATGGTTTCAAGAGTGCATCTGTGATAGACTGTATGGGTGGGTAAGTGTGTGTAAGAGTGTGTTAGTGAGTGAATGTATGTCCCAGTGGTACATGTGTGAGCAACTACATATGTGAAAGGCAGTATATATGTGTGTTGGAGTATATAAATAGCTATAAGCAAGAGTGAGTGATTGTGATAGTGGCTGTATGGATGAGTGTGTGCTTGTATCTGTGATTGTATAAGAGCGTAACAATGTGCTACTATTTGTATGAGTAAGTGAGCTGGTGTGTGTATAACTGTATAGGTGAGTAAATGGCAGTGTGTTTAATTATTTGCATGACTGACTAGGTGTGTGAGTATCTCTATGGATGAGTGGCGTTGTTTGAGTGTCTATATAGGAGTAAGAGTGCATATGATAGTCCTGTACTGAGTGACCGTAAGTATGAGTGACTGTACGGGTGAGTGAGTGGATGTGTGTGTGTAGACCTAAGAATCAGTGAGTGGGTATGTAGTTATTGGTGTTGGAGTGTCTATGGTTTTGCGAATGGCAGTCTGTAATTTAGAGTGGGTGTATCAAAGGTTATATTAGGGTGTGAGGAGGTGCATCAGATTATCACGTGGATGATGTCATCAGTGATGTCATTTGAGATGTCATCAGTGATGTCATCAGTGATGTCACTGACCATGTCATGAGTGATGTAATATGTGACGTCATCAGCAGTGCATTGCGGGGCGCGAGTTATAGTTAGCTGAACTAACTATAACGGGGGAATTTCACGGGTTTTGTACGAGTGCAATGTCCAAGTAACTAAAACTGTCCCTAAAACCTATGGTTTTTCAGTGAATTTCAAAGGTTTTTTAAATGCTAATTTGTAACTATAACGTGTCTGAAACCTATGGTTTTTTCAGTGAATTTCAAAGGTTTTTTAAATGCTAATTTGTAACTATAACGTGTCTGAAACCTATGGTTTTTTCAGTGAATTTCAAAGGTTTTTTAAATGCTAATTTCTAACTATAACGTGCCTGAAACCTACGGTTTTTTCAGTGAATTTCAAAGGTTTTGTAAATGACAATTTTTAAATGTATTAATTGTTATATTAATTTTTTCATACTGATTTACTACATTTTTAGAAACAATTTTTTTTTACATATTTTATTTTTTAAATTACATTGTAATTACATTATACATTACATTACAAAAAATACTTTCTCAGAATGAATTACTTTAGTTTAAATACTTTGCAGATAGGCAATAGACTTTTAAGTACAGTAGTTACAGTTGTTGCAATGGGCAACACATTTTCAAACACAATGCAACATTCAGCTCAATGTGAATTTCTAGTTAAATGCAATTAGTTACTTTATGGATTACTTTTGTAACCACAGGACTGGATCCTAGATTCAGTCCTGGTACATCTCCTGTAAACAGTTGAGTAAAAGCGTTTTGGTTACAGTCGTGATTTTTAAGGAATATTATTGTATTTTAAAAGTTGACACTTAGAAACTTTTTCTCATAGAATCACCAATGTTATCCTATGGAAGGAAATTCACTTAGCAGGTAAAAACTGTTATCGTTACTTTTTCTTACTCAGTGTTGGATCCTGGATCCAGCACTGGTGCATCTCCTGTAAACAGTTGAAAAAATGCGTTTAAGTCATACAGGCGATTTTTAAGGAATATTTGTAGTTTGTGAAAATCAACACTTTGAAACTTTTTGCTGAAAACCAGTCAATCTTAGCCTATGAAGGAAATTCAAGTTACCGGTAAGTACGGTTAAAATTACTTTTGAGGATCAGTACTGGGCTGAAAGATGCAGCACTGAGGTCTCTCCTGATAACAGGTGAGTAAATCGGAATTCGTATTTCGGCTGATTTTAGAGGAATATTTTAAAGTTCCAAAACTCCACACTTAGAAGAATTTCCAAGTGAAACCAGTCAATGTTAGCCTATGGAAGGAAATTCAAGTTACTGGTAAGTACGGTTAAAATTACTTTTCAGGACCAGTACTGGGCTGAAAGATGCAGCACTGAGGTCTCTCCTGATAACAGGTGAGTAAATCAGAATTTGGATTTCGGCTGATTTTAGAGGAATATTTGTATGTTTCAAAAATTAACACTTAGAAACTTTTTCAGCAAAAAGCAGGCTATGATATCCTATGGAAGGAAATTCAAGTTACTGGTAAGTACGGTTAAAATTACTTTTGAGGATCAGTACTGGGCTGAAAAATGCAGCACTGAGGTCTCTCCTGATAACAGGTGAGTAAATCGGAATTCGTATTTCGGCTGATTTTAGAGGAATATTTTAATGTTCCAAAACTCCACACTTAGAAGAATTTCCAAGTGAAACCAGTCAATGTTAGCCTATGAAGGAAATTCAAGTTACCGGTAAGTACGGTTAAAATTACTTTTCAGGATCAGTACTGGGCTGAAAGATGCAGCACTGAGGTCTCTCCTGATAACAGGTGAGTAAATCGGAATTCGTATTTCGGCTGATTTTAGAGGAATATTTTAAAGTTCCAAAACTCCACACTTAGAAGAATTTCCAAGTGAAACCAGTCAATGTTAGCCTATGAAGGAAATTCAAGTTACCGGTAAGTACGGTTAAAATTACTTTTCAGGACCAGTACTGGGCTGAAAGATGCAGCACTGAGGTCTCTCCTGATAACAGGTGAGTAAATCGGAATTCGTATTTCGGCTGATTTTAGAGGAATATTTTAAAGTTCCAAAACTCCACACTTAGAAGAATTTCCAAGTGAAACCAGTCAATGTTAGCCTATGAAGGAAATTCAAGTTACCGGTAAGTACGGCTAAAATTACTTTTCAGGACCAGTACTGGGCTGAAAGATGCAGCACTGAGGTCTCTCCTGATAACAGGTGAGTAAATCGGAATTCGTATTTCGGCTGATTTTAGAGGAATATTTGCACAATGGTGAAGGGAGGGGCGGGGCCTGAGGTTACATCTGTGCAAACGCGCCCCGTGGCGCGTTTTAAGTTGGGGGATTAAGTCCCCTTGAATCCTGAGGGTCCCTAGGGGCCAACTAGCCCACCAGGAACCTCCAATATGCGCCAGGGGGCTGCGTTGCAGAGACGTGTAGAGAGGCCACACCCCTTTTACACCTCTCTGCAACGCAGCTCTGTGGCGCTTTCTGGATGTACCTGTTGGGCTAGTTGGCCCCCAGAGACCCTCAGGATTGAAGAGGATTTAATTCCCCATCTTAAAACGCGCCACGGGGCCTGTTTACACATGTCACCTGAAGCCCCGCCCCCTCCCTTCACCACTGTGCAAACGCGCCCGTGGCGCGTTTTAAGTTGGGGGATTAAGTCCCCTTGAATCCTGAGGGTCCCCGGAGTCCAACTAGCCCACCATATACCTCCAAAAGCGCCACAGAGCTGCGTTGCAGAGAGGTGTAAAAGGGGCGTGGCCTCTGTACACCTCTCTGCAAGGCAGCCCCTGGCGCATACTGGAGGTTCCTGGTGGGCTAGTTGGCCCCAGGGACCCCCAGTATTCAAGGGGAATTCGTTCCCCTCTGCAAACGCGCCAGGGGCGCGTTTGCAGAGTGGTGAAGGAAGGGGCGGGGCCTGCGGGCCCGATCGTTTTTTTGTTGTTTTTTTGTCCCCTGAAGGGGGCTGTGTGGCCCCCTTCCTTTTTTCTGTTTTTGGGCCCTGGGGACCCCATCCCCCAGGGCCTTACCCCTTTTTTTAAATTTCAAAATTAAAAAAAAACGGGAAGGGGGCCGCGTGGCCCCCCTTCCCCGGGCCTGTATTGGCCCCGGGGACCCCATCTCCCGGGGCATGGCCTCTATTTTTATTTTTAATATTTTGAGGGGGCTGCGTGGCCCCCCTCCTCTGGCCATTTTAAGGCCCGGGGACCCCATCCCCGGGCCGGCCATACCCTTTTTTTTTTTTTTAATTATTTTTGAAAACTTTGGGGAGGGGGCCGCGTGGCCCCACTCCCAGGCCACTACTGCCCCGGGGACCCCATCCCCCAGGGCCTGGCCTCTCGTTGGGGACTGTGGGGGTCCCCAAACCCCCCACAGTCCCGCCCGGCTCCCCACGTCCCTTGGGAGCCTGCATTGCTGTTCCACATGGGGAGCAGCTGACATGCTGCTCCCCATGTGGAAAAGCAATCGGCTTTGGATATTGGAAGAGAGAGCAGGTTTCCTGCTCTCTCTTCCAATATCCAAAGCAAGTTTGCAATGACAGGACGGGAGCCGCGAGGCTCCGTCCTGTCATTGCAAACAGCAGTGTCCCAGGGGTAGGCACCCGGGACACTGCAGGAGCCGGCCCTGGGGGTGGCGGTCCCCAGGGCCATCAAGGGCTCCAGGAGGGGGCCGCGCGGCCCCCCTCCCATCGTGTGCACAGCCCGGGGAGGTGGTGGTCCCCGGGGCTCTGGGGTCCGTAACGGACCCCCATATTTAAATGTTTAGTGCCCCGAGGAGGTGGCGGTCCCGGGCGTGTGGGGGGCTGGAGCCCCCCACACAGGTTTTTCATTTAAAAAAAGAAGCCCCGGGAGGTGGTGGTCCCCGGGGCTGCGGGAGGGCTCAGAGCCCTCCCGCAACCATTATGCATAAAGCCCCGGGGGTGGTGGTCCCCGGGGCTTGGGGGCCCTTAGAGGCCCCCACACATAAATTAACCCCCCCAGCATGCCCCCGGGACTTGGCCCACCCGGGGGCCAGTGCTATCGAGCGCGGGAGACCGCGCTTCGATTTTTCGGCAGGATTTGCGCTCCCTGAGCGCATCCTGCCGATTTTTTTTTTTTAAAAATGCTTTTTTGCCCAGGGGGTCCTTGTGGGACCCCTGAGCAGGCCTAGGGGTTAGGGTGTTTCTACCCTGCCCCCTTTTTGCGCTTTGCGCACTTGTTTCTGCCCCTCGGTTCTACCGAGGGACAAAATGGCTGCCAACACTTTTTGATTTGGAGTGTTGACAGCCAATTAGCATGCAGCTCGTGATCGGGAGAGTGCGCGGATCCGACGCGCCCATAGATATATATGTGATTTTAATTGTGAATTTCTCAGGAACTACTGAACGGATTTACACCATTTTAGCAAAAGGCACCAGTCTGAACCAAGGGCTACCTCTTTGCCAAATTTGGGGTAATTCCGTTCAGCAGTTCAGGCTGTAGCTGCGACTAAAGGTTCCTATGGAAAAATGAATGGGGAAAACGCGTTTTGGGACCCCCCTTTTTCTCGGCCCCCGCTTGACGTATCACCCCGAGACTTTCAGGGTAGGAGCGGACCGGAGCGCCCCAACAAGTTGGAAGCTTTCGCGAAGATTCGTCAACCGACGCCAACGTTATTGCAAATAGAATGTCGCGGATTTCCTATGGATAATAGGTTGTAACTATAACTATCTACTGGCGACCGCCAGTAGATAATATATATATATATATATATATATATATATATACCTTCCAGTGTCTCCCTGCATTGAGAAACGCACTCCACCAGCTGTCAGGTTTCAACCCCTTATTTTCCAAAAAGGAGTGCAACTCCGACAATTTGTGTCCATTTGCCTAATGCATTTCGGAGCCGTCATGCTCCTTCCTCAGAGGCATATTGTCAGCACACCATTTTGGGTTTCCACAGTTCCCAGCGTCACTGCACCAATTTTTATAGACCTCCGGTGTGTCCGATTCGTTGAGGTGCACGCTGGGACTTGTGGTACAGTACCCGCTTGTTAGCCTCCAGTGGCTGTTGTGCTGAACAAAAGATTTATGGACTGCTTTTCGCCCTCCAGTGGGCTTCGGGGTTGAACTCCTGTTTGCCAATTTAGAAACAGCTGCGCCGTCCGATCCTGAACACTGCAGGCAAGACGATCCCCAGATCCTTAAGGGGCGGTGCAGTCTCTCCGCGGCTGGACCTGCCGCGTGAATCTACCTTCCAGTGTCGCCCTGCATTGAGAAACGCACTCCACCAGCTGTCAGGTTTCAACCCTTTATTTTCCAAAACAGGAGTGCAACTCCGACAATTTGTGTCCATTTGCCTAATGCATTTCGGAGCCGTCATGCTCCTTCCTCAGAGGCATATTGTCAGCACACCATTTTGGGTTTCCACAGTTCCCAGCGTCACTGCACCAATTTTTATAGACCTCCGGTGTGTCCGATTCGTTGAGGTGCATGCTGGGACTTGTGGTACAGTACCCGTTTGTTAGCCTCCAGTGGCTGTTGTGCTGAACAAAAGATTTATGGACTGCTTTTCGCCCTCCAGTGGGCTTCGGGGTTGAATTCCTGTTTGCCAATTTAGAAACAGCTGCGCCGTCCGATCCTGAACACTGCAGGCAAGACGATCCCCAGATCCTTAAGGGGCGGTGCAGTCTCTCCGCGGCTGGACCTGCCGCGTGAATCTACCTTCCAGTGTCGCCCTGCATTGAGAAACGCACTCCACCAGCTGTCAGGTTTCAACCCTTTATTTTCCAAAACAGGAGTGCAACTCCGACAATTTGTGTCCATTTGCCTAATGCATTTCGGAGCCGTCATGCTCCTTCCTCAGAGGCATATTGTCAGCACACCATTTTGGGTTTCCACAGTTCCCAGCGTCACTGCACCAATTTTTATAGACCTCCGGTGTGTCCGATTCGTTGAGGTGCACGCTGGGACTTGTGGTACAGTACCCGCTTGTTAGCCTCCAGTGGCTGTTGTGCTTTACAAAAGATTTATGGACTGCTTTTCGCCCTCCAGTGGGCTTTGGGGTTGAACTCCTGTTTGCCAACTTAGAAACAGCTGCGCCGTCCGATCCTGAATACTGCAGGCAAGACGATCCCCAGATCCTTAAGGGGCGGTGCAGTCTCTCCGCGGCTGGACCTGCCGCGTGAATCTACCTTCCAGTGTCGCCCTGCATTGAGAAATGCACTCCACCAGCTGTCAGGTTTCAACCCTTTATTTTCCAAAACAGGAGTGCAACTCCGACAATTTGTGTCCATTTGCCTAATGCATTTCGGAGCCGTCATGCTCCTTCCTCAGAGGCATATTGTCAGCACACCATTTTGGGTTTCCACAGTTCCCAGCGTCACTGCACCAATTTTTATAGACCTCCGGTGTGTCCGATTCGTTGAGGTGCACGCTGGGACTTGTGGTACAGTACCCGTTTGTTAGCCTCCAGTGGCTGTTGTGCTGAACAAAAGATTTATGGACTGCTTTTCGCCCTCCAGTGGGCTTCGGGGTTGAACTCCTGTTTGCCAATTTAGAAACAGCTGCGCCGTCCGATCCTGAACACTGCAGGCAAGACGATCCCCAGATCCTTAAGGGGCGGTGCAGTCTCTCCGCGGCTGGACCTGCCGCGTGAATCTACCTTCCAGTGTCGCCCTGCATTGAGAAACGCACTCCACCAGCTGTCAGGTTTCAACCCTTTATTTTCCAAAACAGGAGTGCAACTCCGACAATTTGTGTCCATTTGCCTAATGCATTTCGGAGCTGTCATGCTCCTTCCTCAGAGGCATATTGTCAGCACACCATTTTGGGTTTCCACAGTTCCCAGCGTCACTGCACCAATTTTTATAGACCTCCTGTGTGTCCGATTCGTTGAGGTGCACGCTGGGACTTGTGGTACAGTACCCGCTTGTTAGCCTCCAGTGGCTGTTGTGCTTTACAAAAGATTTATGGACTGCTTTTCGCCCTCCAGTGGGCTTTGGGGTTGAACTCCTGTTTGCCAACTTAGAAACAGCTGCGCCGTCCGATCCTGAATACTGCAGGCAAGACGATCCCCAGATCCTTAAGGGGCGGTGCAGTCTCTCCGCGGCTGGACCTGCCGCGTGAATCTACCTTCCAGTGTCGCCCTGCATTGAGAAATGCACTCCACCAGCTGTCAGGTTTCAACCCTTTATTTTCCAAAACAGGAGTGCAACTCCGACAATTTGTGTCCATTTGCCTAATGCATTTCGGAGCCGTCATGCTCCTTCCTCAGAGGCATATTGTCAGCACACCATTTTGGGTTTCCACAGTTCCCAGCGTCACTGCACCAATTTTTATAGACCTCCGGTGTGTCCGATTCGTTGAGGTGCACGCTGGGACTTGTGGTACAGTACCCGCTTGTTAGCCTCCAGTGGCTGTTGTGCTGAACAAAAGATTTATGGACTGCTTTTCGCCCTCCAGTGAATATTGACACTACATTAACCAGCATGCCTTGGAGGCTACGCCCATTTGGGCGGTAATGGAAGTATAAAATCAGGTGTAATGAATGTCTCACTTTGAATACAGACCGCCATGAGGAAGGGAATGATCCCGAAACGCGTCGGCGAAACCGGAGGGCTGTCCGGTTCAAGCTTGCAAAGAGATTGTAGCCTTGAATAAATGGAAGGGATAACGAACTTACCTGTGTGGCTTTCTAATTGTGTAAAAACAACAGTTGATGGACAGAATGCAGAACAATGTCATACATTCACCCCAGTACAGAGATCTGGGCCTAAATCCATCGTTTTTTTGCTCACCATGCCATTCCAGTTTGAACCCAGCCATATGCAAATCAGTCTTGACCCTGTGCCTCATGGGAACAGTCCAGCCCGAACTGCCAAGCCAGGTCCTCCCTGGACTGGAAACAAGCATCCTAGGACCGGTTTCGGGGTTTCACCCCTCTTCAGCCAGGATAGCTTGATTCCAGGGGCATGGAGAGCACGGGACCAACGTCTGGGCATACCCGTCCCACTAGGGGTGACAAATGCAAAAACAACAGTTGATGGACAGAATGCAGAACAATGTCATACATTCACCCCAGTGGGAAGGGTATGCCCAGACGTGGGTCCCGTGCTCACTACACCACTGGATTCAAGCTAGCCTGGCTGAAGAAGGGTGATGCCCTGAAACCGGTCCCAGGATGCTTGTTTCCGGTCCAGGGAGGACCTGGCTTGGCAGTTCGGGCTGGACTGTTCCCACAAGGAACAGGGTCAAGACTGATTTGCATATGGCTGGGTCCAAACTGGGGTGGTGTGGTGAGCAAAAGAATGATGGATTTAACCCAGATCCTTGTGACTGGGGGTGAATGTTTGCATTGTTCAGCATTCCGTCCATCAATTGTTTCTTTTGCATTTGTTGCCCTAAGTGGGAAGGGTATGCCCAGACGTGGGTCCCGTGCTCACTACACCACTGGATTCAAGCTAGCCTGGCTGAAGAAGGGTGATGCCCTGAAACCGGTCCCAAGATGCTTGTTTCCGGTCCAGGGAGGACCTGGCTTGGCAGTTCGGGCTGGACTGTTCCCACAAGGAACAGGGTCAAGACTGATTTGCATATGGCTGGGTCCAAACTGGGGTGGTGTGGTAAGCAAAAGAATGATGGATTTAACCCAGATCCTTGTGACTGGGGGTGAATGTTTGCATTGTTCAGCATTCCGTCCATCAATTGTTTCTTTTGCATTTGTTGCCCTAAGTGGGAAGGGTATGCCCAGACGTGGGTCCCGTGCTCACTACACCACTGGATTCAAGCTAGCCTGGCTGAAGAAGGGTGATGCCCTGAAACCGGTCCCAGGATGCTTGTTTCCGGTCCAGGGAGGACCTGGCTTGGCAGTTCGGGCTGGACTGTTCCCACAAGGAACAGGGTCAAGACTGATTTGCATATGGCTGGGTCCAAACTGGGGTGGTGTGGTGAGCAAAAGAATGATGGATTTAACCCAGATCCTTGTGACTGGGGGTGAATGTTTGCATTGTTCAGCATTCCGTCCATCAATTGTTTCTTTTGCATTTGTTGCCCTAAGTGGGAAGGGTATGCCCAGACGTGGGTCCCGTGCTCACTACACCACTGGATTCAAGCTAGCCTGGCTGAAGAAGGGTGATGCCCTGAAACCGGTCCCAGGATGCTTGTTTCCGGTCCAGGGAGGACCTGGCTTGGCAGTTCGGGCTGGACTGTTCCCACAAGGAACAGGGTCAAGACTGATTTGCATATGGCTGGGTCCAAACTGGGGTGGTGTGTTGAGCAAAAGAATGATGGATTTAACCCAGATCCTTGTGACTGGGGGTGAATGTTTGCATTGTTCAGCATTCCGTCCATCAATTGTTTCTTTTGCATTTGTTGCCCTAAGTGGGAAGGGTATGCCCAGACGTGGGTCCCGTGCTCACTACACCACTGGATTCAAGCTAGCCTGGCTGAAGAAGGGTGATGCCCTGAAACCGGTCCCAGGATGCTTGTTTCCGGTCCAGGGAGGACCTGGCTTGGCAGTTCGGGCTGGACTGTTCCCACAAGGAATAGGGTCAAGACTGATTTGCATATGGCTGGGTCCAAACTGGGGTGGTGTGGTGAGCAAAAGAATGATGGATTTAACCCAGATCCTTGTGACTGGGGGTGAATGTTTGCATTGTTCAGCATTCCGTCCATCAATTGTTTCTTTTGCATTTGTTGCCCTAAGTGGGAAGGGTATGCCCAGACGTGGGTCCCGTGCTCACTACACCACTGGATTCAAGCTAGCCTGGCTGAAGAAGGGTGATGCCCTGAAACCGGTCCCAGGATGCTTGTTTCCGGTCCAGGGAGGACCTGGCTTGGCAGTTCGGGCTGGACTGTTCCCACAAGGAACAGGGTCAAGACTGATTTGCATATGGCTGGGTCCAAACTGGGGTGGTGTGGTGAGCAAAAGAATGATGGATTTAACCCAGATCCTTGTGACTGGGGGTGAATGTTTGCATTGTTCAGCATTCCGTCCATCAATTGTTTCTTTTGCATTTCTAATTGTGGGCATCGTCTTTTGGAATATATATATATATATATATATATATATATATATATATATATATATATATATATATATATATATTTTAGAATTGTGTGTTTTTCCTGGGCCTCAGGGGAAAACACACATTTGAATAAAAAACGTGGCCCCCCCCCAAAGGAGAGTCGACCCATGTGCTAAGGGTCAAACTCCTACCTACTTTTTTTATTTTTTTTATTTTTCAATGTGTGGTTTCCCTTCAGGAGCCACCCATTTCGTAAAAATTATTTAGGGGCCCAAAGGGGGTCGGACCATATACAAGGAGGGACGCCTCCCTGTAAATTTAATTAAAAGAAAAAATACTTGCGCCCCCTCATAGAAAAACACCTTTTATTTTTTTTTATTTGTCCCCAGGGAGATCAGCCCGTTACCCCAAGGGTGACCCCCCCCACCAACAAACATCACTGGTGGCCTAGTGGTTTCCTGATTGTGGTTCCATTGCGACGAAGATTCAAAGCCAGGAAACAGCTTCAGGATGGCCTCGTTGGCGAGGGGAGACTCTCCCCTTTCAAATGAGGCCTTCGTGAAACCTGAGGAGGCTGTTTTCTGAATTCTTTCTCCACCGGAGCCGGAGAGACCATTCACCTGCTCATTCCCACCTTTCCAGTGGGGAATATGTGGCATCAGTACGTCTTGGGGCACGCTATGTCACAGATGGGTGGGAGGAGGTATGGTGGCTGACACAGAAGTGATTCTGCATCACCCCTGCCCATTAGAAACAAGCTTTGGCAATGCCAATTGGTCTCGGCATATTAATGAGTTTAGTGATGTAGTTGCAATTATAAATATATTAATATACTGTGTTTAGTATCAGATGAATAAGTTAGCAGGTTAGCAATGACTTCAGAAGTAGCAGAATAGTAATGCAGCAGTTTTAGTAGTAAAGCAGTTACAGCAGGAGCAATAGAGTAGCGATAGCAGTTAACATTAGTGCATTGCTAGTAGTATTAGCAGAACAGCAGTATGAGCAAAGTTAGTATGATAGCAGTGTCAGCAGATTGAGCAGTTTAGCAATAACAGTAATATAAGGAGAACTAATACAATTTCATCAGGAGAATAGTAATAGGAGTAAGATCACAGAAGTAACAGTGGGACAGTATTGTGAGCAGCATTATTAGATTAGAACTGCACTAACAGGAGAACAATAATAAAAGCATTAGGAGAGCAGGAACAGCAGTGGTATTTGTAGAGCTTTTATAGCAGAGTTATTGTGAGAGTTGTGACAGAAGTTCTGGGTAAGCAGTAACTGCATTATTAGCAATAGACAGCTACAGCGGTATTAGTAGTTAACAGGATAGCAGTAACAGTAGTAAAGGAGAAGAACACAATAGCAGCAGGAGAGCAGTAATAGGGGCGTGAGTAGATTTGTGACAGCATATATAAGAGGAATGCCTACCAATGACCAGCCTTAACTTCCTGACAGAGTAATGATCTGTAGAAAGGGGTATCCTTAAAAATGAGAATATGTAGCATCTTTTCCAATACCCCAAGAGTGAGGCTGCTAAAGACCGTCATGACAAAAACGGTTTTCTAGCGCTCTGAGGCTTGATCTGACAGTGGTCCCTACAAAGTATTTCCCCACAAACACATCAGAAAGTGCGTGGCTGACGCCCAAGAATAACAAATCCTGAGTAAAGCTTCCAGAAGCGCAAGCACAAAAGGCTAATGGCAGAGCAGCACTTGTGCTCTTACTGCGATAATAGAAAAAGCCTCGAGCTTTGAGCGGGTTTAGTAACAGAAAGCCGACTTTTAACGCGTACCTTCAATGCATGTTCAACATTTCTAAAGCGCACGCGCTCGAGGAGCCATGAGTCACCTCAACACTTTCCTGCTGTTCCTGTTTCCTCTGAGAGAACACATGTCTCTTAACAACAGCAACACATACAGTAGGAGTGAAATTTTCTTCTAAATCCAAAAAGGCATGTTTCAATACACCAATATATCCACTTCTGGCAATTTTGTGCATTTGACCATAAATACGAAGACCTTCCGGACCCAAACAGTGCATAAGGATATGTTTCTTTCAGGTGAGTAGTACACTATTATCCTCTACAGTGGCAATATAGTTCATAAAATACTCCTTACATTCTATCTGCTTGCTTCACCAGAAATAGGCAAAAACTCCTTTGGAGTCCTCAAAATATTTTTAACAGGAGTGGAAGTAGTGATCGTGAAGTAAAATGAAAATTGGTGTTACAA
Organism: Calotriton arnoldi; assembly: GCA_963921515.1. NCBI lineage: Eukaryota > Metazoa > Chordata > Amphibia > Caudata > Salamandridae > Calotriton > Calotriton arnoldi. The sequence continues at coordinate 903,851 of CAWUFW010001109.1, read as the reverse complement.
ATTAAATCGTACCTTCAAATGTCTAAAGAAAGTGAAAAAACCCCTCTCAACCATGTTTTACTTGAAGAGATTGTTAAAAATTCTAGAGACTCCGAAGTGCCAGACAAGAAAATGACTGCATGTGTATCACATCACTTGACCTTGGTGAAAGTAAAACACTAGAATACTGCGTATCCTTGCAGTAGAATACTTTAACGACGACGGCATGTTGGCGACTCAGCGCAACCTTGTCATAAATGCTATGACATAACACACATCAAATAAAACAGCAGACTTGTGTTTGCGTGTGAAGGTGTACGAGGCTCGCTTTTGAACGTACACAGAGACCGCGTTAGCCTACGCCAGCCACCAATGAGCAACCCCCACAATGCCAAATCGGCTATGCGAGTAAGTTTTAAATAATCTTGACTACCTTTTTATGGTGCCAGATAGTTCTTTTGGTCAAAAACCACAGAGTCACTCACATACGTTAAAGTTAAAATAAACTTCTGCTGGTGAGTCATTTTCTCTGACGATGTCGGGAGACTGTGGGATCTGGGGTTGATTGGTGCCTATCCTCGCTGCCAAATTCTAGACTAATGATTCTGTGAGACAACACGGTAGAGGTAAGATCTACTTTAGTCCAATTAACCCTGAACATGCACAAGGAAACCGCTCCTGTACCTCCTCCGAAGCTCGCTGCCCGCAACATTCTGAAGCCTACCATAAATACCCCTGAATATAGAATACAGAATGTGAGAACGTACAATCATTCTGTCAGCTCCATCAACCCCAATACTACAGAAAGGTTCTGGTTGAAATCTCTTCAGGCTTCGTCTCCAATGATGTTATTATCCCGGTTCCTGTTTGGGGGATGCTCAAGGAAGTGAAGCGCAGCAAATGCCTGCAGAGTTAACCCACTCCTAATCAACTTCCGGGTGAGCCACGGAATCCACGACCGGGCGGACTTTTGGCGCATGCACACCATATAAGGCAGCGCGCGCATGTTAATGCGCACTATTTTAAAAACAAACATTTGCATTGCAATAGAACTCGCATTTACGCTAGTTCTATTGCATTTTAAACCGGAGTGCGGGCGGGGAAAAAAGGCAGAAACAGGAGTGGGGGGGATGATGGCTTTGCGAAAAATCACGGACTGTGTAAGGGGGCGGGGGGGACACAGGGAAAAAACTAATGTTAAGTAAAGGGGCCAATAGCCTCGGATGTGTACAAATTACGCCATGGATGTTAGGAGGAGGGACTAACAAGGTAAACACCAATCAGAATGCGGCATTTACGATTTCGGCCAATTAAAAAGATAGCCGGAAAGTGGGCGGAGCTTCCCCCACTATACTGTATACAGCATCTCTCGACGAGACAACGCATGCGCTGCCTAGGCCGAGACCTAAAATAGGAATCATCTTGTGCAAGCACCGTATGATCCCTTGTAGCCCTCACCTGTGTCGGCCAATGGGAAGAGAATGCGGAGGTCAGCCATTGGCTAACCGCTGCACTAATAGGGTTAATGAAAATGTGCATTTTATGTTTATTCATATTATAAAGTTACATTTGGGTTCTTATTTTGCGTGCATCATATTTTGTATGTGCGTAATTGGGTTGGGTTTTATTGTTATGTTTATTGTATTATTCTGTGTTATTAGTGTCTAAGGGGAATATGTGTAGAGACTAACATGGCATTGCTGCATAGGGGTTTAGAATGTAGAATGCGTGGATCAGTTGGAGGGTTCTCAGGATAGCAATTCCTGCCGGGGATGGAGGCCATGACAGGTGGAATAAAGACGTTGGTTTACCACACTCTTGTCTTCGTCTTACTTATAGTTATTTACGACAAAAAGCATGCATATTTGGGACACTATTACCAACAATCACACCGGAACAAGCCAACTCAGTAGCACTTATGCTATCTACCTTGAAATGATGATTTGCTGAGTGGACGCCCCACAATTCAAACCTCTGACCACAGGCTGAAACGCAAATCGCAGGAGGGGAACCATTAGTCCATTGAGTCACCAGCTCTTGCTGTGAGTATTTGTTCTAGTAATTTCAGTGTCTTTTGTCAAATCTAGAGCCGTCGTTTTTTTGACTACATGTGTATTTTAAATCTTGAACCCCAAACCCCTGAAAATAGGATATCAGATTTTTTGATTTCTGTAAAACAATTGACCTCTTTAAGCCTGGTGTTCGCTCTGTCTGTTCGAGACAACAACTCTAAAATGGCGGCTGCAGAAGTCATACTGGGCAGGTAGCTCCTGCCCCCTTCGCTGAAGACTCGACAGCTCAAGAGGGCTCCTCCCCCTCTCCCATAATATCATAGTGCCATCTCCACTTGGCAGCCAAGCTGTCAAGGTAACAGATGCCATTGTTAAGGCAGTCAAGGTAGTCATTCAGATCTTGTCGGATTTCATTTGATAATAATGGCAACGTTAATAACACTAATTTCATTTTAATGTGAATCATTATCGTTTTTTTAGTTCTCAGCCCTCCCTTTCCTTGCAGATCGTGATCACAGGCAGGAGTCCTGGAGAAAAGCAAAAATTAAAATGATAAATGCAGAAAATCGCAGTGTATTCACCTTTATTCTAGTTTCATGCTCTATGACAGGTCATTATATCATGGCTCTTATTGCATCAGCCTGTGTGAGGACAAAGGTCCAGTGCTTCTATGTCACCCTTAAACCGTTTGTCTCTACCCGTTGAGTTCCCTGTGTGTGTAACATTTTTCATGTGGTTGTCTGTCGCTCAGAGGTAGCACTCCAGGGGCGTAGCTTTTGGGTTGGGGGGTGAGGGGTGTTTGGGGTGTTATACCCCTCTGATAAATGTATTTTCAGCTTAATAGCTGGGTACAGGTGCTTTCAGTCGGATATGGTAAGGTGTCTGATTTCTCCTGGGATTTTTGCATAAACACATAGACAAAAGAAACGCACACAAACTCTCATCTCTGTTTTGAAAGCCCTGGAAAATGTTTATTTTTATAAAATATTGTGGTTCTCTCATTTGGTATTTCAATTAATCCGTATTCCTCTCTCCCTTTCCACTGCCTCTTAAGTCCCTCTCATGTGCCCTGCTTGTCATTTTATATATTTTAACATTATATGTCAGCGTGAAATGGAAATAAAGATAGACATAAGGGCAGACAAGAAGGTGAAAAGGATGAATTTAGAAAGGATATAAGAAGTGGGGCGGTGAGAAGAGAGGAAAAGTGATAAATCAGAAGGAGACGAGGGAAGGAAAAGACAAAGGAAAGGATGATTGCCTGAAAAAGGAGAATAAGAATCATAAAATAAGAAGGATGAGAAGTGTGGCAGAAACCCAAATTAAGAAAGATAAAAGTGAAACGGAAATGAGCAAGGGAGAGAAGTAGGGATTCAGAAGACTTAGATGCTGTGAGAAAGAAATGAGAGACAAGTGTAGATAAGAGGGCATCTGGGAGGTTTTGATGACGCTAACAGTGATAGATATAGTGACATTATAGACAGGGATACAGTTGCTCCCTTAGCATATTGCCGATTTTCTAGTGATAAGAAAGGCTGTCTTTGCCATACTGCAGACATTGTAGGTATTATGGTGGTCTTGGCATAAGGTGAATCTCCTTTGCAAATTGTGGGGATTGCAAAAATGTCAGTGGCACTAGCATGAGTTTACATTATTTGAGACGGTGTGGTCCATATTGACACTTTAAAGCCCTTCGTGTAAAGCAGTCCTCCTTGGAACGTTTTGTCCATTTAGTGCATTATGGTGACCCTGGCATGCTGTAGATCTTCTTGGAAAATTATGGGCATTCTAGGCATTATGGTGGGTTAAACATAATATAGTCCTTATTGACATGTTGTGGACATCCTGGCATCATTCTAGCTATAATGGTGTTGATGACATGAGGTGGCCCCCATTAGTATATTCTCAGCATCATTGGCATTACTGTGGCCATCCAAGTAACAGTGGTGCACATGTCTAACATATGGTGGCCATCCACAGGTTAGTGAAATTGTCAGCTTCCACAGGCACATGATGGACATCCCCAACATGGGAATGTGATACAGGGGCAAGTGTAGTGGATTCTGCGCACGTGTGGCAGTGGTACATGAAAGCACCTGAAGAAAATGACAAGATAGTATTTGGGATTCAAGCTGGTGGATTTAGTACAAATGAAAACTGATAATTAGTTGATCAAATGTATTTTTTTTTTAAATTGCAGGCATTTTTCTGGAGGAATTGGGTTTATTTATCGAAGCTGCCAAGCTGTCATTTGGGAACACAATTTGTGTTTTTCAGGAGAAGCCAGCCTATGGTAGGGGTAAAGCTGCTTGCATAGACATTGCATAGTAAAGGCTTCTATTTGTGTGATAGTTAAATCAGACTGGAGTCAAAAATTGCTAAAAAGAAAAACAAGCCTCTCTATTTGTGTCCTCAGGTTCTGGAATGACATTCCTCTATCCACCAGGACTATCCCATCCCTTCTCTAATTCAGGAAAGAGATGGCGATACACCTTCTTAAACACTACACCACAATAAAGTAACAGTCCACACTCATTCTAAAAACCCAGCTACCGCTCCAATCGTTCACTGACTGTGTCTTTACTTTTGACCTTGCGCAGTTCACAGCTTAATTTCAGGTACTTAATTTCAGGTACTTCAGGTGCCCTATAAATTCCGCATACATACAAATGTACAATTAATTCTGCATATTTTCAAAATATTCTTTGGGAGAAGGCTCCCTTAATATCTCCTGGGAAGATTAAACTTAGCAGGCCATACTAGAGTTTTTGATTTATTTCTTGAAATTGATACTGAAGAACTAATTGTATATTGTTTTGCTTTTTGGGCAAATTATTCAACAAAATGAGCTGTAAAAGATGTCAATTCGACTTATTTCTTAAAAATGTCCTGTGGGAGAAACATCTCAGCTCTTAACTCTTCTAGAGATGGTTGTGTTTGCTCATTCGTTACCTTTGTCATATTGGTTAAAAGTGGGACTATTTCAGTTTTCTGACAACTCACTTGAAGACTAGTCTGTGAGCACAGACAGAACCCCCCCTTTTGAGGGGTACATTGCAAGAGACCGCAAATTCTATTGGAAATTCCATTAGCATTGATGGTCACTGATGAATTTTTGCAGAACAATTAATTTGAAACATGGTGGCTACAGAGACTTTCTGGGGGAACCTCTACTTCCCTACTAAGTAATTCAAAATAATGCAGATTTTTTCTCCTGCCACCTTGGTGGAGGTTTTTAATCTGTCCATTAAATCCAGTGACTAAACTCTACATCAGGTTCTTGGTCAGCAGACAGTGGAAAAGCAGGCTAGGTGTGAAGGCAGACCAGATATTGTCCTCTGAGTTGAAAGAGTGTCTGATAGTATATAAACCCAAGCCTTTAGTGGAGAGCCACAGAAGCAAATAATGTTCCTTAGAGGTCCCCTCAAAAATTGGATTTAGCTTGTATCAGAAGACTTAATAAGCCCTTCCAGCATCAGAGGGCCCGATTCACAGAACTAACTTAAGACAAAATCCTAAACTTACTACCATTTTGGTATTCACAGAAGGCACTTACTCATTTTGGTATTCTGTTGGGATCGCGGGATCTCGTGCTGCTGCACGAGATGCCTGGTGTGGGGTTCCCTGCGTGGAACATGGAATGGGAAGGCAATGGCAGTTGCTGCTGGGAGCCTGGGGAGCCGGACGCATTAAAGAAGACTTTGAAACTTACCGAATTGTGTCTTCTTTTCATTGGCGACGGGTGTTCGGCCCCCAGCCTTCCTTTCGTCGTCGTTGTGGAGAGTGGACGGCGGAGGACTTCATCCTTGGTGAAGGTGGGAAGCTGGTCAGCTGTTGCTGAAGTGGTTCACCCGTTGCAGAAATCTGTATCCTGTGGCAGTTCGGTCTTCCTATCCTGAAGACGACGGTCCCCTGAACTGGTGAGGTTTGATTTTCGGAGAATTCCCGGAGGGGTGTATCAGCGGAATTTCCTGGGGCGCGAGGGCTGTTTGAGTGTCCCGTGAGTGACGACCGGCGCGCGAGTCGGCGCGCGTCACATCACGTGCGCGAGCTCTTCCCGAGTCTTCCGTGCAGTGACGACCGGCGCGCGAGTCGGCGCGCGTCACATCACGTGCGCGTGTCCTAGCAACCAGTGCGCGAATCAACCTGTTGGTTGGTTTCAGTTGTCTCGGCAACCTGCGTGTGTAGCCGGCAGTAGCTTTGCGATTCAAACAGCTGCGTCCTTCCGTGAATTACTATTCAACACAGTATGGTGGTGACATCCGGCGCGTGAATCGGCGCGCGTCACACCACACTTGTTTTTTCCCTCGCTACATATTGTGAATTCAACGGTGACACGCACACCAAGTGTGTCAAAGTACATTTTGGTATTTATTGGCCATGATGATATGCGTATCTAGAGACTTGCACAGTTTGGGCAACACAGCGTGCAACATCATTTTAACAAATATATTGATGGAGTGCTGAGTAGTCTACAACATTAACTCTTCACCTTGGTCCAAGGTAACTGGTCAATTGCAACATTTGAGGCGGCAACTCACCCACGTGTGGCCATCAAATGGATCGCGTAACCCCGCCACCTCCCTTTTACAATCACCCGGTACTCCTCCAGTATCTTGGCAACAATGGAAGGAGACATTTGACGCATATCTTGAGGCAATTGATGGGGACACTTTTACTTCAAAGAAAAAAAAGGCCCTACTTACTTATAACTTGGGTTCTGAAGGTAGGACCATTTTAAAAACCCTACCTCTGGAACTTGTTAGAACATGCATAAGTAGTGGTGATGAAGGGGACTCTTTAGTGGTAGATGATTATGCCTCACTCATCAAAACCTTAGATAAGAGATTTAATCCTAAAAGAAATATTGTCCTTGAGCGCCACAAATTTCTGCAGTGCGCTCAAATTCCCGGCGAATCTAGTGACGATTTTGTAGCTGCTCTGAGAACTCTAGCTGTTACGTGCAATTATAGGGAGTTCAGAGATGAAATTATCCGTGATCAGCTAATTGAGCGCACTTGCAACAAGAAAATTCAGGAAAAACTTTTATCTACTGACGATCCTGATCTGGAAACTGCTCTCACTATTGCTAAAAGTATTGAGCATTCTCAGTTATGCATGAAAGAAATGAGTGGATCCGTAACGCTCAATGAAATCAAGTTGGTCACTACTAGACCTACAAGTAAACCGACCAGGAGAATGAATGCAAGTGTACCAGGTATAGCTTCATCTACATTGAATTCGTCAAAATCCAAGTCGGATACATCTGATCTCTCTTGCTACCGGTGTGGCAGCAAGTCTCATTTGGGCAACTTCAAATTTTGTTTTGCTGCAAATCAGACATGCTTCAAGTGTGGCAAGAAAGGACATTTGGCACGCATGTGCAGAGCCGTTGCGCAGAAAGGACTGTCAAAAACCGTCAGAGCTATTGGAGAGACCTATGTTGAGGTTGGGGAGGATGAGGAAGGTTATGAATTATTAATGTTGTCTTCATCTTCATCTTCTATCCAACCGGATGGTGTGGTGGAAATTGCTTCTATTGCTGAATCTCATAAGAGGAAGTCCCCTGTATGTGTCATAAGTCTTAAGGGTAAAGACATGAAGTTTCTAGCAGACTCTGGTTCCCCATTTACCCTCATTAATGCCAAGGAGCTTGAGGGATTAAGTGACATTGCCATAGGTCGGTCTGATATAAGAATTTTTGCGTATGGTGGTAAAAGGGTGGAGGTGTTGGGTAAGTTCGAAAGCAACCCAGAGTTCAAAGGAGATTCAACTCGGGGGACTGTATTTGTAGTCAAAGAAGGTGCCAATTTATTAGGATGGGAGGAACAAGGCGAGCTTGGGATCATCTTGGATCCCAACCATCCTGACATGGTTCTATCAAAACATGAGGCCAAACAGTTTTACTCTAGTTTCCCTGCCATTACCCCTGTGCATACTGTCACAGCAGAATTCTTATCCAAAGGGGATTGGATTCAAAGGTATCCATAGATTTTCGATGGTAGGTTGGGTAAACTCAAAGGCTTTCAGCATCGTATTGTCCTTAAAGAGGGTGATGTAGCGGTTACACACAAGGTGCGTAAAGTACCGTTGAGCATGCAGGGTGAGCTGAGACAGGAGCTTGAGTGCTTGTGTACCATGGGGGTGATTGAGCCGATTGAGGGATCTGAGTGGTTGTCTCCCATCGTTTTAGCGCGGAAGGCAGACAAGTCCCTTAGGATGTGTGTGGACTTGCGTGATCTAAATGCATGTATATGGGTTGACCGTCAACCCCTGCCCAACATTAATGAAATGTTGTCAACTCTAGAAGGTGCAAGATATTTTTCCTCACTTGACATCTCCTCTGCCTATCATCAGGTGGAATTATGTAAGGATTCAAGACATTTCACATCCTTTGTGACACCGGAAGGGGCGTTTCGCTATGTACGCATGCCATTTGGTCTAGCGTCGGCTTCTGCAGTGTTCCAGCGTCTTATGGGGAACCTATTTAAGAACACTGTGGGAGTCGTGTTTTTCCAAGATGACATTCTAACGGAGACTGAGCATAATGATAGGCTTAAGCAGGTATTAGACATCATAAGGTCCAGTGGCTTAACATTAAGGAAGGACAAATGTAAATTTCTTCAGGAAGGGGTAGACTATTTGGGACACCACATTTCTGCGAATGGGGTGGAACCCAAAGTCAAGCTTCTTGATGCCATTCAATTCGCACCAGAACCTCAGAATAAGGATCAACTTCGCTCATTCCTTGGGCTGATTGAATATTATGCCAAATTTGTGGCTAATTTCTCAGAAAAGACTGTACATTTGCATGAGCTCTTGAAGAAGAATGCGAGGTATGTGTGGTCAGACCAATGTGCTGTTGACTTTAAGATGTTAAAAGAGGCAATTGTGCATGCACGTCCACTCAAGTTATTCAACATCAATGACCGTTGTATTGTTACCACCGATGCTAGTAATGTTGGTCTTGGGGCTGTGCTCATGCAGAAGAGAGCTGATAATAGGGAAGAGATCATTGCCTTTGCCTCTAGAACACTGCGTGGGGCGGAAAGCACCTATTCCACAATTGAAAAGGAGGCTTTGGCTCTGTGGTGGGGTGTGCAATATTTCCGTAACTTCTTGTGGGGTAATGAATTTTTACTGAGAACTGACCATAAACCACTGATAGATCTTTTCACTACAAAGGGTGGTGGTAGAGCCACTCCACGTATAGCAAAGTGGCAATACAGATTAAATTAATTCAATTACCGCTTGGAATATGTGGCTGGTGTAAGGAATCATGTAGCTGATTGTCTATCCAGACTACCCCTCTCAGACAGTGTCTCTGATGTTGAAGGTGAAGAGTGGGAAATGGGGTGTGCTGTCAGTGCAGTGGAGGACGCGGGTGTGGCATTGTCTGAGGCAAATTGGAAGTTGGCCTTGTCTGAAGATGCTGAGATCAGCAGGGTTATGGATTTTGTTGCGCATGGATGGCCCAATAATATGAACTTGACTACAGAATTGATTCCTTTCAAAAGAATTTGTGATGAATTGTCTATTGTTGATGGGATTTTGCGCAGAGGAGGATTGTTGGTTGTGCCTGTGACTATGCGAAAGAGCGTGTTGGATCTTGCTCATGAAGGTCATTTAGGCATTCGCGCCATGAAGCGGAGAGTTAGAGAGTATTTTTGGTGGCCAGGAGTTGATAGGGATATTGAGCAGTGTGTTAGGGAGTGTGGTGCGTGCGTTTTGAGCGATAAAACGCAAGTAACTTATCCTTCTCCCATTGTTCCTGTGAGTGTGAAGAATTCACCTTGGTCGAAGTTGGCATTTGATGTATCTGGTCCTTTTGGTGGTATGGGTAGTTCACCCAAATATGCTTTGGTGTTGATTGATTATATGTCCAAATGGGCGGAGGTAAAATTTGTTGATAGTGTCAATTCTGCTATGATTATTGATTTTTTCAAGGATGTTTCCGGAGGAGTTAGTGACGGATAACGGGACCCAGTTGGTGTCTCTGGAGATGCAGGAATTTTTGAAAGTGCATGGCATCAAACATATCGTCACCTCCCTTTATCATCCCCGTAGTAATGGTCTAGTGGAGCGCTTGAACCGTGTCATTAAAGACCAGTTACAGTTAGCTTTTGTCAATGGTTTGCATTGGAAGATGGTGATTTCTAAGATGTTGTGGGCAATGAGAGTGACTCCTCATTCTAGTACTGGAATGTCTCCTTTCACCCTGTTGAGAGGTAGGGTGGCTGGTTCTAAGTTGAACAAAGATTGGATGTCAAGAAAGGTGGTTGATGTGCAAAAGTTGGGTGAGGTTGTTGATGTTAGAGCTGCTGTTCAAGCCAAGTACGCATTTGATGTGGTCAGGGTATCCCCAGTATGTCCAGGAGATTGGGTAAGAATTAAGAAACCTGTTCTAGTTCGCAAGGGATTCTCACACTTTTCTGCACCAGTCAGAGTAAAAGAGTACGAGATCATGTGGTTGTTTTGGAGAATGGGAAAATATGGAATAAGTGTGCAGTCTCGGTTATCCCTGAGTCAAAAGCTGAGTATGTGAAAGATAAGTTTGGTGTTCACACTCCTTCTACAGCTTTATCTCATGAGGTGAGTGGTTCCAAGGTTTTAGTTTCTGCCAAAGATGTTGTTCCCCGGGCCTCTTCTTCTAGAAAGAAGGTTGTTCCAACGAAATTCCGGGATTATGTCAGGTATTAAATTCTTTAGATCATTAAACAATATGTTATTATGCTGTTTTTTAGTTGCTTTTCTTTTATTTTGTGTTTTGCTTTTGTGTTTTATATCTTTTGTTTTCATGTGAAGGATGGGGGGTGTGTTGGGATCTCGGGATCTCGTGCTGCTGCACGAGATGCCTGGCGTGGGGTTCCCTGCGTGGAACATGGAATGGGAAGGCAACGGCAGTTGCTGCTGGGAGCCTGGGGAGCCGGACGCATTAAAGAAGACTTCGAAACTTACCGAATTGTGTCTTCTTTTCATATTCACAGAAGGCACTTACTCATAAATGAGTAAGTGCCTTCTGTGAATACCAAAATGAGTAATTTACTCATTTTGTGTAACTTACTCATTTTGGTATTCACAGAAGGCACTTACTCATTTATGAGTAAGTGCCTTCTGTGAATACCAAAATGAGTAAGTTACACAAAATGAGTAAGTTACTCAAAATGAATAAGTAAGTGCCTTCTGTGAATACCAAAATGGTAGTAAGTTTAGGGTTTTGTCTTAAGTTAGTTCTGTGAATCGGGCCCAGCGTGATTAACAGACCCAACTAGATTCACTCTCAAGATGAAGAAAAGCCCCAACCAATTGATGTTTAATTTACCTCAGAGAATGACAGCATTTCATAGTGTCAGCCCATGTCTCACACATCATCAAATCTCAAAAAATGGAGGAGAGGGAGATTAAATTTAAAGTAGGACTGATGCCTCCTAATATTTACTAAGCAATAAACAAAGGTTCTCCTACATCTTTTAAACTATATAGGATTAGATAATTCTGCTTCCAAGGCCCTTGCTAATTATGTTGGGTCCTTATTTCTGAAAAGATGCATAGATGTATAAACCTTAAAGAGCCCTTCACATCTTAGGTGAAAACAACATTCTTGTTATTACTGAATCCCCCTCTGACATTGTATGTGTGACTAAAGATTGCAAATCCACAAAAGATAAAGCCAACTGGGGTTTAGGACCTCCAGAAAAATGCTCAGCATCAAGTAGTCTATTTATTTTGAACAGCAGACCTCACCCATGTGTTCAGTGGCGTAACGAAACTTGAGATGACCCCTGCAAGTTCAGTGGAGGGGCCCCCTCTGGACTTAAACAGGAGCTCTCCATCCAGGGCACTGTGCTGAGAGGGCCCCTGGAGCTTGGAGCCCCCCGCACCGCGGGGGCTGCGGGGGCCTATGTTATGCCACTGCATGTGTTGTGGCATGCTTCATCATCGGAAACCATCCTCATCCGTGAACGTTGTTTCATCCAGATGAGCTCAGCCACTAATCAGCATCATCTCCTTTGAAAAAATGTTATAGTTATGCTTTCAAGATTCTTGCCAGTGGTTTTCTGAAGACTTTACATCTGCTGTGGCCTTCGCATGGTGTGGGCCTATGGCAGTGTGCTGTATTTAATTGCAGGTCAGGATTGTCCTCCTGCTGCAATGCTGGCCAGGAAGCCTGGATGTGGCCTTGTGATCCTGGAGTTGATTTCTCAGTTTACCCCAGTGTCTGGGAGGACCACTGGGGCTCCTGGAGTCCTTGTATAGGTGTTGCCTACCCTTCCAGCTCATCTGACGTTTTTCAGTCGCTCAACAGTTTTGTGTAAGCTTCAGGAGGTAATGAGGTATGGGTACTGGATTGGACCTGCCTGTCCATGGCCTCCCACCCACTAATGAGAGCCTGCAGTGGTGCTATGCAGCACAGACCACTACATCTTGCTGCTCAACCAGTGCAAGAAACTGTTTGCTAGCTGCACAATGTCAAGGCAGATGACATAGTCACACTATTTCTATGGTCATGTCTGTGAGGAAGGGAGGCATTGAGTCCTCCTCAAAGTGGCCAGGGACTTTTAGTTTGGATGTTTGAGGCTATCATTCCCTGGTCAAGACTAGAGTCTTTAACGTTGTTGGAGCACACGCAAGAGTAAGAGCTGGTGGGCTCATTCACCAGGTCTTATGTATATTAGATGATCCTGAGACGATGCACTAGAGTTTTTATCGACAAGACAATGCATTGCACCTTTGTGCACGCGTTCAGAAATGATTCCAGTACTGATGTGGAAGGTGGAGGTCTGTGTCTTTACAATGCATCAAACATCAACAGAGAGCTCCTGCTCAGATTGCAAGACCGACAGCCCTTCCCAAATGCATCATGATGGATTCAGTGCAGAGCAGTCTGTTTCCTCACATTTTTCATAGTATTTCGTAGTAAGTATTGAAATGTTTAGGCACAGACAGTGTTGGCCATCTCCTTACACACGTATGTGCCTTATTCGTCTTAGTTCTCATGAGTGGAACAGCTGTCTGTGAGGGGTGCTGACTTGCTTCCTTGGTTCCTATGGTCAAATGCCCTAAACAGGTGTCATGTATCAAACCTCAGTAGATGGGATGCACACAGATTAGCAATCACCAGCCTCCATGAAAGCTTTAATGAGAGGTAGTGCAGAAAAGTCTGTTTTTCATAGCATTTCCTGATAAATTTCAGCTCAGCGGTGCCGGACTCCACTTTACTCATGCATGGATGTTATTCTCAAGCTACCTGTGTCAGTCTGTCTGTGTCCGGCCGTCTAAATCAGCCTCTAAATGTCAAACAGTAAAAGTACATCTGTCGATAATTGGTTGCCTATACCTGGTTTTTCATGTCTGATTGTCTGTCTTTCTCTCTCTGGTTATCTTTGTCTGGCGATATATTAGTGAATATCTAACCCATACTTCTTTTTCTATGTATCTATTTATTTGTGCATTTATCTTTTTGCATGTTGCTCTCTCACACCTGAGGGGCTCTGTTAGAACTGGGTGTCTCTAGTTGGCAATGATTTGCACCTTTGTCCAAGTAGGGACCCTTTCTTCTAGTCAGGATAAGGGAGTTACACTCCTAAAATAACCCCTGCTCACCCTCTTGGTCGCTTGGCATGAGCAGTCAGGCTTATCTCAGAGGCAGTGTGTAAAGCATTTGCACATAACCAACAATAATACAGTGAAGACACTACAAAAGGACACCACACCAGTTTAGAAAAATATCCAATATTTTTATATATCCAAAACAAGACCAAAAATGATAAAAATCCACCATACAGTTCTCAGAAATCTTCAATAAACAAAAATAGACTTGAAATACAGTTCCTTGAAGTCAATAGCGCCGTCTGGGGCTATCACGGCGCAGTGAACAACAAATCCAAACAGTTCTGGCTGACCGCGGTGTCGCTGCGCCAGCTTCGGTGTCAGGAAGACCCGCAAAACAGTACCTTTAGAAATATAGGGCGTCGGTGATCTCTCGATGAGCCCCGAAGGGCCGGTATCCGCAGGCGTCGGTTCCGGAGGTCGGTGGAGGAGTCGTTGGGCTCTTGAAGTCACACACGTTGCAGACCAAACTCCTCACGATTGAAGTCGGGAGCGCCAGCGTCGGTAGGCATCGTGTGCTGTGGTGCAAAGTGCAGCGGTGCGGCATGCGGTGCCCTCAGGTCGTGGTGCAGGCAGCAGCTCGTTGACGGTCGTCCAGCAGCGTCGGTGAGACCAGGGCTGCAGTGCGAAGTGTTGCGGTGCTTTTCGTGGTGCTGGCAGGTCACGGTGCAAGCAGCAGCGGCGTCAGTAGCGGCCCATGGTGGGAGTGCTGCCGGGCGGTGACGCGGGGCGGGGCAGGGTAGGGGGTAGTAAACTATGGAATACGGCCGCACAGAGGTAAGTAAACAAACAAATAAATAAAACGAATTTCGTTGCGCGCGCTGCATCGCCAAATGCGATGCAGTGCGCGCATGCAATTGCGTTTATTTATTTGTTTGTTTACCTCTGTGCGGCCGTATTCCGTAGTTGACTACCTCCCACCCTGCCCCTCCCCCGCCCCGCGTCACCGTTCGCCAGCACTCCCACCACGGGCCGCTACTGGGCGGCGTCGTTGCTGAAGCGCTGTCGTCAGCTGACGAACTGGAGTCAATGGCGCCGGCATCGGTGGGCCAAGCCTGTGGTGCGGGATGAGGACGGTGTGTCGTGCAACTTATGAGCGGTGCCCTTGTACCACGGTGCAAGCATTAGCATCGATGTCGGCGTGGAGCAGTGTCGTCGGGGATACCAAGGCGGCGTCGTGAAGCAAGGCGGTGCGAAGTGCGTGCCCACAGGTCGCGGTGCAAGCAGCAGCTCGGTGGCGACGGCGGGTGGCAGCAGCAGTGAGACCAGGGTTGCGGTGCGGCGTGCAGTGGTGCCCTCTACGGTGCCTTCAGGACACGGAGTCGGCAGCGGCGTCATAGACGGCGTCGGGTTGCTTTTTCTTCTGTTGCAGCACAAAACACACAGTCCCCAGTGCTGATGGCAGAAGAACTTGAAGTCTTTGCTGTTCCTGAGACTTCTTGAACAGGGAGCAAGTTCTACCTCAAGCCCTTGGAGAAACTCACAAAAAAAGGGAGGTTGCAGAAAGTTAAGTCCAGTCCTTTCACTGCCCAAGACAGAAGCAGCCACTGCAGGCCAACACAGCAAAGCACACAGCAAAGTGGTAGTTCCTCCTCACAGCTTCTCTAGCTCTTCTTCTTGGCAGTCTTCTTGGTTCCAAAAGAGTTCTAAAGTTCTGGGGTCTGGGCTCCAATACTTATACCCCAAATTCCTTAGTCCTCTCAGGCAGAGAGTGTCTGTGCTTAGTCAAAATCAGTTCTGTCCACTCTGGCCCAGCTTCCTGGCAGGGGGTGGAGACAGCATTGTGGAAAGCAGACCAGGCCCATTCAGGTGCAAGGAAATCTCCTCCCACTACTCTAAATGCAGCCCAGGTCTATTCAGCCCAGCCCTGACCCATCAGACTCACTGGAGCCACTGCACATCCCCAGCCCCTGTCACTCCAAAGTCAGACAGTCAATCCACATCTTAGCAGAGGCACACAGGATGGCTAAGAAAAAAATTACCTACTTTCTAAAAGTGGTATTTTCAAACACAGAATGTAAAAATCACCTTTACTAAAAGATGCATCTTTAGATTCTGAGTTCAGGCATACTAAACTTTATTTTCCTATCTGGTCCCAATGGGAAGTTATATTTATAAGATGTTATAAATTAACTCCCATGCTTTCCTATGGGCCAGTTAGCCTTTCAATAGTGAAAATCGAAATTGGCAGTATTTCACTATCAGGACATGCAACGCACATCAGGGCATGTCCTACCTTTCACATACACTTCACCCTGCCCACAGGGGTACCTTGGGCCTACCTTAGGGGGTGACTTACATGTAAGAAAAGGGAAGGTTAGGGCCTGGCAAGTGGGTACCCTTGCCAAGTCGACATGGCAGTTACAAACTGCGCGCAGACCCTGCAGTGGCAGGTCTGAGTTACCTTTTTAGGGCTACTCATGTGGGTGGCACAATCAGTGCTGCAAGCCCACTAGCAGCATTTGATCTAAAGGCCCTGGGCACACACCATGCACTGTACTAGGGACTGACTTGTAAATCAAATGACCAATCATGGAATCACTAATCCATAACAACAATTTACAACAGGAGCACTTGCACTTTAACACTGAACAGCAGTGAGAAAGTGCGCAGTGACACTAAACCAGCAAAAACAGAATCAAAACCGGGAGGTCAGAAAGCAAAAAGACAGGGGAAACACGCCAAAAGATGCCAAGTCTAACAGGCTCATTCACTGAGACTGCCCACTCAAGCATCTCCTAGAGACATCGAGGACTCTTTTTTTAAGGGCATTATCACGAGTCGGCTAGATTGGCGGAAGTATTAAGATTCACCACACATATCGGGATCTCAGTAAAATGACATCAGTGCTCAACCTCAGTCCTGGGTTGCACGGAGTCATCAATTTTATTATTCTCTGATTTGTCCGCCTCCATTTTGTGGTTTACTCATCACGAATCATTTTCTAAGCCTGGCAGAATTTCACACCGTTATAAAACTCCATCATGCGAATCTCTGCAAGGGCCCGGGCAGGACTCTGGAGGTCTGCAGTCATGGTGAGGGAATGCAATAAGGCGGAAAGGCAGGATATACAAACCTGGCGATTTTTACTGAAGCGTCAAAAACAATTATGTATAACTTTATGATGGTGAACATTCATGTGTGCGCAGCGGATCCGTTTTGGGCATGTTGTCATTATCCTCGTGGGCCTGGCCACGTGCCACACTCCGCAGCTAGGTGCTCGCGCTCTCTCTTCTGCTCACCTGCAGGCCAACAATAAAGGGTGCCAATTTCCACATCACTTCGGTCAAGTGAAGGCAGGTGCGCCGCCTTGGCCATCGCGGCCCACGCCCCCCCCCGGGGGGAGGGAGGCCATGTTTACCACTGGGCAGAAAATTGACTTTTGGTCTCCGCCCGGGATGCCAGCTGCTGCCACTTCCTTAGCAGATGGAAATAGTTGCAAGATGAAGAGCAGGTAAAAATGAAACAATAAACTAAGCCTCAGGTAGCGAAGCACTGCCCTCTAAAACAGGAAAGAGGCGGCCTGCACCTGAAAATAGTTCAGTGGAGGTTTTATTCAGGCATAGAGGTTTATTTGCATGTAAAGTGATGCATTAGACGTTAATATAATAAATTATACGTCGTATATTAATGCCTACCTGAATTAGAGACAGCCCTGCAAAATATTCCTAAAGTAAGTATAATGTGATCTATTACCAACTCGATGGTACTCAGAACTAATGAATGAGTTGGATGGAATGGAATAGAACATTCATCCTCAAGGACAAGGTAAGAGACACAAGCAGCAGTATAGTACGCATGCTCTACATGTCTCCACACAAGTACACTTATACTTTTGACATATTCCTTAGTAGACAGTGTCACATATCACGTAGTTCGGTGCCAGCAGAGAGGAAGGCCATGGCTCATAACAGCACTTGTAAGGGAGAAGCTAACGCGGAAGCTGTTTGACTCGAAAGAGTAAAGGACCCTTAGGACCTAAGGTGAAGATGGCCCATGAGAAGGGAAGCATGAAAAGTGAACTTAAGGCCAAGATCCCCTGAAGATTCAGTTCTGCCAGTGAGTATTGGGCACGTCTGATAAGCAGCAAGATCAAAGCTCCCTCCCTTATAGCTTAGCCCTATATTCAGGGCATGTGGTGAAAGCATATAGTTTTTGCTAGGTTGAGAACTTTGAACTTTAAAACTAGTCCCAGTAGAAAGGTGGGTGTAGCTATATGTGAGAGGTTGTGTTGTGGAAGTTTGACAAAACCTCAGGTGTGGCAGAAATGTTCCAGGGCATTAGCTGAAAAGAAGGGTACGCCTTTTGAGTGGTTTTATAGCTTGTTTTTGTGAATTGTCAATGTGTTGGTGACTGGGAAGAGGTCAAGTTTATGTGATCTTGTTCCATATAAATATGTCTTAACAGCTACTCACTCTTTCCCAGAATCACAGCAGCATTTGCTTGATTCCAGGCTCACAGGTTCTAAACAGCATGCACAGAAAGGGAAGCCGAGAGGCAAGTGAACGCCATTTTTTTTAAAGCAGAATTGGGTTTGAAAGCTGGTGTAAGGACAGGGAGGATTTGAAAATTTGGGTGAGAAACCTCCAAAAATGGACAAAGCAGGATAATCTCCAATGTGATCGCTAAGATGGGAATTGATAAGCATGTGGTAGGTAAAAAGCAGCTCCAGGGATGCTTTTTGGCTCTAAATGCTTTAGAAGTCATGTTGAGGATGCAAACAAACATGGCCCCATCAAGGGGGATACAGAATTCTTTAATATGAAACCTCATGTCAGATTTTGTATTTCCAGGGGAAGCACGGATACCCAACTCATCTAGAACCCAGCTCATCCTCCTATTATTCAGCGTTAAAGGAACGCGAGGTAGTCTACTTGCGGAAGGGGTGCTAAGACGTCACTGGTGTAAAACAAGTGAAGTCAAAGAACACAGACAAATTTAATATTTATTCAAACCAATTCTAGCTAGAATTATCTTGTTCAATAGGTGCACAGTTATATTGAGGTGTATATATAATTGGCCTTGTTCTTTATTGCCTCCCAGAAGCGATGAGGACCATTTAGCCATCAATATACATTACTGCTTTGGGGTGTGATCAGCATACGTTCAGTCCTTTTACGACTGATCATCCAAGGTCTCTTGGAATTCAGTATCATTAAAAGCCCATTTTTAAAAGCCTACTCTACACTTCAGGGAAGACCTTAAAAACATATGCTGCCTTTTCCAGGACCCCACTCTATGCTTGATCTGGGAATGCCGCTTCTTCGTGCAACTAAGCCCTATGACTTTAACTTCATAAACATTGTAAGCATTGACCAGAAGTTGCGATCCCTCATTCTACTCACTGCTTCTTAGGCTTAAAACCTCCACAACTCCTTCATGGGCCACTCTGGCCTTGTAAAGATCATAGAAGGAAGGGAACGCTAGAAAACAATTGTTGTATTATCCTACTAAACTGCATTTAAAAAAGAACACTAGAGTAGCGCCTTATGCAAAATGGTGGAAGATATTAGATACCAAAAAAGGTTATTTGCATTTATTAGTTTACCTGAGAATTTGCATTGAAATTGTTTGTGTTTCCGATCAAAACTACTCAATAAAATACTAACCTGATTGTAATAAATCTAGATGTAGAAGGAAGGTGGGGCATAGAAGACAAAAACACCAAAAACTAGAAATCAAAATGTTCAGGAATTGCAACGTGATCATGTTAGAATAGAGTCCAAAAATGAGAACACCCAGCAGTTGAAAATGCAGGGCTTTCAAATATGTTCCCTTACATACAACACACTATGTGGAATAGCAACCAGGATGACTGGTTGATGCCTCAAATGTTGCTTGAGTCGGGATTGGTGGTGTCTGGTTGATCATTATGCCCCACATGAGGCTGTAGATGTTTGTTGACTACTTTCTCCGTTCATTTCTTACTTTCAGATCTCTGGTCACAAGTACAATGTGTGCAACAAATAAAGCAGATTGCTTTGCTCCTGGGTCTGTTATTTCACACTGTGGTACACCTGCATTGTACACCACTGAGGCCAGCGCATGAAGAAGGCCAAGTACAGCTTGGCATCGCTCACGCCAGGCAGCAGGAGCAGAGACTACAGCTGGCACAGGCTGGAGACCAAACACAGATCCAGCACATCTGTTTTGTTACTCCAGCCACAACGTAAACAATACTAAACATGCAACGAGGATGAACAAAAACTGGAATTCACTGTATGTCACTGCACATTCATGAAAGTCTAAACAGCCGCAAACCTCGGGCACACTGCAGCTGCAACTCAGTGGAGGTAGCCAAGCTGGACTATTCATAGGGAGAGCAGTGTAGTCCTTTGTTGCTGTCTCTGGCCTCCCCTGAGCTGACAACATAATTATTCAGAAACCCCACATCACAAAGGAGGCAACAGAATAGTTAAAATAGTCAAACCCACAACAGAGGTATCATTAATCTTGCCTTCAACCCTCAGACGTTCAATCAGACAGATCATTGAAGGTCTGCTCTACTCCAGCCCTCAGACATTTATTTTATTTTGTTATGAATGTATTTGAAATAATAATTTCGGTGGATTGTGGAGAACACACAATAGCTATATTTTATGCAGAAGCTCCGTCACAGCAGCTGCCTTTGGACGCTGATTTGCGTTGCGAAAACTACTTTATGGTGCAGAATGAGAGGGCGTAGCCCTTGGCTGGGTTGTGTCTGTCTTCCAGGTGTGAGATTGAGCCAGGGGTAGACATGTATTATCAGCCAGGCTGGAGTCTACCTTGACTCGTTATCTATGGATCCAGAGGAATAGAAATCATGTGCAGAAAGTCATAATTTATCGCACCACACATATACAAACTGCTCGGTCATTAAATCTTAAGCAAAGGATCACACAGCAGGCATCAGGTAGCCTACTCTCAAGGTGGATTCCATATTCAAGGACAAGTTCGCCACACCATGCACACTGAGGTCTTCGCAGTGGTTGCCACCACCTAGCATGTGGTATAGCACAATATCATGCAAACAACCCCCCCCTCCCGCATACAAAACTCACGACACAACATGCAATCTTTAAATTCTAGCTCCTAAAACTAATGATAACGTGGCAGGCCTCAACAGAAAGAAAGCATAAGACACTGGGTCCTCTGACAAAGTCAACTGCAGAAGCTCTGCTGTGGGCGAGGAGTAGCACCCTCCCGAAGGTGAGGAAAACTGCTGGAGGAAACAGGAAGCTAACAGGATGTCCGCGCTCCTGCTGTTGAAGGGGTGACATTTCAAGATGAATGAACCAGTTTTGATGCCAGGTGCCCCCTTTTGCTAGGCAATAGATGTTCATGAGGACACTGCATGCCACCCAGATTGCAAATGCGCATGGCCAGTGAGGGTCTTGTTCGCGCCATATAGAACTCCGGAGGAAAAAAAAAATGATTTGTGTTGTACTTTGCAATTAGTTTACAAATGCTTTTACCGGTAAAAAATGTTTAGACTATGGACACTGCACGTTTACTCTAAATTCAGACCTGAGGGTCCATTCTGCTTTTTTTTCATCAGTGACATGAGTGCATGTGTAGAATTGTAAGACCATAAAATAAGTATCGTATCTAGAAGAGGAGGAGATAGGATACAGAGAACAACAAAAAAACACCAGGAGTGTGAATAACGTGGGAGACACATATTTACTAGAAGAGGCGTGCTTCTAGAATAAGGGGTCCTCGGGAGCAACGCTGGCGTTCTCCCTCAAAGAAAGTGGTAGACTCGCACAAAACACCTTCATAATAGATAGTAGGGGTAAAACAGGACACAGAATGCATTAAATGCTTGCAAACAAGTCGAAGTGTGAAAATAAAGGCAGAGCTGGAAACCATGTACGCCTGCCGTGCTGCAAGAGATGTGTAAACGTGCACATTAGAGGGGCCTGAGAGTCTCTCCTCGTCTGCAGACAGTTTCTATGTATTTATTATTTTTTGGAAGTATGAAGCAGACACCATCCACGCAGCCGAATGTGCCCTTACTCACACAAGACTTGAAGGAAGACGCAGCCTCTCTCTCGCAGATACAATCATTAGCTTGGGGATGAGACGCCACGCTTGACCCTGGGCAGAAGAAAGACGGCTGCCTGTCACCCAGAAGGCAGCTGCCGAGCCTGGAGAAGATTATTCTGCCTTTGAAATGTCCAGCTTCTAAGATTTCAAGATTCTAGACAGAAAGAGAGGGGGAAATGCAATCTTTAAAAGGGAAAGCAGCGAAAAAGCCGGGCCGGCAAACTGCATTAAGGCTTCCAGGAACCTTTTGTGTTTTTTACCAATGGACAGCTTATCACAACGAGCAAGAAGCTGGCTGGACTAGATAACCCAAGCCATGGCCTGGGACAGCCTCCGCTAATGGAACAGCAAACGTCTATAAAGAGAAATGGTTTGGTGCTCTCAAGAGCCGCGGTGCTGCGGGGGACGTTTGTTGAATGGCAGCTGAAAGTTTTAGACGTGTTCGAGCAAATTGAGCACTTCAAAAACAAAAACTTCCTAAGTATGATAGCTGAGATATTTACGCTATCTGGAGCTGAGCGAAGTTCCTGGCATCGGCCCCCTTTGCAACAGCTGGCTCTATTTGTTGCCATGATAGTGGTGCCAGGGGCATCCTCTATGTGCGGGGGTCTCGAAGAGCCCCTTAGGTGTTTGTCGGATGTGCTTCCATGCAGAAGTTAGAAGGAAATTATTATTAGGGAAATAAAATGTGCTTCACCCCTGGTGGGATCAAAGTGAGCCAGTAGAGCCCTCACACACTTTTCATCTTAACTCGAGAAACAGAGGTACCTCACATCAAGGGTTTGTTTGTGAAATAAAATAAACACCGCAGCAACCATGCACAGAAAGGGATGGTAGCTGCCCCCTGCCTCGTGCAGGTAGCAAACCACTACAGCACTACTACTAACTGAGGAGCTGAGAATAAGTGTGTAGTGGGCTGGCCCCACGTGTACAGCATACAAAGGAGACGTAGCCGGTTTCCAGTTGATGTAGTTTATTAAGCAGATGCTGTAAGCTGTAACAGGCCCCACCAGGAGCAGCCTCTCTGCTGCTCAGCCCATCTTCAACTGTCATTCCACCATCCACACAAGCACCCAGGCATTCCACTCACACTAACATTCTACACGGAACACTCACACTGGCTGAGCAGCATAGAGCAGGGTGAAAGGGAACATATAAACATTGCATGAGGATACTACATATCCTATCCCTTTTATACTGAACAATAAAAAGAACCAAATCAAAGATGAAAACAACTATAGACAATAATGTACACATGAAGTTTAACCAACCATTAACCCAGGGATGTAAGGAGTGACACATCATGAGAGGGAAAACGGAAGTACAAAGAAAGAAAGAAGAATGGAAGAATAGAAATGCACATGCACTATACCCATCCTCTTCCTTTAATAGTAAACAAATAAAGTATATAGCATAATAAGAGCTCACACACACACACAAGTGAGCAAGACATGTAACGAGTAAAGTGAACAAAAATAGCATGGGACTGACACCCAAAATGTAACAAATGACGTTGCATGGGACTTACACCCAAGAACTCTGTGCAGCAGAAAGCAGCACGTGGGACTGACACCCAAAATGTAACATATGACGTTACATATGACTTACACCCAACAACTTTGTGCAGCAGAAAGCAGCACGTGGGACTGACACCCAAAATGTAACATATGACGTTGCATGGGACTGACACCCAAATGTACATGTAACGTTGCATGGGACTGGCACCCAAGAACTTTGTGCAGCAGAAAGCAGCACAGTGTGACAAACGCACACAATACGTCGACACAACAGAAGCGACGCAAATGCACTGAGGAAGCGCAGGGCGACTTATACACCACAAACATAACAAAACGTTCAAAAGTGTAACTGGGACTGACACCCAAACACAGACATCCAGACGAAAGGATGTACATCAAACCCCTTGTAAGGAATGACATAAGCCCAAAAACATGGAGCATAACTACTAATGTCACATGGGACTAATACCCAAGGACAGTACTGTGTGGCACATGCACACAAGGTACAAAGACCAAGAACTAGGAAATGGGACTAACACCCATACCATGCCAAAAGTAACAATCCGTAAAGAAGAGAAATGGGACTCGCACCCACTCCCATCCCAAAGGCAGGGATAAACAAAATAAAATGCGTGAACCTGAGACATGGGAATAAAACCCACTCCCATCCCCTTGGTCGGGATTCTACATTTTTAACCCAAACATACGTGAAAATGAGAAATGGGACAGGGACCCACTTCTATCCCTTAAACGGGAATAACAATGTCTGAAGAACAGGGACATGGGACTGAAACCCACCCCTAACTCTTGGGCAGGGATAACCATGTCTGAGGAAACACATCAGAAATATAATGCCAACATAACACGTACATGTGTAATTTCAAACAACTCTGTAGGCATATAGCAATCAGAAGTCACTAAAGGTTCAAGTCTCTTTTCCCTGTAAAAAAGACAAATTAGCGTAGTAACTTTTGAAAACATGCTCCTCTATAATTGTATGTAGAAATGTCAAAGGTGTGCCTGTCACCGCGAAGATAGACAAGCTGTACCTGCGCCAGATAAAGAAATGTACGCTCCTACAGTGAGCACCAAATAAACTGCAGAATACAAGAGGAGAGCTGCTTGCGAACTTGCATGTTGATTTATACTCGTGAATCAAAAAGTACCTTTCCATGTTAGTTCATTGTTTCTCCTCCGCGTATCAAACCGACAAGGGTACTCTAACCCAACTTCTCAAAAATCTTCTCTGACGCCTTTCCCTCGTAGAGCAAAGAAAAACCACTGTTGTTACCTCAACTTGAAACGGAGGAGGTGAAGAATGGAGCAGCCAACCCCATTTTGAAGAGACAAATTGACTTCCTGACGCTGCCGATGACGATGCGTCCTTGATTCAAAACTTTATTGCTGAACAAAGGTTGGCAGGTTGCTGCTCGACACCTTCATCCATCCATAACACAGGATGAAGAAGCCCTTTCTCCGCCAACTCCAAGATGGCGGGACGCACAGGAGACGCATGCCGAATGGCTCACGGCGCGCTCCTGCTGCAAAACGTCCATATGCAGCATCAAGCACCAGAGACACCCAAGACGTCATGGAAGGCTCAGGAGAAGCTCCGCGCGGCATCGTGCTCAAGGTAAGTTGCGCGAGCCAATTTTAAATTTTAAAACGAAGCGCAACTGTCATCTTTTAATCATGCCTCACAGCAAACAAGAAAATATTGATTTCTTTTTTTTTTTTAAAACTCCACGTTGGTCACAGTGTCAGTCTCCTCTTCAGCAGGCAATGCGATCTAAATTGGTCGCAAACGTAACAACTTTCAATCGCCAGTTTTCAAAATTAACCAGTCACAAGTAAAGCTCACACCAGCGCTAGCACGTTTGAGCACATCCTTATGTAAGGCAGATACAATAAACTTCGCAACAGGGCAAAAACACAGGCAGTCACCAATTACCTTGGTTCTGGATGCCCTGTAGACATTTGAAATGGCACGTAGTCACTGGTTGAGACAATTCTTCTTCTGCTGTGGATTACCAGATGGTGTAGACGCAGAGATGTCTTTACAGCACGCCTGGTCTGTGCTGTCCGGTTTTGTTGACACTTTCTTCCTGATGCACTGTAGATGTTTGTTACGGCACTTTAGACTTATCTTTTGAATAAAATGTCCATCTAGATGTCAGCAGACTTTCTCTTCATTTTTTTAAAAATTGTTGTAGATGACAAGATCAAATCACAGCACGCCTTGACTGGGCTGTCCGGTGTGGTGGACACTGGTGGGGCTACTTCGCGTGCGTGTCATGGTTCCTTTTTCTTGCGTTTCCTTTTGCTTGTAACTAGTTTCTATGTCCTTTTTTCTTGGCTCCATCAGTTTTAACATAACTCCTGTTGCTTTTTGCGTTGAGTTGCTTCAAATCTCGTCGCCATAAATAATGTAGTGGGCTGGCCCCACGTGTACAGCATACAAAGGAGACGTAGCCGGTTTCCAGTTGATGTAGTTTATTAAGCAGATGCTGTAAGCTGTAACAGGCCCCACCAGGAGCAGCCTCTCTGCTGCTCAGCCCATCTTCAACTGTCATTCCACCATCCACACAAGCACCCAGGCATTCCACTCACACTAACATTCTACATGGAACACTCACACTGGCTGAGCAGCATAGAGCAGGGTGAAAGGGAACATATAAACATTGCATGAGGATACTACAAAGTGTAAACCCCTCTCCTAGTGATGGGGCAGGGGAGGGGACACCCACTCTGAGGCGATATCTGCGTCCAGAGACCACACTCCCCAGGGCTTGACGAGCAGGCAAAAACAGAACTCTCCCTGGTGTAGAATGGAAACCAAAATCAGCTCCAGCAGAAATGTTCGAACCAGCCCCACAATGGAGGAGGCCTTTACTAGATTTGGGCCGTAGGGGCGTAGGTAGGTGACGGCAGCTAATCAGTGCTTAATGTGTAAAAGGCTAAGTGCTGGTGCCCAAAGAATTTTCAGAAGCCCGTAGCTGGCACTATCAAATGCATGGAATACTGAATACCAGGGCTGCATTGTCCTGATTCCACCTCATGTCTCTTCTATCCACCACGAGACACTCCCGACCCCTTTATCTCACTCTTTCAGAGCCTTTTACATCCTTGCTTTCCTTGTTTGTCACCGTTTTTCCTCTATCTCCACCTCCTTCTGTTGGACTTTGTGTTTTTCTCTCTTTTGATGTAAGTCCAAAATAAACCGCTGGTCCCCAAAAACAGGTGCGAGTGGGTCCCACTTGCATCACTGGCTCGAATTAAGCACTGCTACCCATCCTAGTTTGAAAGCTGCCCACTGGGGAAGTGTCAAGAGATGGGCAGACCGGCCCTGACTCAGTGGCGTAACGAAACTTGAAGGGGACCTCCTGCAAAGTACATCGAGGAGCCCACCGCAGGACTCACTCAAGAGCTCTCATGCCAGGGTACTGTGCTGAGGGGGCCCCCTGTAGCTCAAGCCACCCCGCACTGCAGGGGCTGCGGGGGCCTTTATTTAGCCACTGTCCTGGCTCTCACCACCAAAGAAGATTGTTCTCATGCTGGAAGTGACTGGTGCCAAAGTCAGCCCATTTCTGCCAATGGCGTACAATTTCTATCCAGCAAAGGTTTTCAGATTTCAAGGAGCTTAGGGACAACAGGAGGTTTTTGATTTGGTACTTGTTGCCCTGGTCGTAAATTGAATCTTCTCTCTTGTAATAAAAAATCCAATTCTTTTATAACTGATGGCACTGGACCTTTGGCCTGCCCACTGGGGCCTTCATCCGCATCCGTAGGATTTTTCGCCACAGCAAGAGCACACGCCATGAACCCAGTCCTTTACTTTCTCCTGCCAGACGCGTTTCGGGCCAACGCCCTCCTCAGTGGCAGACCATGTGACTTGACGGCATGCAACAGCCAACAGTATATCCCCATAATGATTGTGCTCAGGTGAACCACCTGAAGTAAAGTGAAGTCCTTTTTAAATAAATTTGAATGTGAGTGACGGCGGCGACCCACATGGGTTATACTAACCACCAGTCCCAGAAAGCAGTACTTCAGGTGGTTCACCTGAGCACAATCGTTATGGGGATATACTGTTGGCTGTTGCATGCCGTCAATTCACATGGTCTGCCACTGAGGAGGGCGTTGGCCCGAAATGCGTCTGGCAGGAGAAAGTAAAGGACTGGGTTCATGGCGTGTGCTCTTGCTGTGGCGAAAAATCCTACCTGGGAGTGCATCCCACCGAGGGGCAACTCTTTTCGTTCAGATATGGCGGCCAGCCCGGCCGTGGGTTTGCACCACCGTGACACACTAGCGGGTCCGCGGCTGTCTATTTGGGGCAGCTAACTGCGGAACAGGAGGTGCCTGTAACATGCAGGGGTGCCGGCAGGAACTTTGGAATCCTTTTAAAATAAATTTGAATGTGAGTGACGGCGGCGACCCACATGGGTTATACTAACCACCAGTCCCAGAAAGCAGTACTTCAGGTGGTTCACCTGAGCACAATCATTATGGGGATATACTGTTGGCCGTTGCATGCCGTCAAGTCACATGGTCTGCCACTGAGGAGGGCGTTGGCCCGAAATGCGTCTGGCAGGAGAAAGTAAAGGACTGGGTTCATGGCGTGTGCTCTTGCTGTGGCGAAAAATCCTACCTGGGAATGCATCCCACCGAGGGGCAACTCTTTTCGTATATATAGATATATACATATATATATATATATATTATCTACTGTCGGTCGCCAGTAGATAGTTATAGTTAGGACCTATTTTCCATAGGAAATCCGCAACATTCTATTTGAAATAACTCTTGCGCCGGTTGACGAATCTTCGCGAAATTTTCAAACTTTGTGGCCCGCTTTGGTCCGCTCCTACCCTGAAAGACTCGGGGTGATTCGTCAAGCGGGAGCCGAGAAAAAAGGGCGGTCCCAAAACGTGTTTTCAACATTCATTTTCCCATAGGAAACTTTAGCCATGGCTACAGCCCGAACTGCTGAACGGAATTACACCAAATTTGGCAAAGAGGTAGTTCTTGGTTTAGAAAGAACCCTTTTTGTTAAATGGTGTAAATCCGTTCAGTAGTTCCTGAGAAAATCAAAAGGAAAATCACATATATATCTATGGCCGCGTCGGATTCGCGCACCCTGAGCGCACCCTGCGCGCACCCTCCCGATCACGAGCTGCATGCTAATTGGCTTTCAAGTGGCTGTCAACACTCCAAATCAGGAAGTGTTGGCAGCCATTTTATCCCTCGGTAGAACCGAGGCACAAGAAACAAGTGCGCAAAACGCACAAAGGGGGCAGGGTAGAAACACCTGACCCCCTAGGTCTGCTCAAGGGGTCCCACAAGGACCCCTGGGCAGAAAAAAGCATTTTTTAAAAAAATCGGCGGGATGCGCTTAGGGTGCGCGGATCCCGCCGATTAAAAAACCCACAAGAAACAAGTGCGCAAAATGCACAAAGGGGGCAGGGTAGAAACACCCTGACCCCTAGGTCTGCTCAGGGGTCCCACAAGGACCCCTGGGCAGAAAAGCATTTTTTTTTAAATCGGCGGGATTCGCGGATCCCGCCAATAAAAAAATCAAGCGCGGTCTCCGTGCTTTGATGCTAATTGGCCCCCGGGTGGCCCAAGTCCCGGGGGCATAAGGGGGGTGGGTTTAGATTTTATGAGGGGGCCTCTAAGGCCCCCCAAGCCCTGGGGACCGCCACCCCCCGGGGCTTTAAAGAAAAAATGGTGCGGCAGGGCTCGCCGCCCTCCCGCAGCCCCGGGGACCGCCACCCCCGGGGCTTCTTTAAAAAAAAAAATTAACCTTTGTGGGGGGGGGGGGGCTCGTGCCCCCCCACATGACCCGGGGACCGCCACCTCCCGGGGCACTAAATATTTCAATATGGGGTCCGTTCCGGACCCCAGGCCAGGGACCACCACCTCCCGGGGCTTTGCCAATGGAGGGAGGGGGCCGCGCGGCCCCCTCCTGGAGCCCTTGATGGCCCTGGGGACCACCACCCCCCAGGGCCGGCTCCTGCAGTGTCCCGGGGTGCTCACCCCAGGGACACTGTAGTTTTCTATGGCAGGACGGGAGCCTCGCGGCTCCCGTCCTGTCATAGCAAACTGCTTTGGTTTTTGGAAGAGAGAGCTTTCCAAAAACCAAAGACAATGCTTTCCACACGGGGAGCTGCATCTTAGCAGCTCCCCATGTGGAAAAGCAATGCCGGCTCCCGCAGGACGCGGGGAGCCGGCGGGACCGTGGGGGATTGGTGACCCCCACGGTCCCCAACGGAGAGGGCCAGCCCCGGGGATGGGGTCCCCGGGGCTAGTAGTGGCCCAGGAGGGGGCCACGCGGCCCCCTCCCCTACAAATTAAAATTAAAAAAAAAACGTAAAGGCCGGCCCCGGAGGTGGGGTCCCGGGGCCTTAAATGGCCTGAGGAGGGAGGCCACGCAGCCCCCTCCAAATATTTTAAGAAAAAAAAAGAGGGCATGCCCGGGGGATGGGGTCCCCGGGGCCAATAGAAGCCCAGGGAAGGGGGCCACGCGGCCCCCTTCCCGTTTTTGTAATTTAAAAAAAAAAAAATCCTGAGGCCCCGGGGATGGGGTCCCCGGGGCCAAAGTGGCCGAGGGAAGGGGGCCACGCAGCCCCCTCCCATACAAAAAAAAAAAAAAGACCGGCATCGTGCCGGAGGCCCCGCCCCTCCCTGCAGCAGTCTGCAAACGCGCCCCCTTGCGCGTTTTAAGAAGGGGAAGTAATTCCCCTTGAATACTGGGGGTCCCTGGGGGCCAACTAGCCCACCAGGAACCTCCGGTATGCGCCAAGGGGCTGTTTTGCAGAGAGGTGTACAGAGGCCACGCCCCTTTTTACACCTCTCTGCAACGCAGCTCTGTGGCGCTTTTTGGAGGTACATGGTGGGCTAGTTGGACTCCAGGGACCCTCAGTATTCAAGGGGACTTAATCCCCCAACTTAAAACGCGCCACGGGCGCGTTTGCACAGTGGTGAAGGGAGGGGGCGTGGCTTCAGGTGACATGTGTGCAAACAGGCCCCGTGGCGCGTTTTAAGATGGGGAATTAAATCCTCTTCAATCCTGAGGGTCCCTGGGGGCCAACTAGCCCACCAGGTACCTCCAGTAAGCACCACGGAACTGCGTTGCAGAGTGTTGTAAAAGGGCGTGGCCTCTGAACACCTCTCTGCAACGCAGCTCTCTGGCGCATACTGGAGGTATCTGGTGGGCCAGTTGGCCCCTAGGAACCCTCGGGATTGAGGAGGAATTAATTCTCCAACTTAAAACGCGCCACAGGGCGTGTTTGCAGACATGTCACTTCAGGCCCCACCCCCTTCCTTCACCATTGTGCAAATATTCCTCTAAAATCAGCCGAACTACGAATTCCGATTTACTCACCTGTTATCAGGAGAGACCTCAGTGCTGCATCTTTGAGCCCAGTACTGATCCTGAAAAGTAATTTTAACCGTTCTTACCAGTAACTTGAATTTCCTTCCATAGGATATCATTGCCTGCTTTTTGCTGAGAAAGTTTCTAATTGTCGATTTTTGAAACATACAAATATTCCTCTAAAATCAGCCGAACTACGAATTCTGATTTACTCACCTGTTATCAGGAGAGACCTCAGTGCTGCATCTTTGAGCCCAGTACTGATCCTGAAAAGTAATTTTAACTGCACTTACCAGTAACTTGAATTTCCTTCCATAGGCTAACATTGACTGGTTTCACTTGGAAATTCTTCTAAGTGTGGAGTTTTGGAACTTTATAATATTCCTCTAAAATCAGCCGAACTACGAATTCCGATTTACTCACATAGTTATCAGGAGAGACCTCAGTGCTGCATCTTTGAGCCCAGTACTGATCCTGAAAAGTAATTTTAACCGTACTTACCAGTAACTTGAATTTCCTTCCATAGGATATCATTGCCTGCTTTTTGCTGAGAAAGTTTCTAATTGTCGATTTTTGAAACATACAAATATTCCTCTAAAATCAGCGAACTACGAATTCCGATTTACTCACCTGTTATCAGGAGAGACCTCAGTGCTGCATCTTTGAGCCCAGTACTGATCCTGAAAAGTAATTTTAACCGTACTTACCAGTAACTTGAATTTCCTTCCATAGGCTAACATTGACTGGTTTCACTTGGAAATTCTTCTAAGTGTGGAGTTTTGGAACTTTATTATATTCCTCTAAAATCAGCCGAACTACGAATTCCGATTTACTCACCTGTTATCAGGAGAGACCTCAGTGCTGCATCTTTGAGCCCAGTACTGATCCTGAAAAGTAATTCTAACCGTACTTACCAGTAACTTGAATTTCCTTCCATAGGCTAACATTGACTGGTTTCACTTGGAAATTCTTCTAAGTGTCGAGTTTTGGAACTTTATAATATTCCTCTAAAATCAGACGAAGTACGAATTCCGATTTACTCACCTGTTATCAGGAGAGACCTCAGTGCTGCATCTTTGAGCCCAGTACTGATCCTGAAAAGTAATTTTAACCGTACTTACCAGTAACTTGAATTTCCTTCCATAGGATATCATTGCCTGCTTTTTGCTGAAAAAGTTTCTAAGTGTCGATTTTTGAAACATACAAATATTCCTCTAAAATCAGCCGAACTACGAATTCCGATTTACTCACCGGTTATCAGGAGAGACCTCAGTGCTGCATCTTTGAGCCCAGTACTGATCCTGAAAAGTCATTTTAACCGTACTTACCAGTAACTTGAATTTCCTTCCATAGGATATCATTGCCTGCTTTTTGCTGAAAAAGTTTCTGTCGATTTTTGAAACATACAAATATTCCTCTAAAATCAGCCTAACTACGAATTCCGATTTTCTCACCGGTTATCAGGAGAGACCTCAGTGCTGCATCTTTGAGCCCAGTACTGATCCTGAAAAGTAATTTTAACCGTACTTACCAGTAACTTGAATTTCCTTCCATAGGCTAACATTGACTGGTTTCACTTGGAAATTCTTCTGTGTGTGGAGTTTTGGAACTTTATAATATTCCTCTAAAAACAGCCGAACTACGAATTCCGATTTACTCACCTGTTATCAGGAGAGACCTCAGTGCTGCATCTTTGAGCCCAGTACTGATCCTGAAAAGTAATTTTAACCGTACTTACCAGTAATTTGAATTTCCTTCCATAGGATATCATTGCCTGCTTTTTGCTGAAAAAGTTTCTGTGTCGATTTTTGAAACATACAAATATTCCTCTAAAATCAGCCGAACTACGAATTCGATTTACTCACCGGTTATCAGGAGAGACCTCAGTGCTGCATCTTTGAGCCCAGTACTGATCCTGAAAAGTAATTTTAACCGTACTTACCAGTAACTTGAATTTCCTTCCATAGGCTAACATTGACTGGTTTCACTTGGAAATTCTTGTGTGTGTGGAGTTTTGGAACTTTATAATATTCCTCTAAAATCAGCCGAACTACGAATTCCGATTTACTCACCTGTTATCATGAGAGAACCCAGTGCTGCATCTTTTAGCCCAGCACTGACCCTGAAAAGTAATTCTAACCGTACTTACCAGTAACTTGTATTTCCTTCCATTGGAATCCATTGTCTGGTTTTCAGCAGAAAAGTTTCAAAGTGTCGATTTTCACAAACTACAAATATTCCTTAAAAATCGCCTGTATGACTTAAACGCATTCTTTCAACTGTTTACAGGAGATGCACCAGTGCTGGATCCAGGATCCACCACTGAGTAAGAAAAATAACGATAACACTACTTACCTGCTAAGTGAATTTCCTCCCATAGGATAACATTGGTGATTCTATGTGAAAAAGTTTCTAAGTGTCAACTTTTAAAATACAATAATATTCCTTAAATTCACTACTGTAACCAAAACGCTTTTACTCAACTGTTTACAGGAGATGTCCCAGGACTGAATCTAGGATCCAGTCCTGTGGTTAGAAAAGTAATCCATAAAGTAACTAATTGCATTTAACTAGAAATTCACATTGAGCTCAATGTTGCATTGTGTTTGAAATTGTGTTGCCCATTGTAACTACTGTACTTAAAAGTCTATTGCCTATTTGCAAAGTATTTAAACTAAAGTAATTCATTCTGAGAAAGTATATTTTGTAATGTAATGTATAATGTAATTACAATGTAATTTAAAAAATAAAATATGTAAAAATAAATAGTTTAAAAAAATGTAGTAAATCAGTATCAAAAAAATAAATATAACAATTAATACATTTAAAAATTGTCATTTACAAAACCTTTGAAATTCACTGAAAAAAACCATAGGTTTCAGACATGTTATAGTTAGGAATTAGCATTTAAAAACCTTTGAAATTCACTGAAAAAACCATAGGTTTCAGGCACGTTATACTTAGAAATTAGCATTTAAAAAACCTTACAAATTCACTGAAAAAACCATAGGTTTTAGGGACAGTTATAGTTAGTTGGACATTGCACTCGTACAAAACCCGTGAAATTCCCTGTTATAGTTAGTTCAGCTAACTATAACTCGCGCCCTCGCAATGCACTGCTGATGACGTCACATATTACATCACTCATGACATGATCAGTGACAGGTTGTTTTGTGTTATTATTACCTACTACACATACACATCAAAAAGGCTCTGCCTCAGCACACTCACAAACATATTCACATTAGTTTTCTGCACCCCCACAAAAGTAATGGCCAGGGTAGGGAGGCTGGAAATTCCAGATTCCAAACACCTCTGGGGGTGGAAACCTATAGAAACCTCTCCTACTTCAAAGCTGGCACCAAGGATAAATGGTGGACCCTCAGACCCAACTATTCAGTACGCCTCTGGAAATGTGGAAGACTCAGAAGCACTGCTGTGCTCTTCTGCTGCAAGAAGGATTGCTACTCTGCTGCCTGAGTGAGAAGGACTGGACCTGCATCTTGAACCCAGGACCACCAGGGTGATTCCAAGGGCTAGTTGGTTGGCCTCCTGATCAGTGCCTCCGGGACAGAAAAGGCTCCAACCACTTTAAATCCTGCACGTGGACTCTGCCTGCCTTGAGTCCTGCCCCCAACCGGTGCCAACCCAATCCTGGACCCTTGGAAGTGGGCCTGAAGGTGCTCTGCCAGCCCAGCTGTGGTCCTCTGGGGAGAACTGATGCAGCACGACGCATCTCCTTGCAGCTCTGCATCAGAACAGTCACTGCTCAACTCTTCATCAACACAGAACCCGCAGCTCCTCGTAACCATCGCTGCATGACATATCTGCGATGCAGAACCTCGCATTGCAGCTGAGCAACTCCTGGAAACTGCCGCTTCATGACTCATCCTCAACACAGGACCTTGCAACTCAGCCCCGCAGCTCCCTGGACTCGCCACTCTGCAATGCAGCGCATCACAACCAGGATCTAAGGTACTTTGTTGAGAAGGCCTAACTTGGTTCTTGTATCTGGCCCATGCTCCATTGCAGTCAGCCTGAAGTTGTGACTTTGTTCCAGTCTGGCGCGACCAGATAATCACATTTGCCCCTTTGTGCATTTAAGCACCATTTTTACCAAAACATTTAAATTGCATATTTCTGGGTCTGCTGTTTGGAGTTTTGCCGTTTTGGAGTCAAATAATGTATTCATTTTTACTCTACTTATTTTTAAATTGGTGTAGGATTTTTCTTGTTTTTTTCACTTTAATACTGTTTGTGTGCTGCATAAATACCTTACACATTGCCTCTAAGTTAAACCTGACTGTTTTTGTGCCAGGCTATCTGTGGGTTGAGCACAGGGGAATTTGGGGTTTTCTTGTGTTTAACCCTGACAAGAATTGTGGTTGCTGGCTGAGTAGGGTGTCACCCCCCTCGACCAGTAATCCAATTTCCTACAAGACCCATTGACATTAAAGTTCTGGAATAAACTATAACACTCAAATTGCATAAGCATTTATGTCTGATTCTTGGGGGTCCCACAAGATGCATTTGATCCTTAGGTTGGTAGTTGGTAGTTGAATTTATTGTACAGTTAATTAAAACCTTTACAATCATGCATTTCATTTTTGACATTTTGTAACAACATAAAATAGGTCGTTATTAAAACACAATAAAATTTAAATAAAATATGACCCAAGAATAGATTTGAACAGCCGAAAACAGAGTGCTAGGCAGGCTAGGCATGGGGAAAAAGTGCAAAATGCAGAGGCAATAATTATTACATCTACAGGGTTCTAATAAAAGTCATTGGTGTTCTGTTTATCTTACAACAAAGAGAGATACTAAATACAGAACGTCTATTTGCAGAGGTTTTACTATGTGGTGAAACAATACATTCATAAAACCGTCGAATGCTTGGGGGAACTAGGGGCTGGGCAGCTATAACTATAATCTTGCAGTAGAGTAAAAGAGTGCGTACATTAAAAAGCAACGTAAGATGCCTGGCCGCATTGGTCTAATACTTAGCAGCAAGTTTAAGTGGAGGGGCGGAAAGCTGGAAAAAAATGCCTCATGTGAAAAAAAAGTGCAAAGTGCTAGGGCAGCAGGTGTTACATCTGCAAGGTTCTAATGAAAAGCGTAGATATTCAGCCTAACTTGCAACAGAGTAAAGTGCTGGGTGCAAAAAGTGCTGTTTTGCAGAGATCTTACTGTAGAGTAAAACAATGCATTCATTGGAGATCATTGGGTACTGAGTGCAGAGCTATATACAGAGTCTTGCTATAGAATTAAACAATGCATGCGTTAAAAGACATTGAGTATTTGGAAAGAGAGATTAGTCAGCATAAAAGGTAATTAAATAGAACAGTCTGCCTAGAGCAAGTCCTTATAAAGTGCATGGTGTGCCAATCTTTGACATTACTAAAGTTCCCATTTAAGGCAGCAGCACAGACAGCGTCTTGTGAGGATTGGATCAGAGTATAATGGTCCATTCAGCTGTAATACAGTCTGCAAACTGGTTGGCCTGTCTTTTTATGCTCGTTTCAGCGGCAGATAGGTATTTTACCAGGCGACAGCTTAGTTGGACATCATTGCCAGAAAAGCATGCTAACACTGCTTGTCTGCAGGTCCAAATGTGTTTCTTGTTAAAGAGGGGTCTTAGCAAGATCCGTCGTTCTCGTACTAAAGCCTTGCATATAGTTAGCAGATGCACTATGTCCTCCTCCCCCTCCCCCTCCCCGCAGAGTCGGCAGATTGCTGGCTTCGGGGGGCGTAGCCAGGGCGGCATATGATATGCAGATGGTAGTATGCCTAGGCAGAGTTTCAGGAACTTCTCTTTTATTACTCTGGAAAAGCTGGTATGAAGATAGGCTTGCGGTGACACCTTGCTATAAGACTGCAAGGTGAACCAGCCATGAGCGCGCTCTGTCAGGGCAGCTTTGTCATGTATGAGTGATTCTTTTTTAACCACGTTGTTTACTATTTTTTTAAGCTAACAAAGGTCCCTGATAGCTCCCAAAGTTCCTGCAGTCCCAGTTGGTTAAGTGAGTTGTCCAAATAACGTCAGGCTGGACATGCCTCCTTAGTATTCAATTCTTTCCACAGGTAAGTGTTTAGTGAATCAGGCAGACCCTTTTTAAGTTTAAATCAACTTTTGATGAATGCCCCTTTGCGGGCGAGCTCTTACCTTTGTATCCCGAACTCCAGCCTTAATTGTGCGGGAGATGTATATCCTGGTAGCCCAAAAATCATTCGAATTGCTCTTGTTATTATACGATCCAGAGTTCGGGCATCTCTCCCTCTCATAGCTTCACTTCCGTAGCTGATTGACGGTGTGAGTTTTGCCTGGATCACTCTGGTTAAGGGGAGAAGATTTGGTCCAGAGATGTTATTCTTGAGGTTTCTTAGTGCCACAGCGGTCATTATTCCCCTTTTTTTTATGGCCACGCGTTGAGCTGTATAATTTCCTTTCTCATCAATGATAACTCCCAGGTACTTGTAGTTTTGTACAGCTTCCAGTTTGCATGACGCCAAATGCCAATGAGGTTTTGACTTTTTTTTGCGCATATTCACGCTAAGAATTTTGTTTTTTTCTCTGTTGATGCTAAGTTTGTTCTCCTCCGAGTACCGAGATGTAATGTCAAGCAGGCACTGTAAACCCACTGGTGTCTGGCTTATGAGCACCAAGTCATCCGCGTAAAATAGGTTAGACAACCGAAAGCCACCATTCTACCTTATTTCTGTTATAATATGAATAATGTGCCAACATCACACTTCCCCATTCAAGGTTTGCAAACAGTGCATGTGCACTATTTGTCTTGTCTGTTTGTGCCAGGTTTGAACTGACAAAAGTTCGGTAGGCAAAATCCTTAGGATGCACAATTTGCACCATATTAGTAATTCTGCACACCACAGGGAATCTAGGTCTTTAAAACTTTTATTGGCGGACTGTCAATCCAGTACTCACTAAAGGCATGGAGACTGCACTGAACAATGTAAAGGAATAACTGTTGACTGGGTTAAATAAAGGATAAGCCTCACCTTTAGTGATCTTGACCTAGCCACAGATTTTGGTATCGTATCTCATCAAGTACTATTTGCAGATGCGTCTAGGAGCATCAAGATGATAATTAAATGATTCTCTTCCTTTATGTCTGAAAGGGTATCCTATGGAGCGACCCTTGACCTTGCCAGGTAGGTCGCTCCCCCACCACACAGCTCCGCCTGTGCTGTCTGCCCGCTGCTCCTGTAGGTAAGATCGCCCTCCGCTTGTGGCCCCGGTGCCAGTTTTGTCTGCTTGTCTCCCCTTTTCCTTTCTGTGCCCCTCGCTGCCCCACTGTTGTTGTGCCCGTGATTTGCCTGCTCTCCCCCGTTTTTCCTTCTGTGCCCCTTGCTGCCCCACTGTTGTTGTGCCCGTGATTTGCCTGCTCTCCCCCCGTTTTCCTTCTGTGCCCCTCGCTGCCCCACTGTTGTTGTGCCCGTGATTTACCTGCTCTCCCCCCCGTTTTTCCTTCTGTGCCCCTCGCTGCCCCACTGTTGTTGTGCCCGTGATTTACCTGCTCTCCCCCGTTTTCCTTCTGTGCCCCTCGCTGCCCCACTGTTGTTGTGCCCGTGATTTACCTGCTCTCCCCCGTTTTTCCTTCTGTGCCCCTCGCTGCCCCACTGTTGTTGTGCCCGTGATTTACCTGCTCTCCCCCGTTTTTCCTTCTGTGCCCCTCGCTGCCCCACTGTTGTTGTGCCCGTGATTTACCTGCTCTCCCCCGTTTTTCCTTCTGTGCCCCTCGCTGCCCCACTGTTGTTGTGCCCGTGATTTACCTGCTCTCCCCCCGTTTTTCCTTCTGTGCCCCTCGCTGCCCCACTGTTGTTGTGCCCGTGATTTACCTGCTCTCCCCCCGTTTTTCCTTCTGTGCCCCTCGCTGCCCCACTGTTGTTGTGCCCGTGATTTACCTGCTCTCCCCCCGTTTTTCCTTCTGTGCCCCTCGCTGCCCCACTGTTGTTGTGCCCGTGATTTACCTGCTCTCCCCCCGTTTTTCCTTCTGTGCCCCTCGCTGCCCCACTGTTGTTGTGCCCGTGATTTACCTGCTCTCCCCCGGTTTTCCTTCTGTGCCCCTCGCTGCCCCACTGTTGTTGTGCCCGTGATTTACCTGCTCTCCCCCGGTTTTCCTTCTGTGCCCCTCGCTGCCCCACTGTTGTTGTGCCCGTGATTTACCTGCTCTCCCCCGGTTTTCCTTCTGTGCCCCTCGCTGCCC
Organism: Calotriton arnoldi; assembly: GCA_963921515.1. Classification (NCBI taxonomy): domain Eukaryota; kingdom Metazoa; phylum Chordata; class Amphibia; order Caudata; family Salamandridae; genus Calotriton; species Calotriton arnoldi. The sequence goes on along the minus strand of CAWUFW010001109.1, from coordinate 865,099 downwards.
CACTGTTGTTGTGCCCGTGATTTACCTGCTCTCCCCCCGGTTTTCCTTCTGTGCCCCTCGCTGCCCCACTGTTGTTGTGCCCGTGATTTACCTGCTCTCCCCCGGTTTTCCTTCTGTGCCCCTCGCTGCCTATCGCCATTCCCGCCGCTGCGTCCCTGCGGCCCCGCCCCCTGACTGCCCATTCGCTGCCCCTGCCTCCCGCCTCCCAGCTGCTCCTCCCTCCCACCTCCCCATAAATGGCGGCCGCTGCACGCGCCGCGCCGGCTGGCGCGCCGAAGGCGCGCCTAAGGCAAGCCCGTCTGCGCCCGTCCGCGACTGGACCGCGCCCAGCGCCAGAACCCCTGGATCCCACCGATGCAACACCACTCGACGGACCTACGACGCCGCCACACTCACCGCACTCAATGCCGGCCGGAACCCTGCCTGCTACCGAGCCTCACCGAGACGCACCCACGGACCCTTCACCTGCCAAACCTGCCGGTTCACCTGCCCCCTGACGTGCACCACCTCCGCCAAGTCGAGCAACAGCAGCAACCACCTGAAATGCATCCTGCTGAACACCCGCTCCGTCCACAGGCACGCCGTGGAACTCTGGGACCTGCTCGACGCAACAGCACCGGACATCGCCTTCCTCACCGAAACCTGGATGAACGCCTCCTCAGCGCCTGACATCGCCATAGCCATCCCGGATGGATACAAGATCACCCGGAAGGACCGCGTCAACCAGACGGGAGGAGGCATCGCCATCGTACACAAGAACACCATCCGCATCTCGACTAACTCCGACGAGACCTTCACCGCCGCCGAACACCTACACTTCCAGATACACACGGACCCCAAGACCACCCTCCGAGGCACCCTCATCTACAGACCCCCGGGACCACGCACACTATTCAGCGAAGACATCGCAGACTTCATCAGCCCGCACGCCATGCCCTCCGCCGACTACATCCTCCTAGGGGACCTCAACTTCCACCTGGAGAACAACAACGACAGAAACACCACCGCCCTGCTGGACAACCTCGCCAACCTCGGACTCAAGCAACTGGTGAACACGCCCACCCACTACGCCGGCCACACGCTTGACCCCGTCTTCTCGTCCAGCAAGCACATCTCCTTCAGCCACGCCACCGGACTCCACTGGACCGACCACAGCTGCGTCCACTTCAGCTTCAGAAAGACTGCGACCCACCACCACCCGCAACAGGCTCCCCGCCGGAGCTGGAGCAAGATCACCGCCGAGCAGCTCACCGCCTCCCTCAGCCAGAACACACCCACCGACACAACGGACCCAAACGAAGCAGCCAGCAACCTCGCCAAGTGGCTGACCGCCTGCGCCGACGACCTCGCACCACTAAAAACCCTCCCAGCAGACCCGGAAGCAAGAAAACCCCTTGGTTCACCAACGAACTCAAGGAATCCAAGAAGAACTGCCGCACTCTCGAGAAAACCTGGCGACTCGTCCAGACCACAGACAACAGGACCGCCCTCAAGCACGCCACCCGCAAACACCACCAGCTGATCCGTGCCACCAAGAAGTCGGCACTCAAAGAACGACTGGACAACAACGCCCATGACAGCAAGGAACTTTTCAGCATCGTCAAAGAGTTCTCCAACCCCAGCGCCGGAAACAACGACATCACCCCCTCGCAAGACCTCTGCAACTCACTCTCCGCGTTCTTCCACCGCAAGATCACCGACATACACAACAGCTTCGACGCACAAACAACGCACCCTACCGCCGAACCAATGCCCGCCACCACCACCCTCTGCAACTGGACCCCGATCAACACCGAAGACACCACCCGCACGATGAACTCCATCCACTCCGGATCACCAACCGACCCCTGCCCACACCACGTCTTCAACAAAGCCGACGCCACCATCGCACCCCATCTCCGGGACATCATCAACTCCTCCTTCCACACCGCCACCTTCCCGGAGAGCTGGAAGCACGCCGAGCTTACCGCCCTCCTGAAGAAACCAACGGCGGACCCCACCGACCTCAAGAACTACCGCCCCATCTCGCTCCTTCCGTTTCCGGCCAAAGTCATCGAGAAGACCGTCAACAGACAGCTTGCCGCCTTCCTCGAGACGAATGGATCCCTCGACCCCTCGCAGTCCGGGTTTCGGGCCAACCACAGCACCGAGACCGCCCTTATCGCAGCCACCGACGACATCAGAACCCTAACCGACAACGGGGAAACAGCTGCCCTCATCCTCCTGGACCTCTCCGCGGCGTTCGACACCGTCTGCCACCGCACCCTAGTGAAGCGCCTCAGCAACATCGGAATCCGAGAGAAAGCACTGGAATGGATCATCTCGTTCCTCGCCGGAAGAACCCAGAGAGTCCGCCTCTCCCGTTCAGATCCGAAGCCACCGAAGTCATCTGCGGCGTTCCACAAGGATCCTCACTCAGCCCGACCCTCTTCAACGTCTACATGAGCCCCCTCGCAGCCATCGCACGCCGACACAACCTCAACATCATCTCCTACGCCGACGACACCCAGCTGATCCTCTCCCTCACCAACGACCCCACCACCGCCAGAGCCAACCTGCACGACGGGATGAGAGACGTCGCCGACTGGATGAGGAACAGCCGCCTTAAACTGAACTCAGACAAGACGGAAGTCCTCATCCTGGGCTCATCACCCTCCGCCTGGGACGACTCCTGGTGGCCCCCGGCCCTGGGCACCGCACCCAAGCCAACGGACCACGCACGCAACCTGGGCTTCATCCTGGACTCCTCCCTATCGATGACCAGACAAGTCAACGCCGTCTCATCTTCATGCTTCAACACCCTGTGCATGCTCCGCAAGATCTTCAGATGGATCCCCACTGAAACCAGGAAGACCGTCACCCAGGCACTCGTCACCAGCCGACTGGACTATGGGAACACCCTCTACGCCGGAACCACAGCCAAACTTCAAAAGAGACTCCAGCGCATCCAGAACGCCTCCGCACGACTCATCCTGGACATCCCCCGACACAGCCACATCACCGTACACCTGAAAGACCTGCACTGGCTCCCCGTCAGCAAGAGAATCACGTTCAGACTCCTCACCCACGCACACAAGGCCCTCCACGACCTGGGCCCAAAGTACCTCAACGACCGCATGTCCTTCTACACGCCCACACGCCAGCTACGATCAACCAGCCACGCCCTCGCCACCGTACCACGCATCCGCAGAACCACCGCCGGAGGAAGATCCTTCTCCTACCTGGCGGCCAAGACCTGGAACTCCCTCCCCACTCACCTTCGGCGAACCCAGGACCATCTCGCCTTCAGGAAGCAGCTCAAGACCTGGCTGTTCGAGCAGTAACTTACCCCCTCCCCCAGCGCCTTGAGACCCTCCCGGGTGAGTAGCGCGCTCTATAAATGCCGTGATTGATTGATTGATTGATTGATGTGTGCATTGAGACATTTAAGGCAAGATAAGCTTTATAAACGTCTTTCGTTTTTTGCACCCTCTAATTTACATGCCTATATACGACCTGCAAGACAACTTCGGTCTCGGGGTGGGGGTGTCTAATAATGATGATAAAAACTTAATTAACCACTTTGGATCTCATTATGAGTGCCCTTTAAATTCTAAAGGGTTGGTAACTGTAGTTACCGACCCCATCGGAATAATGTATCCGACAAGAACACGGTGGGGTATATTTACGAGAAATTATCGGCTGCGCCAACTTTGGCAGCATTGCGCTCTGACATTTTCAAAATGCAGGGAGGCACCGTATTCACAAGAATATGGCTCACCCTTGTGTTTCCCCTAGCGCTGGTGCTAAATTTAGCTGCCTAGCATCAACGCAGGCACCCATGCACTGTAGTGCAAGGGTGCCTGCATTGCAGGGAATGGTTGTTTATGTACAGGAAGGTGTCCTTTCCTGCACATAAACAATCACTAATGGCGATTTGTTACTTCTATGTGTGCTGCAGAACGCAGCACAAATAGAAGCAGAAAATCGTCATTATTTAAGAATTGTTTATGTGCAGGAAGGGACACTTTCCTGCACATAAACAATCATTAATGGCATTTTGCTCTTTCTATGTGTGCTGCTGAATACAACACACATAGAAAAGCAAAAACGAGGAGAAATAAAAGTATTTCTCCTTGTTTCATCATTCTAATGCCTGCTCTTCCACCTCCTTGAAAATCTAGGCAGCTAAAAAAGCAATGGGTGTTGCAGTGGAACGCCCACAGCAACACAACAACAGAATGAGAGGCAATAATCACAAATATAAAAGAGTTTTGAGTTCAAACTATTTTAGCCACAGCTTCCAGTGTGAGCAAGGAGATTCTTTATTCAAATTCTTCTCAATTGGGTATATTGGCACAGCCAACATGTTTCGCCCAACACCAAGGGCTTCTTCAGGGCACTATAAGTAGTGTTCAATAAGAGTTGTTCGTAATTGAACACGCCACAATCCGGGCATAGGTCCAATGATCCTCTTAAGCTTTCAATTCAGTCACCCTTCAAGGACTGTAGATGCGTTCATGAAATAAACCAATCCTGTTTCCGTTGGGTATTGTCAAAAGTTTAGAAATCACCAAACCACGTAGATGAGGGAGTCGACATAATTCAGATGTTCATTAACAAGTTTCTTCAAACAACTTCACAAAATCCTCAAGTCTTCGGAAACATCTACAGCAACACTCCTTTCACAATAAGTGATGCGTGTAAAGGGGCCTTATTTACAAGGTGGTATTAAGATACAAAAAGTGGCTTAACGCCTCTTTGTTAATATGGAGAAGGACATATCGCCACCAGAATGTCGCTAAAAGTGACGTTCTGGTGGCAATAACCCTCTTGTAAATATGCCCCTGGGGGTCTGGTGCATTTCACCCGGAGAACTCACTTGCTGGAAGGTGGAGTCTCCCGTTGTAACACTGGGAGACATGAGGAATAATCTGGTGGAATCGGGACTGAAATGACCAGTTCCCCCAGTAATTGCTCATTTCTCTGAGGGACCCCGAAGATCCCACTTGGAATCAGTTGATAATTCAGCCCCTGGAGTTAACTGTTCTTCCTGCATCAGTAACTGGTGGGGGGATATATACCACAGTATTTTCATAACCAGTGCTTTGCGTGGTCCCACTTTCAGTATAGCAGTTTTAGAACTAGAAGACTTGTTACTTCTGATAGAAAAAGATGCCGGCATTTTGTCCAGCTTGGTGAAACCACTGCCTACCAGGTCTGAACCAGCTAGTTCCACAATATATGTCTGTGACTGGTGGGTTGGTATTGCCTACTGCTCCGCTTTGGTATTGTAGTGGAGGAATTCTGGTTGTCACAGAGAAACCCAAGAGGACCCAGGGTACAGGAGTACAACACACCTTCCAGGAGAGTCATTTTTTGAGTTTTTCTCCTTTTGTTGTGCAATGCAGATCGTGAGTGTCTTTGTTTCCTAAATGCTCCTTTCTATTTCTCGTCACTTGAGTCTGTCCAAAGACTCAACTGGGTAGTATTTCAAGCATTGTTGAGTGTTTTGTGATCCTTTATTCAAAGATCTAGCTAAGTGCCACCGAGCACATTGAAAAGCCTTTAGCATCTCCAAAGGAAAACAGTGCACACCTAGCAATATAAATGACGTCTCCCCAGCCCTACTTTTCCCTCTGAATACTATTCGTTTGTTGAAGCCTGCTTAAGAATAATTATGGTCTGGTGCAGCCCTCCGGTGAACACTTCTGATAAAATCAGTTTTGGTGGTGAATGTTTCCTGTTTCTTCTGCAAATATGCATTACAGGTTTATCTCTGGTATAGTGTATTTATTGTTGCTTTTGGACATTTACAGTTTCTAGCCAAATGGTTTGAGGGATCATCCCAACAATTATATTTTTTTGCCACATTCCCCTCATCATTTTAATATCTTTGTTGCTATTAGTTAAATGTTTTTCTAATTACTTTTTACTTATTTGTTTTGGATATTACATTCTTCCTATTATAGATGTATTGTTTGGGTTGCTGTATGCCTTTAACCTCAACGCATATTAAGACAGGTCAGGCATGAGAACTGATATGATTCTGTAATAGAGAATGAACCCAAGAGTTGATGAGTCATGATGCTCAAAATTGGAAGTGATAGTTGGTACCGATAAAAATACTCACTGGGATGTCTTTGATGAACCAGTATTTCATATTATTTTTGAATATTGATTAGCTAACGGCTCAATTTGATGATCTGTTAGGAATAACATTCTCTGGGATTCATTCTAGTAAAATATATTTACTGATGCCTGGATCAGAATAAACTGTGTACAGAATATCGTTGGAGATTTTCTGAGGGAAGTCATAAGTGTGGAAGCCATGTAAGAATAGATGTCATTGGAAGATTTGAACTATGCTGATGTGTTTCATCACAAGCAGGTAAGAAGTGATGACTACACAGATAGAATCATTGCAGAACTGATTTGATTCCTAGAAAATCTATTCATTAGAAGGAGGTGTATGAATTGGAGTAATAAAACTTGCAACTCCCTTATTCGGACATTCCACCAACAACCCAGACAGGAACTCCCTTGCTTTTTGTCAAAAATAGTAATGTATCCTTTTAGAGGAGCAAGGGCCAGATGTACAAAGGGTTTTTGTGGTCACAAGCTCTCCGACTTGGTAAAATATAGGTGTTGCAATTAGGGGAAACACATGAAGACTTAAGGGGTGGGGTATGGTGAGTGGAGCTGATTAACAATCAGTGCTCGTGGACATGGGTTCGAGATTTCAGGAAATAGTGTAGGTCTTGTCAGTGAGGAGCAATTATGTTTAACTTCAAGCTTTCAAGTTCCTTTGGGAAAGGATATGATACAATAGGATAATGTATATAAAGCGCGCTTATACCCACGGGTGTCAAGGTGCTACAGAAATAGAAAAGGCATGCATCAGAGTGAAAAGATGGAGGCATGGCTTTCCATTTCCAGCGTAACTTGTCACAGAAAAACCGGATTTTATTACTTGCCTTGTTTGTGAGGGATATTTTAATCTCTTAGGTTCATGTTGCAGGGGAGGTGGGCTTAAAGGACACCTTTTTGTTATTGCAGGACAGATATGGATCATGTGAAGGGACAATGTGAACCAGCAGGGGTGCAGGTTGAGAAGCAGAGCATGAGGGGGCCTAAGGGGCAGTGGGAAGGGATAGCAGTGTGGATTGTTAGGGTTAATTAAAATAACCAGCAGTTTTAAGAACTTTAAAAAAAGAGAGGAGAGAGAGTGTGTGTGTGTGTGTTTTGTTGTCTGTGTGTGCATGTAAAAATCCTAGGTGAAATCCGACAGCCACCTCACCATACCCGATGAAAGCACACATACCCAACCATTTGATAGAGAATATATTTATTAGGGGGTGGGGGTAACACCCAAAACACCCCCATGAAGCTACGCCCCCTTTGAGCCATACTTAGCTGGGAGAATGGTTATCTGGCTTCCTTGAGAAGATCAAGTAGATTTCTCAGAATGTGAGATTTGGTCAGATCCATTTGCAGCAGCGATCAATCCACTTCTTTCTTTAAAGTACCCCTTCATCGGACACGAGTAAGGGTGAGTAATGGAACAATGTTCATTTGGATAAAGCTTTGAATAGGTCCTTTCTGTAATGCAAAAGTATTTTCATTTAATTTATTTTATTTTCAGACACAGTTTTTAAATGGAAGAAGGGTCTTTGACTGAACAGGTTTACTTAGAATGCTGAATTCAAGAGCAGGAGGAGGTTCTGCCCAGTCACGCCACCCCAGCAGGACATTCTATATATCATTGACCACACAGAATAAAATTAATGAATCAAAGTCCTCTTTAAGATATTCTTAAAATGCACAGGTCCAAAAATCTCCACATCACCACTTTTGATTTCCACGATCATTCTATTTACTCACTTGTACGCGATGCCGCAGGATTGCAAAGCTTTCTTCCCTCATGGCTCCGCAGGAGAACACTTCATCCATTAAGAGGTTGTTTTTTTCTCGCTTCCAAGGGAGATAATTAGCAGCTGCAATTGATTGCATTATATTAATCAGAGCAACCGGTTGTGCAGTTAAGAAATCCCATGGTGCTGTGGTGGTGGTGGTGGGGAGGAACACGTTATGAGCGGGAGGGCCAGCTGCAAGGAATACATTTTAGCAGCTATGCGAGGCTAGATGAACCTGCCTACAGTTTCTGCAGCTCTTGTCCCACAAGTACTGCTCCTTTCAGACTCCTTGGGGTGGACTTGCAGCACTGTCTAAAAAGTACAATGGCTAAATGTTATTGTAGTGACCTTAATAACCAGGAATCATTTTGTCAGTCTTGCTTCTACAATGTTTTATAGCTACTCGTATCTATTACAAAGCTATTACAAAGCTATTCACACATTTATCCTCCATGCCAACCCGTTATACATGTATTTATAGTGCTAGCCTCAGTTGTATATCGGTTGTATGTCACTATATCGTTTTCGAAATATAGATCTACAAAGAGATCTCATCTATTGTGTCCACTTCCACTGTATAACCAAAGAAAATATTGTTACTTGGTTCAGGAGGTGTTGGGACTGAAAAGTCCTTTGCATGGTGATGGATGTGCACCCCTGCCTTGAGTGCCCAACTGTAATGATGTCTGGATCCCTAGTGCTGATTTTTGTCATCATAGACAAACACATCATACGTGTGCTCCATGACATAGGCCTGTCTCACAGATTGTGGTCTTGTTGGACCGGTAGAGGCACCCAAAACGCTGCCCTCATAGTGATGGAAGGCTACTGTCTTCACCAGGAGTTAAGCAGCACGATTGCGGTGGTGGCAGCATACCGTGCAGTGATCAGTAGGAGTGAACAGGCCCTTTTTAACCTGTGTCATTGTAGTAAGGCCTACAGGGCTCACTCATTTTAAAGTTCCGCTTTTGTGTGCTTAGCTCTACTACATCGATTTGGTGTGAAATGCTGTGCAGCGCAGGAGTGGTGTGTCTGCGCTGGGTGTATGTGTGCCGAAGAAGGGTACAATACCTGGATAATGCAGTGCTTGCAGAAAGTGCATTTTAAATGCATGCAGTGTATGTATGTGTACCTGCATGATCTAGTGCTGTGCAGTGAGTGCAGGATAAATGCATGTGCTGGCTGTATGTGTACATACCTGTGAGTGGTACAATACATTGAGAGGAAGATTTACAATAAACTGACGCATCTCTGCGTTAGAGCAGAGATGTGTCAGTTTCCCTGCGCCTGCGTGCAAAACCCTTGCGCCACCATGGATGCGTCGTATTTACAATACGGCGCACCACGGCACAAGAATTGACAGATGTGTCCGAAATTCTGACGCATCTGTTGGCGCAAAAGTCACGCATTGCTGGAGTTGTGTCACAAGCACAACGCAACTCCAGCAATGCATGGGGAGGCCTACACTTATTGTGCTGCGTCACTCCTTACGCCTGCTCCAAGCTGGCGTAGGGTTTTGACACAGTGGCGTCCTAGAAGTGGCGCAGTAAAATCTTGTAGATTTCACTGTGTCACTTCTATGAGGCTTTCCTGCGTGGGAACGCCCAACCTGCATACATTATACCTGATGCAGGTATAATGTGGGGCAGGGCTTTACAACGTGACGCATCTCCCTAGATACGTCACATTGTAAATGGGCCGCAACGTGGCGCATCGTTCACACTGCAGCTGCGTCACAAAAAGTGACGCAACGGCGACGCAAAAGTGGCGCAAGGGGCTTGTAAATCTGCCCCTTGGTTTATGTGTGCCTATGGATGGTACATTATATGGAGGGCCCTGGGTTCCATTTTGGGAGACCCAGTCATTCATGGTGAAACATGGAGAGGAGGTAGAGAAATCCCCCCGACAGATTTGTGTATTGCTGCATTCCTGTAAGCTAGGTGGGACACACACTGGAGAGGGGAGGGCCAGGCCTCCTCTGTACACTTCAAAGGGTGCTCTTTAATTCAGTGAGAGGTCACAAGGAAGGGGCCTGGCCACATCTCAGGAAGGAGATGGGGCTGATAAGAAAATCATAAAGAGTAGGGCTGGGGACTCTAGGCTGACATTTCCATGCACATTTCACTGTAGCTGACATCCAGGCGTGAACACTAGTCACTCCCATGGCGTGTGTTGTTGGACTATCAGCTTTGAAGACACTCCTGCTGTGACAGACTGCTTTTCAAGAAGAAGAGAAAGAAGAGGAGTGGACACTTCAAAAGAAGTAGAACTCTAACATAAAATTTCAGCGAGGCAGTCCCTAAATCACATTTGGTGTCTGGAAATGGACTATAAGAAGGGAGGTTTGAGCCCCAAAAATTGTTATCCGCCAAGCAGCCAAACAAGATGCATGAGGAGGGGAAGCTCTGAAAGACGTCTGCTCTGACTAGGACTCGGGGCCAAGGCCTGCTAGTCTACCTGCTGGGTGAGAGGACATCACCTAGGGAATCCAAGACCACCTGCTCTGGATCCTGGAGCATCAGCACCTGCCTGCTTGCCAAGACCAGTGTGCAATCTAAGGAAGAGGAGAGCGTCGGAGGGAGCAAGATCCAGTAGGGAGCCCTGTCGGATGAACTGTCTGTGTGAAGTGTGAGGAAATGGTTGCACACCAATGAGGTCTTTGCCCGTTTGCAGGGCAGAGTCTGCAACCCCGTATGCCAAGAGGGGCTGCCATGAAAAAGACTGCCATGTGTAAGGGCTGTAGCCTTGTGCGGTAGTGAGTGGAGACCCCGTTTGCCAAGCGGGTTACTGTGACTGACTTCACCATGCCGATCGGGCAGAATTCTGTGTACTGTGTACTGTGAGATACGGTGACCCTATATGCTAGAGGGGGTCACTGGGATCATCAATAACTATGACCTACTATGCCCCCTCCTGTAGTAGAAGTGAGGACACTGTGGAAGCACCTGCGCACCATCACCCAGGCAACGGAGCCAAGATAGGATCTTCGCAACCAACCCCACACCAGGAAAGGAACCGTACACTTACCCCACAGAAGGAGCCTCTGGTTGCTTTAGGAGCACGACCGCGAGTGAGAGACTCTGCACCCACTGAGTGGAGCCACCTGGGCCATGTGTGACCGACACACCTAAACTCAGATACAGCTGCTGTGATCACCCACAGATGGGGTTCATGCCTGTTGATGCGGGTAAGACTGGTTTCAGGCCTGGTTGCCCTGGGGAAACATGTTGCTAAATTAGCGATGTAGCACTGGAACACTATTGACTTTAATTCAAGGTGAAAGTGAACTCTTGAGACTCGGACTGCTAGTGGGGCATACCCTGGATATTACCAATAGTAACTGGGGAATAACCACTATTGCTAACACGAAGAGGCAGTGGTACAGGGACTAGCCATAGAAACCCTAGAGCCTCGACCTCCAGGGGGAATGTGTAATTGTTTGTGAATGTCATATTTTTCCTTTGTGTGGTATGCAATAGAAATAAAGTGCTTCTCTGTCTGCAGACAAGTTCGTATTTGACTGGAAAATGTTTTATTGCTGCTGCTGTGCACGTTTTGAGTGTTGAGCTTGTGTTCACTATCCTGTACCCCCACCTCCCTTGCGAGGGAGTCTTGGACATGCTTCAAACCACACAACCTAGAGAGTCAAGTGCCAATTGGGTACTTGTCCCAGTTACTCAGGATACACAGTAAGGCATGTCCTGGACATCAGGAGTAAATGGCCTCAACACCCACGGTTGAGCCCAGTAACCCCTGCTTCCCCCTTGGCCCTCTGTAAGGGGTTCTGACAGGAGGATTCTAAAGTGCTCAAATGTTATGTGAATTGCGGCTGGTTGGGGTTGCAGGCTCAACTTCACAATGAAGATCGGAGCAGCTGTACAATTTCCATATGAAACATATTAGGATTTTTTTTTTTTTTAAGAGAGAGAAGGCATTGTTTCTGCTGCACTTGCCACCTTCTCCTGCCTGTGTTTGGGCTCATTACAAGCTGTTTACTGACAGGCTCCTGTTCCTGGGAAGCTGGGGAGATAGGGCAGACAACAGGTTGGAGTGGGATTGAGTGGTACTGCTGGGTTTGAGCTTTGCTCCTCTGGCCTTCTGCTACTGGTGCCAAACAGTGATAAGTGGCAGTTGTGGTGGATCACACTAGACCGAGTGAGAAGTTTCCGCTCTCCTTATTTTGACTATAAAAGACAGTGGTGTGGCTTATGGCTATAGTGTAGGGAGCTAAATTGAGCCGGTGTGTGTATTGAATGCACTGTTTTTAGGATGTTTTCCGGATAGTTGGGAGGGAGTGGTTATTAAGCCTATGCATAAAAAAGGTGAGTATTCCCTTCCTTGGAACTATCGGCAAATAAACCTGCTAGATGTGAGTGGGAAATGTTTCTCAAAAATCCTTTTGGAAATGCTGAGGGACTGGGCATATGCAAACTCTATCATTCCACAAGAGCAACAAAGTTTTAAAGGGGGGGGAGGGGGCACTCAACAAACGACCACTGCTTTAGCCTATGGGCCTTTGCCAAGAAATCCTTAGAGGAATGTGGAGGACTGTATTGCTGCTTCATGGACTTTAGTTCTGCATTTGATTCTGTTCATCAGGCCTTATTATGGGAGGCTCTAAATAGTTATGGAATCCCTGATGGGCTACTGCTAATCTTACAGGAACTTTAAAGAGATAACTGGGCCCAGGTGGAATTAGATTTTGAGGGTTCCCTCTCAAAGAGGATTAATATAAGGAGTGGCCTGAGACAGGGGTGTGTACAGGCCCCGATATTATTTTCCTTATTTCTTGCTGATCTACCAAAAGTATTTAGCCAATCAAACAGCTTATATGCGGAAGATTTAGTAATCTTTGATTTAACAGAATTTGACCTTTAGAGGAAACCAGAGGTCTTCTTGGACTATTGTAAAAAGTAAAAGCTAATAGTCAATATGGAAAAGACTAAAGTTCTGCCAATAGGGAAGAAGAGGATAAGGTTGGTCTGGGCCATAAATAAAGTTAAAATTGAAACAGTCAGTAAATAAAAATATCTGGGGATGTGGTTCTCAAATGACTTACGGTAAAATTAAACCCTTGATTCCTTATAAGTTAAGGCAGTTTCCTCTGTAATGGGACTTAAGAAATTTGATCATTGTTATAGTGACCCTAAGACCAGTACTGGCAGTTTACTAGGGTATGATAAGGCCGAGGTTTCACTATGGTGCTGAGGTGGTTGGTATTGGACTAAAATCAAGATGGGACCTTGAAGAGGGTAGGTGTTTAAAAATACTTTCCTCTCTTCCCCCATCCACAATGGTGCAGGCAGTCAGAATAGAAACAGGTTTGACGGGATGGAGCATTTGCAGAGATACTACAAATTCTGGTTAAGAATAGATAGTGAGGAGCTTGCCAAAATCTCATCACTATGCAAAAATGATGTATTACAAAGTGAATTAATCTGGGCACGAGTAGCTAGAGGGAGGATCCTCAATTGTTGTAGGTAATTAAAAATAGAAGGTGACATAGATCAGGTAGGTGTGAGTAAATCCGAGCTAAGAAGAACAACTAATCAGGTCTCCAGGGAGGAGGATTTAATCCACTTGAGGAAGAAGAAATCTGTATCCCTTTTGATGAATTCATGGTTGGAGGACAAGAAATTTCCCTACCTGGAGGAACAACCTAATGTACAGTTGCAGTGAAGTCTTCTGAGATTCAGATGTGGAGTAAATCAAGTCTTGCCAGATGTTCATGGAACACTGCTAAACAAAGATAAAACCTGTAAATGTGGCCTTACTATGAAGGGAGATCTAACACATATTTTGGTGGACTGCCTGTGGTTTTTAGCTCAACGGAAGCTTTTATTAAAACCAGATTTAAAAAAGTATGATGTCAGGAAGGAATAGGGGACAAGCGGTTAAACTACTTGTGGAAATGAGATTCCTGGATGTCACCCATGTTTACGGACAAACTGATTTTTATGAAGGATGCACTGGGGTCTTAATCATGTAATAACTGTAATAATGTAATAACTGGAGAGTGATGCCACGTGTGCCATGGGGTGATTCTCATTGGTTGTAGATTCATTTTAACGGACAAACTGACTTTTATGAAGGATGAACTTGGTTTTTAATCATGTAATAACTGGGGAGTGATGTTTTACCGCCTATACTCGAAGCCTTGGGTAAAACCAGACCAGCTTACGTTATGATGAATTGTGGTTTTAATTATGTTTTATCATAGGCTGCCTGATTTAGTGTGTGGTTTAAAATACCACGGTCTAAATAAACATATGTTTGACTGTCTGACTGATGCCCTGCTTTGTGTTTATTGGCAAAAGAAACTCATAAAGCATTTGGAAACTTGATTTGTTTTAGCACGTGTACTTTTACCAATGCACCTGTATGAAATTGGATTATTGATTGAGAGGGTGGAAGCTCCACAATCCTTGTCAAGGTGAATCACAAAAGTCACTGAATTACCCTGTGTTTTACCCTCTGGCAACTTGCCACAAAAACTGTATGGCTTAACTTAGAGGCAATGTGTGAAGTGTTTATGCAGCACACAACTAGTAGTGAAGTGAAAACACAACACCATAAAAATCCCAAACCAATTTAGAAAAAACAGAGTATTTTTTACTAACTAAAATGACACCAAAACAAATTAAATTCAATCAGTAGAACCGAAGTTATGAATTTATTAAGTTTGCAGTGAAAAATAGCACTCCAAAAGAACAAAGCGCCAGCCACGGTTATCTGGTCACATGGGACTGGGACATGTTCAGGCCACTGGTGATGGAGCACGGGCCACATACACTACTGCGTTGAGCCCGCTGAGAGTTATACCTTTGTTTCCTTGATGTTGAGATGTGAGTTTCTACATCAGTCTGCGCTGCACTGCATTGGTTCAGAAGAAGGCACCTATCAAGGGCTGCGAGCGGTTGCGATGTGAGGTCCTGCGCTGGGTCTCATCTTACTGCATCGGTTCTAATGAAGCCATCGATCGTGAGCTATGAGGTGCAGCGATGCAATGTCCTGAGTCGGGTTGTGTCGTGCAGCGTCGGTTTCAATGAAGACTTCATTTATGCTCAGAGGAGAATACTCTGACTCCAGCCAATGACATGGAGGCAGCTTCTTGGGGATCAGGACTCACTCCTGCAGTCCTGAAGAACCAGCAGCAGGGCTCAGGAAGGCCCAGTTGGTGTTGGTCAGCCAGACAGTTGCAGGTCAGGTCTCAGGAGGTTGTCGTGGTCTGTAACCACACTGGAGGACAGCCAACTAGCTAGCTATTGGGGTCAGTCTGGTGATCGTGGGTTCAGGGGAGCAGATCCAGTCTTCCTTTCTCTGGCAGCAGGGCAGTCGTTCTAACAGCAGGGCAGCAGGGCAGTCCTTCTTCTTAGTGTTCCACAGGTCGAGAAGTGATCTGATGTGGGATCTGAGAGTGCCATTACAGGATGTAGTGGCAGTCCTGAGATATGTTTTAAAGTGGTACTTTAGTGAGTTGCACAATGAGTGCCCCGGAAAACTGGTAGCATTTCATTTACAGGCCCTGCATATAGGTGGTACCATTTACTAAGGACTTACAAGTAAATGTAACATGGCTGTTAGGTGAAATCAAATTTTTCCATGTTTGAGGAAGAGAGCATAAGCACTTTAGCACTGGTAAGCAGTAAAGTATACAGAATCCTAAAACTAACAAAAACAAATTCAGAAAAACAGGAGGAATGAAGGGAAAAGGTTTGGGGGACTACCACCGAAGGGTGTCAGATCTACCAACACCTCTTTCACAGTATCACTGATTATTAATCTTAAGTAGCATCTCTAGTAATTTTGTGACTTGGTGGGTCCTGTTACACTTTGATGTTCTAATACCCTAAGTGTGAGCACTAGTTGCTCCCAGACACCTCGTATAATCATGGATATCTCTCCCTCCAGAGGAAAAACTTTGAGACATTGTGCAACTGTATCTGATACACCACCAAGAGCAGATACTACTCTCCTCCATACCCTCTGCCTTCAAAAAAGTGAAATCTAGCACCCCGTAGTTATTAGTGAAAAAGCATAATAAAAAGGAAAAAAACCAACTATTGATTGTTTTAACAGCTCCCCTGCAACCAACACTAACCGAACTAAGGATGCTGGCTATGCATGAGGTGAAATAAGCTATAAACCAGATGAATTGTCATGAAGATCTTAACATTTGGGAACACCCAGTCTCTTTAAGTCACTCACTTTCACCATCAGGGTGTTTGAATTCTGGCCATCTAATAAAAAGGTTAATCATACACAACAAAAATAATATTCTCGGTGGGGGAAGTGAGGAGGGAGATGAGACTGCTCAATATTTATAAGGTCTAAATGTGCTACCATAGAAGAACAAAGAAATGCTGTCTCTATTACTCCAAATATATAACAACTGAAACTAATAGATACCACTATATCTGAAATGAGGTTTACAATACAAAATGTTCTGGCATCAATTGTGAAATGGTTTGCTAAAGATCTCACCACTCAAGAATATTCCTTAACTAAGTTCACATCTGTATTAAACTGGAAAGGGGCCAAAACACAACTTCACAGATAACCAACTTTACACAGCTGGAAGGTAACTTGAGGGAATTGTTTTGAGACACATTTCACCAAAATGGATTCAAGAAAATCCTATACTTTTTCTAACTTTATCAGAAGATTCTGTCAAAGATTCAGATAAGAACATGATGTCCAGCCCTCCCTCTAATTATGATATACCCATAAAATTACAAGCTCCCACCTCGCCTATAATAAGTGAGTGAAAGACTAAGGGCCTTATTTAGAGTTTGGCTGATAGGATAGCCATATTCTATAATGCACTTGTAATATACGGATGAGACATCCGCCATGTTTGTGATGGAGTATCCTGTCCGCCAAAATCTAAATAAGGTCCTCAGTCTACAAGAAGAAGGGCACTACCAAATTCAAAAATCTCTCCTCAAAGCCCTGGAACATTGTTCCGAACTAAACCGTCCAAGAAAAGAAGAATTACAAAAAAGAGTGTTTGTAAAGTGAGAATTCCTCCATTAGTTGATGACCATGGCCAAATTGTAATCTCATCCACAAATATTCCTGGTTGAGGTCCTTCAGCTGAATCATTTGTTCCGCCTCTCCTGCGTTCTCCGTCATCTTCCTGCAGACTCTCTGCCAGCAGCAGGAAGCACCCCTCACACAGGCCCCCCCTGAGCCAATCACAACGCTGTAATGCAGCGTTGTGATTGGTCTGAGTGCCGTGGATTGGCGCTCAGACTCGAGCAGGGAGCCTGTGCATGTTCCTGACCAGGCTGTGTAATGCAGCCTGGTAGGAACATGCAAAGTGCGAATGAACTATTTGGTCGGCCCAAGAGGGCCGGCCAAAGAGTTCATGCGCACTTAGGGAGTGCACACCACTCCTCCCTTGCCCGCCCCGCCCGAGAGCCACTGACAGCTATAGGAAAAGTGACATGATAATAACGGTAGTTATTATCATGTTATTTTTCCTCGAGTTCAGTGGGGCTACGCTCTTTCGTCTCAGCGGAGGAGCTGCCACTGAATATAGATAGATATATATATATATATATATATATAATACACCTGTAATGGAATAGGATGATATATGGGGACTAGATGGTCCATTGATTTTGAATGCTGTAACAGATGCCAGAGGTATAGTGCTACTTAACTGGGCCTTAAAGATGAATCTCACCCTATTGAATAGGGTTAGGGGTGATATACCGAGAAATCTCAGAGGCCATGGAGTGACTTTTAAATCTTCTATAAATCATATCTAGAGCTTCCGGAGGTTTTCGGTTTGAACTAATAATTCCTGATAAAACGTCGCTGATGGAAATGCTTCCTTTTGCTCGGAAACCTAAAAAGAATCAATTTAGCTGATTAATGCTGCTTTTCCACGCTCCATTGGCACAGTTTAAGAAGTGCAGTCTGACGGCGTTTGTTTATTCTGCACTGCTATCTGCTTACTTTGTAAAAAAACCAACAGAGAATTATGGGCCTGATTTAGAGTTTGTTGGCAAAGCTACCAAACAAACCCTTGGACCAACTGACCGATTTGAGTTAGGTGGAATGCCAGGTTTACGCCGATGGAGTAACATTTATTCTTTCGGTGTAAAACTTTCTCCAACAGCTCAATGGAGTGTTGTCAGTGGAGGAAGCACAGAACACTATCCCCTCTATGTAGAGTGGAGAGTGTTTGTTTTTTTCCTGTCCCTCACCACCAGGTAAAACCTTGAAAATAAACGTTAAGTCCGCCACCCTGCATTAATTCTGCCCCCTAAATAGAGAGAAGTCTGCTGGCGCCATGAACATTTCTATGCATTGGCAGGAATCTGTCAATATTTGAAAAGCTTGACGGCCAGCACCAACAAACATGATGCTCGGCCTTCAAACTTTTCCAAAGTGTTTTATTTTTCAAAAACAAACTCCCAAAGTGGGAGTTTGCTTTTGAAAAATAAAAAACTAACGGCTCCCACACCATGGGAGTTTTCTTCTATGGTGCGTGAGGGGTGTCATTATTTCTTCACCTGTCCCTCACCATCAGGTGATGGAGAGAAGAGAAATACATAATGCCATTCGCCCTAAATGGGGCTGACAGTGGTATGTGCCTCTGACAGCTCCCACTGTGTCTGACTGGCAGAGGAAGGTTTACACCAATGGAGTAAATTTTACTCCATCAGGATAAACCGGGTGGTCTACCTGGCTCAAAATTGGGCTGGCATGCGGACGGAGAGTTTGGCAGAGAGCGGACTACATCACTGTTGCAATGGAGTACCCTAGCTGCCAAACTCTAAATTGGGCCCTCTGTAAGTGGTAGTGCTTTACGGTGAGGCAGGTTTCTGTACTTGTGCTTCACCTTATATTGAAACATTCATACCAGCTTAGAAAGGATGAATGTAGGGGCAGACTGAACATTAACTCAAACTGCCTAGTTCACTATGGAGTTGCTGCTAGCGGCCATTTTATATATGTATATATGTATGTAAATGGTATTTCTGTGGCACACCTGGCCAAAAGGCAGAAGATTGTTGTACATGGACAAAGGCAAGCTTAAAGTCAATGAGCAATAGGAGAGGAATTGATGTTGATGTAGTGTTCTTATAAAAGTAAGCACTTTGTGTGTATATCGCATTTTCGCCTACAATGGTGAAATAGGGGCAGATTTACAAGCCCCTTGCGCCACTTTTGCGTCACTTTTAACATGGGAAAAGTGACGCAAAAGTGGCGCAAGGGGCTTGTAAATCTGCCCCATAGTGTCTAATATTGTGCGCATTTAAATCGTACACAGTTGTTTTTTCACATCGTCATGAACTGTGAAATGTATATTGATGTTTTCCTTGCTCATTGAGTATGTGGCACAAAAAGTGTTTTGTATTTTTTAGATTGAAGCCCCGAAGAAGGGCCCTCAGGCCCGAAATGCATTGGGCATGAACGAATTCATGAAGATGTTTTGGGCATGAAAGAATTCTTGGAGATATTTAGTTTCACGAAAAATGTATTTTGATTTTTGGAAATGTACTAGGAATTTGAACAAAAGTTTGATTGATTGATGGTATTTTGTTCTAATCACTCTCTGATAATAAATGTTTACAGAGATGTATATAAACTTAATCTAAATATTGTTTTGTGTATTATAATTGTACAGTGCAGTTGCATCCAGCAAAAGTGCAAAGTGGTCAGGTCAAAGTGACGTGAAAGATGATGATTTAGCTAGACGTGTTCAGACAACACGTACTCCACTTTAGCACGCTCAGTCTAAATAGTTTATAAAGAGAATAGTCGAGTTGAGTTAACACCAGAAGAGGAGAGGAGTGCTCCACTAATTTATTTCAGCTTATAAAAGATGAGCCTTCAACTCTTTTCTAAATTGGGGCATTGGGGGGTCATTATGGATACATGGTTGTTGTTCCGGACTATGGGTGCATAGATGAGAAAGGAGTGTTGTCTTGTTTTTATTTTTTGCACTTCTTAATTTGCAGTCTGATGGCGTCCTGGCTGTGGATGTGTCATGAACCATGAGAGATGGTCAGCTTGTCTGCAAAATAGGCGACAATGCTGAGTGTGATGGCTTTCTAAATAATGCAAATGGTGAGGGCCGGCAAGGGGAGTCAATGTAGTTCCATCAGAATGGGAGAAATTTGATCATATTTCTTCATGCCCTTGATGAGACGTGCTGCGGCATGTGGGATGCACTTAAGGAGGGTAGTGTGGAGTCTGGGAGGACTTGGAGTAGAGCATTACTACCATTCATATGTGAAAGTACAATGGCTTGAAAATAGGGCAAGCATGGTCCGTTGTACAACATTTCGTAACCAAGATTAGTATATGTCAATTTTGGTTTTAGGTTGTCTCCTTGACTGGATCATTGGTTCCTAAAATACCTGTCCCTTTAGGAGAGGTAACTTGGGGTGCATACTTTCAAGATTATTATTTATAGAAGGCTCATAATATTGAGTTCATTTGTAAGGTACAATAAACACCCCTGAATACATTGACTAATCCAAATGATCTTTGGTTGAGGAGACTATCGTAGCTCATATTACGTCTTGTAGAGCAGCAAAGGCAGAAGGTCCTGCGGCAGTACTTACCTACATGTTTCAAGCTAACCCATCTCAATGGGCCAGGATCTTATATTTTTTATTTAAATACAGTATTAACGCTCACAAATTCCTCCTTTTTGGAGAGGCTTTCTAATAATATTAATATTTAGCAATCGAAATAGAGTGGTGCCGAAAAATTATTGGTTTATAACTCTGCTAGACACTGCACAGAAACTGTTCCTGAAATTCTTAATGGATGCATTAAAAGAATGTGTTGCCAATCATAATTTTATACCTTTTGAGAAATCAGGTTGTGCCCAGGAGGGTCGATTACTGATAACATACTAGCATTTAATAAAATAAAATAAAAGAAAAATATATTAGTCATAAGAATATGAACCAATACATAACATTTATAGGTGTATCCTCTTCCTTCGATCACGTAGATTGGGCAGTAGTATTGGCACAAGTTGTTAGGACGCTCCTCATGTGTTACTAGATGTTGATCCACTTGCACTCAAACACTTGGTTCAGAGTTTTAATAGGTTCACCTAACTCATATTTTAGAAGGAGTTATGGAAAGAATGGATTAAAGCAGGGATGTGTCCTGCTCCTTTGTTTTTTTCAGTATATCTAGGCAACCTTCCTCAGTAGCTTGAATCCATAGATACTTACCCCCCAGCTTGGAGTGGAAAAAAGACCAACATATTAATGTATGCGGATGACATTGTTGATTTGTTCTAATTCTAAAGGGTCTTCAAAGTAAATTAAATAGTTCTGAGAAACATGACATCTTCTGTTAATGTTAAGAAAACAAAGATTATGTTACTTTTTTGGACTCCAGGCATGTCCACCTATTTAAAATGGTCTGTCAACACCACCTACCAGAAGTACTCATAGAATATTTTACCTAGGATTTTTTAATTTAAAACACCTTATCTATAACATAATTTGTTAAAAGCCAGATAGCTAAGGGCAGAAGTGTAGGCAGCGGAATTCAATACTTAAGGTCCTTGGCAGACAAAGATAGAATCTTCCTTGAATGTTTATATGGAAATTATTACTGGCACTTAATTATATTGCTTCAAATGGCTTGAAATAACTTTTTTTTATCACAGGTTGAAAGCACGCTTGGAAAGGTTATTCGATGATAAGAAACAGATACTCAGTGGCACTGCTTAGGCTTGAATTTAACAGGTATTTTATATTGCGGATATGATCAAATAGTGCAAAAATGGTTTTCTTTATTAGCAAGTGACTTAAATTCTTTAAAATGCCCTGTTTCCGACAAAATTATGAGACTACTGCAAAAATCAATGCTTTATTTGGCTGTAATAACACTGCAAAAATTCTATCATTAGATACAGGTTCTTCAAATAATGAGTTGCATATGAACATATTTATGAAATGGTACAGAAAAGATCTAGGGCCAGATTACGAGTCTGGCAGTCCTCGGACTGCCAGACTCGTGGTGGCGCAGCTGTGGCGGATCCAGCCATCGCCGCACCCACGGTTCACTTGCCCGATTACGACTCGCGCAGTCGGACCACACTAGGACCACCAGCTCCGACAGTGAACCGCCGTTCCCTGGCGTAGGAGCGGCAGTCAGAGGCCACAATATGCTTGGTGGGACCGCAACTGTCCCGCTAAGCATATTACAAGTTTCCTCTCCACCAGGGTTTGAAAAGCCTGGCGGAGAGGAAACAGAGGGCCCCCCTGTGCCTCAGACATATGTGGATGCACACAGGGGACATAATATGTGACCCCCTGTGTGCATGCACATAGGTTCCTGCATGGCATGGACTTACGAGTCCATGCTGTGCAGGAACCTTGTGAGGCGTTTCCATTGGGGTGCCTTTTTCAAAACGTACCGCCACCTTTTAGAGGGCACCGCAAGGGGAACCACCATGCCGCCCTCCTGCCAGACTACAAATAAATCATAATCTGGCAGGTGGGCAGCACGAGCTTTGGCGGAGCGGTGGCAGGCGGTTTGCACTGCTCCGCCAAATTCTCGTAATTTGGTCCTTACATTGCAAAGTCAATTATACAATTTAATGATTGCTTGAAAATAAAAGGTTTGGATTGTTATTTAAATATTTATCCACTGCAGGCATGCAATTCTATCTTGAAGTGAGTCTCAATATGTCTGCACATTATTTCTGCATATATATTAGAAAGAGAAGACTGGAACTTGTAGACAATTTATGGACTACTAATTTAGGAAGAACATGAAAATTTTGCTCTTCCCCACTGCAAGATTTTATACATCTATTGTTTGTTTTTTCAGTATTAATAACAGATTGCCAGTGGTACATTAACCCAATGTTAACTAAACAACAAATTACAACATGGTCAGATGCAATGGCTTTGTTTTATTTACCAGACTCAGTTATTCTGTTATCAAGTATATACATTTGTAAAATCTTTTTTATTTAAACTTTTATTGTAGTTCTGTGGACTTTATAATATATGATAGAATAATTTATAATTAAATGTATCTATGCTTTAGCAGGGCCTCACTTGCTGCCCATACGTTTTCGCTGATGTACTATTGTTAGACCACCTTCAAGGGGGACACCGGGCATGCCGGGGCTACTGGCTCATAACCGTGGTGATTGAGATTATTTGCCTCTGATACCCTGGGGTCTATATCTTTATGGCTCTAGAAAATGGGCAAGTACACCCTTTCTACACTTGACTCTGAGGGTAGCGAAGGCGAGTAGTCAAAGGCTTCTCAGGGAAGTAGTTTGGGATCAAAGACTCATAGCTCAAACTGTCAGGGAAAAGCCACAGTAATTCCCTGTCCAGCACAGTGCTTTCATTAGTAAAAAGGAACGTGATTTTATGTCAGAGCAAAACAAAATATTACACATCTTAATGGGTTTCAGCTACCAGGCTCTACAATCCCATTTATGGGCTCTAACCAAGTTTCACACCCTCTTTGTGTCCTAACTAGTCTACTATGGTGTCCTCACAAATAGCTGCAGTGCCTTAGCACAGATAAAAGGTCACAGGCAATAATCAGGCACAGGTATGAGCTCACTATTAGGCTTTGTAAACAACTACCATGTTGGGTAATCCATACGCCAGTTTATTCAGATCTTGAGCAAAAGGGTTCACACTGGCAATCCATGTTCTGTTAAAGGCAGACTTATCTTTACGAGTTCAAGAACAGCCAATCAGTCATTTGATCCCAGGCCACATGATACCTGTTTACTGGGATGCAGCTCGGTGTCAATATTAGTGATGCGATCTTTGCAGTTGCACCATTTGCATGTTCATCAGCAGTGCAGGATTGCAGATGATGGCCTTGTCCCTCCTTTGGGTTGCTCGGAAAATGTCAGCATGACAAACCTGGTTGGCAGGTGCTTATCTTCAGCAGTTGTTTACTATGGGCCATGGGGCAGGTCCACTGCTATGGTGATGTTGTTCATTCTTGCAGATTGCACTGCCTAATAAAGCAGCAGCAGCACAATTCCCACTAGTCATGCTGTAGGGATGTTAGACATGTTGGTGCATGGGTTAATAGATACTTCACACAATAGCCACACATGGAAGCCAGGTGATTTCTCACAGATCGGGTCAGCCCTGATTTTCTCCAAGTACAAAATATCTTCTTCTCTGTATAGTTTCGTGACTGATTCATTGCAATTTTTTTATTCACTTTATTTGTAATTTATTGTTAACATCCTGATATGTTGTTGACTATATGGCATACTGGCTTATGTTATGATTTATTGTTTTGATTCTTCAATAAAAAAAAGAAATAAAAGCCAAAATGGCTTCTTCTTGGTGTGCCACATGCTGGGAACACAGGTGGAATTTCCCTCCTGTGCAGTCTATCCTCCTGCAGGGCCAGTCGCTCTACTTCTATCTCTCTGAGCAGGAAGGCTGGCTTCTAGCACGAGGCAGACCCACAGCTTCTCTAGCAAATCGCACAAACTACAGCTGTTGTCCCCTGACCTATGTGAGACTGGCTATCTTGAAAACACTGTCCCTCGATCATTGCAGCTCTTTCATTGCTCTGCAGAGCATTTCTTTCCTTTCTCCAGAAGAATTTATAACTGGACCAAAGTGGGATAGTTTGGATCCCACCTTTATACGCCTTTTAAAGATGGGGATGCTGATGTCTATGGTCCTGGAAATGGTTTAGGGTGCTTCCTTTTCAAATGTCATTTTCTGGCTGCTGTGAAGAAATAGCATTTGTGCAAGGTGATGGCTCTCACAGCAAGTAGTGATGATGCTGGCTTCAAGCAGCAGTTTACCAAAACATGGGCACAATAAAGTGAGAAGCCTCTGCACCTGGCTGGCATCAATCTACCTAAAGTAGCAATCAAGGAAAGACAAAAGTGAAGATACTGACTAGAGCATTCCTCACCTTTAACTGCAGAATCGGATGACTCTCCTCTACTATCCACCAAATGGCAGTGGTAAGGAAGTACAAATCAGCATTTCTCTGCTAAAAAGTCCTCATTGAATTTCTAAGGGTAGGCCTGTCTCCATCCTCCCTCACTTCAGTGTCTGTGTCTTCTCCCTTCAGCTCCAGGAATGTAGGCAATACACTTCTACTGTCTGTGGAAGCTGTATCCCATCCTCTAACTTGTGCCAATGCAAACCAGAGTCTATCCAAAATGGGTCCCACTTGTCTCAGCACTCAGACTCCTAACACATAATGGAGTCTTGCTGCCTTCCATGCATGCATTTGATAAGGAATGCCAGCACAGGGGTCTGGGTGTCCCATCTATGCTGAACTTTATATGAGTGGGTCAGTAGGCAGCAGTCATCTTGAAAGATTACAAAAATCTACATTCAGTATTATCCACAAAAGTTGAAAAGCTGCCACCTCTGCTTCATGCCTACCACCATGACATGGACAGTAGTCCCACGTGAGTAAAAAGGGCAGGCTTAGTATTCCCCTGTAGGTCACAGAATATTTTCTAGACCTTGAAATCACAGTAGACAGGTCTAGCATCAGAGCATATACTAGATTAGCATGCTGGCTGAGTCTATTATTTTAAGGATACAATTTTCCTATACTCCACGCCAGGATTCAAATCTGAGATTTTAAAGTTATATGTATGATGATATTTCGGTTGCTGACCTATGGCCATGTTGTTTGTGTGCATGCATGAACCTTTCAGAACCACGAAGTGTTATTCACATACCACCCTTACATGTTCACTTGCTTTAATATGTTGCATTTATTTTATTCACAAAGCTAGGGCCTCCATATAGACTTTCTGAAAGGTGCAGCTAAAAAAAATAGTTAAACCTTAATTCATTCAATTTTAATGTTAGTTATTTTTTATTGTTCATCAAATATTTAATGGATTATTAATTATGTAAATATGTAATTGTTGTTTTACTTAAGTTTATTTTGTTAATTTTAATGTATATTTTAACTTTTACATTTTGTTAGTAATTTATATTTCAGTGGTGGGTTGTTTGGTTTGTAGGGGAGTAGGGTGGGAAGTTAATTACATTATCATTACATTAGTTTTAATGTTAATTACATTTTTATCCTAAATTGCATATTTAATTGATACATTTTTAGCTTGTTTAATTGTAACTTTACTTATTTAAGTTTAATTTGTAAGTGATAACGTATATTTAAATACTTTATATTTTAGTAGCTGGTTGCTAGGTTTGTAGGGGAATAGCTTGAAAGTTATTAAAATCTTAAGTTAATTGTTAAGTAAAATTGATAATTATGTACATTTTTAATTGCTATTAAGTAGATTATGTGTTTGAAGTGAACTACTTATGAATTTATTGATACATGTTTTTAACACCTTAACCGCGGCGGCAATTCTGCCGCGGTGCGGGGCGTTCCATTAAGTGGGCGGGGCCGCGTCGGCCAACGGACGTGCGCAGCACTACCGAGGTAGTGCTCGCGACGGCCGTTGGCCGACGGGCGCACTTAAAGGGTTAATAGTCAACTTTTTTTATTATGATTTGTAAAAATGTTGTTGGTTTTAGTTGAATACTTTCCCTAACGTTGCTTAAACTGGAGTACGAATAGTACATCTAATCTAACCCCTTCGAAGTCCAACACTTTCCCCACTATTGGACAGACTGAAGACTGGAAAGGAGATAGTAAATGTAACCCCTCTGAAGTCCAACACTTTTCCTTCTGTTGCTTAGACTGGAGAGGGAATAGTAAATACCCAAAGTCCAACACTTGCCTTACTATTGCTTAGATTTACCTGGGAATAGTAAATAAATCCCCTTCAATGTCCAACGCTTCCCTACTGTTGCTGAGGCTGCTTGGATTGAGGTAGGAATAGTAAATTTAACCCCTTCGAAGTCCAACACTTGCCCTCCTGTTGCATACATTGAATTGGCAATAGTAAATAAGTCTGAAGTTCAACACTTTCAATACTGTTGCTTAGATTGGAGTGGGAATGGTAAATCTAACCCCGCCAAAATCCAACACTTTCCTTGCTTTTGCTTAAGTTGGTGCTAGAATACAAAATGTAACTCCATTAAAGTACAACACTTTTGATAGGCATGTTTATTTTTGGTTGGTATTTTTTCTTTTTTTGCTGTTCATAAAATTTAGAAAACAGAGTTGTAATTTCTTTATGTACTTTTTATATTAATTTTTTTTGTCATTGTGTGATGTATGTATTTGATAATATATTTTTGCTACTGTTCATTTTATAAAAAAATTCTATTTATTGACCATTGCTTATTACATCTTTCCATACATTTCACTTACAGAGGAAAATATAGCAGGCTACAGATCAGGGGGTCCATTTATGTCTTGTTTACATATATAGGTCACATATTACAAAGGAGGTAAATATCCACGGTAGATACTAGCATATATACCCACGCCCCCCACCCACCCAACCGCACTCTTTATGACTCAGCCCTATATTTGGTCCATGCAGCCAATATCTTTTCCCACTTACGGGGGCACCCCCTGCTTTGGTAAATAGCCTTTTCACCCAATTGGTACCAGTCCACATCCCTCTTCCAATCTTCAGTTTTTGGTGCAATCAGTCTCCCCCATGCCAATGCTATGTTTCTTTTTGCCACCCTGGCTATCAGTTTGAGCCATATTTTAGTGTACTTCGGCCAATCCATCTCCCGTCACTCCCAATATATGCCCTCTTGCCCCCACTGGAACCTTTAGGTCTACCACCACTTAGGTGACTTTCACCCAACAAGCCTGGACTTTGGGACAGGTCCGTAGGATATGAAAGAAGGTGCCTATTTCTCCACAGCCTCTAGAACACTTTTCAGAATCGCAGCGACCCATGCAGTGTTAAAGTGTCCTAGGGGTATATGACCAGTGTAGGATTCGTAATTGCATCAGTTGAAACCGCGCCTGTATGGCAATTTCCCTGGGGCATTGTTTTGCCTCTTCCCAGTCATTGTCCTCCAGCAGTCCTACGTCTGCCTCCCACGCCTCCCTTAGGGGGCCCAATCTCTCAGAATAATTGTTCATTATCTTTTGGTACATGAGGGATACCGCTTTATCAATCATTTGGTCAAGTAGGAGCCTATCTTCCAGTGGGGAGTACGCCGGGATCTGCTCTCCATCCGGTAGGTGACATCTTAGAGCGTGCCTCAATTGCAAATACCTGAACCTCTCACCGTCCCTCATTTTGTATTCCGCCTGTAACTCTTCAAATGTATTCATAGCCACGCTGCGCCAAATATCCCCCAGTCGTCCTATCCCTATTAGATTCCACCTACGAAAGCCCCTCAAATGCCCACTTCACCCAAAAGGTCACTGTCTTAAAGCGAGGTTTGTTCTGTTAGTTTGTGTTCCCTCCCCAGAGTTTTCGTGGCTGTGCGCCACGCTTGTGCTACCGTACTAGTGTGCACTGGAAGTGACCTTATCCAGCTTTTTACTAAACAGCACAGCCGGGTAGCCACTAGGTCCCATTGCTAGGCGGTCTTCTCAGTAAGCTGGCTCCTTGTGCGTTGCAAATACCCAGTTGTTAATGTTAACAAGCTGGATTGATAGATAATAGCTCCTGATGTCCGGGACTGCCCCTGTTGTAACTTACGAAGCGCTATTTGCGGGTTACCCCCCCAGAGCGCTACTGTTAATTTTTAAGTAATTTGGTAATATTTCAATTGTAATTTTGTTTAAAAAATTTGTTTAAAAAATAAATTGTTTATATATATATATATATATATATATATATATATATATATATATATATATATATATATGCATATATCCCACAGAGAACGCTCCTTCCGACTGCAGATGGACCCGTGAGAAGTGGCGTGCTCCCCGGCGGAGCAAGCCGGTATTGTCACTATCTTCAATCGCACACATATACACGCTCTCAGTAACCAAGAACTCCGTAGTAAAGTATCCACAAGTTGTTTAATTCACAACGCGTTTCAGGGCAAAACCCCTTGATCACGTGAAACGTGCACAAACAGTGGGTGACTAATAAAGCATTCAATGAAGTCATGGACAGGAAAAAAGGACCACATTGTATCTGAGTCATTCGAACAAATGGCAGACATGTTGGAAAGGTATACACAACCACGAAAACACAGATCATAATGTATAACGTATTGTGGTACCCCCACTTCTCTGGAACTGCAAATGCAATGGAATGATGTACAAGGTATTATGGATTATCTCCCCATTTGCGAAAAAGAATTGAATACAAATAAATAAATAATATAAAATAAAATATTATATTATATTCCTGTGTAGGGCAAGTGCCCTGATGAGACAGGAAGGGGGGGACGGGGGTGACATGTCTGCGATGCATGGCTGCCATGAAAGTGAGGTCTGTCCCCTGCATCCCGTGCGCACCAAGCGGAGATGTGTCATAGTACGTCTTATCTCTTGTTAATGCAAGGCTGGCAAGATGAATCCATAGTGTTAAATGCAAAATAAATGTCAGCCTGCAGGTCAGAGTGTTGCAAAATAAATCCCCCCTAGGAGAGTAATATACTAATGTACTGGGCAAGTGCCCTGTTGAGACAGATAGGGGGAAGGGGGAGACGTGAGTGGCAACGACCAACCCCATATCGGAAGGCAACAATAAAAAGCTAGCAAAGCAACATAGATGGATAACGGGCAAGTGCCCAATAACGGACAAGGTGTCAGGAGAGGAGTCAGGAAATATCAGACTACTGGCAGTAGTCCCCAGTCCAACATGATACTGAAAGATTACTGAGATGACATATCTGTTGCAACATAGTTACCCAGTCTCAGGACCGTGACGGTGACAATAGGGGGAAAAGGGTAGGTGGCCAGTGAAAGTGATTACAGGTGAAGGGGCCCCTTCCTTTCCTCCTGAAATAAAAGAAAAAAATAGAACACATGTTAGAATCACAGGTGGTCCAAAACAATCAATAAAGATTCAAGTTAAAAATTTAGCAAATTAGATACATTCAGATGCACACAAGGAGTAAGAAAGCTGTAAAAACAGAATACAATAGGTAAACTGGCAGCACAATTAGTTATCTTTGAGATGGATAGCCATTTCTTCGTCAAAGTTCAGCCCACCCGGTGTCTTCGTTTGGAAATGCACAATCAATTTGGACTCTCTTTGTCTGAGTTTCAACACCCTGTTCCCTCCCCTGGGGTTACCCACAATCTGTTCTAGGATGAAGAATTTGAGTAAAGACGAGTTGGAATAATGTTTCTCTTGGAAATGGCGTGCTACAGGGTATTTCACATCAAAATTGGTAATGGCCCTGCTGTGTTCAAGGACACGCTTTTTGGCCATATGTGTGGTACTCCCAATGTACCAAAGTTTACATGGACATTCAATGGCATAAATGGCAAAGGTGGTACTGCATGTTAATCCCATTGTATGTGACCTTACTGCGGTAGCTGCTGTTTTTACATGCTTTGCAGTGCCCGCAAGGAAAGAAACCTTTGAGACCATGGTCGTGCCTACTGGGGTATGCAGTGATGTCACTATGGACTAACAAGTCCCTGATGTTTCTACCCCTCCTGTATGTGATGGTGGGTCTGGTAGGAATACTCTCCCCGATTATGCTGTCATGTTTAAGGATGTCCCAGTTCTTAGCAAAAATACGTTTGATATTACTGGAGTCAGAGTTGAAGGTCATGATCATCCTGGGGCTATTATCTGTGGTGTCACTGGGTTCACTGATGTTATCTGAGATGGTTTCAGTTCTGCTAACTCCATCTGCCCTCTCTTTGGCTCTGCGTAATACCCAGTAGGGATAGCCTCTAATCTTGAACCGTTCCATCATGATCATGCTCTCTCTCTGGTACGCTTCCTCTGTATTGCAGTTTCTTTTTGCCCTCAGCAGCTCCCCATAGGGGATACTCCATTTGAGTGCCTCTGGATGGCTGCTGAGGGCATGTAGAATGCTGTTACCCACAGTGGGTTTCCTAAACAGGGCAGTATGAATCTGGTTATCGACGATTTCAAGCCTGACGTCCAGGTATTCTGCCTTGGAGTTGCTGATGGTTCCTGAGAGGATGATGTTGTATTCATTGTTATTGAGTGCTTTGATGAATTCAATGGCCGACAATTCAGATCCTCTCCAAACAATGAATAGATCATTAATATATCTTCTCCACACTGCTACCTGTTCAAGATATCCGGCAAGGTATGGGTTGGTGGTCAGAGTCCCCTCCCAGTGTCCCATGAACAGATTCGCGAAACTGGGAGCGAAGCAAGAACCCATCGCAGTGCCGGTAACCTGTCTGTATAGGACCCCATTAAACATGAAGATATTGTTAGTAAGACAGTAGTCTATCATCTCCAATATCATGAGACTATGTTCTTGAAATCTAGCTGGTCTGGTCTTCAAAAATTGTCTGCAGCATCCAGGCCCTGCCTGTGATCAATGATGGTGTACAACGAGTGTACATCAAGAGTGATCAGAAGAAGATCCTGTTCCCACTGTAAATCCTGGATTTTGTTCAAAAAGTCCTTAGTGTCCCTCACGTAACTTGGTAGTGAGACAACAAAATCTCTGAGGAAGTGATCCACATATTTGGAGACATGCTCCCCTACACTGCCCTTCGAAGATACAATAGGACGCCCAGGTGGATTAATGGGGTCTTTGTGTAGCTTGGGTAAAAGGTAAAGGACCGGAAGTACTGGGTGGTCATTCTTTAAGTAACAGTACTCCTCCCATTCAAGGATCCCTTTGTCTCTCCATGTAATCAGTTTGTCCCATATGTCAGTAATACTGTTATTATAGGTTTCTGTGTTGGTGGGAAGATAGAAATCAGTGTCACCCAGTTGTTTCATGGCTTCGGAAATGTATTGTAACCTGTCTAGAATGACCACATTCCCTCCCTTGTCAGCAGGACGGATGACAATATTGTCATCCTCAGTGAGAGATTTAAGAGCCTGTCTTTGCTAGTATGTGAGATTGTTGGTACCACCCTTGGAATGCCCCTCCTTGGTTCTGTATTTACAGAGGGCTTTACTGACACAGTCCTGAAACGTGTCTATGTTGTCGTGTGGTAAATTGGGTACAAAAGTGGATTTGGGTCTGAAGTCAGTGCATGCAGATGCATCAGTGGTAACATCGAGCAACTCCAGTGCTTGTTCATTAAATGGGGGGGCCACGGGGCCGTCCCCGCAGCCCCGGGAAATGCCACCTCCCCGGGGCTTTGTTTTTTAAAAAACTGCGTGGGGGGCTCCTGCCCCCTCCCACGCAGTCCGGGGACCCCCACCTCCCCGGGGCTATATTCATTAAATGCGGGGGGCCACGTGGGCCCCCAGCTCCGGCGACCACCACCTCCTCAGCGCTTTTTTTTTTTTTAAAAAGGCGTGGGGGGGGGCACCTTCCCCCCCACGCAGCCCTGGGGATGCCACCTCCCGGGGGCTATATTCATTAAAAGTGGGGGGCCACACGGCCCCCTGCAGCCCCGGGGACCACCATCTCCCCGGGGCCATCTTAAAAAATAATGTGTGGAGGGGCTCGAACCTCCCCACACTACCCCGGGGGCCACCACCTTCCCTGGGCACAAATTAATTAAATGTAGGGGTCCGTTGCGGCCCTGGACCACCACCTCCCGGGGGCTACAAAAAAGATGGGTGGCCTTCCTCCAGGAGCCCTCCATGGCCCTGGGGACTGCCACCCCCCAGGGCTGGCTCCAGCAATGTCCCGGGGTGCCCACTCCTGGGACATTGCAGTTTGCTATGGCTTGGCGGGAGCATTGCTCTGACATTGAGGTTGTTAATTGTGTTGCCATCAGTTAATATTGAAGCACTACAGGGGCACTGTATGGTTGGGGTGCTTATTTCCACGTCAGATGTACATGCACGTTGTCTTCCATCCGTGGTCAATTGTGCTAGTGCTATTTTTCACCATATGGGAAATGTTTAATGCAACATTTATCACCTTAAATAACTACCAATCCTGTGCGGCTCGGGCGAGATTGTAATCAGGCATATTCTGCCCTATGGTTTCGGCATTTATCTGTGTGACAATTTTTTCGCAATTACCTTAGAAGCCATAATTGGAAGTTAAAAAGTCTGATAATGCTTATAATCTGTATTAAAGTTGAGACGCAGCAAGTTCGGTCAATTGAGTCAATAGTTTGTGTTAGACCTGGTACCATTGGCGTGAGTCTCCCTTCCATTTTTTTGCTGATGTCTCCTCTGTTTTTGATATGTTTTGCTGGTTTTAGATGCTTTGGGCACTGTGCCACTGCTATTCAGTGCCACAGTGCAAGTGCTCCATTTTATAAATTATTGTAATGGATTAGTGACTCCATGATTGGCTTATTTGATTTACTTGTCAGACCCTAGTATAGTGCACCATGTGTGCCCAGGGCCTGTAAATCAAATGCTGCTGGTGGGCTTGCAGCACTGTTTGTGCCACCCACAGAAGCAGCCTGTAAAGTGTGTCTCAGGCCTGCCATTGCAGAGCCTGTGTGCAGTCTATTACTGCCATGTTGCCTTGGTAAGTGCACCCACTTGCCAGTCCCTAAACCTTCCCTTTTCTACATATCAGACACCCCTAAGGTAGGCCCATGGGCAGGGTGCATTGTATGTAAAAGGTAGGACATGCCCTGATGTGTGTGGCATGTCCTGATAGTGAATTACAGCCAAATTCGTTTTCCACTATTACAAGGCTACCTGTCCCCATAGGCCAGAATGGGCAGTTTGATTATAACATCTTATAATCCTAACTATCCCAGGGAACATGGTAGAAAAACGAATTTAGTATGCCTGAACTCAGAATGATAAAATACATCTTTTAGTGAAGTTGGTTTTAACATTCTGTGTTTGAAAATAACACTTTTAGAAAGTAGGTATTTTCTTGTCTAACCATCCAGCCTGCCTCTGCTAGGTTGTGTATTGCATATCTGGTTTGTGAGTGACAGGAGGGCTTGGGCTCCAGCAGTCTGATGAGTCAGGGCTGGGCTGAATAGGACCTTGGCTGAATAGAGAGTGGGGGGGCGGAGATTTCCTTTCACTCCCCTGAGCCCTCATAGAATAGAGAGTAGGGGGAGGAGATTTCCTTTCATCTACCTGGGCCAGTTCTACTTTCAACAATGCTGTCTCCACCTCCTGCCAGGAAGCTGCACAGAACTCGTTTTGGCTAGGTACAGGCACCCTCTGCCTTCAGAGGGCAAAGGATTTACTGGTATAAGTATTGGGGCCCAGACCCCAAGACTTTAGATCACTTCTGGGAATCAAGACGAACCTTTGCCAAGGAGAAGAACCAGAGAATCTGAAGGGGTTTTTGACTGCCCCTGTGCCAGTGTGCTACTTTCTGGGGTTGGCCTGCAGTGGTTTCTTTATTGCCAAGGAAAGGAGAAGGAACTTTTATTGAACTTTCATCATCTTGAAGAAGAATCTCCAAGGGCTTGAACTGTGCTTGCCTCCTGCTGAAGTCTCAGGGATACAAGACTTCACTCCCCAGCTCCCCCCTGAATTTCCTTGCTGGGAATTCTGTCTGCAGAAGCCTGCGTGTTGTTGGGAGCTGGAAGCGCGACTCAACGAGAAGAAGCGTGTCGCATCCGCAGCTGTTGCCGTCGCATCATCGGAGAAGCGTGTCGCCACCGCAAGGGTTGCCGTCGCATCACCGGAGAAGCATGTCTCCGTCGCAGCTGTTTGTCGTCGCATCACCGGAGAAGCGTGTCACCACCGCAAGGGTCGTCGTCGCATCACCGGAGAAGCGTGTTGCAGGGCCTGTCGCGGCTCCGAAGTTACAGAGTTCGCCGCACGGCCGTCGGGCGCGCACGCATCGCCTTCACGTCGTCACATCGCATCAAGGACGCTATCTTCTCGCATCGCACCGGTTCATCGCATCGCATCGAGGTGCCATCATGACGCATCGCAACCGGAACGCAACACGAGATCGGCGCATCACCTCCTCTCCGGTAAGGAACAGACGCATCGCCTACTTTGCGCAAGCACTGAGGAACAGACGCATCGCCTCCCCCGAAGCAAGGAACTGACGCATCGTTCTCCCTGAGAACCTTTTGTTTATCTTGCGTGACGCATCCAAAGGTACTTTGTGAGAAACGTGTCGCATTTACCATCACCTTTAAACTAAGCTATTTCTACCATCTAAAAGTCATTTTCTTAATACTGTATTGTGGATTTTTGTCGTTTGGGTCTTGTGTTAAGTCTATATAAAGTATACTTATTTTTATAAACAACCTGTGTGGTGTCCATCTGTAGTGTTTTCACTGTATTACTGTATGTGTTCACAAATGCTTTACACACTGCCTCTGAGATATGCCTGCCTGCTCGTGCCAAGCTACCAAGGGGGTGAGCAGGGGTTATCTAGGAGTGTAGCCCCCTTACCCTGACTAGAAGCAAGGGTCCCTACTTGGTCAAAGGTACCTCCCTCTGCCAACTAGAGACCCCCTGTTCTAACAGTTTGCAGTTAACTTGGACAGAAGAACCACAATGCTCTCTAGTAAAGTGGCTAATAAAAACAGTGAGGAATCGACAATATAATATAAAACTGTGGATTAGTGTGTGCATATTGCCTGTACTTTTTTCTTTACTAAACGTTGTTGACAACAATCTATTTCAACGTTTGATTACAGTGTGTCATTCAAAAAGTGGGGTGCACTTTTTTTTCCCCTGCAGAAGACCAAATCACTCATTTTACTTGCACCCCTGCTTGCCCTCCCTCAATAATTCCAGTCCACTGACCATACAGCACAACTGGAGGGAAGGTGCCGGTAAAATTTGCAATGCGTTTGCATGGCTGGATTGCTGCTAGCGGGCATGAGTTGCTGGCTACAATTGTATGGCAAAAGAATGGTACTTTTTATTAATTAAGTAATAAACATTAGATTATATGTTTTAACACCTGTTCGATGACTTTTCTATACTAGGCAGCCTTAGCATCTGTAATGTGCTGTCTGTGGGTGTACAAAGATTTTCAGGGCAGTCAGATCATGTTGCAGCTGTTTGCACGCCCACGTCTTTTCCTGATGTCTAATGGCACATTAGCTTTAATGAGCTCCTGCCTGTTCCATGGTGCAGATGATTTGGCTTTCATGCAATATGTTTTTTCATTGTGTGGGCATCTGCTGTTGTTTGGAATGTGCTGCTGAAGTCCCTTAGAAGGATCTCGTCATCTATCCTGGGCTCAGATGAGCTGCCATTGCTGTCAGTGTGCTATAGAGAACATCCCATGCAAAGTTCGTGAAATATCTGTTCACTGTTTTCATCGACTTTAGTTGCCTCAGTGAGGTGGGGAAGTGCAGGTCAGGATGAGGTAAAGGGGCGTGGTCAGTCCACTCGACATGCAGCAGTGGAGAAGGGGGGGGGTGGGGTGCAGGTGATATTGGCAACATTAGTGTAAATTAGATCCAAGATGCTTCCTTTGGTATGGGTTGACACTGTCAGCAGCTGTGCAATTCAAGCAGAGTCTAGTATGCTTGGGAAGGCACCCTTCATGGTCTTTTTAAAAGAGTTGCCTGGAACGTTGAAGCTACCAAGGAGGTTATTATTTGAGTAGCTGGTGGAGTATGCTGTGATAAGAGGAACCATTTCAGTGTTGAACGTTGGGTTGGAGCAAAGGCTCAGCGGATGCAATGAAATGTGATGTCTCTGTGGTGTTCATAGGATAATGGTAAGTGAGGAAGATGAAACTGCTTTGGTGCTGCCGGGATGTGCAAGGCCATGATGTTTGGTGGATGACTGCAACACCTGGTCGATTCAGATGTCAGTGGGCTGGACTTGTAATATTGAGTGACCTGGATGTCATTGTGTATGGGATAGCGAGAGTGAGCCAGGTGTCTGTAATAAAGGTGGTACTGAGATTACTGAACGTAATTATGTCAACTATGTTGATTGATGCGCATGAGTTGAGGGGTGTTGACATTTTAACTGCAGGTGCTAATGAGTGGAATGTTAATGAGGCTGTTTTGGCTGGTGTTGTGCGGTACATTAGAGTATGTTGCGGTGTGTGCTTGTGAGAGATGTGATGTAGTGTAGGATCACGGTAAAGCATATGATAAAAGTGCTGCTTATGTTGAGCTCTGCAAGGTGTTGGATGTTGTTGCTCTGATGGTTTGGCCCTTATATAGCACGGACAGGCCCACCACACTTGTAGTACCCTTATCTTTGGACACCCAGATGAGGACACCCTTGAAGTGCTTATAAAAAGAGTTGAGAGGTTGGTCACAACATCACACCATGTGGATCCACGAGAGGGACTGTGTTCATGCTCTCTTCTAACATATACTACATCTAAAAACCTAGGATATGATGTGAATTTGTAGAGTAGCCACAATAACGTGCTTTGTTCATTCACATTTCAAGTCTTGATCATAAGTTGATAAAAGGCAACTGAAGCCCATTAATTAAACTTTATGCAGCCAACTCCAGATATTTAAAAAATCTACTTGATAGGTGTATTTCCAAACTGAATAGAACAAACCTGAATCCCCTCAGCGCCAGATTCCCAGATTTATAAGTAGGGGTTTCAAGTGGACCCTACGATCACTAGTTTTGAGACAACAGCAAAGAAAATGCGCTAATGGTTATTTCTTATAATTGCACAATCTGCAGCTGTAAATGGTAATCAGATTAAAATTGGAATGGAGCCTCAGATATTTTGCTTTTAAATACATTTTAGAAGTGGTGAGCATATAATACTGGAAATAGCCAAAAATATGTGAATCTAATCTAGACCACTTCCTTGATGAAAATTCCCTTAAATTCATTTCAAACGTTTTATGCTTAACTTATTTATGTGCTAAGAAGTTGAAACACGAGCATAATATCCTCGAGTACCTGTGGTTTCCCAAGTTAAAGGAAGTCAAAGCATTTGTTAGTCAGTCCATAAATATCCGCAAAGTTGAGCCACGGCTTGCATTTCTGACCACAACAGAGCTTTGAGAGTTCTAAAGAGTGCATTCTTAATGCGAAACCAAATCAAAAGGTAGCTATATTTCAGTAGCAGTGATGGCTGCCCTTACCTGGGACCTGGTTTAGAGTTTGGCCGACAGATGACTTTGTCACAAACATGACGGATATCCCATCAGCTTATTACAACTGCCATAGGATATAATGCACTTCTAATAAGTTGGACGGGATATTTGTCATGAAGTAACCTGCTCTAAATCAGTAACACAGTTCTAGCTTTAGGGTTTCAAAATCTATGTATCTTTTTCTTATTTATATGGGAGAACCCTCGAACTCCTCTTTTATGGTCTGGCTTCACAGTGCAGCTGTCACCAGACAATTATGTGAGCATCACTAGAGAGGGGCTTTGGCTCTGCCCACATGTTGGGAACCAGGACTACATATTTTGGTTGGACAGAAGTTGTGTGTTTCCACAAAAAAGAGCTTGCCCACCACATCACTGTGATCATTTTGTTTATCCAGCTGCTTCAGCTTGAAATTTCAGGGGAACATGCATACGATTGTAATGCTATTAAAATGTCTTAGATAACTAGACAATTTATGATGTTTATCTCTGGCAGCAGCACAGGTGGGAGGTGGGCAGTCCTCAACCTACATGAATGTTTAGGTCTGGCTTGACAGTGCAAATGTCACTTGATCTTTTAACCTACACCAATATTATTCTACTGTTCTTTTCTTCCACACATTCCCATGCTTTTACTTGTAATGCCTTCACATTATCATACAACATTTGTTTAAAGCCAGACCCATTGGCATTGTCAATGCTTATTTTAATCTGGAGATAGTAAACCTCCTTTTAAAATATTTTTTCAATGTATATAAATTTGTCTATGTTGAACACAAGTGTTATTTTAAAATGCAGATTCTGCTCGACAACTCATTATGTGGGTAGGCTAAATTTGGACATGTGCAGGGTCACTTCTCTTAACAACTAGTAATTATCAAGCATATGAAGCGGAGAAAGAAAAAAGCTTGTCATCCATCGCAAAAGTCATATGGCTCATTACAGCTTTGACTATAGAGATTTAATTCAAGGAGGTTAATAGTGGTAGTGAGTTGTGTAGCAATTTCTATGCACAGAAAGTGATGGAGTGAATTAGCACAGACAACACAGAGTTGCATGTACATCTGACTGAGGACTAGCCAGTAGCGTAGGACGGGTGCAATAGGCCTTAAAGAAAGCAAAGATGATCGCACCCATCACTGTGGTTGAGCAGTAAAATAAAGCTGTACACTGAGGTGCCCCAGTACCACTGCACCTGTGCACTATTAAGAACACCATTAATCATAAAAGAGCAGCAGAGCAGCATGCACCATACAACCATTTAATCCATACTGACAGACATGCTCAGCATTTAAATTCAACAGAAAACACTTTGAGAAAATAGGATTCATTTATGATATGGGTCAAGCGTGAGCACTATGGGGCATATATATGACATTGTCACGCAGTGCAGCGCGGCAAGTCACCTTGCTGAGTTGCACTGCATGACTGGGAAAGGGCAAGAATGTGCCGTATTTTAAAGAATATTGCTCATTCCTGCCTTTTCCCCTGCACTGGAGCCATTTTAGCTGCCTAGCGCTGATGCAGGCACCCTTGTACCATGGTGCATGGGTGCCTGTGTTGCATTCGGGATTGGTTTTGTGCTTCCTGCACAAAACACTCCTGAGAAGCATATTCATCTATCTATGTGTGCTGCATGCAGCACACATAGAAAGATTCTGCAGCACACATAGAAAGAGGAAGTAACAAGGAGAAATAAAGATGTTTTTCCTCATTACACCTCTCCTGGAAGGCAAATCTTTTTGGTGCATTCCGAGGTTTTTGATTTCTAGTAAATCTGGGAATGTGTTAAAAACCACAGGAGTTGCGTGGGAACACCCACACAAAGCCCATGGAATGCCTCCCTAGCGCAGAGTAAAACAACTCAGCGATTTGTGCTGCGTTGCTATACTTGAGATTTATGAAGCAAATTCAGCCCACGCAAAGTGGCCTTGCGTGGCTTCATGAATCTCATTTTTTAGTTGTATCTCGCATGTACCACGTTGTGTGGTGCAAGCGCAATGCAACTGGGGTCTCAATATGGCCCGAGATGCCCAACTGTTTCATAAAGTGAAGTGACTGCACGAATTATCACTACAAAATACAACATTGTATTCATGTGAGACTTTGAGGGTTGCTATAATCCATCACCCATAGAGAAATCTGGTGGCTGCCTTACCTTTTGCAGGACCCTCATTATATAAATCCTTCAGTCACCCCTTTCATCCAAATTTGTAGTTGTAACAAGAAATCGTCATTCCATGCTTGTATAAAACACTAAATCAGTCCTCTCTGTATTCCTAAGAAACCAGGAAGATTCCCAATATTTTCAGAGACTGTAGCAGTGACCGCTATGAAAGCCCTCCAACATGCAAGCAGTTTGCAACACAGGTACGTAAAATGCATTTTGAATAGCATGCATGTTTGGTCACTGTTGGACTTGGCCCTTTTTGCAGGGTCATCCCTGAACTTTTTGCCTTCCTCCTAGTCTTTTTCTGACCTGGTGTTGGTGGTTTTAGGACTCTGGGCACTTTAGCACTGCTGTCCAGTGTAAAGTGTGTGTGCTTTCTGTGGTAAGCATGGTAAGATTGGTCTACACCTGTTTGGCATATTTAATTTACCTATCAGTCCCCAGTAAAGTGGTATCTAATATACCCGGGGCCAGCAAATTAAATGCTACTGGTGGGCTTCCAGCGCTGATTGCGCCACCCACCAAAGTAGCCTTTCAAACCTGACTCAGGCCTCTCCCAATGCAGGGCCTGTGCGCGCAGTGTCACTTGCGCTGTGACGTGACACCTAAAGTGTGTGCCATGTCTGTGACCCCCCTTTTACTGCATGTCAGTCACCCCTAAGGTAGGTCCTAGCTAGCCCTATGGGCAGGGTGCATTGTAGGTGAAAGGTAGGACATGTACCTTAAGTGTGTGACATGTCCTAGTATTGACAAACAGCCATTTTGGTTTCTCACTGCTGTGAGGCTGCCCTCTCATATGAATGCATTGGGGATTCCCTGATAAGTGTTTCAGTGGTAATTCCTGATATGAGAGGAGCAGCGTGGGCAAGTTTGGTATGTTTGGAATAGTAATAATAAATGCTGCGTAATGGTGTGCGCAGATTTATTATCACTATTTTAGAAATGCCACTTTTAGAAGTTGGCATTTCTATGTGCTATGTGTCTCTGCCTGCCTGATGTGTATTGCATGTCTGGCTCTGGAGTGAAAGGGGCTGGTGAGGTGTGTGGCTCCAGAGGGGCAGGGTGAGTCAGCGCTAGGCTGAATAGGAAGATCTGCATTTGGAGTAGTGGGAGGAGTAGCCCCTGACCCTGAATAGGTCTGTGTCTGCCTTGTTCAATGCTGGCTCCGCCCCCCTGTGGTGTGTCTGAGGACTGAGCCCCCACCTGACAAAGGAGGGTGTGAGCACTGTACACAAAGTGCTCCAGTACCCCCCAGAACCAGTTGAGACTGGTTCCCCAAGCCCTGTGCTAGGGCAGAACAAAGAGAAACCCTGTATAAATATTGGGGCTGTGACCCCATGTTTGTGTGCTGTTCTTGGGTGCTGCTTGGACCTGCTGGGCCCCAGGAGGAACCGCCACGAGGGACTGTCCCTCTGCTGTAGGGCCCTGTGAGCTGGCCTGCCTGGGCCCAGCTTTGCCTTTTTGTCTCTGGACTTAGCGCCTCGTGAGCGTTACATTTTTGTTGCTGAGAGCCCTGTTGGGGGCCTGATCACCTTGAACAGGAGCCTACCACGCATTCTGTTGCAAGAGAGGAGGCCGGTGGGAGCCTACCCCGCATTTGTGCTCGCCGAGGAGCGATCGAGGCCACCCGTTGTCGCAGCATTACGGAGCGGAGCCTCCAGCGGGAAAAGCCAGAAGTCAGCAAGAGCCTGACCCTAGGCGGGGCCGGCGGGAGCAGCCAATCGCCTACGCGGCGGCCGGAAGCCAGGCGAGCTTGTGCCTGTTTGTGGGTGGGGCTCCCATGGCCGGGGAGAGCCCTGCATGTTGCCAAGTCTGTGGTAACCCGAGAGGAGGGAGACAGAGCCCCGGGGGCTCAGCCAGCGGTCACGGAGTAGGACCAGAGCCTCGTGGGCTCCCAGCTGAAGTCCTGCGGAACCCAGAAGGAGTTCGAGAAGGCCCCGGTGAGTGGGGCCTGTGCGAGGCACTGTGGGTGCCGTTCCTCCTGCTAAGAGCCCCAGTGAGTGGGGCTGAAAGTGCGCATTGTTGGTGCTGATCGAGGGAACCAGGAGGAGCCCGGTAAAGGGGGCTCCCAAGGCACGGTTAGTGCTTTGCCGTCACAGCTGCACCGCGAGAGCGCGGGCAGCTGCAACAAGAGGGCCTTGTTTTGGAAATCCCGGAGTGGGGCTTCAGTGGCACAGTGGTGCCCTGGCTGATTTCCTCAGCTGCACCGCCAGAGCACGGGCAGCTGCAACGTGAGGGGCCATTGTTTTGGGTCTCTAGAGAGACCAGGGTGAATTGCACCCTCGCCCCAGTAGAGCCCTGACTTTTGGACAGAGGGCAAGTGGGAAGTCCCAGATGGGCCCCAAGGAAGACCAGTTGGCCTAGGGTCATTTTTGGGGTGCACTGCTGGTTATTAGGATGTATGCCTAATATGATGCCTAATGCTAATGCATAATGTGTTTATGCCTAATGTGATGCAGACATAATGCGTTGATGTTGCTTGTGATAATGCTGAGTTCATTATTTTACCAGTAGTTACTGGTTGTGTTATTACCTGTTATTATGGTTCTGACAGTGGCCCGATTGGCCCTGTTATGTATATAATCCCCTGTGAAATATTGCCTAGTGCCAGGTGGCACAGTGTACATTTGTGATTATGATTCTAATGTGTTTATGATAATACAAAGGCTATTTTTTTTATATAACCTTGTGTGGAGTTTCTTTTGTGATGTATCTAGTGTGTCGCTGTTGTGTGTGTGTTGCGCAAACGCTTTACACATTGCCTCTGGGATAAGCCTGACTGCTCGTGCCAAGCTACCAAGGGGGTGAGCAGGGGTTATCTTCAGCGTGTAACTCCCTTGCCCTGACTAGAGTGGTGGTTTCTGCCTGGCTTAGGCGCTTGCCCTAGCCAATCAGAAATCCCATTTCTAACAGTCACAATGAAGATTAGTGGCAGTAATGGGCAGCTTTAAAATGCAACTTTCATAATGGCTCCTACACCCATCCAAACAGTGTGCTGTGGCTCAGCCAATCAACAAGCTATACAGACTGCTTGCTTACAGCCCCCTCACATCCCACTCCAACAGTCTGTCTAAACTCCCATTAAGCTTATCAAGTAAAGGTTGACGATTTATCTTACAAGGGTGCTGCTTCTATATCTTTTTTTTTCCCCATGCACCTGTAATGACCAGGTGTCATTAGCACACAGCCAAACACCGCAGGGCAGCTTAAATCATGTCAGGCATGTGGCACAACAATAGGCTTTCCCTTCCGTGACAGTGCTTAGCGTAGAGCCAGTGAGGCAAGGCCTGGAGGGCCCACGTGACATTGCACTTACACATTTCTAGAGAGAGACACAACTGCAAACCTGACCTCTAATCCACTGGCAAAATGGCTTACAAATGTATATACAGCAAAACAGAGAAATGTTAAGGAGTGTAACCTGGTTGCTTTCACCAGGGTTGGACTGGGACCCAAAGTAGGCCCAGGCACTAATATCAAAGTGGCCCCTGTTAGCGAACCAGATAACTAAAAAAGTGTCCCACAATTGCAAATCTGGCCAGTTGTGAACTTGCAATGACACGCTGTATGGGTATTTTGCTTATTAAGTTTATAGATAATCTTCTCATAAAATGTCAGGGTCCTTCAACCATATCTCATAAACCTGGACTGTAAATATCCCTCCATAACCTTGAAAGTTTGGCCAGTCCCAAGGATGAGGAAAAATATAATCTGTAGTGAGCTTTCTTGAAAGTCATAAGTGCCATGGAGTAATGCCATTCAGGCAGAGAGGAAGCTCGCTGATCCCTGATTAACCTTCATTTCATCCCACAGAGATGGACAGTATTGTTTCATATCTGTGCAGTCTCGTGGAATGTGAACAATATGACATCCTGGATGGGTACACTTCCACTATTCAGAGACTCCGTTTTGCTATTTGCAGTCTTAACAAGGCCAGAACCACTGATGTAAAATTTTGAAAAGCCCAAATATTATTCACACTTCTCTAAGCCTCTTGTCATGGTATATTAGAATATAATCACAGTCTTTTTCTGAGAATTTAATTGACAGTTGATCCTGTCACTAGCAGAGCAGCCCCACCCACCCGCAAAGCAGCAAAGAAACATAAAATTATAATAATTCAAAGTTATCATCATTTTATGTTTCCTTTACATTGCACTGCTTAAAAGCAGTGGGGCGACGCTCCTCCGCCATAGTGGAGGAGCCACCACTGCCATCACAGAAGCACACGTCACCAGCAGGCTGGACTACTGCAACACTCTCTACGCTGTATTTTCCACGCAACTCCTACACAGACTCCATACCATCCAGAACGCAGCTGCAAAACTCATACTTGATCTCACACACCCCACCCACATCACACCGCACCTCAAGAAGCTTCACTGGTTCCCCATT
The DNA here is from genome assembly GCA_963921515.1 of Calotriton arnoldi. Taxonomy (NCBI): domain Eukaryota; kingdom Metazoa; phylum Chordata; class Amphibia; order Caudata; family Salamandridae; genus Calotriton; species Calotriton arnoldi. The sequence goes on along the minus strand of CAWUFW010001109.1, from coordinate 820,703 downwards.
CACAAGCGCAGCCAATTCAAACTTCTCACGCACACGTAAAAAGCCCTGCACACCAGAGAACCAGAATACCTGATCAGCCACATACACTTTCACCAACTTCCTCACTCTTACTCGCACATTGCCCCACAGCCTCAAAAGCAAAACTGGAAGTCGCTCATTCTCCTACATCGCACCCAAGACATGGAATGACCTCCCTCAACACATCAGATTCTCCTCCTCCCTTACTGAGTTCTGCAAGAAGCTGAAGACATGGATCTTCATATAAGCACCTTGGGACCATCAACCTACACACTTTGCCCAAGCGCCTGGATGCTAACTTGGATGATTAGTGCGCTATACAAACCAGCATAACATAACATTATATCAGAATTCCATTCTCTTTCCACAGTTTCCAGATTATAGGGGCCCCATCAATGAGGATCACCCTATTCTGCCACAAAGGTGTGCCATCCAGTGTTCTACACTAAATAACCATTTTCATAGGCGCCATATGCCAGGCATATATTGAGAAGTATATTATGAGGTTCAATTCTCCTCATAATCTAGGTCTGTGTATGTAAAAGCAGTTTAAGCTTCCTATACAATGGAGAATGATCTTTTCCATAGGACTACACACTGGTGTTTACCTACATGAAATATGTATGCAGAAATATGTATGCAGTTGGTAAGCATGAGAGGCATATACTATTATGTCGATTTTGAATATCTTTGCAAAGTTGTATGATTTCTTCCTAATTTGTCTCATGTTTTGATAATTCCCAAATGTTTGAGATTGGTCCAGCATCCTTCAGAATCTAGGAAGTAATTTTGATGTGGTACTTAACATTGCAGTTTCTGTGGCATAAAATGTACAATATTTAGCAATTCATTGACTATCAACACCATTTCATTAGCCTAGTTCTTTTTATATGGTAACAACCATGGCTTTATCTGGTCATTTCCACCCACCTGTAACCTTAAGTGAAGTGCCACGATATTCATTAGTTTGTCCATTTAAAAAAAGGCTTCAGCCTTTTTCGACTCCTTTAATTTTGCAGAGAAGACCTCCTAAGATTAATTCCAACACATCTCTTTAAATTTGTTACTACTCCAAAATTTCTTCTTGATTATATCCCTTAGTTGGTAACTCCGCATTCTACCCCTTAGAAGAACCTCTAACGTAATAGTCATTCTTATTCACCCATTTTCTTACCTATCACATATTCAATGAAGTGGCACAATAGCAATATTAATTGGGTCTGGTTAACAAATTCTCCCAGAAGATTGGCTATTGAAGGAGTGCGTATGCTAACAATGGACATAGCTTCTCGGTAATACATACATTCCAAAATGTATTTCGATGATGTCCCCACAAAAATGTACAATTTAACTTGATCTCAATGGTAGAAAAAATATTTAAACTAGTATCACTTTTTATTGCTGTCTGACATTTAGGGATTACAGAAATATTATAGATTTCAGTGGCCTTTCAATAAGAAATAAAAGATATGAAATTGAGAAAAGCCAACTACTTGCTCATTAGTAATTTAAAAGGGTTAACCTCATTCCTTTTGCCCTCACAAAAACTTTGACATGAAAGCACCTAGTTACACAAATGAACCCTTTCTTATAAAGCAATGCACAGAATTATTTTTAATTATATTCATCCTGGCTAGAAAGGAGAAGGTATTCTTTGGCTGCAATGCAATGTCAATTCTTTAAAAATCTGGATTAAACTGACACCAAGGGGGTCATTATGATGGCGGGCGGATCGCCACCACACGGCCGGCGGTGGCGATCCGCCCACCATCACAACATGATTTACCCCCGCCATATCATCATGGCGAGGAGTACCGCGGCGGACGGAAAATCCATCCGCCGCTTTTCCGCCGGTCGGCAATCGTTACGATTGCCGGCCGGGCGGAGCTGGGGCATAACATGGTGGCGGTGCCTTCTAGGCACCGCCAACCATATTATGTTGACGGGTTGACAAGGCCTTTCCATGGCGGCGATGAATTGCTTAGGGGGCCCGTTGCGGGCCCCCGGGGGGGGTGGGGGGCTGGGTGGGCTGCACTTGGGGGGTACCTATGGTACCCCCCTTCATTGCCATGCACAAGGTGGCAGGCACCGCGCGGTGCCTGTCACGTTGTGCATGGCAATGCACAGCATGCCTCTTTGGCATTGGGGCGGGTGCTGCTTACAACAGCACCCGCCGCAATGTTGAAGATGCGGAATGCGACCGCCAGGGTGGCGGTCGCATCCTAATTGGAGGTGTGGGACTGCCGCACCGCTGGCGGCCGGTCCCAGCCCCGCTAGGATGGCGGGCGGACTGAAGTCCGCCCGCCATCCTAATAAGCCTCCAAGTTTGTAAGGGAATGTCTTTATCATCTCCTGTCTTAAATTATTTCTAAATATTTCATTTTGGAATTATATAACTAAAATGTGAGCAGTCGTGTCTGCATTTATGATTTAGGAATACAATTTCGGTCTTTGTATTATTAACCAGCTGTCCAGAGACTTGACCAAGTAAGTGCATCTACTATGGTTCTCGGGGTTCAAAGCAAGTTGTCAACCTATTCGACAAGCAATAGTCAGTATTCAGAGAAATCCTCTGCTTGTATTTAGAAAAGAGCATCAACAGTGCATTTTCTCTAAATCTCAGCGCTAAAATAAATGGCAATAAGGAAAGAGTATTGATTTCCTTGCTTCCCCTCCACTATAATACATGTGGAGTGTTAACTTTTAGAAGCTGGCTTAATGTTAAAAATGGTATTATTGAAGCCGGGTCTAGTGGCTCAACGGACTAATGCGTCCACTGTAGGGACCTATGTTTGACCTCATGGTCACAGGTTCAAATACCAGATGGTCCACTCAACCTTTCATCCATCTGAGGTCGATAAAATGAGAACCATTGAGTTGGATAACAGTGAACATCTGTTATTCAGTGCCAAGATGCCTACTGGTGAATGTGCGCTTTACAAATACACATGTTCTGTTTATTCTTATACTTTATTCGGCAGCCAAGTACCATCAAAGTGTACATGTGCAAAACATTACAAAAATACATCAAGAACCATTTTAAAACATCTCACACCAAACATTTCATCTAAAAACAATACTACTCGCAATTAATTTTCTTTGACCATTACTTATGTGCAAAATAAGAGCGAGGGTCAAGCGAGCTATGTGCAAATTAAGCAGAGAGCACATAAAAACACATAAAATGTTTCTTTTAGCTTTGAATATAAGATAAACATTATTAGAGTAACACAGTAGTTAAAAAGTTTGACCTAATCGCTTGCGGTCACAGTCAGTAATCTGGCACGTTTGTGCCAGACTGCCTGTAAAAATTTGCTCATAGCAATAACTATTCCTGGGGTAATGTCACTCTTTAAAATTCTAAAAGCCATTAAATATTTTGTCAACTTCAGGTTACGACACATAGGAATAATTCATTTCCGGCGAGGGCCATGATAACTAGGACAGAAAAATAATATGTGTGCCTCATCTTCATCTGCCAAGCCACACGCCGGACAAATACTGGGGCCTGGCGCCTTACGCCATTTATTAGTTATTGATCTCAGGGGTAGAGTGCCAAATCAAAAGCGAATATAAAGACTTTTAGCTAAAGGGGAAGAAACAAAATCTAAAAATTCCTCATAGCGGGAAACCGGTTTAATATCTAAAAATCTATTTGTTAGTGTGCCAGTTAACTGGTTGTTCAACTGAGTATCTTGAATCTAAGTCCAGTAACTAGATTTCATGATGTTAAGATCAATTTTACACTTTTTTTCTGGATTAATCCATAGCCTTATCAGTCCCAGCTTATTTAAAAAGTCAGAAACAAATTTGACCCAAGGTATTGACTTGGCACCTCTAATACATAACAGTTCAGCGAGGCACTATCTAAATTCCTTTAACTCAGGAGTGACCCATAATCGAATCCAGTAAACAAGTGGTCTAAGGGTGGCCAGATCTGCAATTCTTTTAAGTCCTAAATCAAAAAACAGAGTAGTTAGCGGTGTGCTATTGGGGACAGAGATCAGTCGTCTAGCAAATCTATTTTCTGCAGCAGTAAGTTGAGAGACGTTGGTACATCCACAGCTCTCGGCCCCATATAGTGCTACCCCTTGCGCCTTGCCGCGATATACTTCCAGGGCAGGCGAAACTGCACAGGAGCTTGTTTGCCTATGCAGCCTATTAATAGCATTTGCTCTGTGCTCAAGTAATAGTGTGCTTTTCCTTAGCTGATTTTTCCACTTCAGGCTCTCCATCACCTTAACTTCTAGATAATCGCAGCTCCTCACCCTCTCTAATGCTTCCCCCCAGCCCGTATAATTGAATTTTTGATCACTCCCATTCCAAATACCATATATTTGGTTTTGTTAGCATTGAGCTCCAAGCCCCATGACACACAAAAATCTGTGAATTTATCAACAAGGAGCTGGAGGCCCATTGGAGTCTTAGAGATGAGAAGGGAGTCGTCTGCAAATAAAAGAATAGGTACCTTATTGCCATTCTGTGAAGGGAAGTCATTTCTACAGTCCTTCAAGATATCAGCCACTTCATTTATATAAAGGGTAAAGAGCGTAGGAGCAAGGACACACCCTTGTCATACACCCCGCTGTATAGGGATGCGTTTAGTTAGCTCTCCCGCATGCCCACACCGTACCTGAGCAAAGTTGTTACTATACAACTGGGACATGAGGTGGATCAAGTTCCCCGGAACCCCCATCTTATTTAAAACACGCCACAGATTAGTATGTGGAATGAGATCAAAAGCAGCCCTGAGATCAACAATGCCACGTAAAGATTCTGCTGTTGTAATAGTGTATATTTCCAGTGCAACGTGGTGAATCTAAAAAGTTGATCTACAGTGCTCATCTTAGAGCGAAACTCAACTTGTAGGTCTGACATGATATTATTTGTGTCTATCCAGTGTAACAAATTGTCAAGGATTTGCTTAGCAAAAATCTTCTGGGCATTGTCAATCAGGCTGATCGGCCTGTACTTCGAGGGCGTGCATGCATCACCCTTCTTATATATTGTGACAATCTCAGCTCCTCTCCAGGAATCAGGTACCTCTCCCCCTCGCGCTATAGCATTAGAAAGCAAATTAAAATAAAATGACCAGATCTGGGTTTCCGATTTGTAAAGGTCCCGTGGGATTTTATCAGGTCCTGGTGCCTTAGCTGTTTTTAGTGCAGAAATAGCGCTCACAGTATCCTCTAAACTAAAGGTAACAATTGGGCCGTCAAATTGTGTAGCATCATAACAAGGTGAGCCCCTAGAGGGCACTATGGCACTAAAAGGACCTGGGAGGATGTCTACTTTAGACTCATAGAGGTCGGAACATTGGGAAACCCACCTGTCAGCTGATATATGATGTTGGTGACTCTTAGCGTTCTCCGCTCTAGTTTGGGACACTGTGTGCCAAAAGAGGCTATTATCATTTGTTTTTGCTGCAAGCAGCATGTCCTCCCAGATTCTGTCGTTCCAGCTTTTTTTTGCCACTTTTTATTGAGACTTCACAGGCATGTCTGGCTTGAGCCATTTGAACCCTGTCTCCTTCTAGACAGCGGACCTTAAAAAACATTTAGCTTGCTTGCAAGAAAGATCATTCCAAGTAGTATTTTTCCTCATAGCTGGTTTCTTATTGGCCATATCTTTATAGAATATCTGTTGTAGCTCTTTAAAGAGTGAATTGTGTATACTCAAAAGTGGGATTTCTCATTCGTTCACCCCTTCATAGTTAGCAAAGAACTTGGCATAGAGCCCATATATCTGTGACAACAGCGTTGGATTCGTCATGATTTTAGGCCAGGAAACATAGTGTCTGCAGTTAGATAGTACAGGTTCGGGTACTAGTGTGTGGCATGTGTTCGATGCCCTTGGGGCTCCAACCAGTGAGACTGCCAAGGAATCATGATTGCTGTCAGATCGCCTGTCTACTTTCATATCGACCAGAAGTGGACAAAGTCTCCCATCTAGAATAACGAAATCAATGACACTCACGTGATTACCTCTTCTGAAAGTAGGAGCTCGATCAGGCTCAGAAGTGGTACGACCGTTGCATGCCATTAGCCCTCTGCCAACTATTATGGAACCTAATTTACGTCCAGTTGCCGTAAAATTCACTCGGGGCTTCCCAGTTAATGCCCTAATACCCCACTGTTCATCTTCCTCCTCTGTGACCTCACTAATGTGGGAAGATGGTTCATAAGATGTATTAAAATCACCAGCCAGTATTATTTTTATGTTTGGATGAAGAGAATCTAAGGTTTTTTCAAGAATAAATAGAGTAGGGGATTCAATATAAGCAACAGATGATCTTATATAAATGTTTAAAAAAGACATGTTCTGTTTACTAATACACATCCCTACAAATGTATGTCTAAACTCAAAGGCAAGTAGAGTATGCAATAGAAATTCAGAATCCAAAGAATGAAAGGCTTTGATACAGTTATTTTGTATCACTTCACAAGTTGCCTAGCTTATATAGGGTAGTGTTATGCTAAATAGACTGATAAAAAGTGTTTTGGTTAGTAATGTAGCAAACTCTCTGATGTGAACGAAATGTTTGTGTGATTCACTTTTCCACCAGCTGCCATATACCCCTGTTCCTGACTAGATGCAGTCTTACACATGCCATGGTTGCTTAAGGTGAAGAAGCCCCATGAAAAGTAAAAGTTCTGTGGATAATTGGCAGGAAACCACCCTGAATAGCTGTTGGAGGCTGAAAAAGTAGGTGCTGATTTTAGGTGGTTTCAGCCCATTAAACTCATGGAAATGTGGTTGAAAAAGGAGGGAAGTTCAGCAGAGACAACCTTTTGTCACACTTCTCATCTCTGAAATGGGTTTAAAAGTCATGTGTGGCCTCACATAACCCCCCAACCCCCACCCACCATTGTTTATTACCAACACTGCTTGCCAATCCAGAGCAATGAGCAGGAGAACATGAAGAAAGAACATTGTCAAAGTAAGTTTAAAAATGTATCCTATTTTTCTGTTGTATGTCTTATAATGAGGGGGCAGGTCTGTACAACGGTTCACTGACAAAATATCGATGTTAAAAATATAGAAGTAAAAAATATCAATGCAAAAATATAAAATGCAAAAATATCAACTCCTTATCTTACCTTACCTTAAACAGGTAAGTACAAAAAGACCGAAAAAAAATATCGATGTAAAAAATATAGTTGTACAAAATATCGAATTTTATATATATATAGGGTGAGAAGTAATTCATGTTTAATTAATATAAAATTCGATATTTTGTACAATATTTTTTACATCAATATTTTGCAAAAAATATGAATGACTTCTATATTTTTTTAAACGATATTTCTTACTTTAAATTCGATATTCTTGACCACGATATTCTTGCTGTTAATATATCTGAATCACAATATTTTCAACTCGATATTTGTGTAAGTCGACATTTCCAACTCGATATTCTGTCTCAGCACCCTGTACAAGAAATATGTTTCTTGAGTCCTTTCTTTGGAATGATGCCCTAATCTAATTGCCAATGTTGAAAATATACTCATCCTGTTTTTTTGAGTAGTCATTCAACTCTTGAGGGCTTCACACAAATCCTCAAGAAAATCTATGCAAGTTGTGAACCCAGGGTTAGTCCTGTTGCTCCACACTTTAGTGTGAATGGCATAATCAACAGGAGCAAATGTGTAAGAATTGTGTATGAGCACACCAAACATCTTATTTCTTATTTCCCATATTGGAAACCTTTTTCTGGTGGAAAGATACTTTCTAGTGTGCCACCATTAAATAGGGGATTGTTTGTAGATTTTTTTCCATCCCATTTCCAACCTTACTGCGACCTATACTTCACATGCATAAATGAGGCATAAAGGCATTTTGAAGAAATTGGTGAAAAATGAGAGGAGAGACCAGGAACAGAGACAAGGGGGGGAGAGGTTGAGAGTGAGCAGGAGTAGAGAGAAAGGGAGCAGGAATGGACAGGGCGAGAACGTAAGAGAGGAGAGGAAGAAAAGAGGAACTTGTCAAAAAGAGGAAAGAGACTAGCAGGGAGGCCAGTAAGGTGTTTTTAAATGCTTTGTATAATGAAAAGTGTGAGAAAAGTGCGTGGAGAGTCATGGGCAGAGAATCACTTGGAACAGAGCGACCTCCAGCAAACACAAATTAGGATTGTGTGACCTTTGAAACAAGGTATAGATTAGTGCATTGGGCCTGAAATTGGCCCGGGCACCAAGGGGATAGAGTTTAAAGATAAACAGGGCAAGACCAGAGAAAAACTAGTTCATTAGTCCCCCAGGATCTCTCTGAGCCGAGCTGGGGGTTAATGGGGTCTGCCACAACCATCAGAGAGTAGATCCGCTTGGAGGTTGCCAAAAGCCAACGTCCATCTATCTTCACGTACAAGGCTGTCTGCCTCAGCTGATACCAACAGCAAAGAAGTCCGAAAATAGCAGTCTTATCCTGAAAGGCTGCAGTGACTTCCCTTGGAAGGCGATTGGTTTTTAATGTTGCCAGCCCTGCTTTTGAGGCAGTCCTCTGAGCTGTGCAACGCGAAAAGCTGAAATTTAAAAGAAAGCAAGTCCAAAATGCAATAATTTCAGAACCATGTTTGATAATAACGTAGAGAGCTCTCATCACGTTTTAAAATTTAAATTTAGTAATTTTACTTTATTCTGCTGCCTTATCAGGAAATTGTGAGTACTAACACTCCGTTGAAGTACAATGCACTTGCTAAAAAAAAACTAAAATAAACATAGAAGGCAAGGCTTGGGGAAGCTGCCTCAAGACTCATGCCCTCCTCAGACACTTTCCAGCGGTGGCCGTTGTGTTGGTGGTGCCACTTCAGGCACTTTCACTCTAAATGATTCTGCAACCCTTCCTAATTCTAGTTACTACGTTCTTTGGGGCAGATTTACAAGCCCCTTGTGCCACGTTTGCGTCACTTTTAACATGTGAAAAGTGACGCAAAAGTGGCGCAAGTGGCTTGTAAATCTGCCCCTTTATGTTTTGGGTAGTGGGGTTTTTCTGCAGCAAAAATCAATGTTCATATTTGGTCCAGTTAGACAAAAGGCAAAATTGCGTAGTCCACCGCATAAAACAACCCACAAAGATAGCTGTGCATATTTGGTGTCTGTGGGCTTTAGAAGAACACGGATTTTTGCTGCTGCAAAACGAATCCGTCCACTGTGATACAGAATATGATTTTTGCAGTCACAAAACAGTACTGACGGCCCGAAAGTGAAATGGAGCTAAGTAAAATACTTCTGTGTATACGTTGGGCCACCCCAGCAGTTTATATCACTAAAATGGTGAAAAAAGGTTCAAAAAGCATGTGACTTGGGTAGAAGTTCAGCTTTTCTCCTTGAAACAGTGGCAACCATACATTAATAGATCGAAAGCTCTAATTCAGGACGGCCTTTGAGCAACCTTTGAAACAGAATTCAAATCAGACACCATTTTGTAGGATCTGATAGTGTATGCCTAAAAGGAGACCTATTTTTATTACTCTGTAAGACATGCCGGAAGCCACAGGGAGCGCCTACTCTTTTTTCACCCCTCGAAGCTTAACCTTTTTATTGCCTGTCTCTCCTCAGCACGCCATCTCCTCTCAGCTTTATCAAGTAAAATAAAAAGTAACCCGCTTTCTACTTTGCACTGTCACTTCTAACCCGGTGCTGACTCTGGGAGCCAGTGCCTAATGTAGCAATCACCGGGTCACCTACACACAGCACGCGCCATATTTAAAGCTAAGGAGCTTTGAGGCTTTGTGCAACATGTTCTCTTTGCAAGATATGCTTTTAAGCCCGAAACGGAGAAATAAACTGCTGTTGCCAGTTACTGAAATATGTTTGTATTAATTTGCACAATCCCGTTGACTTTGTAAGAATGATCGTCACCATAACAATACAATTTAATAGTTTTGCGTTAAATTACATTTTAGAGTCATTCATGCTGATTTATGAGGATTGTAAATATGGTACAACTTGCTCTGAGAGATACAGACTGAATGTAATTTTCCTTTGCTGTCATTGGTCCTTTGCATCATAGCTTTCTGAGTAAAGGACTTGGATGGGTCTGCGCCCGTCCGCGACCCGGAAGCGACCGGCGCCGGCTATGTTGCCGAGTTTTTACCAGGTAACATTGACACTCATAACCCTACATTATTATACAGCAGAGAACAACTCTTGATGTTGGGTAGAGGCACCGGTCGTTGCTCCCAACACCTTTTATCAGTAGATTCCGAGCCACTCATCTGTAAAGAGTGTAATTGGAGCTCCCACCTACAGTCTGATAGAGGAGGTTATTTAAGTAAGACAGAGCATGTTTCTGATTTGGCTGGGGGTGCGGGGAGTGGGGGTAAGTTGAAAGCTGTCCTTCTTAATACTAGATCTATGAAGAGGCATGAACTCCAGCTTTTCGACCTCCTTACAGAGACACAGCCGGATGTCATGTTTGCAACAGAAACATGGCTCAACGAGGGCTCCAACCCTACCATTGCTTGTGCACTCCCATCAGACTATAAGATACTTAGGAAGGATAGATCTGGCGGTAGGGGCGGGGGCGTGGCGGTTATATATAAAAATCCACTCTCCTGCCAATTAATACCTTTGACAGAACTAGAAGGGGCAGAGGGACTTGGATTCCATCTGACGGTCTCAGCTCATCAGTCTATCGCGGGTGCATTAATCTCTAGCCCACCGGGACCAGCAGGAAGGTTCTTGGAATCTCTGGGCCATGCTATTACGCCCATTGTGTCCAAATACAGTCAGTGCCTGATATTGGGGGATTTTAATATTCACTTCGACCAAACGACCGATTCTTAGACTATGAAACTCAGCGAACTATTGAGTATTTTCAATTTGACACTAAATGTATCGCTCCTTACGCATGAAAAAGGTCACATTTTAGACCACATTTTTTCAACAACTGCACTAGAACCAATCGTTCTTGTGCCAATCATTTGGTCAGACCATTTTCTGCTAACCTTTAGGATAGAAAAGGTTCAGGCCAAGTCTCAGTCTTACTGTACAAATCGGTCGAAAAGTTTCAGATCTTTCGATCAAATAACATCTGAGGCTTTAACTGCTATGCTTAGCCAACATCCTATACCAGTCAACAACAATTTAGAACACGAAGTATCTTCTTTGGAAGACTGGCTTCAGGAGTGTACCATGCAGCTAGCCCCCATTAAATTACGAGTGGCCAAACAAGGCAGAATTTCAGCACCTTGGTTTACTGAGCCCCTAAGGAAAAGTAAAAGTGCATGTAAAAATCTAGAACGTCTATGGAGGAAGAATTTCGATCCTATAAATAAACTTACATATAAAGTGGCTTTGAAAGCCCACTATGTAAAAGTCCGAGTGGAAAAGAAAAAGTTTTTGGGTGTAAAAATTGAACAAGCTGAAAACTGCGCTAAAGAATTGTTCAAGATTGTTAAGGATTTCTCCGCACCTAATGCTTCTAAAAGCTCTTTTGCCCCTACGGATGCATGGACAAATGAAATTGCACAATACTTTTATAGGAAAATCCAAACCATACAGGACTCCTTGAGTAGCCCCCGCCAGGACGGGGACAGCAGTACTGATAGGCTTCTCCCTATATGCCCCACTACGGATAATACCCTTCTGGAGTTCTTGCCTATGCCCATGGCCACCTCACTTAAAATCATGAAGGCCCTAAAATCCGGATCCCCCTCCGACCCCTGCCCAGCAAAAACGTTGGCATCGATTGCTGAGGTAATAAATCCAGCTGTCAATCGGATATTGAATCTTTCTCTGTCCGAAGGAAGGATGCCAGAAAATTGGAAGCATGGGAAAATTCTTCCACTCCTAAAAAAAACATTAGCTGACCCCTTGGTAGCCAGCAATTATAGACCCATATCGCTTCTACCTTATTTCTCCAAGGCTTTGGAGAAATATGTGAATGCCATCATCACAGATTTTATTGAGGTCAGCCAGGTGCTTCACCCGAGTCAGTCAGGTTTCAGAGCAAACTTCAGTACTGAAACGGCTCTATTGGAAATCTCAGAGACGATTAAAACCACCCTTGACAGAGGAGGAAAGGCTGTGCTGATATTATTAGATCTTTCAGAGGCCTTCGACACCGTGCCACATGATCGCCTCCTTCATAGATTGAGGGAGAGCGGCATTGGGGGCACGGTGCTCAGATGGTTTTCTTCCTTTTTGGACAACCGCCAGCAAACAGTCTGGGCTCCTCCTTTTTCAGCCCTCATTCCTCCACTAAATGTAGGGGTCCCACAGGGTTCCGTCTTAAGTCCGACCCTGTTTAATATATACATGGCCCCTCTTGCTCCTTTAGCTGAACAATACGGGGCAAAAATTATATCGTACGCAGATGATACGCAATTGCTGTTCACCTGTGAGAAGGATGAGGTGCTTAATGGTAATGAAGTCAACTTTTGCCTAACCAAGGTGTTTGACTGGTTTAGGCAAAATCAGTTGCTCTGCAACTCTGACAAATCGGAAATTATCTTTTTTGGACACACTCCAGGCGACGAGTGGCGTCAATGGTGGCCTAAAAATCTATCGACACCTGAGAGACCAGTCTCCACCGCAAAAAATCTAGGAGTGAAGTTGGACTCCGACATGACTATGAAGTCCCAGGTTCAATCGGTTGCTGGCACCTGTTTCGGGCTTTTAAAAATAATGAGGAATTTCCTCCCTTTGCTTCCTATCCCTCACAGGAAAACTGTGGTCCAGGCCCTGATCATATCAAGGCTGGACTACGTAAATGTGTTGTACCTGGGCCTTCCGGACTACTTATTGAACCGCCTGCAGGTAGTTCAAAATGCGGCAGCTAGGGCCGTGCTCATGGTCGGACCCAGATCACACATGTCTCCCCACCTTAGGTCTTTGCACTGGCTACCAGTGAGACAAAGGGTCATTTTTAAATCCCTGGTCCTAACTTTTAAGGCCCTAAATAACATCGGGGCCCCATACATTAGGAATAAAATTCAGCCCTACAAACCGCTTAGAACTCTGCGTTCATCATCCCAGCAATTGACAATTGTGCCTAAGTTTTGCCGTTCTTACAAAGGAGGTTGCTCCTTTCAGGTGGTAGCGGCAAAATTATGGAATAGTCTCCCTTTATCCCTTAGACAAGAACGTGATCTCCTTAGCTTTAGGTGAAGTTTAAAAACCTGGCTTTTTCAACAGTAGTGCAGACTAGTTAGCTACGGCTGACTGTTCCTTCATTTGCTCTGTTCTGGGGTCAAGATAGCGCCGGGACACTCCTCGAAGTAGCCGTGCGCTTAATAAATACCCTATAACATAACATAACATAACATGTTGCACGGTATGCGTATTTACTAACAAAATAAAATGCATGTAATCCTGCTATAGTCAACCCGTTATGGGAAATGTTTCTTTTTAAAGGGATCAGAATGTATTAGGTAAAATCATATAGGAATGCATAGAAAACGTGACATGTTCACTCCAGGTATGCTTCATGTATGTCAGTCTGCTCAAAGTACTGTTGCTTCATAGCACCGGTTTCATGCTAGAAAAAAAACACCACACTGAAACACTGATTTTGCAGGAGCTATGATATTGTTTCTGAATCTGTATTTGTGTGAGATTTTGCTTTGTTACAAACTCTGGAGGAAGGTTAGTTTTGGTGTCAATAGAGCACCTTTGGATGCCAGCTTGTCGGATTTTATACTGATTATGGACTTTTATTTGTTTTTATTGAGGCATATTGAATAATTCTTTACAATATTTGTGGAGGAAATTTCTTCTACCCTCTACGTATAGCAGTTTATTCTATTGTTGCTTGGATGACATCAATAATAAATACTTTTTACAAAATCATTGAAATGATGTCAATTATTAAGGTTTCCATAATTGCATGAAAAACAAAAGGCAGACGTGAATATGGAATTAAAAATCCGATGATGAAATATTGATCTTCGACAAAATAAAAGGAAATTTATAAAATGTTGGTTCTTCACTTTAAAAGGACATTGTCTATTTACCAGAGCTCAGCAGGACATCAAACACCTGTCCAGTCGGTGTATGTCCAGCCAGCAGGTATGTATACAGGGGAAACAGCATCTACAATGCGAAAATTACCACGCAGAGCCTTTACCACGCATTTTTTACCACTCAAATTTTTACCACACATATGCCTTTACCAGGCTTGAATTTACCATGCATGGAAAGTAAATTTAAGGTTAGTATATATAGTATGAAGGGGAGAGGATGTGGCCTAACAGCTGGGGCGGTCAATCTCAAATCTGGGGAACTGGGTTTGAGTCTCAGCAATGGCGCTCTGCATCCTGTGATTCTGGGCAAATCACTAAATCTCCCTGTGCCTAACAAAAATGAATGTGTCCTTGTGTAACGCAACTGGTGCTCATGTAAAACGCCCTGATACCTTCGGGTCAAGTTTGCGCTATATGAAACTCAGAAAAAAAAGAATATATAAATATGTGTGTGGGTGTATATATATATGTATTCACATTTAACCCGTTTGCTGCTTCGAACGTTCCGCGCCAGTGCGGAACGTTCTATTATACGGGCGGGGCCGCGTCGGCCAACGGACGTGCGCAGCACTACCGAGGTAGTGCTCGCTACGGCCGTTGGCTGACAGCAGCAGCAAACGGGTTAAGGTTTTAGGTTTAGGGTTGGGTAGAGGTTTTAGGTTTAAGGTTTGGTAGGGGTTTAGGGATGGGTAGGGGTATGGGGTGCTAAAGGTATTTTAGGGTTTAGGGATGGATAGGGGTATAGGGTGGCAGGGGCCTTTTTAGGGTTTAGGGTGGGTAAGGGGATTTGGGGGCAAGAGTATTTTTAGGGTCTAGTGTGCATAAGGGTTATTGGGTGGCAAGGGTGCTTTTAGAGTTTAGGGTGGGTAAGAGTCTGTCATGTGGGTAGGTTTGGCCTGGGAAGAAACACTGCCATTTTACAGGTACACATTTCTTAAGTTGCCTTCTTTTCCACACAATGATTTTTGACACACATTTGCTTGCGTGACAGTGCAGGATTAGTTTCTCTGAAACCACAGCTCTTACAATTCCACTTTGTAAGTACACTATCATGACAACTTGAACATTTAGTACAAGGCCTGAACACACATTGTGCAAATGTTGATGCTTGCTATTCGTCCATAAGGCGACACAACTATCACAAGAGAATAAACAAATGTCAGCCCGGCTAAGGCCTCAACACAGAAGCATGGATACTGTTATTATAAATATACACGCATTTCCGTGTTCAAGGGAGAGGAGCACTCTGCTGTCATTGCAAGGTCGTTGCTGTGTAGGAGTCTCAGCCCAGCTGATTTCTGTTTACCCTCTGCGAGGAGGGATGTCCAACTTGTGTCCAAGAAGGGGACCTGCATACACTTACCTTCAGGTAATGGAGACTTAGATCATCCAGTAGGCAATTTTTGGCAGAATAGGCACCTAGGTTAGGGAGCCACATAGTAGGAGTACACTATACACAGTACTTATATGCAAGCACATATACACTGTTTTAGTACAATGGTGAATCATTTATCCCTTGAACTGTTCTTCTACTGCTAATCACTTTTATCTGCTTCTGTTTATTAATCATTGCACTGCATATATTTTATACAAGAATCACAATGGTTCAATAAATATTGAAACGCCCCTTTGCGTATTTCGTGTGTATCGTTCTAAGCATGCATGAGTGATTGAGCGAAAAGGTTCTAGATCTGTTACCACGATTCCTTGGGAGTCAGGGTTGTCATGTTTTGAAATTGCCCAAACCATTTGTTACTTTACTAGGTTAGGAGTACATATGGTGGCACTGTGAGCTAGCTGGTCTATCTGTCAACATATCCTGAGGGAGTGCATAGAACTAGTCTGGCACCATCCACCGTTTATGCTGTCCACCAAATGAACAGTTCCTACTGAGAAAGTGTAAAACGCACAACAGGTATTTCGGTGGCAAGGGTATTTTTGGAGTTTAGGGTGGTAAGGGTATTTGGGTGGCAGGGTATGTTTAGGTTTTAGGGTGGGTAAGGGTATTTGGGTGGCAAGGGTGCTTTTAGAGTTTAGGATGGGTGAAGGTATTTGTGTGGCAAGGGTGTTTCTAGGGTTTAGGGTGAGTAAGGGTGTTTGAGTGGCAAGGGTGTTTTTAGGGTTTACGATGGGTAAGGGTATTTGGGTGGCAAGAGTATTTTTAGGGTTTAGGGTGGGTGAGGGTATTTAAGTGGCAAGTGTGTTTTTAGAGTGTAGGATGGGTAAGGGTATTTGGGTGGCTAGGGTGTTGTTAGGGTTTAGGATGAGTAAGGGTATTGGGTGTCGAGGGTATTTTTAGGGTTTGGGGTGGGTGAGGATATTTGGGTGCCAGGGTATTTTTAGGGTTTAGGGTGAGTAAGCGTATTTGGGTGGCAAGGGTATTTTTAGGGTTTAGAGTGGATGAGGGTATTTGTGTGGCAAAAGTATTTTTAGGGTTTAGGGTGGGTAAGGGTATTTGGGTGACAAGGGTATTTTTAGGGTTTTGGGTTGATGAGCATATTTGGGTAGCAAGGGCATTTTTAGGGTTTAGGGTGGGTAAAGGATTTAAGGTGGCAAGGGTATTTGTAGGATTTAGGGTGGGTGACGGTATTTGGTGGCAAGGGTGTTTTAGGGTTGAGGGTAGGTAAGGATGTTTTTAGGATTTCGGGTGGGTGAGGGTATTTGGGTGACAAGGGTGTCTTTAGGGTTTAGGTTAAGGGTGTTTGTGTGGCAAGGATGTTTTTAAGATTGAAGGGTGGATGAGGTTTTTTAGGTGGCAGGGGTGTTTTTAGGGTTTAGGGTGGGTAAGGGTATTTGGGTGGCAAGGGTATTTGTAGGGTTTAGGGTGGGTGACCCTTTTGGTGGCAAGGTTTTTTTTAGGGTTTAAGGTGGCAAGGGTATTTTTAGGGTTTAGGGTGGGTAAAGGTATTTGGGTGGCAAGGGTATTTTTAGGGTTTAGGGTGGGTAAGGGTATTTGGGTGGCAAGAGTGTTTTTAGTGTTTAGGGTGGGTGAGAGTCTTTGGGTGGAAAGGGTGGTTTTTGGGGTTAGGGTGGGTAGGGGTATTTGGGTGACAACAGTAATTTGGAGGTGGGCAATGGTATTTGTGTGGTAAGGGTATTTTAGGGTGGGTAGGGGTATTGGGTGATAAGAGTATATTTAGAGTTGAGGGGTGGGTAAGGGTATTTGGGTGGGAAGGGAATTTTTAGGGTTTAGGACGGGTGAGGGTATTTTTGTGGTAAGGGTATTTTTAGGATGGGCCGGGTTATTGGGTGATAAGGGTATATTTATGGTTTAGGGGGTTGACTTTAGGGGTATAGGGTCAATAAGGTAATATATATACATATATATATATAGATATATATATTGAAAGGTTTTCCACGCTCAAAGAACAGAAGAAAGAAGAGCCGCACTCAGGATTTCAGGGTTAAGGAGTTGAAAATTTAATGACTCGACGCGTTTCGACAACACAGGTCTTTGTCAGAGAGTTAATACAAAGAAAACCGGAAGTGGCAGTGTCTTTTAAGCATTTCCTGTTTTTTCAAAAACATGAACATAGAAAAGAAACTAACAACACATAGGATGATCATCTGCCATGTAAATTAAAAGAAAGCAGACTTGCAAAAACTTTATCAATTCATTCAATTAACATTATAGACAAAGCATACAATTCATGAATATGACAGTTTGTACAAACCTATACAAAGTAACGTGGAATAAGAATATTTAAATCCTTAAAACGATAATCATGTGGCAAAAAATAAATAATAAAAAACAACAAATGTATGTGGAACAAACTGCCAAGTGGCAGAAAGTACTGATGTG
The DNA here is from genome assembly GCA_963921515.1 of Calotriton arnoldi. Lineage (NCBI taxonomy): Eukaryota > Metazoa > Chordata > Amphibia > Caudata > Salamandridae > Calotriton > Calotriton arnoldi. The sequence continues at coordinate 802,920 of CAWUFW010001109.1, read as the reverse complement.
GTGCTAAATTATAAGTTCCGTAAAGGGGTTGGGGCGCTAAATTTAGAGCTTAACAACCCTGTGTGGCACATTAGATGCCACATGATATGCACTAGTGTGAGACCCTGGGTTACACCCACTTCCGGTCCTATTCTGAGACTAGAAAAATAAATAACAATATTGCGGAGAGGCAATGAAGTGGACAAAAAAGTGTAAAAACTATAATAAATAAAACAAAACAAAAAAAACAAAAAGAGAGGGGGGGTTAAATAGTTACAGACCCTTAGTCTGTCTACTAGGAGGCCATGAGCTGGAAGGCAGGTACTTAGCCAGAAGGCAAAGATTGGGGATGCAAGGACTAAATAAGCTTATGGTTCAGAGTTTCCTACATAAAGTGGTACCCTCGTTAACTCAGCCTAAATGGACATGGAGGTCCTCCTCATGGTTAAGGCCTCCTGGGATCTTGCTTTGGAGTCTCACTATATATTCAGATTCCAGGCGTCGCAGATGACGTTCCCGATCTCCTCCTCTTGGTGAAACAGGGACCCTGTCAATGCCAAAAAACGAAATTTTAGAACTGATGTCTTTAACGTTTGAATGTACCAATTCACAGTGTTTGGCTATGGCATATGACATGTCGCCATTCCTGATAGCGCGCAAATGCTCCAAAACACGCTTCTTCACAGGGAAGATTGTGCTCCCCACATACCGTAAGCCACAAATACAAATCCCTCATCCACTCTAAACCCTATATCTATATATATATATACACATATATATATATAGATATATATATACATATATATATATATATATATGTATATATATATATATATATTACCTTATATATATATATATATTCACTGAAAAAACCACAGGTTTCAGGGACGTTATAGTTAGGCTGACATTTCACTCATACAAATCCAGAGAAATTCAGCCATTATAGTTATCTGAGCAAACTATAACTCGCGTCCCCGCAATGCACTGCTGATGACGTCACATATTACATCACTCATGACATGGTCAGTGACATCACTGATGACATCACTGATGACATCTCAAATGACATCACTGATGACATCATTCAGTGACTGAGTGTTTCTAAAACGTTTAAGAATGTTATATATATATACGCCAAGGTGTATTGAAGAATGAGTGGGTGTATGAGTGTCTGAATGGATGATTTAGTGGGTGCATGACTGACTGTATAAGTGAGTGATTAAACGTGTGTTAGTGAATGCATGGGTGAATGACTAATCTGTTTGAATGTCTGTATCAGCCTGTCAGTTGGTGTGTAAGTGGCTGCATGGGTTGGTGAGTAGCTACATGAGTGTCTATATGGTTTAATGATTGGTTGTCTGACTACCTCTATGGGTGCCTGAGTGTCTGTATGGGAGGGTGGGGGTGTGTGACTCCCTGCATGTATGTGTGAGGGGGTGATTCACTGGGTATATGGGTTCATGAGTGCATCTGCGAGGGGCTGTATGGGTGAGTGAGTGTGCGTATCACTGTGTTGGTGAGTGAATGGATGTCTCAGTGGTATATGTGTGAGTAACTACATATGTGAAAGGCAGTATATGTGAGTGTTGGAGTATATAAGTGACTATATGTGAGAGTGAGTGATTGTGAGAGTGGCTGTATGGATGAGTGTGTGCTTGTGCCAGTGATTTTTAGAAGAGAGTAAGTATGTGTTAGTATCTGTATGAATAAGTGAGGTGCTGTGTGTATAACTGTATAGGTGAGTAAATGGCAGTGTGATTGATTCTTTTTTTTAAAATAGTTTTTATTATCATTTTAACTTTATGGGTGAGTGGCAGTGTGTGAGTGTCTGTATTGATGAGTGACTGCGTGTATGAGTGACTGTATGGGGGAGTGAGTGGATGTGTGTGTAGACCTATGAATCAGTGAATGGGTATGTACTAACTGGTATTGGTGTGTCTATGGTTTCGAGAATGGTAGTCAGTATTTTAGAGTGGGTGTATGAAAGGTTATATTAGGGTATAAGGAGGTGCATCAGATATTAAGTGGATGATGTCATCAGTGATGTCATTTGATATGTCATCAGTGATGTCACTGACCATGTCATGAGTGATGTAATATGTGACGCCATCAGCAGTGCATTACGGGGGCATGAGTTATGGTTAGCCCAGCTAACTATAACGGCTGAATTTCTCTGGTTTTGAATGAGTGAAATGTCAGCCTAACTATAACTGTAACCTGTGCTTTTTTCAGTGAATATCTAAGGTTTTTTAAATGCTAATTCCTAACTATAATGTCCCTGAAACCTCTGGTTTTTTCAGTGAATTTCTAAGATTTTTTAAATGCTAATTACTAACTATAACGTACCTGAAACCACTGTTTTTTTCAGTGAATTTCTAAGGTTTTTCAAATGCTAATTTCTAACTATAATGTCCCTGAACCCTGTCCTTTTTCAGTAAATTTCTAAGGTTTTTAAATGCTGATTTCTAACTTAAATATCTTTGAAACCTGTGTTTTTTTCAGTGAATTTCTGTTTCTTAACTAGCAGTCGCGTTTGCAGAGTTATGGAGAAAGGGGGCTTGGCCTCCAACCAGCGCAAAGGAATTCCGCTGCGTAGGACTTACAGGAACTACTAGGAGGGCTTCTTGACCCCAAGGCCCCTCAGGAGTAAAGTGGACTTCATCCCCCAACCAGTAGTCCATGAATCTGTGGTTTTTCCAAGATATATATATATATAAAAACTTCTTTTTATATAAAAATGGAGTCGCGTACCGCACGTGGATCTTCGTGTTTTGTACTCAAACCCATTTATTTAAAATTGTAAAATATAGTGAAATTATTACTTTCTGTATATGTTAGGGGTAGTAGTTTACTTGTACAGTAATATAATGAATATGTAGTTACAGTAAACTATAATTAAACATTACATTTATGTATATCGGGGGTTCGCGATACCACTGCGTACACTCACACTTACACGTTCCTTACTTCCGGATCCACGTACAAATCACAGTTCCAGGGTGATTTTTAACAGTTATATTTCACATATTCTATAATTTACACTTGATTATTACTTTAATATTTTAGCTTATATTATATTAAATGTCCTTGTTTCTTTCGAAAATATAAATGCGGAATCGCGACCCGGATGTGACGCTTTGTTTTTAATTTGTATTATTAATACATATATGTAGACAATAGTAATCTTAAATTCAAGGTTACAGTTTTGCTAACATAGTATATAAACTTCTATATTAATAAAAGAAAGTGATTAAAATGTATTTTTAATAATAATTTCAGGAATCGCGATACGTCCGCAGACATCGCAACTTCTGGATTCGCGTAGGGGATGCGAATCTAACTTTTTTTTAAACAATATTATATATTAATATAGCTTTACTTACTTTATTTGAAATAAATACAGTTATGTGTAATTAAAATATTATAAGATATTACTAAATATTGTTGAAATGTAAAATTGAAAGAAGTTGCTGAATTCCGTTCGGTACGCAGTGGTTACGGGTAGGGGTCGCGCACTTCATGTAACACAAAAAAGAGATTTGATTGGTTAAAGATCCTGTCATCCTTAAGTTTGCTAGATCCCACCCTCTTTCTTCAAATTATGGATGTGGTTGGCAACAGCCATGCTTTTTCAGGAGCAAGACAATTTTGTAGGTGTTTTTTGGTGTTTTTGAGATTTTACTGCTAAAAAAATCAAAATGGAAACTGCACATGATCTGCAGGAGGAGGAGGAGGAGACCCTGCTGGAAGAGGAAGAGGAGCCAAGGTGCAGAAAGAAGGAGAGTGAGGTATGGCAATTTTTTACCATACCGGAAGGAGAAAAGAAAGTTAATGTGAGAAAGGTGACATGCAACATTGGTAAAAAGGTGCTCTCTCGCGGTTCTGAGAGGAAGTATTCATGTGGTACATCTTCAATGTACAAACATCTAAGAACTATGCACTAAACAGGCTTGCAAGAGCTGAACTTGCAAGACAGAATGAAGGAAATGATGATGCGCACCCTTCCACTTCAAGAGTTGGCAACAGGTTGCCGTCCATCCCACTGACTCTTCCGGATTTCTCGAAAGCTGGACTTTTTTGCCCAAAGTGCATTACAGTCCTAAGCATTGGGGAATAGGTTGCCCAAACCATGTTGGACACTATTAACAGTCACCATTGTTACATTTTTTTTAATCCGAATTAGGCACGTTGTTTTGTGCTTGTTTTTTTGTTTAACTTTTGTTTGAAAAATCTAAAAAACACAAAAAAACACAAAATTGTAAAAAAAATATATATATATATATATAAAATAGTTTTTTTTAAAAGAAGAACAAAAAATGGTTCTTACGGAACCAACTATTCTGGTTTAAAAAAGAAAAGCTATATGTTGTATGAATACATGAGTCAATGGATAGTGTCTGTGTGATTGCATGAGTGCGTACGTAGAGTCTGAGTGATTGGATGAGTAAATGAGTAGAGGTTGAGTGAATGGATGACTGCAAGATAAGTGGTTGTGTGATTGTATAACTGAATGGACAGTGCCTGAGTGATCCGAAGAATGTGTGACTAGTGCCTGGCTGGTTGGATGACTGCATGAGTAGTGCATGGCTCATTAGGTAGTGTATGGTTATTGTCTATGTAATTGGATGAATGCATGGGTACTGCATCAATGATTGCATGACTGCATGGACAGTGCCTGAGAGAATGGATGAGCGCATAGGTAGTGCCTGGATGAATGGGTGAGTGGAACAGCACTACCTGGGTGATTGTATGACTGCATGGATAGAACCTGGATGAATGAATGAGTGTATTGGTAGTTCCTGGGTGATTGGATGAGTGCATGCATAGTTCCTGGGAGATTGGATAAGTGCAAACGTAGTGCCTGAGTTATTCCATGACTGCATCAATAGTACCTGGATGAATAAATGAGAGTATGGGTAGTACCTGGGTGATAGAATGAGTGCATGAGCACTGCCTGAGTGAATGAATGACTGCACGGGAAGTGACTGAGTAAATGGTTGTGTACAAGCATAGTGCCTGAGTGATTGCATGAGTGGATAGGTAGTGCCAGAGTGAATGGATTACTGAAAGCATAGTGCATGGCTCATTTAGTGGGTACATAGATACTGTCTCAGAGATTTAATGAATGCATGGATACTACATGGATGAATGAATGAGAGTATGGGAAGTGCCTGTAGGATTGCATGAATGCATGGGTAGTGTGTGGGAGATTGGATGAATGCATGAGTACTCCCTGAGTGAATGTATGAGTGCATAGGTAGTGCATTAGTGAATGGTTCAGTTGAAGAATAGTGTGTGAGTGATTGCATGGGTAGTGCCTGAGTGATTGGATGAGTGCATGAGTATTGTTTGACTGAATACATGAGTTCTAATGTAGTGACTTAGTAAATGGTTGAGTGAAAGCATAGTCTCTGAGTGATTGGATGACTCCATGGGTAGTGCATGAGTGAATGAATTAGTGCAACGTTAGTGTGTGGCTCATCCAGGTAGTACATGAGTACTGCGTCTGTGATTTGATGAGTGCATGCCTACTCTCTTGATGACTGTATAAGTCCATGCAGAGTATGTGACTAAATGTATGAGTGCATGAGTAGTGCCGTAGTGTATAGTTGAGTACACTGGAATTGCCTGGATGATTGCATGAGAGTACAGATAGTACCTGGGTGAATGAATAAGTATATAGGTAGTCCTTGGGTGTTTCGATGAGTGCATGGATAGTGTATATTTGGTTCTATGAGTGCATGGGTAGTGTCTGTGTAATTGCATGAGTGCATGTGGACTGCTTTGATCAGTGCAGTGTCTGAAAGAATTGATGAGTGTATTGGTAGTGGCTTGATGAATAGTGAGTGCAAGAGCAGTGTGTGGCTAATTCCATGAGGTCATGGATAGTACCTGGGTGAATTAATGAGTCTATGGGTAGTGCTTAGGTGTTTGGATGAGTGCATGGGTAATGTTTGGAAGATTGGATGAGTGCATGGTTAGTGTCTGAATGATTGCATTAGTGCATAGGTAGTGCCTGAGTAAATAGATGAGTGTAAGGGAAGTGCCTGGCTCATTTGGTGAGTGCATGGGGAGTATCTGTGTGATTGCATGAACGCATGGGGACTGCCTTGATCACTGCATGACTGTCTGGGCAGTGCCTGAGCAATTTGATGACTGCATGGGTAGTGACTGTATGATTTGGTGAGTGCAAGAGGAGGGTCTGGATGATTCTATGAGTTACCTGAAAGTATGTAGGTGAATGAATTAGTGTATGAGTAGTGCCTACGTGATTGGACGAGTGCATAGGTAGTTGTGTAATTAAAAGAATGCACTGGAATTGCCTTGATTGGAGCAAGATGGAGTCAGCGTGAGTCCACGCCACTCAGCCGCTCACGCCGGGCACATCAGCTATCGGCTTTGCAGACTGCTCTGCGATGCTGAATCAGAAAGTGTGTGGATCGTTAGTGACCGGTCTCTACTTCCAGACCGCCGGGACTGAACTGGGCGCCGAAAACGAGCGCGGGGTGTTCGCCTTCGCAAGAGCGCTCTGGAGGTTAATCATCCGCTGGCTGTTTTGCTATATTGTTGCCTCGGCGCTTTCATCAGCCTCCATTATTCTGGTGGTACGGCCGAGAGAAAGAAAGCAGCGTAGTTGGAACCGGATCATGTCGACCAGGGGCGCTAAAGCCAGTAAAGGCAGCAAAGCGAAAACTGTCCAAACCAGCGCTGTTCTCGGAGACGCCGGATCGACGGAGAATTTACCCAAAGGTAAACGGGAGGTTAGTGCTCCTAGGAAGACAACGGGGAGACTCGGAAGGGGAGGAGCCCTAAAGGAAGGTGCAGGACTCCAGCCTTCTGTAGCCAAGCTTTTCTCAGGAGTTAAGACGCCACCTTCAGCCATAGACTCCACTCTTGATTCCACACTCCCCCCTGAGAGAGAGCCCGAATGCTCATTGCTGAACAAACAAGGTGATCTGATACTCCAGCAACTGATAACCACCCCGGAGATAAACTGTACCGCAGTTCAACCCATCGAAATGGCGACCCCAAGGGGGCAATGGGTCGGCCCAGAAGAACTGACACTGGCCACTAATTTTACTCTCACCTCAGTACCCACGGAAGGAAACATCGGGGGTATAGGTGATTCGGGAGATCCAACACCTCTTGCCTTCGCTGTCCCAATGCTAGATTCAGCTCCAACATTCTGCGCTCCAGAGGAAGGGCCCAAACCCCCAACAGCCGGTATTGATAACTATATCCGCAGCCTGGAAGCCAATTCTGGCCCCCTAGCTCCATGGACTCCGGAGCCAAGCGGCGAAAATTTTTACTCGGTGTCAGATGGTTCTGGGTCTACAACAGATGAGGGCGGATCCAACACAAGTGAAGATAATAGCATCGATTCTTCTAAAGACACTGGAACAGTGCAGCGCCTGAAGAAGACAAGAAGCAAGATAAAAAGGCGCAGCCAACTCAAGTGGGACTACTCAGACTCACAGATGTCCTATCCCCTCGACGAGGACGCGGCTCAGACATCACTTTGGGAGAACCTAAAAACCACATCAGAAGCCACGGCAGAACCCTCATTAGCTTCTATCTTAGCCTCAATTAAGGAATTCCAAGAGGAGGTTCGTTCCGACAGCCGTTCAGCTAAAGGGGCTGCCAAAAAATTACAAGGGGGCATGAGAAAACTAAACAAAATATGTACTGACATTAGTGATCGTGTCACCATGGTGGAAGGTCACACAGAGAGCTTGGGAACGGAAGTCTCCTCTTTAAAAGTCCAAGGTTCCTCTAACGCTGCATGTCTGACGGACTTAATGACGAAGATGGAAGAGCAGGAAAACCGACAACGAAGGAATAATCTTTGTCTACTTGGTATACCAGAAGGAGCAGAGGGGGATGATCCAAGGCCCGATATAGTGAAACTCCTGCAAGAGTCCTTTCCTGACCAATCGAACTGGAACTGGGACCGTGAAGTTCAGCGGGCACATCGCTTCCCTTTCAATCTAAAACAACGACGCGACAGCAGCAGTTTTTCCGGAGGAAAACCAAGGGCTTTCCTGGTGTTCTTCGGGAACTTCCTCCTCAGACAGCTGGTTTATGATCAAGCCCGTCCGAGCTCTCAGAAGGGCTCTAATGGGGTAATGTTTTTTGCTAAACCTGACTTTTGCCACTCCACAGTAGAGCGGAGGTGGCGCCTGCGTCAACTAATTCCCCCCTTCCAACAGCTGGGAGCCCAAGTGTTTTCAATGAACCCAGCCAGACTGAAAGTTATTTTAAACGGGGCTTCCCGGATCTTCCTGTCTGAGATCAAGCCTGGGGAATTTTTGGGGGAAATCAAAGCAAAAAAGGGCTCAAGTTAAAATGCAGATGATTCTCCCCTGCCTATGAGAAATTTCTAAATTCACTGTTCTCTCACCTTATTCTCTTTTTTTTTCTCGTTTTGACTAGTTTCCCTCGTTATTTATTATTTGTTTTATGCGGCGTACTCACAGAAGGCTTAGACAGATCAGCCCTCGAATTTGGGAGTTATTTCTCTCTCACCTTGTTCTTCTTCTTTCTTTTTTTGATTCTCTTCTTTTTCTGTTTTCTTTTCAAAGTACTGATATAGCCGAAACTCTCTATACTTGATCTAACGGCGTGACTTAGCGGCGGGGACCCATTTCTGACAACCATCACTCAGGGTTTTCCTGATTGCTCTAAGTTAGGGGGCGTGGGTGGGGGAGGGGTGGGTGGGAAATTCCATCGAGATGGAGGGACTAAGGGCACTTGTCACTATTGCACTGTTATTTGTTAAAGCAAATCTATACCTAAGGTTAAGCGTTTTGAATGAGCTAAAAAGTGGAAAAAAGAAAAAAAATGCACAAAATGGGCAAGCTGGGGTGAAGGAACTCTTAAGTATGTTCTGCATACAGGATGAAATCGAATGTACCTTTGACCATGTGGGGAACACAACCTGCATATTGTTTAAAACTGACCAATTGACAAAATGTTTAAATGAATAAGCTAAGCACCCTCAGAATTGTTTCAGTCAACATCTGCGGTTTGAACAATGCCCTCAAGAGACAGAAAGTGGCACAGGGTTTACGCTCACTGGGGGCTGATATCGTCAGCCTCCAGGAAACGCACATTGAGGGATCGCATAAACATTTATTGAACTCATTGGGATATAGAGTCATAGGGGGGACTACACAAGGTGCAAAAATAAAAGGTGTAGGGGTCATGGTAGTAAACAGACACCCATTAAGATCTACTCGTGTGAAATCCGACCCTTTGGGAAGATGGGTTATAGCGGAATGTTGTTTATCTTCAAACTTTTCCTTTACTTTATGCTCCATCTACGGGAGTAACACGGATGATCCTGGGGTTTTTAATTGGATCACAGGAGAACTTGCCCACTGGCCCCCCCCAATTATTATCTGTGGCGACCTTAATATTAATTTACCCTGTAACTGGAAAGCTGATGACCAATGGACCTATGTAGGCAGGAAGCCCCAAGTATATCAAGCTATATTAAACTTAATGCAAATTCACGGGCTTAGTGATGTGTGGGCTAGCCTAAAATCTACCCTGCCGGGATACACCTACTTTTCTGCCCAGCATCTTTCCCTAGTAAGGTTGGATTACTTCCTGGTTTCATCCTCTCTGCTCCGAGACTGCTCTATAGACATTGCCCCGCGTTTTATGTCAGACCATAACCCACTTATTTTAAACATCGGAGGACTTGGAAATTGTAGGGAGATCCCGAACTGGAGTTTTGAAAAAGCTTTACTGGAGGATGCTGGATACCGAATGCACATGCAGATGTGGATCCAAGAGTTTCTCGAGTTAAATATAGGGTCAGCCTCAATTATGATGGTATGGGATGCACTAAAGGCGGGCATCCGGGGGGAGACCCTTCTGTTTTCTATAAGGAAAAATAAAAAAGAAAAGATACAGATTTCGGAACTCCAAGATAAGTTAAAGAAAGCAGAGGAGAAACTAATTCATGCAGTTCAAACAGGGGCGGAAATAGAAGCTGCTCAACTTGAAGTGACAGTCTTTAAGGCTAAAATTGGGTCAATTTTTGCTGAGAAGGTAGCAGCTAAATGGGCCTCTGCACGGGAGAAAAGTTACGAGTGTAGCGAACTCATCGGCCATCAACTGGCTCTCAGAACCAGACAGCAGGTTTCTGCCAACGAAATACTCTCGATCCAACTTCTAACTGGAGAGATTACCAACGACCCGATCAAAATCCAAAGGGCATTCCGAGAGTTCTATCAGAATCTCTATTCTGAGGAGAACAGCAGTCCAGCAGATTTGAGAGAGGACGAGATCGTTAATTATCTAGATAAAATCACCCTGTCCCAACTTAGTGCTGAAGACCGTGACCAACTAGAGGAACCTCCGACTTGGGAGGAAATCGCCAAAGCCCTAGCAAGTCTGCCAGATGGGAAGGCTGCAGGGGCTGACTGTATCCTGGTTGAGTTTTATAAAATCTTCGCTCCCCAAATAAAGGCTATCTTCACCTCACTCGTAGTCTCTATATTTGACGGGGCTTCTCCATCCGCTTCCTGTCCAATGCTAAAATCGTAATCTTTCCTAAAAAGGATAAGTCACCACTTGAAATGGGTTCGTACAGGCCGATTACTCTCATTAATTGCGATTCTAAGATATTTTCTAAAATCTTTGCAGCTAGACTATCTTTAAGAATTGAAACCCTGGTGTCGGAATGGCAACACGGGTTCATCCCTAAGAAAGGTACTACCGAACACATCCGACGGACCATCACATTATTTGACGCGGCTCAGGTATCAGGAGACCCGATGTCGCTAATTTTACTAGATGCTGAAAAAGCATTCGACCGGGTCTCCTGGCAGTTTCTCTGGGGCGTCATGAGAAGGATGTGTTTTGGGCCTAAGACAATCCAAGCTATTCAAACCCTTTACATTAACCCTACAGCCACTGTATCAATAAATGGGAAGTTAACTGAACAGTTCGAAATTTCACGGGGTACTCGACAAGGGTGTCCTTGCTCCCCACTGCTCTTTGCTCTATATATAGATCCCCTTATCAAAAAAATAGAAAACAACCAAGCAATCCGGGCAGTGAGTAGATCTGGCTGGGACACTAAAATCATGGCTTACGCCGATGATCTGGCCGTGGCAACCCCGGATCCAGAGAGCGCCATTTTAGCATTGGAACAGGAGGCTCAGGAGTTTGGGAAAATTTCGGGGTACCCACTTAACAAAAATAAAACTCAGATTATTTTAAATAAAGAAATCAATTGGGTGGATAGTTGGGTCGTCCTGAAAGCTAAATACCTGGGGGTGACTGTGGTCGCAAATACCGATCTGATCATGGCAGAAAATCTAACCCCATTGGCAGCAGACACTAAAAGAGCGCTTAACTGGATCAATAACATGCATTTGACCATAGTGGGGCGATGTAATGTCATCAAGATGACCTATTTCCCTAAGCTACTTTATTTTTTCAGGGCTATCCCTCTAGAGTTCAGTAAAACTATGCTTCAGAGATTCGAACAACTTTTTTCACAATTTATCTGGGCATATTCACAGACTAGGCGGGCTTTTAAGCAACTCTCTCTTCCCAGGGAGAGGGGTGGATAGGCACTCCCTAACATAAGACTATATTACTGGGCCTCAGTTCTACAGTATAGTATGGAATTGCTACACAAACATTCCTATATTCCAACCACTGGGCTCCCGTCTCCCTTCCAACTTTTACTTGGGGAGGAGGCCCGTGGATGCCTGTGGCGGCAATTGACTTTTGGGTATTACAAACGGGTTAGATTTAAGACCCTGATGAGTGCATATAAAGTCTTTTCTAATGTACGCAGGATTTATGGGCTGGGCAGATTGAATTATTACTCTCCCATCAATATGAACTCCAATTTGCCAGCTATTTTTGGGGGATCTTATCTCCAAGATTGGTACAAAGCGGGAATTTTAAAATTGGGAGATTTAATCACCATCGAAGGAATCAAGCCATTTACTGACCTTAAAATTCAATATAATCTGTGGGACCAAGACGCTTTTAAGTATATTGCCATAAGGGATTTCTTGGCCCGAAAGGCTGGTGGTTCCGCTGGGTTCGCGAAGATAGACCTTATTGACAAACTAAAGGCCCCCGTTTTACCCCGGATTGGACTCATCTATTCCGCACTGAATAGTCAAATGCCCGATGACCTGCCAAAAATAGCAAGCAAATGGCAATCGAAGTTGGAGGTCCCTCATAATATCTTTTATTGCGCCTTGAGATCCGCCCAGAACGATCTGCTCTCAGCTAAACTGCAGGCGCAATTTTTTAAAACCGATTTTTTTCTGTATATTACACCTAGCAGAGTTGCTAAATGGGGAACAGGCAAAGGGACGCTTTGTCCTAGATGTTTGGACTTTAGTGTAGACTCAGTACACATGTTCGCTACCTGTCCGAAACTCACTCTATTCCTTGTCAAAATACAGGATTTCTTAAGGAAAGTCCTCTCTCAGGATATTGAGTTAACCCCCACGACTATTCTGTTAGGGACTCAAGATAAGGTTAACAGAAAGAGCGGCGGCGCACTTATCTTCGTAGCCATGACAATTTTGCGTATCTGTATAGCCTCTGCAGCGATAGATTTAAATCCTCCATTGTTCTCCCAATGGCTGGCCCGACTAGTTACGACATGTCACCTTGAGAAGGCTATCTACGCTAAAAAAGGCATCCGGGGAAAAAGGAAGGGCTTAATTATATGGGAACCTTTAACGGCATGGCTCAATCAGACACAGCAATAGGGCCCTTGAAAGCCAAGTTCCCTTCCTTCTTTCTCATTTCTCATTTCTCTTTTTTTTTTTTTTTCAGCCATTAATTGTCTATCAATGTTGCTTGCCTTGGTGGTATAAGTTGTTAGTCTATTTATAGGTTTTCCTTTACTGATTGTTTATAGCTCATTATGGTCGCTAAGACATTTTTCATTCCTATTTGATTTATTTAATCTTATAAATTTCATGGATTATGAAAGATAACTAGAGAATAGATGTAAAAGGTTCTCTCTATCTAGTGCTAAACTTTTTGTTTTGCGTATGCGATGGTGGGGTGGGGGGAGGGTTTGGGGTGGTTCGACATTGTTTCATCTCTGTATTTTTTTTGTTTGTATTTCATACTTAAAAAAAAAGAAAAAAAAAAAAGGAATTGTCTTGATCACTGCATGACTGTGTGGGCAGTGCCTGAGTGAATCGATAACTTCATGGATAGTGGCTGCATGAATTGCTGAGTGCAAGAGCAGTGTCTGAGGTGATTCTATGAGTGCATAGATATTACCTGGGTGAATGAATGAGTGCATGAGTAATGTCTGTGTGAATGGTTGAGTACAAGAATAGTGCCTGAGTGATTGCATGAGTGCAGAGGTACTGCCTAGGTGATTGGATGAGTGCATGGATAGTGCTTACTGATAAGATAAGCGCAAGGGTAATTCCTGGGTTATTGCATTAGTGCATGAGTTGTGCCTGACAAAATGTATAAGTGCATGCGTAGTGCCTGAGTGAATGATTGACTCCAAGAATAGTGCCTGAGTGATTGCATGAGTGTGTGGGTAGTGCCTGGGTGACTGTATGAGTGCAAGTCTAAAGCCTGGCTGACTGGATGAGTGCATGAGTAGTGCGTGCGTGAAAGGATGAGTGCAAGGGTAATGGCTGGGTCATTGAAGAGTGCATGGGTAGCTCCTAATAGAAACCATGAGTGTATGGGTAGTGCCTGAGTGAATGGTTGACTTCAAGAGTAGTGCTTCAGTGATTGCATGAGTGCATGGGTAGTGACTGGGTGATTGCATGAGTGCAGCAGTACTGCCTGGCTGGTTGGATGACTGCATGTGAAGTACCTGAGTGACTTTATGAGTGAAAGGGTAATGCCTGGGTACTTAGATGAGTGCATGGGTAATGTATGAGTGAATGGATCAGTGCAGAGAAAGTGCCTGAGTCATTGGATGAGTGCATAGGTAGTTCCTGAGAGAATAGATGAGTGCATAGGTAATGCCTGTGTGAATGGTTGAGTACAAAAATAGTGCCTGAGTGGTTGCATAAGTGCAAAGCTACTGCCTGGGTGATTGGATGAGTGCATGGGTAGTGCCTGCGTGAAAGGAAGAGTGCAAGGGTAATGCCGCAGTTATCCAATTAGTGCATGAGTTGTGGCTGAGAGAATAGATGAGTGTATGAGTAGTGCCTACGTGAAAGGATAAGTGCCTGGCTGATTGGATGAGTGCATATGCAGTGTGTGAATAAATGGATGAGTGCATGGCTAGTGCCTAGATGAATACCTGATTGCGACAGCACTGTCTGCCTGATTCTATGAGTGCATAGATAGTAATGAATGAGTGTACAGGTAGTCCCTGTGTGATTGCATGAGTGCATTCATACTATCTATTTCATTCAATGAGTGCATGGGTAGTTACTGTGTAATTCTATTAGTGCATATCTTTTCTATGTATGCATCTGAGAAGTCACTGTATAGGGAGTTCAATACACACCTGTCCTGTATAATGAGGAACAGATACCTATTTCTCTATGCACTTTTGTAAAAAGTATGTGTCATACTGCTCCTCAGAAACATGTTGGTAGTTTTCAAATAGTGCAAAGGATCAACATTATTTATATTAGAAAAAAATAACATATAATTAAATTTTAAACATTTTTCCAGGTTATCATGCATATTATATTATGTATTCTTACCTTTCAAGTAATTTACACACATTGCTCAGTAGAACTATTTTAGAGTAGTATTGTCCTAAACAGCCTTAAAACTGTTTTCAAACTTCAACAGTAGCTACTCTAAAGAAAAAGAAGAAAAACTGTTATTTATTGATAATGTATTACAGAAATTATAATATTATATTTTTAAGAACACAACATAAATTTAGAATTGCATAACATTTTCAGTTTTCCTTTTTTTCTGTTCTCAGATTCCACTTAACTTCACCATACAAAGTGATTTCAATGTAGTATCATCATTGAACAGCGGGTACAAAAACAATCAAATTGATTGTAGAAAAAAAAACTAAATCAGCATACAGCATCATTTTCAATATGTGTAGCTATGCATTTTCCTATCTACACTTTGTTAATTACTTCCTTCATCTACATTAACTCTATTAGTTATCTCAAATACATTTGCCAACATGTGGACTCTCATTTACATCTGGTGCAATATAGACAACAAATATATAAACTATTTGCTTTTAAACACAATTTTCCAAATGTAATATCAATTAGCGCAAATAATAATCCAAACACTAATTATAAATACTAATAGTTTGCAGTGCTGTCTACTTTCTGTTTACATCTTCCCAATAGGCCGAATGATGTTCTCAAAACCTTGGCTGCAGAAATACCAAATATGAATTTGGTAATTGATAAGGCAATCTAGGTTTGAATTCCAAGTGGGCATCATTGCAAAGCGTCCACCCTTTGTTACACTTTAAATAAACAGTATAATGTCCAGATGTTGTAGTAGGTCCATCATGGAAAATAATTAGCTGTTGTTGTATAAGTTCTTCCTGAAATAGATATTTGACTTGCTTTAAAATTTGTAATTTGGTTTCCAATTTTCTTCCATTTGCTCTACATTATTGTAACATTAATATGAGATATTTTACAAATTGTTCTATATGTAATGTAGACAACATCTCTGATCTACAATGTGAGCATCTCATATCCTGATTTGCTGTTTTTATCAATTTGTTAAAAGGTAGTGATTTGCAGTCTGGTATTGTCAAGTATAGGAATCGTTCTGTTTCTATTTCAGTGGTAGAAGTAAATGAACACTCTTCACACTTATGGTTCCACTTGTAACTTAGTCCAAATAAGTTTTCAATGTTTATTCCTTCATGTTCTAATACTCCAAGCATAAGCATTAGAAATTCTTGTGCATCTTGTTGTAAATTGAGAGTAAATGTCAATGAACCAGTATATATATCCAAAAGATGCTGAATGCCAGAAGCAGTATGCATTTTACTTCTGTCAGTTACCAACTGTTGAAATACATGATGTAGTAAAGAACAGAATCTTTTTTCACGATTTCCCATGATTTCATGATGAAGATCTGGTAGATGAAACACAACATTCAGAATCACATTAGCATAACAGTTGATACCTGAACTATTTTCCAACTGGTATCCTTCAATGTCATCAACAGTTTCCATTTTTTTTTCTTTATGCCTTCAAGTTTCTCTTCAATTGTTTTCTTTTTTTGAACCTCAATTGAATGTTTGACATATTTCCGTTTTGGACATACTACAAGTTTCTCATATATGGGATATTCACCTAAATCAGGAGCATAAAGCCTTCTTAAACGATTGTACTCTCTTTTGCAATTTGCATCAACACTAACCTTTTTCTCATCAAAATCTATCAAATACAAACCAGACAATGTTCTTACTCGAGACAATGCAACGTATGTCATTCCCTCTTTGAACACCGTACTTCCAATATTTACAAAAGCTTTGTCTATACTTAAACCTTGAGATTTATGAATAGTTACGGCATATGCTAAAGACAGAGGAAACTGTTGTCTGTGAATATTCAAATCTTTTACAAGCAAAAAACGCACAACACAACGCCCAATCTGTCTTACCTCCTTAATCTGATCAAATTTTAAAATCAAAAATTCAATTCCATCTTTATTTTGAAAATTAACAAAATCAACAACTTTTGCCATTGCTCCATTTACTAAATCTTCTTCTACATTCAAATTACGCCGCAAAATTACCCAACAGTTTATACATACATGTGAAGTTTTTTCTAAGCCTGCAGTTTTAGATACAGACTTTTTCAAAGAATGCAATTTAGCCTGTAGTTTCTCTGTAAGAAGAATAGTCACTCCCTGGTGTTCGATTTTATCAATAGCTTCAATTTCCACAATTTGTTGTTTTTCCAGTTTCAGAAGTTGTTGATTAAATGTAGAACACTCTTGCAGTGTAGGCATTAGGCAAACTATTGACTTGTTTTTTCCAAGCATATTGTACATTACGTCAGCTGCTGTCTTTCCAGTTATAAACAAGTTCCTTAGTAGTTGACTTTCTAAAGCTTGTTTACCATGTTCTGTCAAGACACCAATTCTTATGTCTTGTAGAATATTTCCATAACCTTCATCACTTGCTTGTCATATATTCTTAACAAGTTCTTTATATTCAAAATGTAACCAAATATTGACATTTCCAATACTTCCCAAAGATTGTGTCTTCATGGACAAGTGTTTTAAAAACCGGTTGCCAATTTACAGGACTAAGTTGTAGTAGGTCTCTGAAAACAATTAAATGTTTTCCTCCAAACAGAACATCGTAATCTGTTTTTAAAATCTGTTGCATTCTTAAATGTACAAAGGAAAGCATTAAGTTTGAGACCCTGCTCACCTCATCAATGATTAAAAGTTTCATTTTCTTCAGTACTCTTGAGACTTCAAAACAAGCTTCTCCAGATAGCTTATGATATTCCAATGTATTATCATGTTCAACAGGTATCATAAGTAATCGATGTAAAGTAATCCCTTTAATGTGTGCTGCTAATCCAGTTGGAGCTGTTACAACACAAGATACATGTGATTCTGTAGTTTTGTGTAGATAACTGGTCAAAACTTTAATTAAGAAACTTTTTCCTGTTCCAGCTTGACCATTGATGTACATTAGAAGAGGATTAAATGATGAACATTGGTATTCTTTTTTTGTGTGCAGCAAACCATGTTGCATCTGTTGTTTGACTTGTAGATATATTTCTTTCTGTTCAATATTTAGTTGTTCTTCTAACTTTTCCAACAGAATAATATCCTGTTGTGCTTGTTGCATTGCAGTTTCTACCTCATTCATGGCTATTGCTGCTTCATTTTCGATAATTGGTTGTCCCAGTGGATCTTGACTCAGTGGACCAGAAGTATGACTATCTTGAGAACTTTCTCTAGCTATTTCAGCTGCAATAGTACTTTCTTGTTCAATCTCATCATTTAACATTTGTAGATATGTAGGGAAAATTGTGCACTGAATGCTATCATTACGTGCCTTAAAAGAATCTTCATAGCAGTCGAAAACTCCAAGTAATTCCGTTTCACCACGCCAAGGCTTGAACAGTTGCAGAAGTGCTAAATATAAAAATTCCCTCTTATCTGGACTTTCCCAACTGAGTTTTAAGTGGTTAGTAAGATTTCATTCGGCATGTTTTACCAAACATCCGTCACATCCAATTACTGCATATTTTTCTTCTTTTATATTTTCTGTAACTTTTATTTTAAAGATATAATGTTGAAGTATTTCATACAGACATAGGTTTTCGAGATGTCCACTCCTTTTGGGATAGTATGTATCCAACATATTAGTTTTAACAATAACTGTACTTTCTGGTTCATTCTGTGATAAGTATTCGATTTCTTGTAAAGATTTCAATACTCCATTTCGTGTGGCGGCAAGACCTAGACTTACCCAAATGATTCCTCTTGACTTTGAATATAAACTGGCTGAACTCAAGCGATCCGAACATTCATAGGATCCAATCTCTCGATAGGAAAGCATTTTCAAGCTGAAGCTGTACAATTTCTTGCTAAGACTCTTCTCTTGTGAAATTTCTTCCCACATTTCTTTCATCTCTGTCTTTCCAGATTTGGTTATATATGAAGTAACATAGCGAGCTACAGCAATTGAATTATCTGCAACATTCTGGATATCCATGTTTGCATTCCACATTTTCAAAATAACTGGATTGTAGTCATTAATGTACTTTGAAGCTTCTGTTCTTTTTAAGTTGTATGTATTCTTGGGAGATTTCCAAGTTATTGTATGCCTTACTACTGGCAAAAAACTATTTACTCTTCCTTTAGAAATTATAGAATGTAGGAATCCAAAACGACATTTTGTATAAAATTTCCCTTTACACTTGTTTTTATTTCTGCAGTATTTCCCACATCGATGACTTTGAAAGCGTAAAACTTGTTGTCTTAGGCTCTTTTTTCCTCCATCTCTTGTAATGGCACATGTAATATACTGTTCGATGAAAGATAAAACAGTTTCATCAGTATCAGTTCCAAATTTTGGTGCATTCTTTATCCATAATAGCATGTGTATATGAGGAGCACCTCTGGCTTGGTACTCCTTTCTCCAAAAGAAATCTGTTACCTCTCCAAGAGGTGGAATATTTTTATTGCAGATAAATGACATCATAGCTTGAAACCTATGATTAAAATATCTGCACACATTTACAGGATCCAAGGAACACAGTTCTCCAGCTGTCTTCAATTAAATGTTTTTAACATTTGAATTTGCTTCTTGTAGAAACTCAAGTAAATCATCACAAGCATATTCAGCACAGCTAAGCATTACAAACCATGTAGGAGTACCTAAGTTTCTTAACATGCATTTAAGTTCTCCATGACGACAATACCAATACTCATTGGTACCATGTTGGCACGCCTTCAAATTAATTAACTGAGGGCCAGATGTACGACCATTTCATTTAGCGCCTCGCAATTTGCAACACATTGCGAGTTGCAAATTGCGAGGCGCTAAATGAAATGTACAACAGTGTGTTTAACACTGTTTGCGATTCCCAATGGGCTCGCAAATTGCGAGCCTCATTAATATTAATGAGCCTCTCGCAATTTGTGAGCCCATTGGGAATGCCAGCCCTCCCAGGGATGGTGGCCTGCTGGGCTGAGCAGACCACCATGTCTTGGACTGCTTTTAAATAAAGCAGTTTTTTTTAAATGCAGCCCGTTTTCCTTAAAGGAAAACGGGCTGCATTTAAAAAAAAAAATATTAAACTTTTTCGTTTCATTTTTTAAGGGCAGGCAGTGGTCCTTGGGACCATTGCTTGCCCTTAAAAAATAATTTTGCATGCATTTGCAAAGGACCCCTTCCCATTTGTGAATGCATTACCACCTACTTGAAGTAGGTGGTAATTGCGAGTGTTTTGCAATCGCAATTGCGGTAACAAAACATTTGAAGTCCTGTTTTTAATATGTGGTTCACTGCATACGAAAGAGCAGACAAATCGCTTTCAAACAGAAGATAAAATATATATGGAATGCACTGCCGAAATCTTGCATCTTCACAAAATATTCTTGTTGATCGGTATTCTGAAACTGGAATCTGTACATCTCGCTCATCATATCGTCCACCTTCTCCAGTGGGGAATAGCTCGGGAATACAACGAGCTTCTAAACGTTTTTCCCATACACTCATGGAACTTCCCTTTCCTTTTTTCATTTGAAATAATTCAATACTGTTTCCAATTATTTCTTTTGAATGCAAAGGGTGTATTGTATAATGTTCATAAATCTCTCCAGTTCTGCAATTGTCCACTTTTTCAATTTGTCCAGCTGAAATTACTGTTTCATTTTGTAAGCATATTACCTCTTCATCAACATTCACATTCTTATAATAAATGTTACTCTGGCTCAGGTATATTATAGCCTTTTGAAGTTTACTAACATATACAAACTCTTGCCAGATTTTTCGACTCTTTGTTGATACACTATTTACTAGAATAACTACTGGCTCATTTTCTTCTCTGTCTACACCAACAGTTTCAATGTTTTTCGTAAAATCTAAAGGTAAGTAGACAACTCTTCCTTTCAGACCTTTTTGTTAAATCTGTTGGTGGCAGCTTACCTGTTTTAGGCTCCATACAAACTATGGCCTGAAATGGGTGTACAGATTGAATAAGAATAGACTCATTTGTATTTAAATCTGCCAGTTCTTGAGGACTAGCTACCAACTCTAAGTTGTTATGTACTGCATTAGCTGGCATTTTGTTTTCTTCTAATTTGATGTAACAATATATACAAATAACTTGATCAGTACCCAATTTAAACTGACTTTCTACCAACAAATAAACACCAAATTGCTTGCATTTATCATTATTTTCTTTTTCACTTTTTAAATATAAATCAACATTCCTAGTTTGACTTCTATAGTGAGTACGATGACAACAAGTACAAACAAAGTTTGGCTTTTCAGATGAAACTATGTTAAACTGTGTAATTTCTTCCGCAAAATCATCAATACTAATCTCTTTCTCCTGTTCTTCAACACCTACACTTATCAAACTCTCCGTTTTTCTACACTCATCTTCTGATTCAAAAAAGCGAAACTGTATATCATCACAAACTTTCTCTTTATCTGACACAGAACCGTGTGAAAGAACTGTGTTCATTTCACCTAAACATAATGCAGGAGTTTTTACATAGTAGGCTCTCCTTACCAACTTCCGCATTTCATAGTGGTTTACAGCAAACATTCTTAAATGATAAAAAGTACTTTGGCAGACTTTTCTTGAAAGACAAGCTAGAGAATTACCTTGCAAATTAGTATATTTTCTTATTTTACATGGATCTAGTCCTTGTAACATCTTAATCTTCTGTTTAATACTTTTTTGGCATATTCTCGTAAAATAATTTGTAATATGTCAATAGACTCCTGTTGCATACTGCAAATACTGCTCGAATCCCACTAAAATACAGGAGCTTGTGTATGCCTCCCTTGAACTTCTTCAGCTATTACTTCTTCTACATTCCTAACAACCATTTTTTCTTTTGGAATCGGACAACCATCTTTCATCTCATAGCATCGACCACTAGTATCAACTGCATGTATTAATGTGTTCTGTTGAAAATAGCTTTCCCCATTAAAGAAAGGCTCAGTACTAAAAGTGTGCTTCCATTCACCAGTGAAAGTTTTACAAAAGTTACTTCTATTAACCAGTCTTTTTCTTTTGCTTTTCTCCTTCATAAACAGCATTGTTGTATCCAATGTTTTCATTCTGTTCAATATTAATATAAATAATTTTCGTTTTATTTCAAAAGCTTTATCTACTACACTTTCAATCTGTTGCTTTTTCTTATAAGCTGCTGTTCTTTTATGTTTTTTACAATCTTTCAATAAATTTGTAGTTCTCTACTTCTATACATTCTCCTCCTTATGTCTCTATGGGGCAGATGTACGACCCGGTTTTGCATGCGCAAACGGGTTTGCGACCCGTTTGCGCATGTAAAAACCTACATGGCCATGTACAAACCCTATTTAGCGAGTCGCAATTTATTTGCGACTCGCTAAATAGGATTAGCAACTTGCTATTAGGAAGGGTGTTCCCTTCCTAATAGCGACCCCAAATGCCAAGTATGACTTTTTTGCAGGCATGCAATTTGAGACCCCATTGGGAATCGCATCAGTGTCTGAGACACTGTTGTACATTATGATTTGTGACTCGCAAATTGCGACTCGCAAATCACAATGGTCGTACATCTGGCCCTGTATTCTTTCAGCCTTCTTTCAATATGCAGTGTTTTCCCATAAAATGATTTTCTTTTATCATCTACTTTTTTCCTTTCCTTCTGATTTGTTGTTGAACTTTTCTTTTTCTTTTCAACATTTTCAAATGGCTTTACACTCTGTCAAAGTCTTTTAACAGACTGTTTAGTTCTCTTACCAGAACTCTTTTTCTTCAGTGTAACATTTTGCACTTCATCTAATATCCTCTTTTCTTCAAATAGTACTTTTTTTTTTTGTCTTCTCTTTTGATCTTTTTTTGCCATTTTCAATGTTTTTTTACCAATAAAAGTAAATATCTGAAAAACAAAGATAAGTTTCAATAGTTTGTTAAATAATTTTATACTTCTGAAATAATTATATATTAATATTCATAACAATAAATAGACAAAAGCTTTCAATTACATTTGAAATGTCTCCATAACACATAAATATTTAGAAGATTGTACTTTATACATTAGCAAACCTGTCACAAGAACACGCACCTTTAAACAGTAACATAGTTCAGATTGCTGATTTAAATTTGGCTAGTCTCAAGATTCTGAGCAGTTGGTAAAAATTGAAGCTACAAGAGAAAAGATATGTTGGCAGAAGTATTACAGATTAGGCTACTTCGCATGGGTCTCCGGAAAAGTACACTTGAAGTAGACAGTATAAATGTAGGTGTCTGTTTGAAATGAGAAAAGCAGTCTGCCAAATTTAAAGGTCTGCGTGCTCTTGTGAGTGAGGTATGTGTCTATTTCTACATCTATTGTCTCATGTGTTAGGGTTTTGAAGATGGTAGCTTGAAAACCTGGTCGGTTTTCCTACTGGTGGACAAATCTTTTAGTTCTGCTCTGTCATTCAGTTGCACAGTCTGTGATGTCTTCTGTATAAAGGTATTGTGGAGCCTCTCACATAGCCTGTTCAATACCAAGGTGCCGTGTTTTATGAGCAGAAAGGAATACATAGACTTTCTTTTACACACATTTAGAGAGCATGTGCTGTGAAACATGTATTCAACTATATGTATGTTTTTTTATCTATCATGCCACTCTCAAAAGGCACAGACAGATCCATGTAGGCTTTGAGAAACATGGTAAGAGTTAGAACAGTGACTTGGGAAAGGTTGCTGTTTTAAATTTGGCTAGGTCCAAGATTCTGACCATTTGGTGAAAACTGAAGCTGCAAGAGAAAAGTGATGTTTAAGAAATGTTGGCAAAAGGATTAGAGATTAGGCTACTTCGTATAAGCTTGTGGAAAGCTACACTTGAAGTAGGCCGCATATGTTTAGGTGTCTGCTTCAAATGAGAAATGCAGTCTGTCAAGTTTAGATGTCTTCGCGCTCTTGTGAGTGAGGTATGTGTCTACTTCTACAGCTATTATCTCATGTGTTATGCATCTGAAGATGGTACTTGAAAACCTGGTCAGTTTGGCGACAGGTGGACAAATCTCTCAGTTCTGCTCTGTCATTTATTCACACAGCCTGTCATGTCTTCTGTATGAAGGTATTGTGGAGCCTCTCACATATCTTGTTCAATACCCAGGTGCCGTGTTTTATGAGCAGAAAGGAATACATAGACTTTCCTTTACACAAATTTAGAGAGCATGCGCTGTGAAACACAGGTATTCCCAGCACCCCGGGACATTGCTGGAGCCAGCCCTGGGTGTGGCAGCCCCTAGGGCCATAAAGGGCTCCACGAGGGTGGCCCCGCGGCCCCCTCCAACATCTACAAAGCTTGGGGAGGTGGTGGTCCCCAGGGCCGGGGGTCCGCCACGGACCCCCACATTTAAGTAATTAGTGCCCCGGGGAGTTGGTGGTCCCCGGGGCAGTGTAGCGGGGCTCTAGCCCCCCACACTTAATTTTTAAATGAAAGCCCCGGGGAGGTAGCGGTTCCCGGGACTTGGAGGGGTTGCGAGGCCGCCGCCCATAATTAATAAAAGCCCCGGGGGAGTGTTGGTCCCCGGGGCAGCGTGTTGGGGGTCAGGAACCCCCCATGCATATCATTAGCATAGCCCCGGGGAGGTGGCAGTCCCCGGGGCTTGGAGGGGCCCGCGAGGCTCCCCACCCATAATTAATAAAAGCCCCGGGGAAGTGTCTGTCTCCGGAGCAGCGTGTTGGGGACCAGGAGCCCCCCACGTGTATCATTTGCATAGCCCTGGGTAGGTGGCGGTCCCTGGGGCTGCAGGGGCCCCCACATCATCAATTATCATTGCCCCCGGGACCTGCCCACCCGGGGCTTCAAGAAAACAAAGCGCAGATGACGCGCTTCGTTTTTGAAAATTGCGTAATTCGCGGACCCTATGCGACTCCCGCCGAAAATGTAAACCCCTGAGCAGCCCTAGGGGGTCAGGGTGTTTCTACTATACTGACAGCACTACTGAATTTGTCCACTTTCTGTGTCAAGTAACCTGTATGTAAATGTGTGCTCTGGAAGAACACCAGTGTGTGAACAAGACTGCTTTGATAGTTGAAACGCGTTACTGGTAATAAAATCTTTGGATTAGCATTTTCCCTGAGTGTGCGCCTACTTGTTTTTCTACGAATTTATGGCAGCCGGTGAGCTCCACTGGCAAAGCGCACCAACTACCCATGAGGGTGTGGGGGGGGAGGAGGAGCAATCAAATTGATTTTTATATATACATATATATATATATATGAAACAAAAGGTTGCCCTAACCGGTGAGGTGCACTCGCTGGCGGCAAACAGCTGACAGTCACAAACGGCTATCGGCACATCAACACCCCTCCGTGTAAAATTGCCGACGCGTTTCGGGCTTGGAACACCCTTCATCATAGGCAGACATCACAGAGAATGGCAAACAGTTAGCTCCAAGAACATCCCCTTTATTATACATGCGATAGACATCAGGTGAGTATTCATCGTTAGGAATTATGGGTCTTGAAGTCCAAATATACTTTTTATTCATAGGGAATGGCGGCGACCCACTTGGGGAGTATATTTGGACTTCACGGCCCGAAACGCGTCGGCAATTTTACACGGAGGGGTGTTGATGTGCCGATAGCCTCTTGTGACTGTCAGCTGTTTGCCGCCAGCGAGTGCACCTCACCGGTTAGGGCAACCTTTTGTTATATATATATATATATATATATATATATATATATATATATATATATATATATATATATATATATATATATATTATCTTTAGAGCCTTGAAAAAGTGACAGAAGTCACAAAACTCATGTTGGCTCTACTTATGCTGAAGAAATATACCATGAATGATTGTATTAACATTAGAGAATTATATTATGAATACTGTATTGAGATGATGATATTTCTTTCATGAGATAGTTATTAACTTGTGGATTTACTTATTGTATGAAGAAATGATTCAATGATATAAATAAATGGCTGAAATTTACAGTCAAAAGTAATTCAATTTTTTATGAAATATTTGTTTGCGGTGCCCTCTACATAAAATATTTTGGTATGTTTACAGTAGGTGTGTGTGTAAGGAGGTATGTATTGTCATATGTATGAAGGGTGTTACCCAGAAACCGGTCCCAGGATGCTTGTTTCCGGTTCAGGGAAGACCTGGCTTGACTGTTCGGGCTGGACTGTTCCCATGAGGCACAGGGTCAAGACTGATTTGCATATGGCTGGGTTTGAACTGAGGTGGCGAAGTGAGCTAAAGAATGATGATGGATTCAACCCCGATCTGTGACTGTGGGTGAGTGTCTGAAAAGTTTCAGGGCTCCGTCCATCATCTCCTTGTGTTTGCTTTGTTCGTCCTAAGTTGGCAGGGTATGCCCAGACGTGGGTCCCTTGCTCACTTTGCCACTGGATTCAAGCTAGCCTGGCTGATGAAGGGTGTTACCCAGAAACCGGTCCCAGGATGCTTGTTTCCGGTTCAGGGAAGACCTGGCTTGGCAGTTCGGGCTGGACTGTTCCCATGAGGCACAGGGTCAAGACTGATGTGCATATGGCTGGGTTTGAACTGAGGTGGCGAAGTGAGCTAAAGAATGATGATGGATTCAACCCAGATCTGTGACTGGGGGTGAGTGTCTGAAAAGTTTCAGCATTCCGTCCATCATCTCCTTGTGTTTGCTTTGTCATATGTTTGGCCAGTACAAAAATACAAAGCGTAATAATATAGGTGGCGTTCTGTATTTTTCCAAAAGTGGAAGAAATACTAATTGCAGGAAATACCTAATAGGGTAGTAGTTTGAGATAACACTTCCCGAACCCTGTTAGGGTTTGCATTGAAGAAAAAAATAAGAAAATAATTCTTGAAAAACACTTTTAAGACACTTGTTAAATTGAAACTCACAGTTTCAATGAGTTCATCAAATAATTGCAAAAACCTACTCTGATTTCCATAGGCCAAGACATTTTACCTTCAGAGGCTGCCCCTGTAATGCCAGTTGGTACTTTTCACATTAGTACCATGAAATGCCCTATGCCCTTGTGTGCTAATTCTAGATGTGTTTCGCATAGTGCAATACATTACTTTTTTCTGTTAAACCAAAGTATTGGCTGGGCAGTGATGTATAGCTGTTATTTGCAGTTTGTTGAGTTCTCATGCTCTAACCCCACACCTCCTCCCTGAGTAAGCCTTGGAATGCTTGCCCATGCTCAATTAAGAGTCAAGTGGTAAAGGGGTATATTTGTTGCCCAGTGTTGATCCAATAGTACGGTTAAACCCCAGGACACCAGTGGTAACGAGCCCAGAATCTTGCAATCTTGTCCCAGTAGCCCCTGAGAAAATCCCCACATTTGTTATCCCTTCTTTTCCATGTGTTGAAAAATGAAGCCCCTCTTCTAGCTAATGAAATTCCTCTCCACCCATACACATGCACTTATCTTGCTCCTGGTATTCCACCATACCACTCATGTACATATCCTCCATTTGTACATTGTTTTATCTTACATGTTTATATGTTCATCATGTTAAAGTAAAAAACACTCCAGGAAGCTCACAGAAATCTAATACATGTTTAACAGAGAATGTAGAAAGCAGCAAAAGTATTCTAAGTATAATTTTGGAATGTCAATGGACAATTGATTCACTGCCCGAGCCGTTAAAAGCATACAATGCTAAATTAACTTAATTTTTTATTTTATTCAATTTCTATAATGCAGCAAGAGGAGGATAGAACATGTATTTTTAACTGAAACTCAAAAAAGCAACTAAAAAGCAGGGACTAGCTCTTCTTGTTGGAATACTGTGGAAATTCCTTTGGAAGGTGAGAAGGAAATCGAAAGTAGGGTGGTGGAGTCCCTCAGAAAATCTTGTTTAACTGATCTCATGGAGAGGTGGAGGAAAGGTATCATGCACTCACACTCAAAGATTCCCTTGTTTTAAAATTGTATTTGGTTGTGTGTCCAGCAGGGCTAGCGAAGGGGCTGGTGCAGCTGGATCAAAGAGCCTCTTTCTAATACACATTCATCCTTCAAGGTTCTGTGCTTTGGGTCCTGTCCCTCCTGCCTATATTCCCTGTATTTTCACAATTCTCTAGAGCCTGCTTGCTGTATATCATGGATTACTCACACCATCTATTCTGGTGTGGAACTCCTCCCACTCCTACCCAACCATCATCTCCCAGGCCACACTTTCGTGCCCATGAAACACTTCATGACACATCGCATAGTAAGAGCAAAGCAACAACTAATAAAAATGATCAGACTTCATCTTAATTTAGTTCAGGATGTTTTCAATGTCTGGCCAAATTATAGGGTCCAGCTCTAGACTGTACTCCACCCCAGTCCCCCTGGAGAAATCTCTCCCTTACCATGGCACTTACATCACCATGTTTAATACAAAATATAGCAAGCAGCAAAAATATTTCAAGTGTGAATTTGCAATGTCAATGGTCCTGTACCTCACCATATGAGCTGTTGGGCCAAACAATGCTAATTTTACTTCATTTTTTATCTTTTTTGTACATTTTCCATAATGCAGCAAGTGGAGGTTAGAGCACATGATGTAAACTGAAATTCAAGATAGCCACTAATGAGAAGGGTCTAGCTCTTATCATGGGAAGATTGTGAGAAGCCTTTGAGAAGAGGGTACACTGGGGTACGGTAGAAAGCTGACTGCTCTAAATCTGAGGTTTCTCGCCTGCCTATGCCAACTTTAAAATGAGACTAGGCAAACTAGAACAGTCATGCTAAATGTGCAGTGTACAAAATCGGAATACAAAATGGCAGTACTTTTAAAATGGATGTTAATGTGCAATAATGCAAAGGATTTAAGAATAGTTTAAGCAGGTATAAAATAGTTCTACAGGGGATAGTGCAAGCAATTTTGTTGCTTTAGAAAAAAGGCACTTTGATAACCTCTGGTACCTACCATGCCCTTTACATGGCCACCATCCATGCTTTGATCATGCTGAATGGATTACCAATAAGCAATTAAGGGATAGCAATATGAAGCATGTCAGGTTAAAACAATTATTGATGACCAGCAGGCACAGGTTGTATGTCAAAATATCAAGGGCAAAAATATTGGCCTGCCAAAACATTGCTCCACTATATTGTGAAGGTAAGTATATACATGTAAGTATAGAATTACTTTTCATCAGTAGCGGCCCGCGGTGGGAGTGCTGCCGGGCGCTGGCGTGGGGCGGGGGAGGGGCAGGATGGGGGGTAGTAAACTACGGATTACGGCCGATTAGAGGTAAGTAAACATATAAATAAATAAAACGAATTTCGTTGCACGCGCTGCATCGCCAAATGCGATGCAGTGCGCGCAACGAAATTCGTTTTATTTATTTATATGTTTACTTACCTCTAATCGGCCGTAACCTGTAGTTTACTACCCCCACCCTGCCCCTCCCCGCCCCACGTCAGCGCCCGGCAGCACTCCCACCACGGGCTGCTACTGCTTTTCATATTGCCACCTCTATGGGCCTTCAATATATCCTCAGTGTACATATAAGTGAAGTTAAGAATAATAAATCTATACTTACCTATGTATACTTACATTAATAGTCTTCATACCTGGTATTTCTTTATTCTTTGCATTTCCTGCTTCCATCCAGGATATAGGTGACCTGATTCCCATGCTCACTGTGCCACTGGAACCAAGGTGCACCTGATTGAACAGGCTCAAATAGGCTAAAACCAGACATGGGCTGCTTGTGTTCCAGTTCAGAAAGGATCTGGTTTGGCAGTTTTGACTGGACTGTTCCTAAAGGAGCAGGACCAAGGATGATTTGCATATAGCTGAGTCAAATCTTGAGTGATAAGGTGGGCAAAAAAATGATGGGTTGAAATACTACCTCGAGTAATTGCCACAAAATATCACAATTATGGCCATTAAAATATATAAGACAAAGTGTGTTGTGCAAAGAAAGTATCACTGGAGACTTCATTAACCCGCCTCTCTGTCTTTTAAATTAAAGCAGAAACAAGCCGATAGAAGTACAGAAACAGGGTTTACGTGATTCATCTCCACAAATGTAAAAGGGATAATCTTTATTTTTCACGTAGACATTTCGCCCTTTTTCATGTGGAATGTCAGCTAATTAGTTTCTCAAGCACTCAATGCAGCTGGGTTGATGTCGGAAATGAGCAGAGACATAGAAGAAAAGTTAACAGTTAGTACATCAGCTCTATTGTATTCCCAAAGAAACACAGAAGACAGAAATGATAATAATTATACATTGTGAGATAGGCAGCAGGCACCAATGTGGTATCTTAACGTTTTAATGCAGTTAATTGGATGGCCCCTCTTTTGACTCTTCAGTTCGTCTCTGCAGTACTCGCAGGCGCCTTTGCTGTCTAGCACAGCTCCTTCGAACAAAAAGAAATTGGAGGGGACCAGTGAGGTCATTACAAGAGGTAAAAGGGTCATGGTGAGAAAGCTAAAGTTGGGGTTGAGAGCAGTGTTCTCCCCTGTGGTGGTTGTGAGGTTCCAGGAGGCTGGATAGAGACGCTATGAGTGGGGCTGTAGGGGGCACCCTCATATTGTGGAATTGGGATCTCTGAGGACGGGAATGGATTATTTGCAGAGCATGCGACATATGCAAAGGAGAAAAAGATCATAAGACCAGGAGAGTCGTGGAAAAGGAGAAACCAAGAAATATCAACCTGAAATGATTAAACACTGCGGCAAACCAGGTGGGAGCAGGAAGTGCATAGAATAAAGGAATACCGGGAGGGAACAATCAAATCACTTGCGGCCACATGTAAGACCATTCCATTTTGCGAGTCATAAATTACAACATATTGTGACTTGCAATTTGCGACTCGCAAACTGGAATGTACAACAGTGTCTCAGACACTGTTTATGCGATTCCTAATGGGGTCGCTAATGACCCACCTCATTAATATTAATGCGGTAGGTCGCAATTTGCGACCCCTTAAGAATCTCACATATCACAGGGTTGGTGGCCCGCTGGGGATAGAAGACCACCATGTCTGTGTTTGCTTTTTTAAATAAAGCAACTTTTTTTCCCAAATGCAGTCCATTTTCCTTAAAGGAAAACGGGATGCGTTTAAAAGAAAAAATGAAAAGCTTTCTTTTCATTGTTTAACAGCAGCCAGTGGTCAGTGAGACCACTGCCTGCTTGTAAAAATTATTTTTGCATACATTCATGAAGGGGAAGGGGTCCCCAGGGGACCCCTTAACGTTTGCGACTGGCTTACCACATACTTGAAGTAGGTACTAACTGTGATTGTTTTGTGACCACATTTGCGGTCGCAAAACAATTGTACATACCAGGGCGACACGCTATTAGGAAGGGACACCCTTGCCACGCCCTTCCTAATAGCGAAATGCAAACCCTATTTTGCGAGTCGATAATAAGTTACCGAGTCGCAAAATAGGGTCTGTACATGCTACAAACCATTTTAGCGGTCGCAAATGGGCCGATTTCCCAATTGCGACCGTTAAAAATGGTTTTACATCTGGCCCCAAGTGTTTCTTGCTGCTCATTATCCCCGCTCTTTTTGCTGCTCACCAACCATCTAAATCAAGACTGCCGAGCATGAACATATAGGGAGGCTTGAATTACAAAGGCACTGTCCACTGTCTAGACATCTTCTATACCATCAACCATACACTCCAATCAAGAGAATAAGGGGGTGCCAAATGTCAATCACTTTTAAAATAGGATTTTGTCACCTTTGTTCCCTTCAGAAATTGGCTCGCTACTTGGCTTACCATTAGAGCGTCAGTGCTATCAGCGCATGAGTGTTCTTCAACTAAGAGGGTGCTGATATACCTATCTCAGTTTACCTCTGCACCAGGTGAAATGTCTGCAGAAACAGCGGATTGCTGCTGCTTTCATCGAAGAGAGATCACATTAAATGCACCCTGAATGTTTACATGGCCTTCCAGTGACACAAAAGTCCATCTTTAATGTGTTCTGTGTTAAACACCTGCTGCCATATTACAGAACAAGTATGCGAGTGCACTAAGGAGGGTACACCACTTAGCACTCAGTTGCTCATTGTGTATTACTAAATTGAAATGAAGTCGATTATACAGAAAGGGTTTGAATAAGGGTCAAAATGAAAAAATGTATTGTGAAACCGTTAGATGAACATATATAATACGCATTCATCTTTTTATAACAAACCAGAAATGGTAATAGTGATATTAATTTATAATGAACACGCATTTTTTATTTTAATTTGTTATATTTTTAATTTTTTAACAGTGGAAATTGATTTTGTCTTAGACAGTGTTTCGTGTTTTATATTTAGGTGAACACAGCAACTAATATGAAATCAGTATGTGTCGTGTTTGACCTGATGCAAATACTGTTTACTCCATTCCATACTACACAAGGGACAATAAAAGTGCAGATTTTGGCACCAGTGCAAAATAGAGCTAAACCTTTTGCAGGACAGCTCTATAGTATAGCATAGACAAGCTAAATCACTAGAATCCAATTAAAAATCCCTACATATAAAGAATCTCCACTGGGCTGTAAATTAGAACTCCATTTTCATGGGGCACTAAAAGTAAAATTAAATTCAAAGGGAAGCTGCTGACCCTTGATGCACAAATAAGTACTAAATCTCAATACTTGCAATACTCATATGAAAAGGTGCAGAATTACTACTTTTTGCAATTCATTGACATGGCCAATAGTACTCTGAAAGCTGCACCATTTGTGCAGTGGCATGGCTAGGTTGCCATGGGCCTCAGTACAAGCAAAGTAGCTGCCCCTCCCTCACTATGGTGACATCTCTGTCAGTTGGCCCCAACACTCCTCAACCTCTTTGGACAGACTCCTCTTTGACTCGTTTTTGATGTTTCATCTAAATTGCTTTTAAATGATTACACACAAAACAATCTTTTTGGTATGCTTATTATGAGATTGCACTAAGTCTGGCAAAATACAGTACAACCATGAACAGTGGCCTTAATGAAATTGGTATCATGCGTTCGTTGATACCAATAAAGTTATTTTTGAGTGTACAGAATAACAAAGTTAGCGGTATAGCCGAATAAAGGCTGCCATAACAAGTACGCTCTCTACCAAGGGCCATGATTGGCTGATGCCCCTTGGTAGGAGGGACACGCCGTGTGGTTGGCCAATTAGATTCGGCGTCCTTGACGATCACGCAATGACGTGGACAGCCATGCCCCCTCCCGAGCTGTGAGTTCCGGCTTCTCTCTTTCTTTAAAAAAACCAAACAGGCCACCGTAGTATTCATCGACGGGGTCCGGTTACGAAGGGTTGCAGTAGGTACCGAGTGGGTGCCTGGCATTGATGGCGTGAGTGAGATATCACCGCAACAAGAGATAAGTGTTTTTTGTACCGGTTGGAGGCAATATTGAGTAATTACCCAAACCTTCCCTTTCCTTTCCTTTAGGGTGTGCCGACTTGCCACCACCCCCCTCCCGAGACCTATGGTGTGATTAGTTATTACGCCGCATGTAAGACTTATTTCTTTCCTGTTTTCTTCACTCGCCGAGCAATATCGGCGGATCTTTGCAGTATAGGCAATATTTTTCCTTAGATCTACCGATACTGTTAACATCTGAATTGACGTGCATGTGATATAGCACATGCTTAAACAAAGTACTTTCACAACGCCAATTCGTTAAATGGTTACAATCACCAAGTCTGTGAGAACACGTACACGGTTTTTCACCATAGTGCACTTTTGTTTCCCCGAGGTACGGTTAAAGTGCACTTTGAGAAGAGCACGAGTGCATGAAAGAACTCTAATGGCAAATGCACGATTATTGACCTTTATATGTGTTCTTTTAAATACGTATTGTCTGTCTTTTTTCTTTGTGTGTTTGTCTGTTATTTCTTTTACAGATCTTGTTTTGGTTCTTCCAAATAGGAGGACCTTACGGGGAACAGTGAGTCACTGAACCTAATTTTAACCCCTTTTTTAACACCTTGACCTCTGGTTAGGGTGGGCCTTAGCGCGTCCATACCGCCAAGGTCCACACTTTGGTCCTGAAGAATGCCTGGCTATTAATACCATATAGGCAGAAACATGTTGACCATGCACTTTTGGATGTAGCTGATCAGTTGTCTCAGCACACACATCCCTCGCTTTGTTTTATATGTTTTTTTGTCAGATTGGCTACTTAATAAAAAGCAAGTTTCTTTGGACACAGTCTAGACAATTTTAAACTCACTACACTTGGCACTTTCACACGAACAACACTAAAAACCTGCTCCGCAGTATTTCTGGTGTCGAAGCACACCAGGGGGGCATTCGGTCTCCCTGGTGGGGCCCTATGATGAAGCATGTCACCAACCAGGTTGGTGAGTGAGGGCTTTCTAAAGAATCTAGTGTGATTCTTTATGCTTTTCAAATTGAATCCAATTTGATTCTCCATTCCTGCTTTTCTCTAAGATAAGGTACACTCTTTTGTTGTTTTGATTATATGAGCCAGGGGACTAAGAGTGCTCCTAAAAATCCCTTTCTCTCTGGTTGTTAATAGATATTAGGCAGCACACAGCTGTGAGAGTTCTTTTGGTGGTCTGATTACTTCAGATCCCTTCTTACTTTTCTTTACTCCCCCAAATTATTTTTTCTACACCATGGAGTTCTTAGGTCTCTCCTACCCAGATTCAGAGGTGGATGCCATTTTGGCAAACGCCTCTATTTTTGCAGACCCTGCAATCTCTCAAGCTATCACACATACCAGTGAGTGGGATCAACTGTCAGAGCAAAAACGGAATAGGATTCGGACCATATTACATGGAACTATCCTCACAGAATATCTCCGTACGAACTCAGCACCGAGAGGTCTTTTAGTAACAAATGCACCGCGCATTTTCTTGGAAGATGCTGTATTTAGAAAAGAATGGGCAATGATCGCGTGGCATTGTACACGCGACTGGCTTGTGCTGATTATAAAAACAGCTGTGAGACTATCAGAAGCATTAATGATAGAAATCCAACAGACAGAAAACCATTTCAAAACTACTTTGACTGGCTTTAAGAAAAAGTTAGAAGAACTGAATAAGGACATCACTGAATATAAGGACAACCTCACCCAATCCAAGGTGATTAAGTTTCAGAAAGATTTGAAAAGATTTACCTTTAATAGAGTCTATCCCTATGCTGATCCAGCTTTCACACCACCTCCCAAGAATAATACAAACTCAGATACCTCTGATGACAGTGCTTCCACTACTAGTGGTTCAAGTAACGGTAGCTATAGACAGAGGCAAAGGGGTGGAGCAAGGGGTACACCTAGGCAGAATTACCCACAACCATCATGGCCACCTTTCCCAACACCAGGTGGAGGCATGCTTCCTATGCATTTTCAACATCCCCAGTTCCCAATGATGGGTTGGAATCCAGCCTACATGCAGGCACCGCCATTCCATCATAATTCCTACTGCCCGCCTTTTTTAGAGAGAGGCAGGAGAGGAAGGGGCAAGCGAAGAGGGCACAACCAGGTCCGATGGGAGCAGGACGACCATGTGGGCAACTACATACGCAGCAAGGCCAGGGACCAACAGGCGGGCACGAGTGCCCAGAGAGTCTAATCACCAACCTTTCTGACACAATTCTGTCCCCTGTGGAAAAACAAGTTCTGGAAAAGGGGCTTGGTTTCGTCCCTACTGCACGACTAGACAAGTTCCGGCTACATTGTGAGCTTGCTCAATTCTTCAGAAAGTTAAAACTGAAAGCCTACTTTGAGGGTGTGGAACCCAGCGAACAAAACACCAACTCAGAGAAACCTGGGTTGAGGTTAAAATCATCCTTTAACCCTCCTCCACACACAGTACCAGCAGAAGTCGTAGCTTTCGAGCAGGCCGTCTTCCATGAAATTGAGACGTTTGAAGAGCCTAATACATTTAAGAACTTGAGCACAGTGGAGTTTCAGGCACTCCAGAATTTGCAATCCAATACCGCCATTACAATCAAACCAGCAGATAAGGGTGGGGGTTTGGTTATCCAGAATACACTGGATTATGATAAAGAATGTAGACGCCTTCTGGACGATAGGAAGAACTACACACCACTTCGCACGGACCCATCATCTGAACTGAGGATCCGGATTAGGAACCTAGTAAAAGAGGCTGAAGATAGCGGCCACATCACCAAACACGAGGCCGATTTTCTGACAGTGGGTGATAACGTAATACCATACTTCTATACGTTACCTAAAACACACAAGAATAGGACACCCCCTCCAGGACGCCCGATTATTTTCGGGAATCGGCTCTTTACTCAAGCCGCTTTCACGGTTCTGTGATTTTTTTCTCAAGCCATTACTTCAACGTACATCAACATATTTAAAGGACACAAAGAGCCTCCTATCTCTTTTGCAGGACCTGACTATTGATGAAGACTCTACCATACTTGTGACCCTCGACATAGAGAGTCTGTATACGAGCATTCCCCAGGACGATACCATCAGAGTCCTGGGGGAAGCATTGGATGAGATGACTTGGGATTTCCAAACACCTAAGGAGTTTATATTGGAATGTGCTAAATTGGCACTTAAACACAACTTCTTTGAATACCAAGGCAATTTGTACCTTCAATCAACTGGGACTTCAATGGGCAGCACCTTTGCCCCTAGTGTGGCAGGCCTTTACGTTCACAAGTTTGAACGTAAATACATCCTGACCACTGCCAACCCATATACCTCTTCCATATCTCTTTGGAAGAGGTATATTGATGACATTCTGGTGGTATGGCAAGGATCTGAAGATCTTTTGAATGATTTTCTACGCTGGATTAACACTCTTGACGTGAACCTCAAATTTACCCACACTTGTGACAGACAGGAGGTTGTCTTTTTGGATGTGGTTATTTCCAAAACTGATGGCAGTCTTACTACTAAGACACATTATAAACCCACGGCGAAAAACAATTTGCTAGTATTCTCTAGTTTTCATCCTAGGCCCCTATGGGAAAATTTACCATATGGGCAATATCTTCATATTAGAAGAAACTGTAGTAGATTGGAGTACTTCAGAGAACAATCAGCTGACCTGACCACTAGATTAAAGAATCGAGGTTATCCCACAAGAGTTCTGAACAAGAGTTACAAGAGAGCACGAAACCAGCCTAGGGAGTCACTGTTAGAAGACACCCCTAGGCCGAATGTGGGAATTCCGCTGACCTGTGTCACCACTTATAGTACTGCATCCAATACTGTTAAAAAGGCTATTAACAAACACTGGAGGATATTAACTAGCAGCAATAGGACTTGGGAAAAACCTCTGTTCTCTTTTAAGAAGGGACGGAGCCTCAGGGACTCTTTAGTCCATACACGCCCAACAGACAGAGTTACCACCAACGCACCATCGATAACTGATGCTTGGGGTCTACCAAAAATAGTGGGTCATTTTCGATGTACTAATTGCAGCATCTGCCATCTCACTACACACACAAAAGTCCTAGACCTTGAGCCAGGAAAAACATGGACTCAGCGTGCCCACACTAACTGCAACTCCACAAACGTGGTCTATTTGATCACATGTCCATGTGGGATGCGTTATGTGGGCATGACAACACGTAAGGTAAAACAACGGTTGTGCGAGCATAGAAGTAATATCAGGTGTAGGAAGGTCACGACCAAACTAAGTGAGCACTTCCTACAACAGAACCACACAACTAACGACTTAAGGTGGACGGTCATTGAACAGGTTAGAGTAAAGAAAAACACACAACAGATCCTGTTCGAAAAAGAACAAAGGTGGGTTTACCGTCTGGGCACACATATACAGGGTCTGAATGATAATATCCCTTGGGGCACAGTACTGCAACGTTGAGATTTCCGCTGAGCCCCCCTTTTTCTTTCAGGAATGATTACTAGGATGCCTATAAATGAGCTGACACACTTCCTATTGAATCCCCATGCTGATTAAACACCCCCAGATCCTAGTCTGTACTCCTAACTGGGTTCTACCTATTTTATTATTTTATTATGTAAATCGATCCTCTCAACACACCCCATTTCATCCCCCTGACACACGTTTAACTATGGAGTTCTGTGAGTTCTGACAGTTTCCCATACTCTTTGACTCATTTTTGATGTTTCATCTAAATTGCTTTTAAATGATTACACACAAAAAAATCTTTTTGGTATGCTTATTATGAGATTGCACTAAGTCTGGCAAAATACAGTACAACTACGAACAGTGGCCTTAATGAAATTGGTATCATGCGTTCGTTGATACCAATAAAGTTATTTTTGAGTGTACAGAATAACAAAGTTAGCGGTATAGCCGAATAAAGGCTGCCATAACAAGTACGCTCTCTACCAAGGGCCATGATTGGCTGATGCCCCTTGATAGGAGGGACACGCCGTGTGGTTGGCCAATTAGATTCGGCGTCCTTGACGATCACGCGATGACGTGGACAGCCATGCCCCCTCCCGAGCTGTGAGTTCCGGCTTCTCTCTTTCTTTAAAAAACCAAACAGGCCACCGTAGTATTCATCGACGGGGTCCGGTTACAAAGGGTTGCAGTAGGTACCGAGTGGGTGCCTGGCATTGATGGCGTGAGTGAGACTTCACCGCAACAAGAGATAAGTGTTTTTTGTACCGGTTGGAGGAAATATTGAGTAATTACCCAAACCTTCCCTTTTCTTTCCTTTAGGGTGTGCCGACTTGCCACCACCCCCCTCCCGAGACCTATGGTGTGATTAGTTATTACGCCGCATGTAAGATTTCTTTCTTTCCTGTTTTCTTCACTCGCCGAGCAATATCAGCGGATCTTTGCAGTATAGGCAATATTTTTCCTTAGATCTACCGATACTGTTAACATCTGAATTGACGTGCATGTGATATAGCACATGCTTAACCAAAGTACTTTCACAACGCCAATTCGTTAAATGGTTACAATTACCGAGTCTGTGAGAACACATACACGGTTTTTCACCATAGTGCACTTTTGTTTCCCCGAGGTACGGTTAAAGTGCACTTTGAGAAGAGCACGAGTGCATGAAAGAACTCTAATGGCAAAGGCACGATTATTGACCTTTATATGCGTTCTTTTAAATACGTATTGTCTGTCTTTTTTCTTTGTGTGTTTGTCTGTTTTTTCTTTTACAGATCTTGTTTTGGTTCTTCCAAATAGGAGGACCTTATGGGGAACAGTGAGTCACTGAACCTAATTTTAACCCCTTTTTTAACACCTTGACCTCTGGTTAGGGTGGGCCTTAGCGCGCCCATACCTCCGAGGTCCACACTTTGGTCCTGAAGAATGCATGGCTATTAATACCATATAGGCAGAAACATGTTGACCATGCACTTTTGGATGGAGCTGCTTAAGTGTCTCAGCACACACATCCCTCGCTTTGTTTTTATATGTTTTTTTGTCAGATTGGCCACTTAATAAAAAGCAAGTTTCTTTGGACACAGTCTAGACAATTTTAAACTCACTACACTTGGCACTTTCACACGAACAACACTAAAAACCTGCTCCGCAGTATTTCTGGCGTCGAAGCACACCAGGGGGGCATTCGGTCTCCCTGGTGGGGCCCTATGATGAAGCTTGTCACCAACCAGGTTGGTGAGTGAGGGCTTTCTAAAGAATCTAGTGTGATTCTTTATGCTTTTCAAATTGAATCCAATTTGATTCTCCATTCCTGCTTTTCTCTAAGATAAGGTACACTCTTTTGTTGTTTTGATTATATGAGCCAGGGGACTAAGAGTGCTCCTAAAAATCCCTTTCTCTCTTGTTGTTAATAGACAGACTCCGCATTTGCCATATCAAAACTCACTACCATTCTCATACACTCACTATTATATTTCCATTCCCTGCACTGCATTTCTGCAAGTCATAGCCATAACCCTTGAAAGTATTACCAAAGCCAATAGGTTTGGCCATTGGAAAGTGCATGCACACAAAGGCATAACATGCAGAGTCCCCATACTCACACTGCTGTCCTTGTATAGGCACATGCCACATGCTACACTCACACAGGCATATGCCTCACACTGTACACACACAGGGACAACTTTCAACCTGTACACCACTTACTGGGCACTCACATAAGACAATGTTAATCCTGCATTCACACAGATACATCCATCACAATGCACATGCAAAACATGGTGGTTATCCTGCACTCACACAATTCTACTGCTCATACACAGGTACACCATTCACTAGGAAGAGGCAGAGTTTGGACAGATGGTGGCATTGAAGACACAGATTGAGTATCTGGTGCACCTGGCCACGAGTGTAACTCAGTTCTGTTGAAGTAAGCTAGACTGAAACCTGAATGTCCATTGTGGTTATCTAATCTCCTACATGCCACAGTTAAACCAGTGCTGCAACCTACGTAAGTCTGATCTTTGTGGACTTTTACAAGAAAGTGTTTTGGCATCTAAAACAATTTTCATCTGCCTTCTGAAAAACAAAGTCATGGTTTTCATTGTAGTGCAAGCATATACTAAAATAAAGAAAGAAAAAAAAATAAAAGAAATAATTATGCCAACTGTTAGACCCAGCGGTTTCTGGCTGGCTGGGATGCATCGAAGCCAGGCAGAATCCACCTTCCTAGATAGGATGAGTACGATACACTCGTCCGATAACCTGTGCTCAACCTTGGGTAGCTTGGCACAGAGCAGTCAGGCTTATTCTCCGGATCACAGTGTAAAGTATTGGCACAACCCTCACCCTCGCAACACACTGTGCATGCTACAAAAAGACTCCACACCACATGTACAAAACACTGGTCTTTGTATTATAAACACATTGAAATCAAAATAGACATATACATTGGATATATACTTTACAGTTATATGCAATTGTCAAACTCTTCCATTAGCAGCAGAATGGCATGAACATATATATACTATGCAAAGGTATTCAGTTGCCCCGTTATCCCCTCAGCCTAGTAAGCAACATAAACCCATGTGCATACTTCTCTGAGGTGTTCACGATCCAAGCAATCCCTCCCACATCAACAGCGAGAGAAACATACATGCAGGCTGTTCAGAGGTATTCCACCTTCCTGCTAAAACATTAGCATAAAACACGAAATCCCAATATCGCATACCCCGTACAGTTGTAATGGTCAAGAAATCACAGGTTTTGCCTCGTGACCCTGCCCCTCAGCCACTCAAACGACACCAGCCAACGATACAAATTCCACCAGCTGATGACACTTTGATTAGATTGTTCGGACCACCTAAGCACAAGGAAACAGTTACATGTTATCGTCCATCCAAATTAGGTCCTCAGGCACCCAGAAGCACCTTCATGAGTGCGGGATCACTATCACCCCCAATAGGCAAAAGACTGACACCAGAAGCTGGTGCGCTTCCAATTTGGAGAAGGGTTTCCCCTCCTGCAGAGGTGTGAGCTGCAGTTGCTCCCGGCAGCCAACCATGGGTGCACATAAGGCACAACGAGACCCCGCTGGTCCAGTCAAAATATTCTCCACAACAGAGTACCCTGTGGCGTGGTGCCTGGGAGAGAGAGCCGATGACCTCGGACTTGGGGCTTTGATGTCAGGCACTGTCGTCCCCCCGATCTGGAGGTCGGAGACAGTCTAGGCTGCCAGCTTGGGTCCTGTGGTCTCAGCAAACTTCCCTCAACACCCATCAGGTACCACATGCTACGGAGTGCGACCTAGCACAGGTTTCTGCTGTAAGCTAGGTTCCCTCGGATTCAGAAAACTTCCCACGCACTCCTCAAATTCCCCACACCATGCACACCCAGGTGGGCCACCGATCCTTACAAGCACACTCCTTGGCACAGTATTATTACTGCACGCATCGGGACGGTCCTTGTCCCAACCGGCGACCACTTCCACACTTTCCTGCTTCACTCTGAGCGGTCTTTATGATCTTGTGGAAACGGGGAGATCCTTTCTGTCCCTGGGATCTCATGGACAGAAGGCAAGCCAACAGGCCCTTGGAGAGTGCTTAGGGACCCGGGCCATGACAGTTGGCAACTAGATGTAGCCCAGCAACATCCAGGCACAGTCCACCCAGTGGTGGTCCCCTTCCTAGAGCACGTCAAGCCCCAGGCCACCCCAAGTCTGTGGATAATCCAGTTGCAGTCCCTCCTGCCCCAATGGTTCCTCTTGTTGATGTCCCAGCATCAAACCAGCATAGTATGGTTCCAATCCCCAAAGCGACTCTAACTCCTGAGGGCAGAGCCCCAGTAGTTATACCCACAATGGCCTTTGAAGATGAGATCAGTTCAAAAGGTCACCTTTGAAATGCAAGGCCCCTCTCTAAATTTTGTCCTCTCTGCCATTCTACCCCAGAGAGGCTTGATCAAT
Organism: Calotriton arnoldi; assembly: GCA_963921515.1. NCBI lineage: Eukaryota > Metazoa > Chordata > Amphibia > Caudata > Salamandridae > Calotriton > Calotriton arnoldi. Next base: position 761,040 of record CAWUFW010001109.1, on the reverse strand, counting down.
ATCTTTAGTGGGGCCACGACCCTGCCACCTGGAATGCAGGTGCCAATTCCACTCCCTCTTATCTGTCCCAGGGAGGCCCCTCAGAGTCAGAGGTTTGAAGCCCCTAGTTTATGGCTGTTTTATCAGGAATGCACAGATGTAGCTGTCCCCCCAGCACCCAGATGTGGATTTGAGACACACTGACAGGCACACAGAGCCATGAGCACAGAAATGCTCACTTTCTCAAAGTGGTATATCCACGTTAGTAATACCGAATCCACTTGCACCACCGGAGAAGATTTGCCCTTACTAACTCATCGATATCAAACACTGTACTGCTACTCTTCTGCATGTAGGAAATATGGCTCAATAGCCTTTACACAGATCACTAATGTCAATCCAATGCGAGAAGCAGGCCCTATCGTTCCGAACACACCATCTGGCTCCATTCACTACCAATGCATGTAGCTTACCCGCGCACATACCCTACATCTTACCGACACCGGACCCTGCCCCCATGGAGTACTCTGATATAGGGGGTCATTAGGATGGCGGGCGGATCGCCACCACTTGGCCAGCGGTGAGGACCGCCGGGCCGGCGGTGGCGATCCGCCCGCCATCACCCTGAATATTCCCACCACCAAATTAGGATGGCAGTGAGAATGGGAATGGTACCGTGGCGGACGGAAAGACCGTCCGCCGTGGTCCCGCAAGGCGGTCCTTTTCCACCCGCCTTGCAGGACACGGTACAATGGGCCAATGACGGCAGTGCCGTGCAGGCACCGCCGTGGGCATTACGATGCCTGTCTTTTGCGGCGGAGATCCCGCCGCAAAAAGACAGGCGGAGAATGCCTTCAGGGGCCCGTTACGGGCCCCCGGGGGAGTGCGGGGCTGCACGTGGGGGGTACCCATGGTACCCCCCTGCATTTGCATGTACAAGGTGGCAGGCACCGCACGGTGCCTGTCACGTTGTACATGCAAATGCACAACATGTATTTGTGCATTGCGGCAGGTGCTGCTTGCAGCACCGCCAGCTGCAATGTACAAATACGGGATGCGCCCGTCAGTGTGGCGGGCACATCCTAATTCGTATAGCGGGACCGCCGCACCTATGGCGGGCGGTCCCTTTTGCCAATGCGATGGCGGGCGGACTTTGTCCGCCCGCCATCGTAATGACCCCCATAATGAGAGGCATGCAGAACCTTGGCAAGTAGCTTTTGAATGCCTAGTCGAGTAACAGCAATCTGCACACGAATCACTGACAAAATATCAAAGGTCAGAATATCGACCTACAGAAATATCGACGCAAGAATATCGAAGTCAAGAATATCGACATCCTATCTACATCATGGTAAGTACAAAAATATCGGAAAAAAAATATCGATGGCAAAAATATCATTGTTACAAATATCGTTTTTTATTTAAGTTAAAAAAATAATGTAAAATAAAGTAAATAATACATATAATTAAAATAAACATAGTTAAAAATATTTTAAAATGTTTAAAAATTATAAGTTATATATATGTAATGTAAAAATAAATTAAACATATAATATATATACTTACTTACGATTAATTTCAGTAGGGAAAGTGTTGGATAGCGTAGGGGTTAAAATTACTATTTCCACTCCAGTGAGTGCAACAGTAGGGAAAGTGTTGGATAGCGTAGGGGTAAAAATTACTATACCCACTCCAGTGAGTGCAACAGTAGGGAAAGTGTTGGATAGCGTAGGGGTTAAAATTACTATTCCCACTCCAGTGAGTGCAACAGTAGGGAAAGTGTTGGATAGCGTGGGGGTAAAAATTACTATTCCCACTCCAGTGAGTGCAACAGTAGGGAAAGTGTTGGATAGCGTAGGGGTTAAAATTACTTTTCCCACTCCAGGGAATGCAACAGTAGGGAAAGTGTTGGATAGCGTAGGGGTAAAAATTACTATTCGCACTCCAGTGAGTGCAACAGTAGGGAAAGTGTTGGATAGCGTAGTGGTAAAAATTACTATTCCCACTCCAGGGAGTGCAACAGTAGGGAAAGTGTTGGATAGCGTAGGGGTAAAAATTACTATTCCCACTCCAGTGAGTGCAACAGTAGGGAAAGTGTTGGATAGCGTAGGGGTTAAAATTACTATTCCCACTCCAGTGAGTGCAACAGTAGGGAAAGTGTTGGATAGCATAGGGGTTAAATTAACATACTTATTAATTAAATAATTTTTGTAAAATAAATAACATATTAATAATTAATTAACTAAAAAATTAATAATAAATACCAATAAAATAAAATAATATTCACTTAAATAACATTAAATTACTTCCCAGCCTATTCCCCCATAAACACACAACCCGCTACACATAGAAAGAACACAATTAATTTAATTATCAATTAATCAATTAATAAAAATTAATTACCAATTAATAATAAATTAACAATAAATTAATTAACAATAACAATAAATAAAAAATAATAATAAATTAATTATAATTAATATAATTATAAATTAATCAATTAATAAAAATTAATTACCAATTAATAATTAATTAACAATAAATTAATTATCAATAACAATAAAGAATAACATATTAATTAATTAAATATAATTAAATTACTTTCCACCCTATTCCCCTATAAACACACAACCCGCTACACATAAAAAGTAACATAATTAATTTAATTATCAATTAATCAATTATTAAAAATTAATTACCAATTAATAATTAATTAACAATAAATTAATTAACAATAACAATAAATAAAAAAATAACTATAATAATATAATGATAAGTTACTCAATTAAAAAAATTAATTACCAATTAATTAACAATAAATTAATAATCAATAACAATAAATAAAAACATATTAATTAATTAATTATAATGAATTACTTCCCACCCTATTCCCCTATAAACCCACAGCCCGCTCTGATACTAAAACGCAAAATGTACTTTAAAAAAATTACTAATTTCTAAACATTTAATACATATATTTAAAAATAATAAAAATACATTACAAAAAATGTTAAACATACATATAAAATACATACTAAAATACATAACACTAATGTAAATATCGATATTATTAACAACGATATTTTTGCTAACGATATTACTTACTTCGATATTACTTACTTCGATATAAAAAAAACGATATTACTTACCTTAAGGTCGATATTCTGGTCACCGATATTCTTGACATCGATATTCTGTCCCTACGATAATAAAAACTCGATATTAGTGTAGGTCGATATAAAAATATCGATATTTTGACTGCGCACCCCTGCACACACAGGCCCCACCAGGGAAAAAATGTGGCACCTTTGAAGAGCTACCTCCATGAGTGGCACAACCAGTGCTGCAGACCCACAGAGGAGTATTTGAGTTACATGCCCTAGGTATATGTCTTACCCCTAGACAAGGGACTTACAGCTAACTCAAATCAGCCAATCATGTATACACTAATCACCAGTATGTATATGACATGCACAGTGCTTTGGCACAGTATAACAGTGTCAGAAGCGCTCAAAGTCCTACACAAGCAAAGCAAGGTTTAAACAGGAGGTCGAAAGTGAAAAAGGTCAGGGGAGACCACGCCAATTGATGCCAGGTCTAACACCAACTAAATGTGGAGGGCATGTGCTTCAAATAATTTTTTTAAAGTAAAGCTTCACACTGGCCATCTTGGAACCAAACAATATATGTAGCTTTTGCAGAATACCATTTAAAGAAGGTAGCATGGATTTGAAGCTTGCAGCAGTGATGCCTGGAGCTCTGTATAAGAAAGTTGTGGTTCAGTAGCAATGGCAGCAGAGCTGCAGGTACGCTTCTTACCCAAGTAGCACTAGTCTGCATTTGCAAGTGAGCTGCTGGGAGATGAACTAAAGGAAATATCTCAGTTCAGACATCTCTGGATTCAGAATAACACAGAGTAACCAGGCAAAATGCTGGTATTCACACTACCTGATACCCTAAAGACCAGCGGTCTTCTACTAGGCAGAGTCAAACATTCCATCAATCAATCAATCAGGGGGTTTGTAAAGTGTGCTACTCACCCGTGAGGGTCTCAAGGCGCTGGGGGGGGGGGGGTGCTGCTCCGGGTCAGTCAAAGAGCCAGGTCTTGAGTCTCTTCCTGAAGGTGTTCAGAGTGGGGGAGCGTCTGATGTTGACTGGGAGTTCGTACCAGGTCTTTGCTGCGACGTAGGAGAAGGCTCTACCGCATGCTCTGGTTCTGCGGATGCGTGGGGTCTCTGCCAGGGCGAGGTCGGTGGAGCGAAGGTTCCTCTTAGGTACGTGGAAGGAGACTCTTTCGTTGAGGTATTTGGGTCCAATGTTGTGGAGGGATTTGTAGGTGTGGGTGAGTAGCTTGAAGGTTACCCTCTTCTCGATGGGGAGCCAGTGGAGGTCTCTTAGGTGTGGGGTTATGTGCTCATGTTGTGGGGTTCCGAGGATGAGTCTGGCCATGGTGTTCTGGATGGTTTAGAGTTTGTGTAGCATGGTTTTGTTGATTCAGGCGTAGAGGGCTTCGCCGTAGTCCAGTCTGCTGGTTACTAGTGCGTGGGTGACGGTCTGTCTGCATTTGTGGGGGATCCACTTGAAGGTCTTTCGGAGGATGCGGAGGGAGTTGAAACAGGTCGAGGCGACGGCGTTGATCTGGCGGGTCATGGTGAGGGAGGAGTCTAGGATGATGCCGAGGTTCAGGGCGTGGTCCGTTGGCGTGGGTGGGTTTCCGAGAGCAGGGGGCCACCAGGTGCTGTCCCACGCCGTGGGGGAGGGTCCAAGGACAAGGACATCGGTCTTCTCCAAGTTCAGCTTTAGGCAGCTGTTGCTCATCCAGGCTGCAACGTCTTTCATTCCTTCTTGGAAGCTGAGTCTGGTGTCTTCCGGATTGTTTGTGAGAGAGAGGATGCGCTGGGTGTCATCGGCGTAAGATACTATGCTGAGCCCATGCTGTCTGACGATGGTGGTGAGGGGGGCAATGTAGATGTTGAAAAGTGTGGGGCTGAGCGAGGATCCCTGGGGTAGTCCTCAGTTGATCTCTGTAGGTTCGGAGAGGAAGGGAGTCTGATCCTTTCGGGTTCTGCCAGAGAGAAAGGAGCGGATCCAGTGGAGGGCGGTTCCCCGTATTCCGGCATCGTGGAGTCTGGCTGTGAGAGTGCAGTGTGAGACGGTGTCGAAGGCTGCGGAGAGGTCTAGTAGGATAAGGGCAGCGGTGTGGCCCTGGTCGAGTAGCATGCGGATGTCATCGGTGGCGGCGAGGAGGGCAGTCTCGGTGCTGTGGTTGCTGCGAAATTTGGACTGGGAGGCGTCGAGGATGGTGTTCTCTTTGGTGAAATATTGGCAACAAAGCCAATGGCTGAAGGGGCTGGTCCATTGCCCATTTGAATGTATGCTGACTTGCAGGACTAAGCTAGTATGCAAATTACACTGTGTGATGAATAACTGAAGTGGGCTTACCTAAACTCAATTTTCTTTAAGCAAGATTATGTTTTACTTTTGAGAAGATATGAGGTTGATAAGACAGCTAAAACAGTCTTTTGGTCAGACCAGAAACACACAGAAATAGAGCACAGAGAGCAGGAATGCAGGGGGCCCTTGGCTTCCCTCCCATAAGACATACAGCACTAGTCAAGAGCATCACCATCTTTCCTGAAAGACATTGGACAAGTGTGGTATTGCATGACTTGTGCAAGTTTCCTTTAAAGACATGGAACAAGTGAGGTTGTGCAGTGACAGCCAGAGCAAGCTTCCTTAAAAGACATGGAACAAGTATGCTACTGCAGGGCCGGTCAGCTCAAGCTTCGGTCAAAGACATGGAACAAATGTGCTACTGCAGGGCCAGTGCGAGCTTCATTCAAAGACATGGAAAACTTGTGGCACTGCAGGGCCAGTGTAAGCTTCCTTCAAAGACATGGAACAAGTGTGGTATTGAGGGCCAGCACCACCCCCCTGTTTCGCAGAAGGGGCTTGGGAATCCTTTACTCCCACCTTACTCTCAGTCTGGGTCATCCTTAACCTCCCCCTCATTCTGTTGGGGGGAACTGTACCACCCTTCTTTGGTTCACTCCCAGGTACCTTCTTGGATACACTGGTACTGCCAGAGGTCCACCTCCCCAGCAAGCTACCTGGGGTCAGTCCGTTCACTATTATCCAGGTGCTGGCACAGCTCTGTCAAACAAGTACTGAGCCTGTGCTCTCTCAAGATTAAGTTGGAGAGCCCAACATAATCATTAACATTGCTGCCCCTCACCCAGCCATTAATTGCCTTGCTGGTTTAATCCAAGAAGTCTACCGAAGACTGATTCTGCATCTTCTGACTGTCCCTGAACCTGATGAGGTATTTTCTGGGTTAAGTCCAAACTTGATGACAAGGCTGGCTTTCATGGGGGCATATCTGGTTTGGTCCTCCAGTCCTAGTGTAAGCAGTGTGTCCCTCCCCACTGGAGGCATGTGTATCCACAAGTCACCCCCAGTGCTCCTCTGGAATCCTGTGTACCTTTAGAGCTACCTCATATGCAGCAACCCAGTTGTCTATGTCATCCCCTACCACATAGTTGGGCACAAGATCTTTGGGTATGCCGACCTTCTTGTCTCCTTCAGACACTGTAGATATGCTGCCACCAATGCTTCTGGACTCTGCCTGCCTTGCTTTCAGTTCCAGCTCCTTTCATGAGCCAAGCACTCCAAAGCTTGTTTCTCTTCCATGGCCAGTTTCTTTTCCATCCTGTGCCGGGCCATTTCCAGCCTGAACTCTCTCTCCTTCCTCCTCTCTGCCAGCTTCTCTGGGGACAGGTTGCGGGAAGACACACTGCTCCCTGCCCTGGCATAAAACTCCAAATTAGGGGTCAAGTCACCCCCCTTCAGCAGGCATTAGGCACTCAGGACTGAGATTCAAATCTTCTCCTTGTCTTTCTATTTCCTCATCTCCTTCAGTTGCTGTAGCAAGTGACTGGCTGACTTCCGCCAAGGCCCTCAGAGCTTTTTTTAATTCCACATTCCTAGTGGTGCTCTTGGTTGGAAGTCCACTTTCTTTACAGAAGTACTTGAGCTGGGCTAGAGGGTAGGACTCCATGTTTGCCAGCTCAACTCCTTGTAGAGGTGGATTCAGGTACAACAGAGAGGGAGAAAAGTTTGAAAAATCAAACAGTCCAATCAGGGAGAATTTAAACTTGAATTGGTCTTAGATATGGGTTGGTAGTGTACACCAAATCACTGTATGATACTGCACAAACACAAGTCCTAATCCCACCTATACCACCAATGTTAGAAACTGGCCTACTGGTTGACTGGGGTGTGAGCCCTGGTCACGCAGCAACCACAATCCCAGTCAGGGCAAGGCACAAGCAAACTCCAAATTAGCCTGTGCTCAATCCCCTGGTAGCTTGGCGCAGAGTAGTCAGGTTTAACTTAGAGGCAGTATGTACAGTATTTGTGTAACACTTCAAATGGTAAAATAGTGAGAACACCACACAAAAAGATCCCAAGCCAAGTTACAAAAATATCACAAATTAAAAAAAATAAAGCAAGACCAAAATGACTAAAATCAAATTAGTAGAACCGGAGTTATGAACTTTTAAAGAATAAACTGTTAAATTTGTTCCTATAAGCATAAAGTGCTAACCGGGAATATCTGGTCTCACTGCACCTGGTCAAAGTTAAAAGTTCAGGCCAAGGGCAATGGAGCATGGGTCAGATACAGTCCCGGAGCAGTCCTGCTGAAGTTTTACCTTCTCAAGTTTGTGCCAAGAATCCTGTTTGCGTTGGAGGGGGTCACCGGGAGCGAGGAGAGCATCACTGGTGGTAGTCAGTGTGGCTCAGGGGAAGCCGGCCGTGGCAATCGATCCTTTGCTGTGTGAAGAGGTGGGCTAGTGGCTGCTTGTTCTGATTTTCAGTGCGAGCGGCGCAGTTCCAGTGCGAACTAGACTGTTTGCTGTCACAAAGATCCCAAAAGCTTGATTTCAAGAGTTCAGGAGTCACACCAAGGATCCAGGACCTGAAAGGCACCACCTGGGGGTCAGGAACTCACTAAAGACTGGTCCAGGAGCTGTTGGGGAACCTTTTATGTCTCTGAGGCTCAAATCAGGAGGCCAGCAGACTACCCCTTTGAGTCGCTCTGGGGTCCTGGGTTCAAGATGGAGTCACAGGTCCAATTCTTCTTCCCCAGGCAAGAGGGCAGCAGGCAGCAGGTCAGCACAGCAGTTACTTCAGAGCAGCAGTCCAGCAAAGTGTCTGTACTTATAGCAGCACAGCAGTTCTTCCTCCTGGCAGAGTAGCCACAGGCCCAGAAGTGTACTGAAGAGTTAGTGTCTGAGGTCATTTTTTTATACACAGTTGTGCCTTTGAAGTAGGGAGAAACTTCTAGAGGCATGCCTTTGAAGTGCACAGATGGCCTGCCTTCCAGACCATGGCTCCAGACTAACTACAGGTGGTATACAGCCCTTTGTGTGGAAACAGGACACAGCCTATTCAATTGTAAGTGGGACTGTGCCCAAGAAATCCCTCCCATCTTTCCAGCGATGGCCCATCCAGTTACACCTAAGCTCACATTGTGTGTGGCTGTCTAGGAGGAATACACAAAGCCTGGCTGTCACCCACACCCATTCACCAGAACCAGAGACAGGCTGCAGGCACCAAATGGCTAAGGCAAGAAAATGCCAACTTTCTAAAAGTGGCATTTTCAGAATTGCAATTTAAAATCCGACTTCATCATAAGTTAGGATTTCAAATTAGGGTTCCAGAGACACTAAACATGAACGGGCTATCTCTTCCCATTTGGAAATTACACTTACAAGATGTATTAAGGCAACTCCAATGTTATCCTATGGGAGATATAGGCCTTGCAGTAGTGAAACAAATGTAAGAGTTGTTCACTACCAGGACATGTAAAACTTAAAAGTACATGTGCTACTTATAAATTACATTACACCGTGCCCTCTGGGCTGTCCAGGGCCTACCCTATGGCTGAGTTATTAAAAGGAAGGGTTGGGCCTGGCAAAAGGTTTATTTTGCGAGGTCAAAATGGCAGTTTAAAACTGCATGCACAGGTTCTGCAATTGCAGGCTTGAGACATGTTTAAAGGGCTGTTTATATGGGTGGCACAATCAGTGCTTCAGGCCCACTAGTAGCATTTAATGTAAAGGCTCCGGGCACATGTAGTATCAAGCTCCTGGGGACTTATAAGTACATTAAATATTCCAGTTGGGTACAAGACAAAGTTACCATGCTTAGAGTAGAGAGCACAAGCACTTTAGTACTGGATAGCAGTGGTAAAGTGCACAGAGTCCTACGACCAACAAAAATGAATTCAGCAAAAAGTCGGAGGAAGGTAAAATGTTTGGGGGTGACACTGCAAAAAGGGCCAGGTCCCACAGAGAGATGTTAGTAGAGGGGACAAAGTCAAGAAGGGAGGAGAAGAAGCAGAGAAAAAGGCACCCTTGTGGTTTAAAATCTGCCTGCAGCTACTAGCACCTTCAGAGGAAGTGGGGGGAAATGTGCTGCTAAGCAATAAGTGTTGGAGTGCTTTATAGTTGTGTCCAAGCTCATGTGGTCTTATGCCCTCCTAAAAAGACTTGAGGAAGTAGTGGAGGAGTGACTCTCTCTGCTTCCAACCACTCTGCTTCCGTTTGCGATCTTATGAGGAGGACACTGAAAATATGTCAGGAGCAGCTAGGGACATGTTAACCAGGGATGTCTTGCCTGAAAATATTATCCTAGGATGTTCTGAAGGAATCAAAGAATGGCCAGGACACAGGAGGAAAATATGTTTTGCCCTGTATGCCTCTTTATAATCTAATGTCACATAAGCCTGCAAAGACTTAATATAGGTTCTTAACATACAAATAGTAGACATTTTATGCTACCCATCTGCAGCACAGTAATAACTGCATTTCTTCCTTATCCTAATATTCTTTGATCCTTATTCCTGAATTTTTGTCGCTTTCAGGAAAGCGACTGGCAGGTCACAGGAGCCAGCACTCTCTACGATACAGCTACTCCTACCTCTCCTTAGCTATACAAAAAGAACCTTTCTCCACACGCTCACATCAAATAACAAAAGATTGAAACCCACATTCACTAGCCTCAATACTTTATAATGCTCCCTGGACGCAAGAGGCCGTCAAGGTGCTATCAAGAGTTCAAGTGTGAAGTTGGCATTCATCGCGCAAATCAGGAATGGAGCGTGGAACACATTTAGAATTTAGACTATTTTTGAGACAAGAAATCTCTTCAATCTTTCATCAACTGAAAGTGACATTATTTAATCTCAATTAGAATTGCCCAATCAAAAACACCCTCCTGACCAAGAAACAGTTGTGGAAACACACGCATCCATTAACTGAATCAGTAGAAATGAAGCAACAATGAAGGGTGAAAAGTCGCACCTCACTCTGTAAAATGCCTTAATCGTTGGTGGATTATAAAACAGGAAAGAGCTTTCGGAGCTTCTTTGACAAGTTCCTCTCTGTCAGTGCTGGTGTTAGGCGGGCTGCAGCATTCTGCACGCTTTGTAACTTAGCAACAAGTTCCACTGGGATACTGAAAGCATCTATTCCTGGCACACCTTATGCAGCTTTTATTACCTCGTTTAACCCCAAATGTTAAATAGGCAATGATTTTATTTGTCATAACTAGAATAGAAATATATTTTCTTAAGTGAACCTTGCCATCCAAAATAACACTCAAATCTGTAAATGTTTGAGTCCAAACCACCGTCGAAAGGGAACTGGCGGCATTGATGCCCAAGACACAACCCTCATATTTCAAGGTCATGTCAGCCAATGTCTGCCCTTATCTGAGGAGGGTCGTCTTGAGTGGACAGGTGCTGGCATTGTGGCACCATGTCTCCAATAAAATATAGGGTGCATCATTGGTGTGCATTTGGTAGAACACACATGGCTCTAGTAGATATTAGTCAATTAGGTGTGGCTCAAACTGTACATTTAGTACTGACCAGCTGAGCATGGGTTCCGGAGAAACATCAAATGCCAAGGTTCTGTGAGTTGCCCACATGTAGCCTTTGTGGTTCCGTGCTTGACACATAATTTCAGCCACTGCTGACTCCGTCTACAAGCCACTGACTTCACTTGCTTTGAAACGTATATTTTTAAATTGGTTACACTCAATTGTCCTAAGGCACTCATATATTAACACAGGAAATTCACCAGTGATATGGATGTTAAATGTCCTATGTGGCGTACAATATGTATTACGCCACCCACATATATTACTATAGCCTTATAGCCCACCGTAGCGGGCCATACCGGCCAATAAAGGCCCGCTCCAGCGTTAAAGGCCCGAACAGAAGGCGAGGGCCTTTAACAAGGGAGCAGAACTTTAATGGCCGGTATGGCCCAGCTACGAAAGGGCTATAAGGCTATTAGATCATTCTACCACTAGAGGGCAGAATGTTCTAACAAAGAAAGCAAAGGCCTCTCGGAGTCCGAGGGGGTTTAAATCCCCTCGGGCTCCGAGAGGCCTTTGTAAAACAACATTGGAATGTTGCTTTGCGGGCTTTTACCGGCCCATAGAAGCTCGGAGCACTCCATTGTATTCAATGGAGTGCTCCACATTCCAATGTTCTAATAAAGGGTATGGCTCCATAGAACATCATGGTGCTCTTGCTGGCCTGACGTTTCAAAACCACTGCAGCTGCACTGTTAGAGATCGTATGAACCATGTATCCTCGGAGTTGGTTCGATTCTTATTTGGTCCACCTCCCGACCGCCTCAATTCCGATATGCTATAAAAGCATGGAATATTAAGGTGATCAAGTGAGGGAAGGATAGGGAAGGTACAGCAGGGAGGGAGATCTGTAAGAAACAAACAATATGGGCTATCACTCACAGTAACACTATTTGGCATATCAATCCATAACAAAGTTCTATCATTACCTGTAAAGGAAAACAACACCACCTTAGAACAACTTCAAGATATATATATGCATATCCTTAAATAGATGGTTATGATTTTTTCTCATCTTTTGAGGGAGCGGGTGAAGGAAAGGCTGAAAAGATGCAAAGGATATATATATTATAGTATAATACCTTCCTGTAAACTAACTGTCTATTTATATAATTAATCACTGGCATACCCACCTAAATATATCAGACGTCCCACCTCACAGGGTATGAACCAAATATTCAGGACTTATGATCCCTATTAGAAGACATGATTACACATGATAAATATATGCACGTTGAATTGTATCTTTACCAAGCTCAACCAAAAGAAAAAGACCTTCCCCTGTTTTCTCCACTTGTCATAGACTTTTTAATCTTCCTTGCCTCAAGATAAGTCCCAATGTAACCTTAGTATGTGTCCAATTAAACAAAATGATGAATCCAACTAATTTGCAGGTTTTTTTCAAATGTCTCGTACTTATGGAAATCTTTAAACAAATAGGTGAATTCCTGATATTCTCTATGACCACAGAACAGCTAGCTGAGATGTGAGCACTACAGCTAAATGTTGTATCCAAAATAGAACCATGGATTGACACAGAAAACAATTCCCAGCACAACCGTGCACAAAATTCATCCAGGAATCCAAGCGGATGACTGCAACAAACAGCAGATCTCTTTAAAGAAAACCCACGGCTTAGATCGGTGCGACCGCACCCTAACCAGATACCAGTTCGGAAACTTCCTCCGATGTACAAACAGATGACTGCTACAAACGGGACAAATAATCTGCCCCGCGTTCATCATTACTGAATGTTTAATTTAATACCTTTTCCGCTTCCTCCGCTGCACGTAACGGTGACGATGCAAGGCTCAAGGGAATTGTAGTTCCCCTGTCTACCGCTGCTTCCATCAACTGTGCAAGGCTTGGAACAGTGCCACTAACTCATTCTGGTTAACCACAGGTAATGCACCGGTTACCCGTGGCGTCTTCTGCGTTTCGTTAGAGAGTATGTGTGTAACAGGCACATGGCAATAAGAAGTGCTTTGTCATGCCGTGCAGCAAAGCACGGGCTCCAAGTTAACCTCAACAAAACCAAGACCATGTTATTCAACTCAAGAAGAACTCCGCCGCCCACGTTTTATCTGGACGGCTAAGCCCTGGAACCCGCCACAGAATACAAGTACTTAGGTGTAATCTTTTATTCAAGTGGCGTTGATCCAGCACGAAGAGGCCAGGGTTGGATATTTTACATGCAAAAACTGAACTTTTCAATGGGCCCATATACCTTCATCCGAATACCTTTATTTGTATTTTCCCTGGCCAAATTCCCGTTAGAAGGGGTTTTGGTTTGAATAATTCCACAAATTTTGATTAGTTATTTCCCTGTAACCACAAATGAATTACAGAATCATGTCTAACTAATCTTCATGAGTCAACACTCTTCCTCTGGTCAATGGACCATTAGTTGAGTTAGTTGATGGTGATATTAACAACTTCTTAACTAAAATTCCTAATGAAATAACCATAAACTCTGAATATAATAATAATAATACGTTTATCTAAAATTTCAGTCATTTAGTTGAACGCTCATTAATTACAAATACACAGTGCAAACTCCTTTTTCTCAAAAAATGGGAGAGAGAATGATCATGAAGCACAATACATTCAATTTCACAAGCTTTCAACAAATCAAATGCACAAGAGTGGATAGATGTAGAGGCAAAAGGCACATTTATAATACATTTGCAAAGAAATATGCAAATACTGAATAGAATGACATTTACCTAATGTGGATAACTGGAAAACAACCCCTCTGGCCAAAGGACTGGTGGAGGTCCCCTGACTTAGGATCAGGAGGCAAAGATTAAAGGATAGGATCAGGACAGATCTTATACTTACTAGACTTCTCTACAACCCGACGCACCAGGGCGATTCCCTCTCTCTCGCTCTCTCCATCCTCGATATTCTTCCGCAATCTTCGAATCTATTCAAGCAGTAGTCTGGATCTTCTGAGCCTACACTCGTCTTCTCTCTATCTTTCTCTCTCGTGCTCAGCTCCCAGCAGCGTAGTCAGCTTCGCATCGCATCGCATACTGTTCTTGATTCAAATCACTCTAGTTATAGTCTTTATTCTTTCATGTCCCACCCTCAAGTGTTGCAGCTTTACTAAACTACGCAATATGATTGGACGGGGTTAGGGGTGTCTTCATCATCCCAAACTGACGTATTCATTTTATTAGTAAAACCTATTGTTTGTTAACCCTGCCCCTTCTACTCATTCATATGTTCTATTCGAAACATGCATATTTTGTTGCAAATGCCATAATTCACTTAATACAGGCTTCATAGTTGACTGTTACATCTTCTTCTTTTCCCAACTTTCTGTCCTTGGATTTTGGCAGGCTTTCAGCTCCCTCTGTGTCATCGGTCATTTCATGGTCTCACTAGGCATGCACAGCGTTCGCCATTTTCTTTTTCGGTCATGGGTTAGCAGGCCCAAATATACACTATTAATAAAAGAGTCAAAAATAAATGTATTTTCTTGAACATGTAATTATCACTGTTCACCACCCACTTCTACTCTATCCCAAGTGATTATTATTTCTCTTGGGCATAAGCGTTAATTGCAGCAGCTTCTTTTCAAATCAAGCAAGCATATGCCGAGCATGCGGTACCTCAAGACCGCGTTTCAATTCTTCTTCTGCATGCGTGAGAGGTTTTCCCTCTCAAAGCGAGTTAGTCACATTATTTCATGCGTCATTCAGGTTTGCACATGCGCAAAAGCGTTTTAGAAAGTTAAAGCGGGTTTAATCATGCTGCGTTTTATTTCTCATTAATTCAAGCATGTGTAAGCTTTTCTCCCCATGTTTTCTGTGTTGTGTGCATGTTAGTTTCGCATTATCTACTAATTATCGATTAATAAAAGTTAATGGAAGATTCGATCGAGCAAGTCTCATTTTCTCGAGTCCTTGCTTCATCAATCCCCCTCTGATGGCATTTTTGAGCCATCATAAAATAACCATCATTACAGAGTGCCAACTTTATTCATTTAGATTTTTAGTGTCTTCTTTTCTTTCTTCTAATTTTTCTATTCTCCTTTTCATGCCTACTCCTTTCATTTTGTCATATAAACTCCCTTTCATCTCTTCCAGTTCAATCTCCTCTTTGTTTCTCTTTCTTCCCATTCTTTTATTCTTTATTTTAGTTACCATTCTTGCTTTCGTTTTACTCTTACAACATCTGTATGTCATTATCATCAGCAGAGCTACTATTGTTATAGAAATTACTGGTATTAGGATTTTTCCTAATAGACTACTCCCTAAAATGGAAAACCAACTACCTATACTGGAAATACTTTTACCAAGTCTTTCCCATACACCGTCAACCTCCAGTTGGCTCAAATCATCACACATCTTTGTAATATTCTTAATATATCCTTCAATACCTTTACTTTTGTCTGGGATATATGTACAGCAATGTTGGACTTTCAACATGCCACAGACTCCACCCTCTTTTGCTAATAATATATCAAGAGCAAGTCGATTTTGCAAAACCATAGATCTAATTGCAACCATTTCAGTATTAATCATTAAGAATCCCCCAGCAGTATCTGTCACTAGACGATCAACTACTGTTGATAATTTGCGTATCTTATGTGAGTTCAGTATGACTCCAACTGACGGTATCAGTGCACCAAATATATCACCTACTATTTCTGAAAAACTTGTTCTTTTAGTTCGTTTTAGTCCTTGACTTATTACATCCATTTCATTGTTCTTAGTAATGTGGTACACCTTTGGAAATACTATCCCAAGATAACAACTACCATACCATCGTGTTGGCAACCTATAATAGGCATTCTTACCACACACATAATATAGTCCTGGAAAAACAGGATCAGTTCCACCTTTTAGTCCCCATCCCCCCATGATCAGGAAGGTATGTTCACAATTACTAGAACCAATGAAAATGTTGTTATAGTCTGTTTTTAGTCTATGTAGACAGAATTGTTTCAATTTTGACAAATCTAGGGACATTGCAGCATGAGTCTCACCTTTCTTGTAATCCCCTTCCTTATTAGTCCATGGAGGTACATGTGACTTCTGTTCAACAGCCTTCTTTTGAAAATCCTGTCTTCTTTCTTCTACTAAATTTAGAAAATCTTTTTCTTCATCTCGTAACATACAGGTTAAATTACTCTTATGCGCATATGTTATGTCCATTGGGCTTGTTGTCAGGAAAAACTTGCCCATAAATTCTGCATCTTTAGCACTAAGTACTGGGTTTAGGTTTCTTCTAATAGGAATCTCTGGGAATACTAAATCCATATTAGAATAATAATACTGTAATTTACCTGTTTTATAGAACAGACTGGACACAACACTACATGACACACCATATGTTAAAGGAAGACGGTGATAAGTCACCCCCTCCGAGACAGACAAAGGTAATTTCATGCAAACATAACAGTCACTTACATCCATTGTATCAACATATTCAAAAAGAAGTTTAGTAAATACATTTAATGACGAATCACTATTTGATCTGTCATGTTGATACATAGTCTCGTCTATTTGATCTAAATTAGTAGCAGTCATTCCTTTAGTACCTGTATTCACTTGATTACTTATATTAGTATTATTTTTGTCATTATTTATCATCAGAATAACTATCACAACTGTTAGCAATAACCACATTAACATTAATAACAAAATACTGCACAAACAACATTTAACACATCTTCGCTTTAAACTAGATTTTGGATGTTCAGTCACTTCTGTTTCTGCCATTTTTAATATTCTAAATTGACCTATCTCTAACTTGTCTTCTATACCTTTAACTTATGTTAAACTAAGATATGTATAAATCTTTGTGTGATCCCACACTTCAACAGCTTTTATCTTTTACTTCCCCCTTGTCTTTTAATTTCTTTTCTTCATCTGGTTCCTTTATTTTCTGTTTTACTTGTTTGTAAATTTTCCACTTTCTGTGTCACAGTCTTTCTCTTAAGGTGGTTTCAATTTTCTTTCATCACTTCTTTCGTTAGTAACATTTTCTTGTTCTTCGTTTAAATCGAGATTCTCAAAGTCCTCAAGGATAACATAGGTCCATTCAGGAGCCTTATATTTTCTATTTGGAGCTCTCACTCTTGTTGATTTTCGTAAAGATTTTCTTCTTGGATGTTCTTCTTCTTCAGTTTGACTTGATATTTCGTTTACTTGTTCGAATCCTTTCCCTGTTCTTCTTTTCAAAACATATCTCAGTCCTTTTACTCCACTTGGCCAGTGATCACCCTTTCTGATTCTTTTTGTTTGAACTGCTTTTTCACCTTCTTCACCAATTTTTAACGTTCTTTTAATTTCCTTTTCTTTTAGTTGAGCTTTTTCTGAGGTTTCTGATTTTTGTCTTTCTGTAGATCTAATTTCTTCTTGATCTTTTAATTCTTCTTTTTCGGATTCTGTTTGGACTTGATCTGAGTCTTCTGCAGCAGGTTCTTCTGTTGACGGAATTTGTTTTGAACGTATCAGTTTCTCATCTTCTTTTTCTTCTGATTGAGCTTGATCTGGATTTTCTGTTTCAATTCATTCTGGTCTTTCAATCTCTTGCTCTTCTTTGGTCACTACGGCAGTTTCTTGAGACCCACTATCCAGTGTCCACCCTACTTGACTTGTACTTGGTTGTTCATCATCGATATGTTCTTCAGAGTCTGGTTCTGTGATTTCTTCGACTTCACAACTTTCAGCTTCTGGTTCTTTTCTTTGTTCCACCAGTTGCTGCTCTGGTCGTTCAGGAGGATTTGGGACTCTTTTGGTATGACTGGCATGTATCCAATTTGGCAAGCCAAAACACTTCACTGCTGTTGTTGTGACCAATATAATTTGTAGCGATCCTTTCCACCTCGGTTCAAGACACGACTTTCTTGTGTGCTTCTTTATCATAACCCAGTCTCCTGGACACAAATCATGAGCTTGATTCGGCTGTGCTGTGGTTGCATCTTCTCCAACCTGGTGAGACACAGAACATACCAGATCAGCTAATCCTTTACAATAGTCCAACACTAAATCATCAGTTATAGTCATCAGTTTGTTTCCAGGTACAAATGCTTGTCTCATTGCTCTTCCCATAAGAATTTCATGAGGACTCAATCCTGTTCTTCTGTCAGGGATGCTTCTAAGGCTCATCAAGACAAGGGGCAAAGCATAAGGCCATTTCAGTGAGGTGGATGCACACACCTTTCCTTACCTGGATTTTATTGTACCATTTAGCTGTTCAACCACTCCAGATGCTTCTGGTTGATAGGCACAATGCAGTTTCTGTTCAATTTTGAAAGTTGTACAGATTAATCAAATTATCTCATTGTTAAAATGAGGTCCTCTATCTGATTCCAAAGTGACTGGAAATCCGAACCTAGGGATAAGTTCTCTTAAAAGCAGTTTGGCAACCGTGAGACTGTCATTCTTTCTTGTTGGATAAGCTTCCACCCACCGAGAAAACAGACACACAATGACAAGGACATACTTCAGACCGTTGCATGGTGGCAACTCTATAAAATCAAGCTGCAGTCTTGTAAATGGTCCTTCTGCCTTTCCTATTTTTCCCCAACTGACAAATGTTCTTCTACCTGGGTTCTGCTGTTGACATATCAAACAGCGCTGGCAGAGACTCTCTACAATAAGCCTAAACTTGGGATTGTACCATGTCTGCCTAAATTGTCTAATCATGGCATCCCTCCCAATGTGTGTAACTCCATTATATAATCTTGCCATTTGTGATAACATACTGTCTGGCATTATCGGTCTTCCATCTGGACACACCCATACCTCATCATCGGTTCTTCTTGTGCAACCTGTGTTGGTCCAGAAATCTTTTTCCTTTACGTCTGCCTCATCCTGTAACTGTCTAACTTCGTCCCATGTTTCAAAAGCAGAGAAAAACATTAGTTGGCAATAGGTAGTTTCTTTTTCCAACCCCTGTTCAAAGCCATTGTATTTCGAGCACAAAATTGTGCAACCTGGTCAGCATATTTATTGCCTTGTGTCACATAATCATTTCCTGACTTATGTGCGGCACACTTGACCACTGCAATTTCTTTTGGCAATTGTAATGCTTCCAATAATTCTTTGACATTTTTACTGTTTCTGATAGGAGAACCTAAAGAAGTCAGAAATCCCCTTTGCATCCATATTTGGCCGAAATCATGCACAACCCCAAAACCATATTGACTATCTGTAAATATGGTTATCCTCAATTTTTCCCAATTTTGCAAGCTTTCGTTAAAGCTACCAATTCGGCTATTTGTGCAGACTTGACTCCTTTTAGACAGGATGCTTCTACAATAGCAGATATAGTACAGACAGCATAGGCAGCACTTAGCTCTCCATCTTGTTTTTGCAAGCATGACCCATCAACGAACAATACACTAATCTGATTCTCCTAATGGGACGTCTAAAATGTCTGGCCTAGGCTTTGTACACATTTCTGTTAGATCCAAATAATCATGATCAACTTCTTCCTTCACTACTTCACAGAATGGGTCCGGCAACAGGGTTGCTGGATTTACTGTTGTGCATCTTATCACACTTACATTTTCAGCTCCTAGGATCACTCTTTCATACTTAGTCAGCTGACTAGGGGTCAAGTGTTATGTTTGAGTCCTTGTTAAAAGGATCTCGACAGAATGTGGCACATGCACTTTCAAGGGATGTCCCATAATAATAGATTCACTCTGTTCCAGACTCACATGTAGCAGCTACTGCTTTTAAGCAGCCAGGCAATGCTGCGGCCACAGAGTCCAGAGTGGCTGAAAAGTATGCCACTGGACGTCGCATCAATCCATGTCTTTGAGTTAATACTGAAAGTGCACATCCTTCCCTCTCACAACAGAACAAAGCAAATTCTTTCATGTAATCAGGCATTCCCAATGCTGCTGCCTGACACAAACAATCCTTTAATTTTATGAATGCATCCTCACTTTCATCATCCCATTCAATTGGGTCCATCACATCTTTTCGTGTCAATTTTATTAGAGGCTTTACAAGCAATGAAAATCCACTGATCCACTGATGACAATATCCAACCACTCCCAAAAACATTCGTACTTCCCTCTTAGTTTTGGGTAGATTCATCTGTCGAATCACTTTTATTCTCGCTGGTGTCACTTTTCTAACTCCTCTTTCTATCTTGTGTCCTAAATATTTGACTTCTTGTCGGCAAAACTGCAATTTTTCTGGTGGCACTTTGTGTCCCCCTTCGGCCAAATGGTTCAGTAAAGCAATTGTGTCTGTGACACAAGCCTCTCTTGTTTTTGATGCGACCAGTAGGTCATCAATATATTGAACCAAAACTGAGTTTCCTGGCATAACCAATGTTTCCAAATACTTTTTCAAGATTTGGTTGAAAATCGAGGGACTCTCTGTATACCCTTGGGGAACTCGGCACCATGCCAACACACGGTCCTCGAACCGAAACACAAAAATATATTGGCTATCTTCATGCAAAGGAATCGAAAAGAATGCTTGACACAAATCAATCACTGTATACCAATGTGCATCCCAAGGTATCTGATGAAGAATTACTGCTGGATTTGGTACTACCGGACCTCAAGGTACTACTATTTTGTTGATTTTCCTTAAATCTTGTACTATTCTATATTTGCCATTAGGCTTTTTAAGCCCCATAATTGGTGAGTTGCAAGGACTGCCCATTATTTCTGTCAGAATACGAATATGAAAGCAATATCTTCATCGGGTGTTTGAAAAGCAATACCATCAGGGGTACAATAGATGGTACAATTCATTTTACACAACAAATCCCTCCATAACAAGTGATCCAGCACGATATTAGCAAACAGCATTCATACACCAGATACTCACTTGGGCCCATACATTCATACTACGCTAATACTTACGCTGGGTTTTATCAGTTGTTACTCTCTATCAAAATCCCTGCTACCAATTACCTTCTGATTGAAGAGTAATGACTTACCAATGAATCCTTTGCTAATTGGGAAATTTAAAATGAGTGACATTCATTTATAGTACATAATCCTGAAATAACCACTGAGTCAGGAAGTTTTAAAATGTTTATCTAAAGATTTAGCAGAGTAAAATACAGAGCCACATGGTACTTAATCGCAATACCCAAGATTAAGCATAGAAATGATTATTGCTAATCAATGACGGTGTTTAAAGAAGAGGAGAGGATAGAGATAGCAGTGCAACTAAAGGTTGCATTATATTTACCTAAGTGCGAGAACCAAACCCCTTAGCCAAGGAGTTGGAATAATAGGACCCAGGAAGGATGAAGAGCAAAGACCCCCTCCAGGATCAGGACAGGACCGGTGACCTCTCTACAACGACGCCTGCGTCGTTCCCCTCTCTGATACTCGGCTTCTCCTCGATTCTCCCGTGCCTTCCTTCTAATGGACTCTGCCGCCCCCTCCTCAGGACCTCTTCTGGACAGGGACTCGGTCTGCAATCGGTCAGCTTGGCGGTCTGGAGCTAAGAGCGCTCTGGCAGCATGGACGCCTGTTCTTCATGAACGCAATGCTCTTCTTTTCTAATTAACTAATGCTATATTCTATTATACCCTTCTACGCCCATGTACCTCCCTTAATGTTACTAAAATATGGGACCACTACTTCTGATTGGACAGGGACCAGGGGGTGGATTCTCGCACCATATCAATTTAGCCTAAATTGTAAAGCCTATTGTCTTTACGTTCCCACCCCTTCAAATTAATACATTCGCTTTATTTCCCACCCGTCTTATGACAAATGTAAACCAATTTTCACAGACATTGTATCAATGTGCGACAGGAAAAGCAATAGTACAACATCTTCGGCCATCGGGTCGCGGCCTTGGACTTCGTCCAGGTTGACTTCATTTGGCAGGCACACAGGACACATGCGCAGAACCATTTGCCTCTCGAGTTTCAGAACACCAACCCAGGCCCAAGTTTACGAACTAATAAAAGTGCAAGAAGAAAATATTAGAATCACAAATAAAATGTTTCACTGTATACCCACTTTTTCTATTCTATTCCCATTTAATTATATATTCTAACCCGCGTTAGTAGCGTTAGGATACGACAATTTAGTAATGACATGAGAGCAAGCTGAAGCATGTGAAAACATCAAGCAGCCATTTTAATGCACACTGCGCAGAAGCAGAAATTTCCCACCAAGCAAAGAAAGACGTCACACCATGTGATATGGTTGCGACATGCGCATTGAGTTTTCCCGCGCATAGCGGCCATTTTAGATTACAGACAAGCGTTATTCATTAGTAAAACACATAGGCAAGCATCCCTTTCTTTTGTGTCGTGAATGCAAAGGTTAGTATTAACAATACAAGTTTAATAAATTAATACTGTGAGGAGGATTGAATACAAGCAAGTTTCATTTATGAAACCTTGCTCCATCACAAGTTAACTGGACGTGAATCACACACCACAAACCGATGCATGTCTTTGAAATTTCCAATATTTACTTCTATTGGTCTAGTAAGAGGGGTTTTTATTTGCTTATTTGAGACTCCTACAACTTGGATAGTTTCTCCAGAGAGGGGTAAGTTTGGAATTTCTGCTGCTCTTACAGTAGAACGGGTAACACCAATATCCACTAGGAAAGTGATATCATTACCTTCCACTTTTCCATCAACAAATGGACCTGACTGATCTACCTCCAAGGATGCGCCAAGCACGCATTCTTCCTCCCCCCTCAGGCACCGTCATTGGGAAACATCCGAATCACACTCGTTACTGTGCATCCAATATTGTTGAACTGTTTGTGTATTCTTACCACTCTCTCCACGGAATCCGGTGTTCACACTGTATCTCTGCACTTGAGCGTTCATACAGTTGGGCATAGGGGCTTGTGGCACCTGTAACTGTGGAGTAACTACCTGTTGCTGCTGGTTCACAACCACCTCATTCTGCATCTGTGGATTTAAATTTTGATTTACCCCATTATTCTGTTGAACGTTTCTACACTCATTCTTCCAATGCCCATGCTTTCCGCACGCATGACAATGACATTTCTTTTTCGCTTCTTCTCTGCTCATTCGCCCTTTTCCTTTGTTCCCATTCAATCCTTGACTATTCTGATTTTGGTTATTCGACTGATTTTCATTTTGAGAACCAGTACTTGCCTCTTGATGTTCTGCTAATTTTACTTGTGCCCACATCATCTTTTCTTTCAATTTTTTATGTTTTGCATCAATATCGTCACTGCAATACTTTGCGTATTTTAAAATATCATCAATGGGCTTACTCTGCCAGCAAAGCATATGCTGTTGAATCATTTGACTAATTTCCGATCTCAATCCATACACAAACCTATACATAAAATGTCTCATATCCTTATCACCGATATTTTCAAATCCACTATACTGCTTAAATACCTGTAATAACCTCTCATAATACGCATGCACTGAGTCCTTGGGTTCTTGAGTTGTTCTATCTATTTTAACCCAATCTGTTTCTTTTGGAGGGATTTTCCCTTTCAAGAAAGTAATTACTTGCTGATATTTCTTCATCACATCTTCTGAAGGTGCACCTGTCTTTGCATCTCTTGGATATTCTTCAGTTGGCCAATCAACCATAATCTTACATTCTGTGCATAAATCAGCTGGCACCACTATATCAAACAGACCATCCAAATCCTTCAACAATACTTTTGAAACTTTCACAAACCTCTCTACCTGCTTATACCATTTAACTGCCTTCTCCCTTAATCTGGGGAAATCATTTGTAAAAGACAAAATATCCTGTCTGGACCAAGGAACATGAACATATCCACCACCAGGAACTTCTCTCATGGGACACACTCTTTCAACCTGTTCTGTTTCTCTTAATGGGTATGCAGATGCCTCCTTTGCAGCTGCTTCATCCCTTTTCTTTGTCCTTCTACCTCTCCATCTGTCTACATCTCCCCATTTCTTCAAAATATTCATTAATTCTTTGATCTGTAATCTCCTTCCTGACGCATTCAAACTTTCTAAATCCTTGTCAGTAAATTCTGCCCTATATGGGTTCTGCAGTAATTTGGATTTTTCAACATCTCTTCCAAATTCTGAAGCAACCTCTACTATTTTCTCATGCAGATTCTTTGCTCTCCATGTTATACTTTTACACAAAAATAACAATTCATCATCTCTGTATGTACCTAATCTCTCTGGGCTTATTGTTCTAATTATCATTTCTTCTAGATCCACTTTTAATTTGGCCACATCTATATTTAGTGTTTGAGGTCTCTTTTTGTCTAATCCTTTTGCCCACTCCTCTAGTTCTTCTGGCAAAAATCCTTTAGAATTTCCTGCTACAGGAGTGACAATCAGTTCCTTTCTCCTTTTATTTACTGGTGAACCTCTTTTCGGAGTCTCCGTCACTGTTTCAATATTAGGGAGATCTAGTAAGGATATATTTGAATCAGTCTCACT
Organism: Calotriton arnoldi; assembly: GCA_963921515.1. Classification (NCBI taxonomy): domain Eukaryota; kingdom Metazoa; phylum Chordata; class Amphibia; order Caudata; family Salamandridae; genus Calotriton; species Calotriton arnoldi. The sequence goes on along the minus strand of CAWUFW010001109.1, from coordinate 736,732 downwards.
GGTTAGATCTTCTGACATCGCTACCTCTTTTCTGACATTATTTTGCGGGATTGTCACTGTTTGTAATCTTGGGGTGTCTCGTTTATCCCCATATAATGGAATAACCGGACCTATCGTTACTGGCACTGTCAAAGCTTCGGCATTTAAACCTAACTGATTTATTTTCTGAATTATCTCCTCTTTTGTTCTATTTAATGCATCTGTTAGACTTGGCATCTTTTGGCGTGTTTCCCCTGACTTTTTGCTTTCTGACCTCCTGGTTTTTGACTCTGTTTTTGCTGGTGTAATGATTCTGCGCACTTTCCTCACTGCTGTCGAGTGGGAAAGTGCAAGTGCTCCTGTACAAAATGTGTTATGGATTGGTATTTCCATGATTGGCCTATTTGTTCTATGTGTCAGTCCCTAGTAAAGTGCACTGAGAGTGCCAGGGCCTATAGATCAAATGCTGTTGGTGGGCTGCAGCACTGGATTGTGCCACCCACGCAAACAGCCCGTAAAGTGTAACTCTGGCCTGCCATTGCAGAGCCTGTGCGCAGCCTGGGGCTGCCATGTCGACTTGGCAAGTGCACACACTTGCAAGTCCCTAAACCTTCCCTTTTCTACATGTTAGTCACCCCTAAGGTAGGCCCAAGGTACCCCTGTGGGCAGGGTGCATTGTATGTGAAAGGTAGGACATGCCCTGGTGTGTGTGGCATGTCCTGATAGTGAATTACAGCCTATTTCGTTTTTCACTATTGCAAGGCTACCTGTTCCCCATAGGCCAGAATGGGCAGTTTTGATTATTACAGCTTATAATCCTAACTGACCCAGGGAACATGGTAGAAATTCGAGTTTAGTATGCCTGGACTCAGAATGATAAAATGCATCTTTTAGTAAAGTTGGTTTTAACATTCTGTGTTTGAAAATACCACTTTTAGAAAGTGGGTATTTTCTTGTCTAACCATCCAAGCCTGCCTCTGCTAGGTTGTGTATTCCTTGTCTGGAGTGTGAGTGACAGGGGCTGGGGGATGCCAGGAGACAGGGTGAGTCAGCACAGGGCTGAATAGCAAGATCTACATGTAGATGGGTGGGAGGAGATGCACCTCGGACCTGAATAGGGCTGGGCCTTCCCTCCACAATGCTGGCTCCACCTCCTGTGGTGCGTCTGATGTCCCTGGCCTGCACTGTGAAAGGAAAGAAGGAGACTTGTCAACAAAGTGCTCCAGGTCTGACCAGAACTGGTTTGGACTAGGCAAAGGCCTCTCTGCCTTCAGAGAACAAAGAGAAATTGAGGATAAAAAGGGGGACCCAAACCCCAGAAAATTAGAACTCTTTTGGATCAAGAAGACTGCCAAGAAGAAGAGCTGGAGAAGCTGTGAGGAGGAACTACCACTTTGCTGTGTGCTTTGCTGTGTTGGCCTGCAGTGGCTGCTTCTGTCTTGTGCAGTGAAAGGACTGGAACTGAACTTTCTGCAATCTACTTTGTGAGTGTCTCCAAGGGCTTGAGGTAGAGCTTGCCCCCTGTTCAAGAAGTCTCAGGAACAGCAAAGACTTCAAGTTCTTCTGCCCTCAGCACTGGGGACTGTGTGTTTTGTGCTGCAACAGAAGAAAAGCAACTCGACGACGTCGACGACGCCGCTGCCGACTCCGTGTCCCGACGGCACCGCAGAGGGCACCGCCTCAATGCCGCACCGCGACCCTGGTCTCACTGACGATGCCTGCTGACGCCGCCACCGAGCCGCTGCTCGCACCGCGACCTGTGGGCACCGCACTCCGCACCGCCTCGCTTCACGACGACGCCGTGGCCTTCCCGACGACGCCACTCCACGCCGCTGCTTGCACCGTGGTTCGGGGGCACCGCTTGTAAGTTACACGATGCACCGCCCTCATCCCGCACCGCAGCCTTGGCCCACCGACGCCGGTGCCATCGACTCCAGTTTGTCAGCCGACGACAGCGCTTCAGCTACGACGACGCCGCTGCTGCACCGTGACCTGCCAGCACCGTGACGAGCACCGCCTTCATCTCACACCGTGACCCTGGTCTCACCGACGATGCCATCCGACGCCGCCACCGAGCCGCTGCTCGCACCGCACGCCGCACCGCTGCACTTCGCACCGCAGCACCCGACGCCGGCCGACGCCAGCGCTCCTGACTTCAACAGAGGAGATCGATCTGCAACGCGTGTGACTTCGAGGGCCCCGACGATGCCGCACCGACCTCCGGAACCAACGCCTGCGGACGCCGTGTTTTCGGAAGCTCACCGCGAGGTCATCGACGCCCTGCATTTCTGAAAGGTACTGTTTGCGGGTCTTCCCGGCACCGTAGCTGACCCGCGATGCCGCGGTCAGCCAGAACTGTTTGTTCACGACGCCGTGATAGCCCTGGACGGAGCTATCGACATCAAGGAACTGTTTTTAAAGACATTTTGAGAAGTAACTATTTCTGAAGTACTGTACAGTGGATTTTTATCGTATTTGGTCTTGTTTAAAGTATATAAAAATATTGGATATTTTTCTAAACTGGTGTGGTGTCCGTTTGTAGTGCTTACATTGTATTACTGTTGGTTTGGTGCAAATGCTTTACACACTGCCTCTAGAATAAGCCTGACTGCTCGTGCCAAGCTACCAAGGGGGTGAGCAGGGGTTATTTTAGGAGTGTAACTCCCTTATCCTGACTAGGAAGAAGGGTCCCTACTTGGACAAAGGTGCAAGCCCTTGCCAACTAGAGACCCCCATTTCTAACAGCATCCCTTTCCTTTTCCTGTAATTCTTTGGTAACTGTAGGATCATATAAAACCTGGGCAACTAAGGGAGTTCTCATCATTGGTGCACTTGGAGTTGCCTCTCCAGCACTTTCTTGATAAGGTGGAGGTCTTTTAACTAAAATGTCCTCTAATAACTCATCATCTGTTTCATCACATTCTGTTCCTGCCATACCTATGTGTTTCAATTTTTCTTTGTATTTACTCCCTACTTGATCTTCAGCCATCAATACTGGATACAACCCTTCTGTTACTACAGCTCTTCTCCATCTTTTCATCTCATCTCCTCGAGTATCAAACGGATATCTTGGCAAAAATCCCCTATTTATTGTTCTACCACCTCTGTATTTCTCTCGCTCAAATGCCTCAACTTCCCATTCCTCCTAAGCTTCATACTGCGTTAACCTAGGACTAGGTTCTAATGTATTCATCCAATTTCTCAAATTCTGAAGAACCCTTACATTAAAGGTACCATTTTCATGGAAAGCTAAAACTCCATCACCTTTTGTATATTCCACCCAATTTTCAAACCAAACACACGTGTGGTATCCTCGTTCCAACATCATAAAGGAAGCAGGTGTATTAGGGGGTGGCATAAGAATACCTTCTCTGGTTACTACACGCTTATCCTTTTTAAAGAAATTCTTGATTTTATTAATCAACTTCATTTTCCCAATCCCTGTTTCTAAGAATTTTCAGCAAGTTAAAACTAGAAACTCTCTTCCGTATTCTCGCGTATCCTGTTTCCCAACACTCGTCCTATACCAGCGCGACTCACACCAATGGTCCAATCAGGGTTCACTACGTATTTTCTTCCACAACCAATACCTGCCCAGCTATTGTTTACCAACCAATCAGAGCTTTGCACAGACCCACTTGTTGCAACCAATACCAGCGCGTCTCTTTGTGACGTCAGTATTGCTCCTACTACTGACCCTCCCTTTACAATCTGCACTTGTTACACGCCCGCTGTCTCAACCAATACCAGCGCGGCTCTCTGTGACGTCGGTATTACTCCAGCTACTGACCCTCCCTTCACAAGGTAATACGGCAGTGTTTTCTCTAAACTTTTCTTAATATCTTTTCTGTTAGTAACAACGTAAAAACAGCGCTACTCTGTCTGCTCCGCTAATTCAAAAGATAGTTTATTCACTTGCTTCAAGAGAAAGTACTTCCTTATACTACGAGAAAACAGACACACAATGACAAGGAAAACTTGGGAAAACCTATTACTCCTCTAGGGATACTCCTCCTTCGGGTAAGGCCAAAGTTTCACAGGTAGACCCTTTGCTATCACTCACACTCTACTCTTATCAATCAATCAATCACAGAATTTGTAAAGCGCACTACTTACCCGCGAGGGTCTCAAGGCGCTGGGGAAAAAAGGGGGGGGGGTGCTGCTACTGGTCGAACAACCAGGTCTTGAGTAGCCTCCTGAAGGTCAGCAGGTCTTGGGTCTGTCGTAGGCTTAGTGGAAGGGTGTTCCAGGTCTTGGCGGCGAGGTGGGAGAAGGATCTGCCGCCGGTGGTGGTTCTTCGAATGCGAGGGACGGTGGCGAGGGAGAGGTCGGCGGAGCGGAGTTGGCGGTTGGGGACGTAGAAGAGGAGTCGTCTGTTGAGGTAGGCTGGGCCAGTCTTGTGGAGTGCCTTGTGTACGTGGATGAGGAGTTTGAAGGAGATTCTCCTGTCGACTGGGAGCCAGTGCAGGTTCCTCAGGTGGGGGGTGATGTGGCTGTGGCGTGGTACATCGTGGATCAGGCGTGCGGAGGCGTTTTGTATGCGTTGCAGTCGCTTGATGAGCTTGGCCGGGGCTCCCGCATAGAGGGCGTTCCCATAGTCAAGTCTGCTGCTGACGAGGGCCTGGGTGACTGTTCTTCTTGTGTCTGTCGGGATCCACCTGTAGATCTTGCGAAGCATGCGGAGGGTGTTGAAGCAGGAGGATGAGACTGCGTTGACTTGCTTGGCCATGGAGAGCGTTGAGTCGAGGATGACTCCCAGGTTGTGTGCGTGGTCGGTGGGTGTCGGGGCTGCTCCCAGCGTCGTTGGCCACCAGGAGTCGACCCAGGCTGAGGGGTTGGAGCCGAGGATGAGGACCTCTGTCTTCTCCGTGTTCAGTTTTAGTCGGCTGATCTTCATCCAATCGGCGACGGCCTTCATTCCTTCATGGAGGTTGGATTTGGCGGCGAGGGGGTCCTTGGTGAGGGAGAGGATCAGTTGAGTGTCGTCGGCGTAGGAGATTATGTTGAGGTCGTGCTGTCTGGCGATGCGTGCGAGCGGGGCCATGTAGATGTTGAACAGTGTTGGGCTGAGGGACGATCCCTGGGGTACGCCGCAGATGATCTCGGAGGCTTCGGATCGGAATGGTGGGAGGCGGACTCTCTGGGTTCTGCCGGCGAGGAAGGAGGTGGCCCATTCCAGGGCCTTGTCTCGGATCCCTGCGTCGTGGAGGCGTGCGCGTAGAGTGCGGTGGCAGACAGTGTCAAAGGCGGCGGAGAGGTCCAGCAGGATGAGGGCTGCGGTCTCACCGTTGTCCAGCAGGATCCTGATGTCGTCGGTGGCGGCGATGAGGGCAGTCTCAGTGCTGTGGTTGCTGCGGAACCCCGATTGGGATGGGTCCAGGATGCTGTTTTCTTTGAGGTATCGGGTTAGCTGTTTGTTGACGATCTTCTCGATGACCTTGGCTGGGAACGGAAGCAGGGAGATGGGCCGGAAGTTCTTGAGGTCTCTCGGGTCCGCCTTGGGTTTTTTGAGTAGGGCGTTGATCTCTGCGTGTTTCCAGCTCTCTGGGAAGGTCGCTGTCTCGAAGGAGAGATTGATGATGTTGCACAGGTGGGGTGCGATGGAGCTGCTGGCTTTGTTGAAGATGTGGTGCGGGAAAGGGTCTGACGGGGAGCCGGAGTGTATTGTGCTCATGGTCTTGATGGTGTCCTCGATGTTCACGCTGGCCCAGGCTGGCAGGGGGTCGTGGTCGATGGTGTGCAGCGGGTCTGGTGCATCGATCTTAGTTGGGGCTGTCTGGGTGTTGAAGCTGTCGTGGATGTCGGCGATCTTGCGGTGGAAGAAGGTGGCGAGGGAATCACACAGGGGTTGCGACAGCGGGATGTCGTTGGTGTTGGAGCTGGGGTTGGAGAGTTCCTTCACGATGTTGAAAAGCTCCTTGATGTTGTGTGCGTTGTTGTCGAGGCGGTCTTTGAAGGAGATTCTCTTGGCGGACTTGATGAGGTGGTGGTGGTTACGGATGGCGTCTTTGTGGGCTGCGTGGCTGTCCGGTGTCTTATCACTGTGCCATTTCTTCTCTAGTTTCCGGCAGGTATGCTTGGAAGCTAGGAGTTCCGAGGTGAACCAGCAGGCTCTTTTGGTGGTGTCACTGTAGGTGAGTTTTTTCAGCGGGCGAGGGTGTTGGCACAGTCGTCCATCCATCGTCTGAGGTTGCAGGCAGCGTCGTCGGTGTTGGATGGGTCGGAGGGAGGGCTGAGAGCGAGGGTTGCCCGTAGTTGGTCTTCGGTGACTTTGCTCCAGCAGCGGCGTGGGATCTGTTGGGTGCGGTGGTGTGTGGTGGGTTTCTGGAAGGTGAAATGGATGCAGCGGTGGTCGGTCCAGAGGAGTTCCGTGGTATGGCTGAAGGAGACGTGGGAGCTTGAGGAGAAGATGGGGTCAAGCGTGTGGCCGGCGGAATGGGTCGGTGTTGTGACGAGCTGGCTCAGACCGAGGTTGGCGAGGTTGTCGATCAGGGTGGTGGAGTTGCTGTCGTTGTTGTTCTCCAGGTGAAAGTTCAGGTCTCCGAGGAGGATGTAGTCGGTAGAGGTCAGGGCGTGCGTGCTGATGAAGTCGGCGATAGAATCGCTGAACTGGGGTCGGAGCCCAGGGGGTCTGTAGACAAGGGTGCCTCTAAGGGTGGTGTTGGGGTCCGTGTGGATCTGGAAGTGCATGTGTTCGGCGGTGCTGAGAGTGTTGTCGGTGCTGGTCGAGACCCTGATGGTGTTCTTGTGGACGATGGCGATTCCTCCTCCTACTGCGTTGACGCGGTCTCTGCGGGTGATCTTATAGCCGTCTGGGATGGCTATGGCGATGTCGGGGGCGGAGGAGTCGTTCATCCAGGTCTCTGTCAGGAAGGCGACGTCTGGTGATGATGTGTCGAGCAGGTCCCAGAGCTCGACGGCGTGTTTGCGTGCGGAGCGGGTGTTCAGTAGGATGCATCGGAGGTGGTTGAGGTCCTTCTTGGCGGGTGCCTCGGTGGCTCTGAGGCTGGTGTAGCTGCAGTTCCGGCAGGTGAAGGGACCATGGGTGCGTTTCGGGGCGGCCTTGAAGCAGTTGTGCGTCCGTCCGGGGTTGAGAGCGTGGAGTGTGGTGGCATCGTATCGGCGTCGGTCCTCGAGGCTGGTGCGGGGGGCGCATGGCCCAGGGGGACTGGCGCTGGGCGCGGTCCAGGCACGGATGGGCGCAGACGGGCTTGCCTTAGGTGCGCCTTAGGCGTGCCAGCGGCACGGCCGCGCAGCGGCTGCCATATATGGGGAGGTGGGAGGGAGGAGCAGCTGGGAGGCAGGGGCAGCGAATGGGCAGTCAGGGGGGCGGGGCCGCAGGGGACGCATCGGCGGGAGTGGAGAGAGGCAGCGAGGGGTACAGAAGGCAAAAAGGACACAGGGAAATGGGGGCAGCGAGGGAAACAGACGGAAAACGGGCACAATGCAATGGGGGCAGCGAGGGAAACAGAAAGAAAATGGACACAATGCAGTGGGGGCAGCGAGGGAAACAGAAAGAAAAATGGACACAATGCAGTGGGGGCAGCGAGGGAAACAGAAAGAAAAATGGACACAATGCAGTGGGGGCAGCGAGGGAAACAGACGGAAAACGGGCACAATGCAATGGGGGCAGCGAGGGAAACAGAAAGAAAAATGGACACAATGCAGTGGGGGCAGCGAGGGAAACAGACGGAAAACGGGCACAATGCAATGGGGGCAGCGAGGGAAACAGAAGAAAAATGGACACAATGCAATGGGGGCAGCGAGGGAAACAGAAAGAAAAATGGACACAATGCAATGGGGGCAGCGAGGGAAACAGAAAGAAAATGGACACAATGCAATGGGGGCAGCGAGGAAACAGAAAGAAAATGGACACAATGCAATGGGGGCAGCGAGGGAAACAGAAAGAAAATGGACACAGGGAGAATGGGGGCAGCGAGGGAAACAGACGGAAAACGGGCACCGAGGCCACAAGCAGAGGGGCGAGCTTACCAGCAGCAGCAGCGGGCAGGACACCACAGGCGGAGCTGTGTGGCGGGGGAGCGACCTACCTGGTAAGGTCAAGGGTCTTATACAATATAATCCCTAATATAACACCTACAGCCCTCCGTAGCTTTTAGGTATTATAACAGACGAGTAACCTTCTGCAGTGTGATTTTCTTAACACACTCTTCAAAGTTCAATTCCCGGGATTCCCAGGTATTTCTATACCTGCACTTCCAGACAACATAGAACAAGACACTAACTTTTCATGTTCAGAACATATAGTCAATAATCAATAATCAATAATCACCAAACTAATCAATAATAACCATAACTCTGCTACCAGAAAAACTGATCCAGCGCGAAGAGGCCAGGGTTGGATATTTTACATGCAAAAACTGAACTTTTCAATGGGCCCATATACCTTTATCCGAATACCTTTATTTGTATTTTCCCTGGCCAATTTCCCGCTAGAAGGGGTTTTGGTTTGAATAATTCCACGCATTTTGATTAGTTATTTCCTGTAACCACAAATCAATTACAGTATCATGTCTAACTAATCTTCACGAATCAACACTCTTCCTCTGGTCAATGGAACATTAGTTGAGTTAGTTGATGGTGATATTAACAACTTCTTAACTAAAATTCATAATGAAATAACCACAAACTCTGAATATAATAATAATAATACGTTTATCTAAAATTTCAGTCATTTAGTTGAACGCTCATTAATTACAAATACACAGTGCAAACTCCTTTTTCTCAAAAAATGGGAGAGAGAATGATCATGAAGCCAAATACATTCAATTTCACAAGCTTTCAACAAATCAAATGCACAAGAGTGGATAGATGTAGAGACAAAATGCACATTTATAATACACTTGCAAAGAAATATGCAAATACTGAATAGAATGACATTTACCTAATGTGGATAACTGGAAAACCACCCCTCTGGCCAAAGGACTGGTGGAGGTCCCCTGACTTAGGATCAGGAGACAAAGATTAAAGGATAGGATCAGGACAGATCTGATACTTACTAGACTTCTCTACAACCCAACGCACCAGGGCGATTCCCTCTCTCTCGCTCTCCTCGATATTCTTCCGCAATCTTCGAATCTATTCAAGCAGTAGTCTGGATCGTCTGAGCCTACACTCGTCTTCTCTCTATCTTTCTCTCTCGTGCTCAGCTCCCAGCAGCGTAGTCAGCTTCGCATCGCATCGCATACTCTTCTTGATTCAAATCACTCTAGTTATAGTCTTTATTCTTTCATGTCCCACCCTCAAGTGTTGCAGCTTTACTAAACTACGGAATATGATTGGACGGCGTTAGGGGTGTCTTCATCATCCCAAACTGACGTATTCATTTTATTAGTAAAACCTATTGTTTGTTAACCCTGCCCCTTCTACTCATTCATATGTTCTATTCAAACATGCATATTTTGTTGCAAATGCCATAATTCACTTAATACAGGCTTCATAGTTGACTGTTACATCTTCTTCTTTTCCCATCCTTTCTGTCCTTGGATTTTGGCAGGCTTTCAGCTCCCTCTGTGTCATCGGTCATTTCATGGTCTCTCTAGGCATGCGCAGCTTTCGCCATTTTCTTTTTCGGTCATGGGTTAGCAGGCCCAAATATACACTATTAATAAAAGAGTCAAAAACAAATGTTATTTTCTTGAACATGTAATTATCACTGTTCAAAACCCATTTCTACTCTATCCCAAGTGATTATTATTTCTCTTGAGCATAAGCATTAATTGCAGCAGCTTCTTTTCAAATCAAGCAAGCATATGCCGAGCATGTGGTACCTCAAGACCTCGTTCAGGGCCGGACTGGCCATAGCGGGCACCGGGCATTTCCCCGGTGAGCCGCCAGGGTTGGGGGCCAGTTTTGGGCCCCTGGGGGCCGATTTTGTTACTGGGCCGTTTTTGCAACATAGCTGCAATATCGGCCGCTGTAACGAAATCGGCAGAAACCGGCCCTGGTAAACAGCTCGGCCGCACCCCCAAACCCCTGGGGGGCTAGCCAAGCACTTTGCCAGGGCCGGTTTTGGGTCCCAGTCCGGCCCTGACCGCGTTTCAATTCTTCTTGTGCATGCGTGAGAGGTTTTCCCTCTCAAAGCGAGTTAGTCACATTATTTCATGTGTCATTCAGGTTTGCATGTGCGCGAAAGCGTTTTAGCAAGTTAAAGCGGGGTTTAATCATGCTGCGTTTTATTTCTCATTAATTCAAGCATGCGTAAGCTTTTCTCCCCATGTTTTCTGTGTTGTGTGCATGTTAGTTTCGCATTATCTACTAATTATCGATTAATAAAAGTTAATGGAAGATTCGATCGAGCAAGTCCCATTTTCTCGAGTCCTTTCCCCATCAGCATCTTCAACAAGCAGTGGAGCTCTGTACAAAGGAAAAGAAACACCCTTACACCTGCCTTTTGCTCCTTCAGGAACTCCCTAAAGGGCTTGTCACTTCAACTGCTCCTACAAGTCCTGGCTGCTAAACACGTCCCTTCTATAGCATATGACGAGGAGGCTCTTAGAGGGAGAGTCGATAAAATAATAGACAAAGCAATAACTGGAACTTATCGGCGGGTGTTTAATTTTCCATGTCATGCCTTACCAGCTCAAATATGCCTGGAGTTTGGCCATCAAAGACAAAATGTCAACAGTCTAGGTGCGTATCTAAAACCTGCTGCAAGATGAAAAATGAGCCGGGATCCACACTTAGCAGCATCTTGTGAAAAGCTATCTCTGATTCAGGAAACATTCAGGCACCAGACTATTTAAATCGGGCTCTAACAACATTTCAGGCCGAGGTTCTTTGGGCCTTAACTCTCACACAGCCAACTTTTAACAGAGCCATAAACTCACCAGCAAAAAAGCTGTCCTCTCTCAACGACAAAGCCCTGCTGTCAAAAAGGTTGCATGCCTGGATGAAAATTGCCTCTTACTGTGTTTTAAAGCCTAAACCGTACCTTGAAGTTTAGTTTAAAGGCAAAGCTCAGGCTGTTGAACTTTCGGCTAGGCTGCTTCTCCGCACGTTGCAACCTCCCGGTCTGGAGAAGAAATGCCGTCGAGTCCACTTGTAGGCTCTGCCATTTCACAAAGAAAGACATTTGCCACCTTGTCTGCACTTGCCCTGACTTATTGCCAGAGCGACAAGTCCTGTTGAAACAACACTTTATAAGGATAGGGGCTCACACATGCAGGCAGGCAATCATAGCATGATAACAAGGAGAGGATTTAATGCTCTGTTGGAAATTCCTGAAATGTATGACTCTGGCCAAATCAAAATTGACCAAGCTGACCTCGCAGAGCACGGATGATTTATACTTGTCCAATCCTGTTTCACTCCGTCCACAAAACGGCCCTAGGGTTTTATGTCGGGCGTTCCCTCCACTTCTTCTTTCGTTTACTATCTTAGCCAGCTATTTCTACTTCCATACTATTACCCTACTAGCTATTGGCAGCTATGGTCCAGCAGCACTTCCACTGGTAAACACCCATCTTGCAGTTTTAATGCATGCACTAAGCACTTTCGTTCTCTCAGAGCCTTACTCTATGACCCGCAGTCCAGCTCAAGGCTTAGCTCCCATTCGCCTGTTTTCATGCATGCACTAGGCACTTTCTCTAAGCACCCTTTCCCATGTCATGCACTTTCATTCATTGTCAAATGCACTCAACTCTTTGCTTACATCTGACCACTAACATAGCAACAAAGCTTTACAAAGCATACTGGTTATAAATGGGCAACAATGTTTATTAAATGATTTTAATTTGTGATTGAATAAGACACAGAGATCAACATGGGCAACAATGTCTATTAAATGATTTTAACTTGTGTTTGAATAAGACACAAAGATCAACGCTACAGCTGCCCTGTTCATTGTACTTTCTAATTTTAACGGCTGTTTTTAATTGTAAGTTTTAATTAACTGAACAATAAAGATTCATTCATTCATTCATTGCTTTGCCATGCAGGAAATCTGATTTTATATATCAGCTAGACCATCCCTAAATATGACTTTTAAGTCCACAGAGCTGGGTGCTTAATATATAAAAGTGGGACCTGCTAATTATTAAGAAAGATTTGGTCCCCACAATGAACGGTTGCCAAATGCTGTTTTTCACTGTGCAGGCTTAACTATATTTTCAATGAACAAGACTGTGAATAAAAATAATTTTTCATAACTCAGCTTCGCTTTTTGCACTAGTTATTAAAAGTTTAATCTATTGGTGAAAGTAGATTTTCTTATGAACATACTGGAAACCCTACTTTCGAAAAACATACTTTGTGCTGCCTAAGAGTAAATCAAATAAAAACTAGTTTGCCTGGGAGCCCCACTCCAGTGATTGAGATACATATTTCAGACTAGGTGTGAATGTCTGACCTCCTGGAGAGAATGAAACTACCTCTGGGAGCAGAAAGTCTATTATGTTATGTTACAGAAACTTCCAGAGCGCTCGAATACCCGAATATGTCTTGGCGCTAGCTTTGCTAAACAGTGAGAAAAGAACTACAAATATATGTTGAACAACCAGATTTTCAAGAGTTTTCTGAAGGCTAGAATGTTCTGCATGGATCTAATGTGCAGGGTAGGAGACTTCAAAGCTTTGGCTGTACTGACCATAAAGCTTCTGCCTCCCCATAGAGCTCGTTTAAACCTCCAGACCACCGCATATTTGGTCGTCGCGGGTCACAGTGTCCTACCTGGGGTGTACCAATTAAAACTATTTTATGAAAGTCTGGGCCCAAATCATATGCATTTTATAAGCAATGCAGGGGGATTTAAATGTGATTCTTTGTCTAACTTGTAACCAGTGTAGTTTCCTAATGGCTTTTGAAACGGAGTGAAATTTAGGTATCCTCAACAGCAATTACGCTGCAGCATTTTGCAGGGTTTGCAATTTATTTATTAGGTATTGATGAAGATTAATGTACAGACCATTGCAATAGTCTATTTTTGAAAGCACAAAAGAAGTGACTAGAGTTTTCTGTAGGTGTGGCGGGATATAAAAATAGATCTTTTTTATGATGCTTAACATGTAGAAGGAGGAAGAAATGACAGAGCTAATTTGATCTAAATAGGTGAGCTTGCCATCGATTATGACTCCCAAATTCCATGTTTTCCAAACAGGTGTGGGGAGAGTACCCAATTCTTGTGACTACCAAGATGGGGTCCAAAAAGAAACCTGGGTCCCAAACAAAAGCACCTCCGTCTTCCAAAAGTTTAGTTTCAAGCAGCTCTTGCCCATCCACCCACTAACGGCCACATACAGAATCCCTGTACCGTGGTCATTGCTAGCAGAGGAGACGACAATTTGGCTGTTGTCAGACAAGGATGCAAGAGAAAATGCAAAGGATTTAATTAAATCAGCTACGGTGGTGACATAGACATTAAATAAAGTTGGGTTAAGTGAGGAACCATTGGGGGACCCCGCATGGTAAGGAGAAAGATTGAGAAACACATTTGCCACATGCAACTGACTGTTCTTGATCGCGGAGGGAAGAGCTTAGCAAATCCAAGGCTGTTCCTCTAACACCAAGACGTTCCAACAGCAGCCCATGGTTGACGGTATTGAACGCAGCCGATAGATCTAGTAAAAGGAGGGCAGCTCTTCCCTCCTTAAGCGACAGTCTTGCCTCATCAGTGGCTTTAACTAGAGCTGTCTCAGTACTATGGCCTCTTTGGAATCCAAACTGAATTGGGTCCAGGATATGACCATGTTGAATGTGATTAACCAGTTGTTTATTCATAATCTTTTCTACTATCTTGGCTGGCCAAAGTGGATGAGAAATTGGAAGATAACTGTTGGGATCCAAGGGGTTGAGAGTTGTTTTTTTCATTAAGGGAAGCACTGAGGCACGCTTCCATTGAGTGGGAAAGACACCTGTCCTGAACACCTGTAGGAAATTTTCATAAAGTCTGGAGGCAATAATTTCTGATGCTAATTTGGCCACCGTTGGGTAACAAGGATCATGAGGTGACCCGGACTTAGTGGATTTAATGAGTGCAACTACCTCCTCCTTGGAAGGAGAGATGAAATCTCTGAGGATTTCCCTCTCAGGATATGACCTTGAGGAAGTCAAAACATTTGCGGGGCGTATTGGCCCAAAAAGTGTTATATACCTCTTTCACTTTTTGTTGAAAGAAATCAGCTAGTGTGTTACAAAATGCTTGGCTCATACCCTCCAGGTTGAGATAGGATACTTTTTTCGTTGTCTATCATGGCTTTATAGTTCGCCAAACAAAACTTCTATTTCATTTTCTCTGATTCATTACAATTTTGTCTCCATTTTTTTTTGCTTGCCTCCTACATCTTTGTTTTAGGCTCCTAAGTTCCTCAGAAAGCCAAGGGGCTGAGGATTTACCTCTCTTGGACTTTGACACTCTAACCGGCACCAACGTGCTAGCTACTGCCTCCAGCCACTAATAATTTTGCACAACTGCATCGATGTCCTGTGACCACTCCAGTAGCGATTCCTCCAAGATTCGATTCAATGGAGCGAATTGAATTCTGTGCCAAGCACTTGAGGTCTCAGTGGAATGATGAGCTTTTACTACACGTTCTGACTGCTTACAAGTTAAATTGAATAATGCTGCATAAGGGTAAAGTACTTATGTCAATGTCGGAGGGAGGGTCGGAAACAGAAGCGAGGAGGCCGTATAGGATCTATACTGTGAGTTTTATTATGATGGTGGTAAGAACAGTGTCAGGACAGCGGGTGTGACGGTGTAAAAGTCTGTGGATTCTGGTACAGGGAAAGTCAATTAAGTGGTCGTCGTGATGGGGTGCAGCAGGGGAAGAGGTCCTTCCAGGGCACGGAGTCAGTTTCCTTCTGATGGGCTGGTAGGGTCCCGAAGTTCCGGCGTGCTCTCAGGAAAGGAAAACAAAAAGGTGGCGGTCAGGATATGAATTCAGACGAACACTTCTTCTTCCACCACACCAAGTGAGTAACAAAACGAGGGAGTAGTTGGTGAAAAGAAAAAGACACCTGGACAAAGAACCGGGAACCAGGAAAAGAAAGGAGCAGCTGATTTTACGTCTCAGCGTGGAAGGTTATTAAACATTGGGTATAACAACGTGCTCAAGGGAAGTGACTTCGGACGGTGGGCGTGCGGTGTGGTTATTTAAGGTAGTGAGAAAACGCTCCCGTGGTTTTACCCCCTTTCCCACTCCCTCCCTCTATCCTCTCACCCCCCCGCCCAATTCACGTACCGCTTTCTGCCGCAACCCTCCTGAGTTGCGGCGGCTCATCCGCTTCCTCCGGGATCCACCAGTCTTCGGACCACTCTTCTGGGTTTTCCAGGCCTCCGTCGGTCTCGTCTCCGGTTCCGTCCTCCTTCGCCTTCTCCTCCGATTCGCCAGCGCTTCCTCTGCTCTCCCGTGTTCTCCGATTCCCAACAGCTGACGGGGTTGGCAAGCTCTCCTCCTCCTTTTCTGGCCACACTGATGCCGCGTCAGACCCTTCCGATTGGCTGTCTTGGGTTTCCGTTCCGCCCCTCCAGGGGTGGATCACTTCCGGGTTTTCTCCGCTGGGCTGTGTGTTGAAGGAAAAACCCCTAGTTACATCAGGAGTTCCATCCAGACTCTCACAGTCTGTTTCTCGATCGTAGCGGCAAGGCACCCAGGGCCCTCTGCACCCGGACACCCTGCTCACAGGTACGACACTCACGGGGGCTCCCTCACATCCCCCTTCCCTAACATTCTTGTTCACAAGAAAGGGGTCTCTAGGGTATCTGGACAGGTAATCCACGTTGGCCTGATCCTTCCCTTTTCTGTGGTGTACAGTATACCGAAAGGGTTGCAGCGCCAGGAACCAACGTAAGACCCTCTGGTTGTGGCCTTTGGTGCGGGAAACCCATTCGAGGGGGGCATGGTCAGTAAAAAGGAGGAATTCCCGACCATCTAGATAATAACGGAGGGCTTCGACAGCCC